>OY747130.1:26772597-27372597 GCA_963556465.1 Berberis vulgaris | reverse complement strand
TTTTAATAAACACATGGGGCACTGAATAATAAAAAAAAATTCTTCCTTCCCAATTCTTCTTCTTCATATATATATATATATATTCAAGCATCAATTTTTGTTTTTTTTTATTATCAATGACATGTTTTCTCCTTTCTACACAATAAAAGGTTTCAGCCTTGTGGGTTCATGGAATATTTAGTTTAAGATCTTTCTATTTGGCCATTTCAAAAATACATCAACCATACACATTCTCAAATAAATTGGGTGAGGATAAAAATAATATGGGTTATTATTCCATAATTGGAGTAGGTAATGATGAATGGGGTTAGCAAAGAAAAGGCTATTGAAAGGTTCAAAAGGCTGCAAACGAATATTCATTACTAAGTATGCTAATTGGAGTAGGTAATGATGAATGAGGTTAGCAAAGAAAAGGCTATTGAAAGGTTCAAAGGGTTGTAAACGAATATTTATTAAAAGGCTAGAGAACAGTTCAAAGAAAAAATGCCTATGTCACTTCCGAATCTCTAGTCAGTATTATGACATCTCAACTAAATAAACCAAGAGGTTTTAGTGTAATGATCCAATTTTAATGTTATTCTCAAAGTAATCAATACGAGAAACAAGAATAATATGATCATCAACGAGATAATGCAAAATCAAGAAAAATCAGAGTTTATTACATAACCCTCAAGAAAAATAGAATGGTTGAATACTCACAAGGGTTAAATCTCCACTATTATTCTAAGGCTTTCTAGTTACTCACTCATCAAGTTCAAATTATGCCAACTTGGCTTATAGTTCAAGAATAGTCGAATTGAAAAATCCCATGAAATATATTTAACTTAAAGATAATATCAAACCTTATGTTCCTATTAATATATCAATGTGACAAGTGATAGCATGTATATTCTCAAATTTAAAAGCTTACTTGAAAGCATAATCTCTTCATTGGAAAGGAACTTCGGATTTTGAATGCATTTTCTAATCAAGAAATCTTCACAATTTCCATAATCATTTACGTATAATGGAGGTTGAGTAGAATACAGTAATTAATTGGTATAATTATGAAATACGATTAAGCTCAAATTTTTTAAAAATGCACAAAAACTCATAAACTCCACCCCCAAACCTAAACTAAACATTATCCTTAATGTTTATAAAGAAGAATCATGACAAATGAAGGAAAAAGAAATGATGAGGGTTAGAATGATATTGCCATGGTTAATTTTTACCAATTTGAGATCATCCACCAATGAAAGCTCAAAAAATATAAGAACTGTGGACTTATCATGAGAAATTGGCAAAACATATACATGACACAAGAAATTGTACAAACGAAAAATAAATGTACCCGTAGTAGGTCAAAGTTTTTACGGAGATAAAGAGTATGAGTGAAATGCAACTAAAAAGAGCTCGAAAATCAATCCATACTAGCCATAATGACATAATTGAAGCTGGGCTGCCTCCCAAGAGCGCTTGGTTTAATCGTCAGCCCGACATATAGTCTTCCTCACAAATGATGTACCATAAAATGAAGAGGAAGAACATAGCGAACACCCTCCTCTAAAAAATTTTGAGGATCCATCCAACAAATAGTAGCAACCACATGCGGTTCAACATATTCTAACACATCCCAAAATCTACGAGCCGCCATGCGAAATTATAGAGAAAATGCAAATGAACTTGCATTCCTAGGAAATCCTTAGGGACTTAGAGCATAAAGTTGTCACATATAATGATATCCAGCCAATGATTTTTGCTTACTCCCAAAAAAGGACATCCCAAGTCAAGTGCGAGATTAAATATGTTTCACAAGAGGATGGTATAAACTGAAATCATCCCTGACAAAAATGATCCACATAAGTAACGTCAGTCAACATGAAAGGGGTGCAAAAAGGTATGTCTACAAATATATCGGGTGGTACAAGTTCATCATAACAAAATGAATTGAACATAGATGATGTGCTAAACAACTCAACAACACCCCCAAACCTAGAATCAACACTACCTATGGCATGTAGTTTCTCATTAGATGCATTTTCCGATAACGTCCTGACAATTTCTTGAATTAGGGTAATTCGTATCGTAAAAATAGTCAAGGAAAGACTCTAAAAAATACTAAAAACAGGACTTCATGCATGAGTCACTAGAAAGGCATCCACCGAAGGAGTCAACGTGAAAAGGTGAGGAGGGGAATGGGTCCAGAAGCAAAATAGTCTCAATAGAATGGACCGATTTTGACTCATTGAGAGGAAGATGTTCCACTTCAGGCTTCCCTGTATAACCAGGATCCATAATAGGGGTTGAATCAAGAAAATCATTCACTTTCCTAATGGAATTATCAATATAGAAGTCTAAACAGACCGCTAACGCTGACTGCAAAAAGGAATTATCCACCAAACTCTCAATCTGTTAACCACACAAACATTTTTGGACTCAGAAGGTTGTTGACTTACATTAAAAACATTGACTTCGACGGTCATGTTACCAAATGAAAATTTCATGATTCCATTATTACAGTTAATAATAGCATTAGATGTTTCCAAAAAATGGGCGACCCAAAATAACTTGAATGTGACTGGAGGGATTATGAACAGGTTGTGTATCAAAAACTATGAAGTCCACTGGAAAATAGATTTTTTCAACCTTAATGATCATATCCTCTCTAACACCATGGGAACTCTGATTGACTAATCTGCCAATTGCAGTGTTACTTCAGTCGGTTTTAACTCGTCATGACCTAACTGCTCATAAACAAAATATGGCAATAAATTAACACTCGCCCCTAAATCCAACAATACCTTATCAATCATATGATCACCAATAACACAATAAATGATCGGGCATCCGAGATCCCTATACTTAGGTGGGGTTCTGTGTTGAATAATTGAGCTGACTTGCTCAACGAGTAAGGCTATCTTTTGCACATGTAGTTTTCACTTTTGTGTGCAAAAATCCTTCAGAAACTTGGCATAGGTAGAACTTGCTTAATAGCATCGAGAAATGGGATATTAATGTGAACTTGTTTAAAAACTTCCATTACATCGTTGACATTTGTTCATTTCTTTCCCGGAGCTGACTGTGATGGAAATGGTGCCCTGGGCACATAAGATGCCTTAGTGGGGTCAGAGTTAAGAGGAACATCTTTAGAAAGTGAGGCATTATCAGCCTCCTTGTCTGATGGAAATGCAATCTGTTTTGACTTAGACGGGGATGCAATGACACTCGAATTGGACATTCCTACCCGATTGTCGACTTTCTCTCCACTTCTAAGGGTAGTAATGATTGGACATCTTCATGGCATGGCTCAGATATACTACTAACTGCAAATTGACCCTTTGGGTTTGGAACAGGTTGACTAGGAAATCTTCCTAGCTCTCTCTTAGGGAATGATTGAGCAATCTTACTCAGCTATCTCAAGTCTTGAGTCATGGCTTTCAACTCAGATATATCCTAAGAATTCTACTCAAGTATACTTTCTATGCGCTGCATAAAACGATTACCGTTTCCTCTAAAGTGGATGTGTTGGATTGAGGAAATTGGTTAAATTGAGGCATAACAGAGCTAGGGGCTTGAGGAGCCTGGGTGACAACAACAGGTTGCCCTAGGTGTGGGCCATGGGCCCAGGTTAGATTTGGATGTTTGGCGAACTCTAGATTGTAGTAGTTGGGTTGTGGATTATTACCAGGTTGCTGAATAGAATTAAATGAATTGACTTGCTCAGCAAAATATGCAAGATAATTATTTTGAAAATCACAATCAGCTATGGAATGACAAAGACTCGAACATGCAGCACAAACCTTAGATGAAATATTCGTGGGAGGTGTAGGTTGAGTCATATTCAAAATTGCATTAATTTTCTGAGCCATAGTCATAACAATTGCTTAGAGCTTTGAGGCAGAAGGGGAGTGAACAAATGTATCTCTAACTTCATATATACCACCCTTACGCCTATCAGAATCCTTTATCGAATAATCCCATTGCTGAGAATTTTCGAACAGCGTTTCAAATAAATCCCAAATCTCATTAACGCTCATATTTATTAATGACCCACCACTAGTGGATCAATCATACGTCGATTATGAAGGGTTAAACCGTCTTGGAAGTATTGAACTAAACGCCACTTCTCAAATTCGTGATCGGGACACTTAACAATGAGTTCATTGAATCTTTCCCAAAACTCATAGAAATGTTCGCCCTCTTTTTGTTGTAAATTAGACATATCTCGTCAGAGGGCATTCGTTTTACGAATAGGAAAATACTTTGTTAAAAAATTTCTTGACAACGCATCCGATGTTGTGATGGATCATGTCTCTAACAAATTTAACCACGACTCCGCCTTATTTTTCAGAGAAAAGGAAAACAATCTAAGACGAACCGAATCATCTGAAAAGTTTTGGTACTTAAGGGTAGCACAGATGTCAGAAAATTCTTTTACATGAAGATATGGATCTTCTTTCTCAAAACCATAGAAGGAAGGCAAAAGATGGATAATGGATGGTTTTAGCTCAAAGCTATCTGCAGTTGTCTCAGGTAAGATAATGCAATACAGAGCATTGCTAGAAAGAGGGGAGAAGTAATCCTTAAAGGTTTTCTCCTCAGCCATCTCCTTAGTCTCGATCAGTAGACAATGAAGGGGAACCTAGAAAGGTAACGAGAACTTCAAGTAACACCTCAGGGTCTTTTTGGACTAGCCTACTCTTATAATCACAAACCCAGCTACGATAAACTAATGGACACCAAAGTTTAAAAGTCAACACTCCTTAACATGGTTCAAGATTTTTTTAATACAAGACTAACCACTTTATGAAGATGGTCCAACTCTTAAAAAAAAAATAGAACCCTAAACGACACCTAAATGATGCACGAACAAGATGAATGGCGGACGAACCTAGAGTTTTGTTACTAATGCAGGGTTGAAATTCAATTTAATTTACCTGACCGTAGGAGAGGCACGGTAATTTCCTATCAATCCGCCACTACAACATTGTTCCTGCCACTTTTTTCACTTTTTAACTCAAAGTGAAATGTTAGTTCAAGAACTTTTCTCAGATAGGATATCTTCTTTCACTTGACTACTTTAAGCTTTCAAACTTCCAAAGAGGAACCCTATGAGCGTCAAACTTGTCCTAGATAATTATCTTGCTACAAAATTTAAATAGTGAAGGCTTAGGTTCCTAACTCTAAAATAGATGGTGGTTAACCTATCCGTGGGAGAGGGCACGAAAATTGCAAATCAATCATGCCACTATTCAAATTTGCATGCAAAGCTACTTAAAACAACCAAAACACAAGTAATCACAACAAAAACCGCGAGCAAATGTGGTAGGGAGAAGTTACCTTTGGCGTGAACCTTTTTCGGGATACTTGCAAAATTGGTTAGAAGTCGAGTTGTCATCGATCAGAAGCACTGTCCACCTGACAGCTCGCCGACTTCTAAGAGTGTCCACGCGAATCGCAACTTTAAAAGGAAAATCACAATGCATATATATATATATATATATATATATATATATATATATATATATATATATATATATATATATATATATATATATATATATATATATATATGTATGTATATATATTCTTAGCTTTGCTACTTTCTTTTCTATTTGTGTTTCACAACCCCTGTTGTTCACTTTGTTCCCACTTGAACTCCTATGAATACCTGTTTTTTATTGTCTACAAAATAATGAAACAGATTAAAACTCAAACTAATAAAACAAATAAGAAAACATCTCTTAACACTGTTCCTACACAAATAAAATTATACCTAATATATAAACCAATGAAAATAAAGCCTAGACTTCGATTGTACCGTTACAATCCCCGACAATGGCGCCAAAAACTTAATGTAAATTTTACTAACCTAAGTTAATAAGCTAATTTAACCTAATTGTTATACCGCAAGTGCACAACTGCCTAACTAGTACACAGTGGCAAATACGGGTCGATCCCATGAGGATTGAAGACACAATCGAAAACTACAATCTATTTAAACCAATTTGAAAGAGGTTACAACAATCAAAAATTTTTAAACTAATGGAAAACAAAAAACAATTAAAATTGAGTTTGAGAATCAAATTGAGAGATGCTAAGGCTTTGAAATCATCCATCAGATTCACAAAATTATACTAATGTCAATTATTGTCTCCTAGCAATGTAGTGGATTGATTTTAGCAAAGATGCAAACCCCTAGCATTAATTGTCAGTTTAAAGCACAACTAATCACAGGCTTAACTAATACGAATAAAACATGCTTAAACAAAAACATAGAATGATTATAACTACCATGGATGCATGACCTACACGGTAAAAGTAATATGTTTTTGTTTACAAATCAACCAACTATCAAATCATACAATGCATTGAATAACAATAAAAGACAGAAAAAAAATTCTATTAAGCCTGAGAAATCATCTATGCCTTAGGGGAGGATTTAGATGATCATGGTGGAGATGACTGCGGCGATTGCACAGGTAATATTCATGTCACGAATGCGATTTGGCAAAGGTTGCTCTATGGTGATACATACTAAATCTCGGAGTGCCAATAGTGAAGAAAAAAATTTTGAATTCTTCCCTCCTTTCTTCTTTCTTCTTCACTGATTCTTCACGTCCTAGTGATCTGCTTTGTTGTGTTGTTGTGCGATCTTATCTGTGGCTGCGAAAGAGAGAAAAAGAGGTGAGGGGCAGTCGAGATATTTTAAAGGGAAATAGAGAAATAACGAAGGTGATGAGAGGGGAGGTCAAATGGTCCATCTATGAAACAGAACAGGGAGCAGAGAGAGGCATTGTAGGTTGTGATCAAAGATGAAGAGGGAGCTAGATAGAGGCATGACTGATGGGGTCGTTGTTAGAGGGTGAGGTGGAACTTTGGATCTGTTTCGTTGTTGTGTTCTTCGGCAAGATAAAGATGTGAGGAGGGAGGTGAGGAGCGGTGATGGTGAGGTGTTTTGGTGGTCTCTCAGGTTGTGGTGATCTATGCGTGATAGCGCAGGGTGTTGTTGTTGGTTGAGGACGAGAGGTTGCGATGTGTTGGATCTAGAAGAAGAAGGGGTGATGAAGAAAGTCTGGTGAAGGAATGAGGAACAGGGGACGAAAGCGTGGAGAAGGTGACTGTGATGGTGAGGCTCTCTCTGGCGGCTGCGGTCATTGGTTGGCTGGCAGTGTGGAAGGGATAAATAGGGAGAGAGGGTGGTGACGAGGTGGTGAGATCAGAGAGAGGAGGCGACGAGATGGTCTGGTAATCTCTCTAGTGAGCGAAAGAGATCTGATGATGAAGAAGAAAAAGGGGGAACAGGGGAAGACGAGATGATAGTTGTATGGTGGTCGCCAGTCTTTCTAGTGAGCGAGAATCGTCGTCGATGGAAAGGGAGAGAATAGTGGCTGCCAGAGAAAAGAGAAAATAAGGTAAAGAGGCATGAAAATAGATAGGGGGATGTTTGATTGGAATGAAGGAGAATAAATAGGTTTCGGTTGGGTTTGGGCTTAGGTTTAGGTTAACCGGAATTCTAAATGACGAGGAAATGAGCGAGGAAACCAGCGAGGGGAGTGAGGTGGATGGGGGAGAACCATTCACCCTCCTCGGGATGCGTGCAAGAAAAGTCAACGCGCACATCCCGAGGGGGTGAGTGGTTCTCCCCCCTCCACCTCACTCCCCTCGCTGGTTTCCTCGCTCATTTCCTCGCCATGTAGCAAAGCTCTTAGGTTAATATGGGTTTTGGGTTTAATTGTTTTTCCTAATTTCACCCGTCACCTTCACTTTGTAACACTCCTTGAGGTTGTCAAGTAATTGCTTCCACTTTGATGTGATTTCACCGTTTAAGCTCCTAACCCTAAAAACACGAAAACGAAATAATAAGAATAAAATACGATATTTGAAACACTAACAAATATAAATTATAAGGTAATTTGAGTGTAAATTATGTGAATATCAAACAACACAGGCTGAATCAGGATCACACTCATCTTCTTCATGAACAAGTCAGCCTAGTCCCTACTCAACACTACACCAAAATAGATAATTAGTAACATCAATATTTTTTAATTTGTAACTCTTCATTGTGTTACAAGTCTTGTAACCCCAAAAAGTATTACTAATTATTAACTTATGTTACTAATAATAGCTTTATTATTATTTTACTACACCAAAAATAGAGTATTTGCAACATAAGTTTGTAACTCATGATCATGTTGCAAGCTTTGCAACATAAACTTGTCTTACAAAATTATAGCAAGTTAAGTAATAGAAAATTTTCAAAATTAGTGATCGATTTCAGATCTCTCGAGCCCTTTCTCATCTTTCTCACTCACCCTCTCCATCTCTCGCGATCTCTCTCCCATTTCCCTTTTGGATCCACAGCGACACCGTGCGAGCGTCTCTACAAGTTCAGTCCATCAAACTCCCTCTTGTCTCTTCTCGCCATTATTCATAGCATTATAAGCGTCTTCTTCTTCGATTTCTTGTAGATTTTCCACCAGAGAAACCAGAGAGGTCTTTTGTCCGGTTTTGTTTTCAACCTTCTGTTTCGCTGTTGTTCATTCAATCGATCCAATCGGTATAGAAGTCATGATTTCGAAGATCACAATCTCAATCTCCTCTGACATTGTATGATTTCGAAGATCGAATGCATCATCCGGCTTCGCTTGATCAAGAGGTACGTTACGTTCTCTTCTCCAATTTTTCCTTCTCTTTTTTGTTTCTGTAGTGTTATTCGGATTTCAATTTCATTTACAGTTTCGTTTGTTTGGTAATTGAGATGAGATGAGATGATGTGTTGAGCGTGTTTGAATTCCTAGTTTAGTTTGTGGAGAGAGAGCCTGATCGGCTGCTCAATGATCTGAGCAAGTTTTTGTTTTTTTTTAATTCTCTTTTAAGTTTTTAGGATCTTATTTGGTGATTGAAGATCAATCTTCTTATTGTAACTATGAATGAACGAAACGGCCAAGTTTGTGCTTGAATTCAGTCAAGTGTTTAACCTTTTCAGATCTTATTTGATAATTGAGATGTTTTTAGTCTGTTTGAATTTGAGTAGTAAGTCATTCAATCCTTCTTGTTCGACTGTATAAGTGTTTATTTCCAGACATCTAAGTTGAGGAAATGGTGATTGATTTGTAGTTTATTAGTAGTCGATGTTTTGTTTGAAGAAAGTTGTCCAAGAGATACACTATTTTTCTTTGTAATCAGGTGCTTCCATCTTCACTTGGCTTAGGCTAGACTAACTATATGTAGCTTTCTGAGTAACATTATAGCTACACCACATTCCAAAGTTATCATTATTGCATCTATACATAAGAAAATTTCAGTCTTACATTAGGTGATTTTGAATCCCTTATAGCATTGTACTTTATTTATGTAGATATGGTATTTGAATTTGTAAAAAATTATGTTATGAACTGAAAGAAGAAAAAAAAATGGGTTCTAATATAAGCTAAACCAAACACAGCCTTTGTGGGTCAAAATCAAGGGGATGGTAGTTTTGCCCAAATTTATCTATAATGAAATATTTGATTATGGCCTTTTGGCAACCACATGGCACATAAGAGTTTTCAAAAAGTGTCGGGTTTTAATGGGGACGATCACTATCACAAGGACATCGTCGGCGTAGATACTCAAATGATGTGATAGGTATTGTAGTTCACAAGTTGAAAAGTTGTGGGAGTTTTTAGTTGTAATTCGAATGCCACATTTAGCTGGGTAGCTTGCTGAGCTGAGTGTTTGTATCATTTCAGGCTGAGCTAAGATGTTTACTCATGGATGAGGTTTTCAAACTCTCATATAGATGATTGGCTTGACTAGAAAAAACAATATTTTACTGGAAGAGCTCAATCACAATAAATATCCTCTGTTTAGTTTTCCTTTTCTTAAAATATTTCTGTATTATTGTGGTCTATCTGATGGAGAAGTAGGCATTCCTTGTGTGTTGCACAGATGAAGAAAAGAGGACTATCCTTGGAAGAGAAGCGTGAGAAGATGCTACAGATCTTTACGAGTCCCAGGACTTCTATCTTGTGAGTGAAGTTATAAACACTACTAAATTGTTTGTCTTAGACTTAGTGTTGCTTTCCATTCTGATTAATCTGCTTGAATAAATGGTGAATCATTCATGCCCCTTTCTGGATATATTTAAGGGTTGTTGATATCATGATGTTCAATTTGCTTATACAAATAAGTACGAACTCAAATAATTTACTTTTCTGATACAAATACGTATGAACTCAAAATTTTGACTCGTTTTCGAGTAGAATGTAATTGTGTTTCTTTACATCAGATTCATGCCCTTCCACTTGTTTTCCTTCTGCACTTAGAGTGGGGAGTGATAAAACAGGGATAAAATAGGACTGAAGAGAAGAACATGGACTATTGAAGAAGACAGGATGTCAGGAAGTTGTCAGCTTACATTAAGAGATATGGCCATTGAAATTGGCGCGAGCTTCCTAAATTTTTCAGTAAGCATCATTTATGAATCCAAAGTTTCTCGCCTGGGATTCCATGTTAGCTAATTATTAAAACATTGCCAATCAGGACTTCTTTCGTTAAAATGCATATTATGTGTCAATTCAGACTTTCGGGGACATACAAACTCCTGTTCCATATCTATGATTTTAGTATGTAGAAGTTGATGATAGTTTATCAGAATGTTTGCCAAGGTGAAGCCTTGAACTTAAACATCTTGTTTATGTCGGTGTACTGGTCCTAACCTAGGAAGCACGGATTCTCGGTAAAACCCTCCGAATCCTAGTAATACGCATGTCGGATACGGATACGTATCGTATCCGACACGCGGTCGCTGTATCGTATCCGTGTCCGATACGATACGCGTATCCGAGTTCGTGCATCCCAGGTCCTAACTGATGCTGGTCAGTATGCTATCTGATTTGGTAATGTTGATCCAATAACCAAAACGGGCTTGCTACATCGGTAATTGATCTATTCTGAATTTCATCTATAAATTTAGTAAGCTTCGTTTCTCACATGGACATGTTCCCTGTGTACAGATTCAAGAGTTAGAGATATTACGTCCACTTACACTGTCAGAGAGAGTTGTGGTCTTAGCTTTGGCTGTGTCGCTGGATAATGACTATTTCTCTAGACATGGAGGCTGGTAAGATATATGTTTAGTCAATACTTGGCAAATTCATATGCATGTTAAACTATTCAGTTATCTGGTATAAACACCAGCAACACGTGTTCTATATACTCCCCTCCTATTTAGCTTGTCTAGTACTTGCAGGAAGTTAAATGGTCATAAATTACTAACCTGGGGTGGGTAAGGGCAGGTCAGGCAGAGGTGGAAGAAGTTTTTACCACCCGCATGACTAGGATTGGTGGTGATAGTCATCATGGTTTTGAGTTACTTTGATTTTCAATGTTACATCTAATATTCCTATCTCCCAATCAGTATTCTCTTTATGTCAAGTAACCTTATCTCAAAGGCGGCATTTCATTAACATTTATCACAGTGTTCTCACTGATATTCTTGTTTATACATGTTGATGTTTTTCACCTCTCAAGAGTGGTAGCTAAGAGAAAGAAAAGTAAGAATGAAAAAAAAAATTGTGCACTCAAGTGGGATCTAGTGTGTATTCCGAAAGAGGAATAACATAGACTCAATTCAGGAAATGAGCATATATAGAAGAGGGGGTTTATTGTAGGAAACGAGCATGACATTCAAATATGATTCCAGGTCTATTTTTTTCTGAAATGAATCCAAGCCAATGAAAATGGATCTTATGATCATTCCACCGATTGCTTTGGTTCTATATTTGTAGTTCTGTATCTGGATTTCCCAAATTGTACATAGGTTGTAACTGCTTCAAACTTTCTGATCACCCCTGACATCGTGTTCTTTGCTAAATAAAAAAGGAATCCAGTTCTGACAGGTTGAATGTATTTAGATTTGAGAGTTTGCAGTATAAAGTTCTCAGATTTTAATTGAATGCTGCAAATATCTGAGTGTGACCATCACTGAAAATAATGATTGTAGAAATGTTATAATGAAGAACAATTCTACGCAGCCCGCGGCTATAGTCCGCTTTATGGTCCGGACCCTCCCAGGCACGTGCCATAGGGAGGGTGTCTCGCACGTGGCCGACCGAAGTTTCAAAAAAAAAAAAAAAAAAAAAAAGCGGGAAATATTTTTGAATTTCGTTGCTGAAATTTAAGAGGGAGGGAGGGACCAAAAAAAGGGAAAACAGAGAGAGAAGGAATGCTTAGACCCAGAAATTCAAGGGTGCTTAGCAACCTCTCTTCTTCTTCATGGGGTCTTTCCAACTTATCTGATTTTCAAGGTCTAGATGATCTCATCAGCCCCACCACCACCACTTCAGCAGCCTCTTATGCATCAGTAACAGCTATGAACAATAACAACATGGTTTATGGTGGTGGTGGTTGTGGCTCTTCTGATCTCATAGATGAGTTCCAACTCCCAGATCAGTTGTCTTTCCTGAATGATTCAGCTCTGGGGTCCCCAACAACATCAACAGCAGCAACAACAACAACAACAACAACAAAGGGGTAGTTGGTGGTGGGTTTGTGTTGCACTTGCTTCGTAGTTGAAGAGTGGATTCTTCAATGTGGCATGTTCTTGATTCCTCCAAATAGCAATTACGCATTATTACGCATAAAAGATTTGAATAATATTCCATTATGTACCTTATGATGTGTAAAGACTTTTTTTTTTTTTGTAAGGCATGATGTGTAAAGACTTGATGACTTCCAGAGTATATTTGGTGAACATCTATTGCACTGCACTTTCAACACTTACCTGAACCCCTTGAACTACTTCTTCAGTTTATTTACTAGGCAACTTCATGGAAATCATTCCTTACCACCTTTGCAATCCACTTTATCACTCTATTCTATATAACTACTACATGTCATGGCTATTTTTTTTTATCAAACCTGATAACATGCACAACATGTTAGCCAATCTTGCGAGTTTCATTACTTCTAAATCGTCCAAATGGTTCACAAATTTGAGCCCCAAGTCGTGCAAACCTGATGCACCAAGTCACCCACCGAGCTCATGCATGGCTACTCTGAAGTCCACAGACTTAGCAAGGGAAGATGAATGTCATGCAATTTTTCGATACTTTGATAGTAATGCAGATGGAAGGATTTCAAGTAATGAACTTAGAGCCTATTTGGCATCACTGGGTGAGTTCATAACAGTGAATGAGGCAGAAGATGTGATCAATGAGTTTGATGGAGATGGCGATAGATTGTTGGATGTTCGGGACTTCATGAAGTTGATGGAAGGAGATGTGGAAGATGAAGGTTCTGGGTATATAACAGCAAAAAGCTTGCAACGAACTTTGAATCGAATTGGAGAAGAGAAAAATTATGAAGAGTGTTTAGCCATGTTGCGTTGTTTTGATCTTGATGACAATGGGGTGATTGATTTTCATGAGTTTCAACTGATGATGATGACTTAATATGTATAATTTAATCGGATATGTACATGCAATAATCTTTAAATGAGAAATTACATGGAGTTTTTTTTGTACAAGTTTTGGACTAGTAGATTCCAAGTGCTAACCAAATACCTCTAACAGGGTCATATGAGCTGCAGATTGGGTTCTGGTGCTTCAGCTCAGCCCAAGCTTAGTCATTAAAAACTGAGCAAACGCCAATGCAATGAAGATATGGAGAAAAGATCAGAAGACACGCAACTCAATTTCAACAATCACATTATTTTTGGATTATGCACAGGTCAAGAATATATACGAAAATAAACACAAAAATAAAAATATAACAATGAATTCCATTCAGACAATCATAATACATGAAAACCAAATGCACTTATATCTCCAGCAAGCTTACAAACTATAACAAATAAAAAAACTCAAAAGAACTGGTACAGGGACTCCCCTGCTGTACCACACCCAAGAGAACCCATGGATGCGCAATGTCAATCACCTATATCTTTATAGAAGTAGTTGATAAAATCAGTCATATGAGCAACCTGCAGTCGTAGGAATATGCTGATGGAGCCTTCTTCATCTCCACCAGGGACAATGAAAAATGGGTTATATTATAATGCAACTTGAGGAGAATCAAAGAGCCTTCTTCATGCACTTTCCAGAACTGTATGGGAAGGTAGATGAAGCCATGAGCTGGGAACCAGAGCTCCACCTGAGCTGTTGTTGTTGTTGCTGCTGCTGCTGTTGCTGTTGTTGGGGACCCCAGAGCTGAATCATTCAGGAAAGACAACTGATCTGGGAGTTGGAACTCATCTATGAGATCAGAAGAGCCACAACCACCACCACCATAAACCATGTTGTTATTGTTCATAGCTGTTACTGTTGCATAAGAGGCTGCTGAAGTGGTGGTGGTGGGGCTGATGAGATCATCTAGACCTTGAAAATCAGATAAGTTGGAAAGACCCCATGAAGAAGAAGAGAGGTTGCTAAGCACCCTTGAATTTCTGGGTCTAAGCATTCCTTCTCTCTGTTTCCCTTTTTTTGGTCCCTCCCTCCCTCCCTCTTAAATTTCAGCAACGAAATTCAAAAATATTTTCCGCTTTTTTTTTTTTTTTTTTTTTTTTTGAAACTTCGGTCGGCCACGTGCGAGACACCCTCCCTACGGCACGTGCCTGGGAGGGTCCGGACCATAAAGCGGGCTATAGCCGCGGGCTGCGTAGAATTGTTCTATAATGAACTCAAAGGAAGCATCAATCCATTGGCATTCTCTCAAGGGAGATTGGACATTTCAATCTATTGGCAGCTTTAGTTTTGTCATGGTATTAACAGCTCAAAAGCATGAGACCGGCCTTTTTTTTCTTTTGGGTACTTTTATACAAAGGTCTTTGTTTTGTGGGTTCTGGTTAAGTTCGGGGGTATGAGCATTTGAAGCACCAAAGAGTGTGTGTAACGACCCTACTTTAACATATAATAAATTTTAATTAATTTTTTATTTAGTTTTGATTTTATTAAATTTGAGGCGACGTCAGGTAGTAAGAGGGGTGTCCCTAACCTTGAGCTAAACCCCAACAGGAAAGGATTTTTGTCTTTAGTAGGAATAAATAGGGGCTTAGGTTCTCTTTTCTCTCGCCGCTTAAAAAAAAAAAGGAGGAGAAGAAGAGAGGGAGCAAGAAGGGAGAAAGAAAGAGGAGGGAGAAAGAAAGAGAAAAACAGGTGCGTCTCTTTAGTTCCTTCACCTTTTCTATGAGTTGTATTTTTGTCCTTTTCTGATTTATGCATAAAGTTGAGAATGATGTGTGAATGAGTTGATACGCTGGTTGTGAGTTTCGTTTCCTGTTTCTTTGTTATATTTTTTTGTTCTTTCCGTTGTGTCTGCATAGATTTAAAAAAAAAAAAAAGAATCAAACTCAAAGTATTTGCAACAGTTAATCGGAAAGTTGCTCATGACTCTTATAGTTAAAGGGGTTTGTGATATTCCACTGTCAGAGGTGCACAACCACTTGGGTCTCACTGTAGAGTCATAATTTGAATCCCTGCATAATTTCATTCACGGGTCCCACTGCAAGGCTTTTTAATTTGCAATTTGAGATTTCATACAGTTAGAGTTCCACTGGGTCCCACCTTATGAGGGTATTTGCTATTTGCAATTATGTTTCATACAGTTAGAGTTCCACTAGGTCCCACTTGTGATGGTTTTTGCAATTAGATTTTTATGTGGTATTTGCAATTAGATTGTTGACACTTAGAGCTCCTGTAGAATTAAATTCACTGGATTCCACTTATGGTGTTATTTTGATTTGCAATGGATTTAATTGCGATGGTGTTATTCTGCATGTATAGATATTTTGATCGGAACTTATTTGGAGATTGGTATTATTATGCATATTGACTTGGTTATGCATTATGAAGGATTTGGATATTTGAATCAAGGAGTGACTTGATTGCCATGTTGTCATAGAGCATGATTAATGGATATGCTATGTTTTACCCAAAAATGTGGGTGGATACGATTGTGAATTAACTTATGAATGACAAAGTGTCATTGTGAGAAAATTGAAATATAAAAAATAAATGATATTGGTAACCCTTGATTTCTAAAAATATAAACCACCTGGAATTACATCACTTAGAACTACCACATCTCTTTTGTTTATTATTTTCCCTCTCCTACTAGAGAAACTAAATGACCAGTGGGTCGTCTTGCGGAGTTGGGGCACCCATTTCTTACTAGAGAAACTAAAATAACCTTCGGGTTAGTCTTGCGGAAATGAGGTGAATTGTTATGCCTAAAATAGGCTTTGATATTTATCCGTAAAAAATGTGACGTGAGTTATGCGCATTGATAACCCAAGGGTGGCTTTTGGTACTCATATAGTTAGGAGTATCCGCGATGCATGCATATATGTGATGTCCCCACTTGGGCATGGATGACGGAGTAGTCCTCCTTTATATGAGAGAGGCATACGGACATGTATGTTCGGCACGGAGGTGGTGCGAATGTGGTATCGTCTAAGTGATCATTCCGATAAAAAGATGAACTAAATTCAAATAAAAATGAATCAACTACGTTTATATTGTTTCTAATCATTTTTCATGCAGGATGACAAGTCCACTAATATTTCTGCAGGTTAGACTTGCCATAGTCAACTTCCATCTAGTAGGTACAAATAAGTGCATATTTACTTATTTGAATTAAGATATGAATGTCTCGTGGAGGAACTACCTGTGTGTTTTGAT
This sequence comes from Berberis vulgaris, assembly GCA_963556465.1. Taxonomy (NCBI): domain Eukaryota; kingdom Viridiplantae; phylum Streptophyta; class Magnoliopsida; order Ranunculales; family Berberidaceae; genus Berberis; species Berberis vulgaris. Next base: position 27,355,948 of record OY747130.1, on the reverse strand, counting down.
TTCCTTATCGTACTATTTTTGGTCATATCTTGTAATTTCCTTTATTGATTTTTGGGGAAATAAAGAGATTTCACACCAGCTTTATTGCTGACCCAAGTGGGCTTTGGCTTCTTGGGTACATTCCTTCGGGAATGTAGCCGACTAGCTTATTTTCAGGATATAGTAATCTCGGGCGGGCTTAGAGCATTTCGTATCATACGTGACGAGCATTGTTGGGAGTTGCGCGTGTTCGAAAGATTAGATCATTTTATTTATAGGTGTCAGTTTAATTCTTGTAATTTGAACTCGGAGTTATTTATTATTTTCTGGGAGAGATACATTCGTAAATTGTTGAACTTGTTAGCGTTGGCTCTACGAGTTTTAAAATTTTCTTCCTTTTGATGGTCTTTCAGATCAGTTGTTTTATTTTCCCTCAATTTGGTAAATTGTGCAAATTTATTATTTCTCGTGGATGTCAACTGTTATTTTTCGTGAATGGAAAATTCATGTCCCGACTTTTGGGAAAACGGATAATCCTACGTAGATTTTGGGATTTTCATTTTGTTCGAAAATCGGGGCGTGACAGTGTGCGTGGTGTAAACACTCCCATGGAGAAATATAGACATGATTATACAATTGTGCTAAAATAATAACTTCTTTCAGCTTTAATGGTTTCAGAAGCAAAAAACCTGAAGTGCGCACTAGTCTGGAAACGTTGATCTTTTAATACCTGTAGTTTTTGTTTTAGATTGTGCAGTAGTTCCTAATCTTCAAAAACCTTAAAATGTTTGATTTTTGCCTGTACAATCAATGAAATCCCTTTATTTTCCTTTTCTGTAGCAGGTGAAGACGGAAAGCGGTTCAAAAGTTAAAGCAACGAAAACTGGGATATATAAGAAGTGGAAGGAACAATCACACAAATTGAATCTCTTAAGGGAACAAATACTGAAGGCGTTAATGGGGATGACCAGAGAGGCTAGCAGGTAATGATTGTAATCCTAAAAAGATTTTCTAATCACTTGTTTTGAGTTTTTTTTATGATTCATGCAATTGCCTCTGCAACCTCATTTTTCTGAAAAATGACATCATTTAGGCTAATCATGTGAACATGTGTCTAACAAGTTACAAATTTCCTATTGTATGAAAGAGTATCTTATAACTTGAGCTAAACTGAACACAACCTTCAGTGGAGAAGTCATATTAATGAGACCATATCTTGGAACTGTTAATACATTGAGGGTTTTGTTTTACTGCTTATTAACACATTTCCTATTATATATCATAGACAAACCTCAAGGTGAAATTATTTAATCTGCGGGAGATTCAGAATATCGGTTCCTCCAGTTCTGGCATTCAGTACTCGTTAGAAAGGACGAATTACATAATCTCGACAACAGCTCGCCCAACAATACCACCTTTGCCTAGATCATCATATGCTTTAGCTGCCTCCTCAAATTCACACTTTCTTGTAAACAATACGAAATCTCTTGTTTTACTATAGAGTTGGAAGCAATGTGATTTGAATCATCAGAAACTTATAACACAGTGATCATCCAATTTGAACAACAACAATATACCTGCAAAAGACAGATTATAAACCAGCTTCATGGATTAAGATTTGAAATACTCTCGAGTAGTGATGAGCTTTGCTCTAAAATGTTTTTGTTTCACTTTACTTACTATTCTGGGTTTTGTTGCACTTGTTGATTGAGAAATCTTTGACAATACTGATCTGTAAAGGAAATAAATTGAGAAACAGATTCAGTTCAAGTTGACTTATCAGGGCTTAGTGGTATTTTAAAAAAATTAAATAAAAAATAAAAAATAAAAAATTATAATAAGAAATTAAAAAAAAATTTGTAACACGTGGAGATGATACTAATATTTGAACATTGTAACATACTACAATGTTTTACAAAAAAATTGTAACACATGGAAATATTACGAAATTTGAAGGTTGTAGATGTGTTACTAATATTTGTAATGCCATGATTTGTAAGATTTTTGTGGTGTTACAAAATTTTTTAATTAACACGGCTAGTGTGTTACAAATTGTCATTTATGGTGTAGTGCAAAGTTAAAATTATCTCATCTTTTTTTATGTTCCAGAAGATTTATTCGCACAAGCCAACATGATTCACAATCATTCAGAGCATACAAGGAAAGTGAATTCAGGAAAACATACAATCATTCAGAGCATACAAGGAAAGTGAATTCAGGAAAACATACTTTATTGATCATCAAAAAGTTGTTACAAAGCTTGACCAACTAGTCATTACAAAAGTTTACACATTACAAGTATGTGAGCTTGGTGCAAAGCAAGACGCGAGTAAGGATCCGTCAAAACTGATTAACTATTTTACTAGCACACAACTTAACACACAGCTTTGTAGTCGTAGTAAATAATAAGTAGAGGTCGTTCTACATCAAGGATTATAGGGCTCGCTAACAATACTAAGGGTAACTAACCAACAACTAACAAATTAACTAAGAAAATGTTGGAGCATTGGATTTTTCTTATTTTAAATAAGAAAATAACTAAGAAGATTATTGTAGGACTAATGAAAACTTAAGCGAAGTAGATGATGAGAAATTAGCTAAGAGTTTATCTCCACACACCAAACATATGCTCATGAACTAAACTCCAAAAATCCTTTACTAAAGAACAATGCTCAAGATTAACCATGACCGCACTGCATTAACCTTATTATTTTCCAAAATTCGTTGAATTAAACTAAGCATCGCTTTCAAAACTTTTTTTTTCATGCTATCTAATCAGGAGTCACAAGTTAGATAACAATCCAAGATCATTAAGTTCTATTTAAATTATGAATATTGACTAGGCAATTACAAGTACGATCAGCATCTTGTACTAAACCTAGGTTTTTACTTAACCTTACCAAAGCTCATTGATATTTACTACTTCTGAGTAAGAGATTATAACAATTAGGTGAAACTCTCATATATTCTAGCATTAAATAATAACATGCTTACTAAGTTGACCACCTTAACAAACATACAAAAAAAAATTCTCTATAAAGCAGTTAAGCAAAACACAATCACCAAAGAAATATTGAATTCTAATAATTCATGAAACACATGTTTGGGGTTTCGAATCCAACCCTAGCTAAAGGATTTTAGCTAGACATATTAATCATGTTCAAACAGTAATCCACAATCAAATATCAAACTAAAAACAAGAAAAATATAATGGAAGAAATAGAACATTGTCGCTACCTGCTGGATGGTGGTGGAAAGAAATTATGTGGGTGCGGATAGAGGAGAGAAAGAGATAAACAAATCTCTTCCTCCTATTTTTTTTGATCTGCTGCTTGGGTTTAGAACTGCTATGAGAAGAAATTGTGAGAGAGAAAACTGGATAGTGAGAGATGAAGGCATGAATGGTCAACTGATAGAGAGAGGGTTCGACAACAACAGAGGGGATGACGGCGATTGGAGTTGTGTGAGAGAGAGATCAAGCGAGATAGAGATGGTCGACAGGGGTGTGGCTGATGGAGATGAAAAAAGAGGAAGATTTGATAAGGGTTCAGAGAAGATGTGTGTGCTGGATCTGATGGAAAGGTAAAGGTCGATGGATGGTGTGTATGGCGGCTATGAGTCTGTAGTTGGGAGAAGGAGATAATGGGAAGGTGCGGCAGTGATGGAATTGGGGCCACGATTGGGTGTTGTCTGCATATGCTAGCGATGAGAATAGATGGATGGATTGTGAAGGGCTGTACAACGAGCGACTATGAGATTGCGAGCGGGGGTGATCTCTCCAAAGCCAAGTATTGTCCCTCTTATACCACAAGTGTTTCTAAATTGACAATTTGCATCTTTTAGCTTCTTTCTAGAACTTTGGTATTGACAACATACAAAAACAAGAAAACAATAATCACTACCATAATTAACAAGAAATAGCCAAAAATATATATATAAACAATTCAATAAAGTCGCATAAATATGATCCTATCAAATTCCCTCACACTTAGCGTTTGCTAGTCCTCGAGCAAATAAAAAAAACAAGAATAAAATATTAAATGACTTAACCTAAACTTTCCAACATTTGTCTCTGAGATTTTCATTGGATAATGATATGTTAAGATTCTTTGCAAATGCAAGATAAAGTCCACAACATTCGAAAACTAATATACATTCATAGCAATGATATGAACGCCCACAGTTCAATCAATCAAAGTGATGGTGAAACTCAAGCGCGTTCCAAAAAGAATTAACCCAAAAATCTCACTGGATGCACTTTTTTTTTTTATCACAGATTGTCTGGTTAATCACTCTTCCTATTCTAGTTATATGTGAGAGGATTGATGTAAAAGTGAAACAAATTGCTCACATATGATATGACAAGAAATAAATGCATTTTCTGATTTTTTTTTTTTTTTTTTTCCAGATATATGATCTCTTGGAAGGAATGCTACCGCTTGAATGCAAGAACTAAAGTCACCATATGCTCATGCCTCATTCGAATATCCACATCGTGAAATTTCACAATACATCAATCAAAAGGTCTTAACTCAGGTTGTAATGGGACTAAGGGGTCTAAGGAAGAGAATGAACGGATAAGAAAATTACAAATGGCTAAAAGAACTTGCGAAAGCATGCACTAAGATTAGAGACATTAGCAATGAATCACATGGTTCAAGACATACAACGTAAATGCAACACCAGTACATCAGCTCATATAGGAAAGGGAAAAGGTGGCCAACTGATAATGAAGAGCTTCAACCATTATTTTGTATCTACTGAAAATGAAACAAACTTGACTATATGTATAGTACTGAAATAATGAATGAATATAGACAAAAGTTTGTGTCCCTTCTGTAACTTTGTACCAATTTTTTTTTCTTTTTTTGGGCAACTCTTTTTTCTTGAACTATCTATCATAAGAGCATTCCCCCACACTTGTTTTTCCACATACCTTGAACCACAATGAAGTATCTGCAATTTAAATTATGTTTAACTCTTCTGATTATGTTAGGTATGGAAAATGAGGGTAATGAAACAAAAAGGCTTAATTACAAGCTCAACGGGAGTTAATCAGGAGGAAATATATCATGGATCATGCTTATTTAGAATGGTGGAAACTATGTGCCTTTATCATGTTAAGCATGTCGTGCAATTCAATATAATGCTTTGAACAAAATTAATACAAATTCTAGTGTTTAGTTCTAAATAATGAAAGAAACCCAAGTAGAAACCAAAGCAAACAAAAATGAGATCATGCAATGAATTATTATGGAAAAAAATGTAAGATGAACTAACTAAAAACGCTCAGAATTAAAGGAACAATAGGCTCAAAACTCACTTATGGGTTATATTGAGTTGAATTCAAAACATGCTATGAGTACCAATTACTTGATTGGAGATAGTAAGAAGAGGCAAATCCTTTGGATTTCACATGGGCAGAGCTCTGACTTAAGGGCGATTTGGGAGACTTAAGGGCGTTGCGGTAATTGTGGCTCTAATTTATTCTAGTCCGTGAGATCTATAGAGAGGGATGATCTTGGCCGCTCTTCCTAGGTCGTAGGCATCTCTTCCATGGCAGCTCCCCCAGCCGTCCATGGTGGGGGGGGGGATACGGGAGGGGTAGGAAGCGGTTTGGCACCTCAGCCAGTCTGTTCCTTTGCTCAGGTTCTTGGGAACATCCACAAGGCGGAAACTATTGAGGGTTCCATCGAAGGTAGGGCTGAACAAAAAATCGATCAAACCGATCAAAATCGAACCAATCGGTTCGGTTTAAATTCGGTTCGAATCGGTTTCAGTTTTCGAAATCTATGTGATTTTAACCGACCAAACCGAACCGACCGAATATATATTTTATGTATAAATAATATATATTTTATGTATAAATAATATAATATGTTCAAAATAGTTGGTCGGTTCATTTTTATTTCGGTTTTGGTTCGATTTTAGTCAGTTCGGTACGGTTACAGTTTGCATAAGTTAGAATCGGTTCGGTTTCGAATCGGTTTTGTTAATGGTCGGTTCGAGGTTTGAAAATTTTAAAACTGACCTAAGTCGGTTCGGTTCACGGTTTAGGTGAAAAACCGAACCGACGGTTCGATTTTCAACCCTAGTCGAAGGCACCAGCTTTAGGAAAGATCTCCTACTTTTCTTTTACGAGTACGGATGAAGGTAATGGTGCATATTTCATGGAAAAACATGTGATAGTTTTGAAGTTTTCAAGCTTTAGGCCGACACTAAAAGTGATACAGGATGCAATTCATAGATCTTGGGGGATTGCAGGCGATTTTTCAATGGTTTTTTAGATTCCAGACATGGTTCTGTCAAACTGCAATAAAAAAAAGAGGCGAAAAAAAAAATTATCCCATGACTCTTTTTTAATACATGGTGTGTGTTTCAAAGCTTTTAGATGGCATGCAAAATTTTGTTTATGGGAATACCCAGTGACTGTTCCATTGTGGGTTGAGCTTCCCAATCTTCCGCTTCAATTTTTTCATCACCCTCTGTTAAAGGCTATAGACAATTATTTTGGTGGTTTTCTACTGATGGATGATAGCACTAGATGCTTGACTAGACCTACAGTTGCCTGTATATGTGCGGAGATGGATTTATCTGATCTGCTTCCCACAAGAATTTGGATTGACAGATCAAGGAGTAAGGGCTTCTGGCAACGACATGTTTTTCCAGATTTTAAGTATTGCGAGGTGTGTTCATTAATTGGGCATGACGTGTTCGTTTGTCATAGAAAGCTCGGGACGAATCAGAACAATAAATTGCATGCGGGTTAAGGGGTTGTAGAAGGGAAACTAGTCATGAATGATTCTAAGAAGAAAGAGGTTGTTCAGGTTCAGAAAGAAATCTACAGACCTATAATAAAATGGAATCCGGAGAAAGGTGTCTCGAATACAGAAAACATGATTCTAATGGAGGTCGCGGAAACTAGAGTACAAAAAATGAGAAAGGGGAAATATAGTGAGTCTTACTAGGGAGGAGACCAAATTGAATGAATCTAGGGAAGCAGAAGTGCGCAAGACCTCTATTCTGTTGAGGCGCTAGCTGAGTTAGAACAAGAAAGAGAACTAGCAGTTAATGACATGAATTTGGAAAAGAAGGTCTTGAATACAGAACAAATAGTGGTTAGTGATAGCTTGGAAACCAATGGCGGGAAAGGGGATTTCAAAAGCAAAAAGAATTAAGAATTCTAGGGTAGATTGTTTGGAATCGGGGTACCCAATGAGTAGGATAGAGAAGGCGATACAGGTACTTCAAGATGACGACATGTAGGTGGGTGAGTTGGTTGGACAGGATGCAGGCAAAGGGAATTGGCCGACAAGAAAACGAATGTTAACAGCCCGGTGAGTATCTCACTAGATAAAGGGAACTCGTCAGCAGTTCATGGGTCATCTAGACAGGTCTCAAGCGAAGAGAATATGGTTATGGCACACAATGTAACGAATGCAAACATCCAGCGAGTGTTCCAGTAGAAGGGAACTTTCCAGTAGTTAACGAACAGTCTGGAAGCGTTCAGGCTGCTAAATTGGAAGAGGAGAATTTAGGCAGGGAGATAAGCAGATCAAATTTTGAACATCACGCTAATACAAATATGGGAGAGATTTTGGAAAAGGCGATTAGTTTTATCAAAGAAGAACGTAAATTAAAAAAGAAGAATATCAATATTAATACCTTTGAAAGTGCCATTGATAACAGTGAGGATATAGAATCGGATTCAGAAGGACCTCAAACCACCTTGATTGGAGATTTGGAGTTGGGTGTACTGTCAAAGGAGAGCTAAGCAGAAAAAAGAAAAAAAAGGTCAAGATGGCGATTCCCCCGAGTTCTCGTCGGATGACTAAGTGGACTGTTCCGCCCTCCCAAGCAATTGGAAATTGGTAATAAGATTAGACTATCAGAGTTTTTGTATAATGAAGCAGTGGTTGGGAAGATTTGGATCTTCTGGGCATATGATTTGGTGGTTTCAGTGATTGATATGTTGGATCAAATTATACATTGGAAGGTAACGAATACGAACTCTTGGATTTTTATGGTCTTTTTCTGTATGCTAAATGCTCAGTGGAAGAGATAAGGGAATTATGGTCGAAGATCAAAATTTTGGCTATGCAATGTGATGTCCCTTTGATGGTTGGAGGGCAGGATTTTAATTCCATTGTTAGTAACCAAGAAAAATTAGGGAGGATTACTCCCTCAGTTATTAGCGTAACCAATTTTGCTGATTGTATTGAAAATTGTGGGTTGCATGATTGTGGGTTCACTATACCATGGCTTACCTGGTGTAATAATAGGCGAGGCAGAGATTGCATCTGGGCTAGGTTGGATTGAATCCTAGTGAATGCTTAGTGGGTACCAAAGATGCCAAATATGAAGGTGGAACACTTATAGCGTACTTTTTCTGATCATGCACCTATTCAGACGTTGATGCCTACGCAACCAAGATAAGGTTTTGCTCCTTCCAGATTTCTAAATATGTGGACGACACATTCTACTTTTGAGACATTGGTAGACTCAGTTTGGAGTGTGGAGGTGGGTAATATGAGGGCGCTAGATAAATTCGTAAAGCTCTTATTAACTGGAACAAAGAAGTGTTTGAAAATGTTTTCAACAAAATTAGAGCTTTGGAAGACGAAATGTAGCAATGAAAAACCATCAAGAAATCGATAAATCACGAGTCGCTTGATTTTAGTGCGAGTTGATTTTGGGTATAGATGAGTCTTTGATTAAACTGAAACTTTGCCTCCCTCTTTTTTTTGTGTGTTTCCCAAACATGTGACATCAAGAAATTGTTTTATTGGGAATTGTAGGATTAGCATGTTCGAAACTTTGAGATGCCCTATGAAAAGAACTAATCTTCTTACTTTGTGTTTGGTGTTGACGGTGTAGAGTATTTTATAACTTACATGAGTTTGTATTCTGTCCCACGCCAACTGGAACCTTTCATTATGCCAAAATTGATGCAATTTTAGACTCGGGTTTGTAATAATCTGCATCAATCATCATGATGTTCTGTAAGGAAAACGTTTAGCTTCTCTGGATAAAGAAGAGAAATGTTGCATAAAAAGAGTCATTGAGGGAGTTACGCCTTCACGGACACATCTCCATAAATGAGGAAACTGTTACGAGACGCATCTCCATAAATGAGGAAACTGTTACGAGAAGCATCTCCATAAATGAGGAAACTGTTCCATTACGCCTCACATGCTTAAGTCACACAGAGAATTAACCGCGACCGTAATAAAAGGTAAAAGGAACATTCGACAAAGATATGCAACTTTAACTGAGTTTTGTCCAGATTTACTTCCTTCTTCAAACAGAGTTGCTGACTTAAGAATCGGAGTGCCTTCGTCCACCAAAAGGTAGTCTTTGGAAGTCTAACATCTGTTTTGTAAGTCAAATTCTCAGGAGGACAGGCAACGACAAGTTTCCTTTCTAAAAAGAAGATCCACAGTGACGAAGTTCATCAAAATCTGATAAACAATCAACGAGCTGTCAGAACAAATCATATCCTACAAATCCTCAACTCGACGACGATAACAATAACTCTCCTACTGGCGCCAATGTATCACAAACAGCTTGTAAACAAGATGCAACTCAAATTATCAAGCCAATGGCACCCGACAATCAAGATCCACCGCATGTAATAGCTCAAACAACCCATACATTCGGCAATGTTGCCACAGACCCTCGAATAGATCCGGTTATGGTCCAGATGAACTACATGACGAAGACGTTAGAAAAACTCACTCAGGAGAGTATTTAGCCAGTTGATCATATCCAATCACCGCCCCAGCAAAACTCTACTAACCGAACTCGAGGGAGTATTGAAGTTCCAGCAGAACCCCAACAGGGAAACCTCGAAAGCAATGAACTCCTCCAGGGCAAGATTCCACGGTGTGATGGAACGCTTACATAAATCCCATTCAGAACCGGAGACACTGGTCCCAATGTATTGTACGAATTAGCTAAGTCGTCATTCTTCGATGCCCTCATGATAACTCCCATGCCGGAAAAGTTCACTTCGCCAAAGTTCAAAGTATATGATGGCACCACCGACCAGACATATCACCTGAGACACTTCCACCACATGATTGCATTAAAGGAGACCACGGAGCTGATCTTGTGCAAAACATTTCTGAATAGTCTTACCTCCACAGCAATGAATTGATTCAACAACCTACCATCGAGGTCTAGACTATTTCAAGGCGCTAGCCACCGCCTTTATCTCCAGATTAATCGGAAGTCAGCGGATGAGAAAATGACTACACTACCTCCTCCATATCAAGCAAAAACTCAAAGAGATAATACGGGAATACGCCACTCGTTGCACCAACAAACTGACGATGATCGATGGATGCAGTGACGACACAACCGCTGCAACTTTCACCGTCGGATTGAAGAAAGATCCATTTTTTATGCTCTCAACCTAGAACCTCCAAAAAGCATGTCGGTCCTATTGAAAACAGCCCAAAAACGCATTTTTCTTGAAGAGATGAAAGCTGCCAGGAGGAAAAATGACCAAGAAGTGGAGAATCATTCGAAGAAACGTGAAAAAATGAAGAGATAAGACGAGATGACGAACCACGGGAGGATAACATTCATTCGAAGAGGCGTCGGAATAGCGGTAGAACCGAATCAAACCAGCAAGAGTCCGAGAAGCTGCAGTCGGCACGACCCCAACATAAGCGAGTAAAGAGACATACAAACCATATACAACCTTGAAAACAAGTCAATATACTGAAACACATAGCAAAATGGGATGACATCAACTGGCCACTATGGATGAAAGGAGACCCAGAAGGAAGAGACAAAAGCAAATATCATTCCTTCCATAAGGACCATGGGCACGATACCGAAGACTACTACAATCTAAAAGATGAAATCGAGCATTGGGTTCAGAGAGGATGACTCGACGAGTTCATCGGAATGCCAGACAAACTCAAAGGGAAGGAAAAAGCATATACCACTACGAGATCAAAAAAACAGCCCAGAGAACTAACAAACGCCCTTTACTTCATGGCCGGAGGAAACAAAATAATCAACCCAACAGAAGAAGCAGCCGGAAATATCTCCCACTCAAGCTTATCTATATCAAAACAAGAGTACTAACGAAACAAGACGAGACATTTTACCAAAGTATAGACCATGGAAAAGTTTGCACCGATCAACTAACACAATTCAAGGACCCTACCGACAGATGCAAACTCGACCCGAATTACCAACGACGAAATTGATGAAGACGGGATTGACCAAACCTTGGCAGTTGACGCCGAACACGGTGCTAACATGAGCATGATTGGATAATTTGGTGCTAATGTGAGCATGATTGGACAGCTTGGTGCTGACGTGAGCATGATTGGACAGTTTGGCGCTGATGTGAAAATGATCAGACAAATCAATACCGTTCAGCTACCAGATCAAAAAGCACCACGAGTCTGTTGGCTACGATAACATATACGACGAATGAGTAAAACATAACCAATTTCAAATACGACAAATAAAGAAGTACGAGACAGCAACAAAAACATCAATCTTCAATACGAGGATCGACATCAACCAAACATTGGAAGACAAAGCAAATCGCTCTTCAATCTAGCATAAATGCTTAAAAACAATCGTCAGGGTTGGTCAGAACATCTGGAAGGGAATATCAATAAAATTAAAAATTCTGAATCCCCATCTTATGTGTGGACGACAAGATAAATGCGTCGAAACTTAGCTACACAAAGCAATCGACATACCAAGCCATGACAAATCAGGACACAAGTCGGATATATATAATAAAAACTTCTTGTCTGATCAACCACATAGTAAATGTTTGACGAAAGAGTCAACTTAATACATAAAACTTCAAGTCGACTGATGCGTCAAACCAACGAAGTAAGAGTTGGACAAATGAGTCAACTTAAAAGCAACTTCGGGCTGACTAGTACGTCAATGAAACGAAGTAAAAATTGGACGAACGAGTCAACTTAATACGGAAAACTTCGAGTTGACTGAGGCGTCGAACCAACGAAGTAAAAGTTGGATGAACGAGTCAACTTAATACGGAAAACTTTGAGTCAACTGAGGCATCGAACCAACAAAGTAAAAGTTGGACAAAAAAGTCAACTTAATATGAAAAACTTCCAATCTTCAGCTTCGACAATGCAAAGCTTTTCTTTGGCAGTAGCAAGTTCATTTTTTGTCGTGGCAAGCCATTATTCGGCGGTAGTAAGCATAACAGAAGTATCTGCCTTGACCTCGTTGAGCACAGACGTCAACTGCTCCACGTGCCTTTCAGCAATATTGCGACTAACGGATTGTTCAATCTCAGCACAATAAGCCTCATCATAAGCTGCCTTCTCGGCGGATAACTCCTTATCCACATCACGTAAATGGACAAAAACCCCATCCATCTTGGCTTTCAAGTACTCAAGCTCAACAGTAGATTTATCCCACATATTTTTCACTTCAATCAACAAAGTCTGAGCAGCCCTAACAGTTTTCTCTGACTTTGTGCATTGCGCTCTCGACACGTCGAATTGGGAAATGACGTGAGAAAATAACAGCAACAGTGTTGCCAACTTTCTCTCCAAAGAAACCACCTATCAGGACCGGCTCGATCGAGCCCATCACCCCTGCATAGGCGAGATGATTCATCCCGTCCATTATCTGCTCAAGGCCATAATCAAGGTGATTACTTGGATCCAATACGGGCATTGAAGGTTTTTCCACTGATCGCTTGTGCCATTCATTTTATCAACTTGTGCGCACCATCTTGCACGTCAAGCTGAGTAAACCAGCAAAACTTATCGTCTGACTTAATGCAGATATATTTTGGGCTAGGCTCAGTCCAGCCAAATTGTGGATGTAAAATACGGGGATTCGGAAGCACTAAGGAACCACCCCCCAATAGCCGGAAGGGCATAAGGAACAACAGTGACAACGAAAAACTCATTTTTACCCTCCCGGCGAGGAGCAACCATAGCAGGAACAGGACTAGTGGCGGCGAGAGTAGGAGAGTCTAGACACCCAAAAGAAGAAACTAAGAAATCGGCCACACCACTGACGTTAATAGAAGGAGAAAGAGGAGAGTGAACCTCGAAACTTTGACCACCACCGACAACCTCTTTAGACTACTCCACCGCCAACTGAAGCATTTTATCATTAATAGCCCGGGCATCATCGTTAGACCATTCAGCAACGTCTGAAACACCATAGGCAGAAATAACCCTCTTTTCATTATCGTGCAACGGACAAGTAGTCTCTTTTTCGCTTCTCTCCAACACCAGCCTCGTCTCCTTAGCCTTATCGAAAGATGTGCGATGACGAGATCTTTGCACGAAGGACTTGGACGAGAGATAACTTTTGTAACATCCTTGCCAAGACTCGGACGGGATGCAGTCCAGGCATAACCACAAGTAGAAAGTCTTTTCTTCCTTGGAACTCGACTAGGATCTACCGACAATCGCCTCAATAGACCAATGAGCCTCGCAAGCTTTCTCTTCTTGGAGGTCGGGACTACGACATTGACAAGAGCTCTAGAATTGAGCTTTTTTGTACTGTGATGAGTGGGTTTTTCAGTCTCTTCAACATGTGATGCTTCTTTCGCCAGGCTATTTGCTCTGTGGTTTTCCGCTCTTGCGCATCACTGAATGGTGATTGCTTTGAAGCTTGCAATCAGTTCATTTTCCTTTTGATGGTATACTTCGATCCGCACATCTTTCACTTGGAATTCGCCACTCAATTGACTAACCACCAATTTGGAGTCATTGAAAACACTGACTTCTTTTATTCCGAGGCGCTTAGCCAGCTGTAATACGGCTATTACTGCGTCATAGTCAACCTCGTTATTTGAGGCTTTGAAACTGAGTTTGATTGCCTTTTTTCTAAAATTATTTCGTCTGAGTTATACAAAGTTATTCCACTTCTGTTTACCTTCTACTTGGATGCCACATCACAACGGAGGATCCATCTTTGAGTATTAGGTTCAACAACTTCTTGATCCTTATTACTGTCTGGCTAATGCTTGTCACTGTATGTGATCCAACGGTGAAATTTGCCAGTGCCTGAGCTTTTATTGCAGTCTTAGCATCGTAGCTAATGTCGAACTAATTGAGCTTTATCATTCATTTTACCATTCTTCCAGATACTCCGGTTTATGTCGTATCGACCGAAGTGGATGTTTGGTCATGATAATGATGGGGTTGGTCTGAAAGTGTAGCCGCAACTTTCTGGAAGATATGACCAGGGCCAATGCTAGTTTCTCCAAAGGTGGATAGTTTGCTTCTGCATCCACAAATGTTTTGCTAACGTAGTAGACTGACTTTTGTGTTCCATTCTTCTCTCGTATCAGTGCGGAGCTGACTGTTTGTTCCGATATTGACAGGTACAAGTATAATGTCTCGCCTGGCTTTGGTTTCGATAGCAACGCTATACTCTCCATGTACATTTTTAGGTTTTGAAAAGCCTACTCACATTCCTCACTGCACTTGAAGGTCTTATTCCCTTTCAAAATCTTGGAAAAGGGTAAACATTAATCCTATGACTTTGAGATGAACCTGTTCAGAGCTATTATCCTGTCATTGAGACTTTATATGCCTTTTATGTTGGTGGGCGATTGCATATTGAAAAGTGCTTGTATTTGTTTCGGATCAACTTCGATTTCTCTTTGGTTAATTAGGTACTCGAGGAACTTCCCTAATTCTACTCCAAACGTACATTTTCTGGATTTAGCTTCATTTTGTACTTGCGGACCTGGGAGAAGGCTTGTTGAAAGTCCTTGATGTGATCATCTTTATCTAGGCTTTTGACCAGCATGTTGTTAATGTACACCTTCATGGTCTTACCAATCTGGTCTCTTAATATTTTGTTCATTAGACGATATGTAACTCTCGCGTTCTTTAATCCGAACAACATCACTCTGTAGCAGTACGTACCTCTTTCTGTTATGAAAGATGTTTTCTTTTGGTTCAGTGGATGCATTTGTATCTAGTTGTAATCAGAATACGCGTCCATGAAGCTGAGCCTATGTCCGGAGGTGGCATCCATTATTTGAAATATATGTGGAAGTGGAAAATTATCTTTCGGGCAAGCTTTGTTAAGATCCGTGTAATCCACACATACCCTCCACTGTTCGTTCTTCTTTTTTACCAGAATTGTATTGGACAGCCAGTCTGGGTAGTGAGATTCCTTGATCATCCCTGCATTCAGCAAACAATGCACCTCATCGTTAATAACTTGATTACGTTTTAGGGCAACTGGCCTTGTTTTCTGTCGGACTACCTTTTTATCTGGGTTGACTTGCAATCTGTGAGTGATGACGGAGAGGTCAATGCCCACCATGTCCTTCATTGTCTAGGCCAACACATCCTGGTTATCTTTCAGCAATTGTATCACTTGTTTAGTTAACTCCGGGTGAAGTTTTGTGTCGATTCTGACTGTTTTGCTTCCTTCTGCACCGTCAAGATGGATTGGTATTGTCTCTTCTTTCGGTTGATCCCATCTGATGACCCCAACGTCGTCACCAATGTGAAACTTGAGACATTGATGCATGGTGGAGGACATTACACCCATTTCCTGAAGCCAAGGTCTCCCTAGAAGCATGTTGTATGCGGAGGGTGCGTCGACAACAAAAAAAATTCTGTTAATAAGACTCGTTTACCTAGTGCTCCTAGTATGACTAGTAATCGGATTAATCCGAGTGGGTGGCATTGTTCACCATTGAAAACCCACCACAGGTTGTTCAATAGTTGTGAGTCCCTTTTCGCATAATGGCATTTTACGGAATGTTGTCAGGTATAAGAGATTAACTGAGTTTCCCGTGGCAACAAGCACTCTTCCGACCTCCCGTTTGGCTATTGATATTGATATCACTAGGGCGTCATTAGGGGAAATGAACACCTTGTGCATCTCTTTCTGAAAAATCCAAAGTTGGGTGGTCTATTCTAGCACGCTAAGCATGAAAGTTGGGGTGGCATATTCTTGTCTGCAAATCTCTGATAGATCATTTTCGTGATTGGTTTGATTGTTCCCGATCTCCTGTTGTGCCATGCAGGACGTATATCAATCCTCTGGTTGGCTCATCTGGTCCCATAGTAGGGTCCACCTTTTCCTTTCCTCTAGACTGTCTTTCTTTCAGTCCAATGAACTCGCCAAGTGATCCTCTTTGGATCCAGTACTCGATTTCATTCTTCAAGTTGTAGCGGTCTTTAGTATCATGTTCATGGTCCTTGCAGAAAGAACAATATTTTTTTTATCTCGTCCGACCAGATCTCCTCTTAGTTTGAGTACCCATTTAATGTCCTCTCAGTTTGCCATGGACTTCAAGATAGTTGCCAAATTCGTTTTTAGAGCAGTGAATGGTTTAAACTTCGTGTTAACCAAATGGGTCGACCGTTCATGCCTGCTCTTCCGAACTACAACTTTCTGAGTTCTTGTTTGCCAAATTCGGACCTGTTGTTAGTTTGATACCTTTTGGATTGATCGCTGACCTCCCGTGGTCTATCATCTTGCCTGCTTTCCTCTCTTCTTTCCCAATTTGTTGGGAAATACCTTTTATCGGACTCATTTTCCTTTTTGGCCCCACATATCTTCAAAAGTGATGTATTTTTAGCACTTTTCAGCCAGGCCGCCATGCTCCTCAGATGTTCCAGGTTCAGGGAGTTGTAAAATTGTCCTCCCTTGAGTCCGAAGGCGAAAGTAGTTACAGTTGTGTCATCGCTGCATCCATCGATCATAGTTAGCTCATCAGTGAAACGTGTGACATATTCCTTGAGAGTCTCGTCGGATTTTTTGCTTGATGCGAAGCAGATAATGACCATTTCTTATCCGTTGACTGTCGGTCAACCTTGTGATGAAGGTCATAGCCAGTGCTTTGAAAGAATCTATTGATCTAGGCAGAAGGCTTTTAAACCAATTCGTCATCGTGAACGTGAAGCTAGTCTGAAAGGTTTTACACATGATGGACTTTGTGCTTACTTTCAGCGACATTGTTAGTTTCAAACTTTGGCGGAGTGAACTTTTTCGACAGTGGAGTTTTCATGATTGTGTCAAAGAAGGGTTGCCTAGCCAACTCATACATCATATTGGGATATGTGACTCCAATCCTAAATGGAATCTATGGAGGAACTCCACCAGTCTGAGATCTATCACCTTGAGGTTCGTTCCCTTCAAAGTTCGTACTTCGAAGCTCTGCAAAGGCTTTGTGGTTCTCTTCAACATTGTTGGCGGAATTTTGTTGAAGTGGCATTCTGACATGTTCGATAGGTGAAACGCGTTATTAAGTTTTTCGACCATTTTAGCTAGATAAGCCTTTGGGCCAAAATCTGATAAGGATCTGTCATTATTCCCCCCGAAAGCAGGGGTTTGTTGGGCCACCATATCTTGTGGTGGCAAGTCACCACTTTGTACAACCAGTTTTCCAAATGCTGGATTTGGGACATATCCGCTTGGTAATTGTGTTTCACCAGTGGAAGGGTTGCTTTAATTGTTGCTAACCTGAGAGTTGTTAGGGGTTCCATTTGGACCAAATCTTTTGCAAAACAAGGTTAGATTGCCAAAGACTATCTATTTGGTGGTCAAAGGCACTCCAATGCTTAAGTCAATTAACTGTCGGAGAGAATGAACTTGGATAGAGTATAGCCATATTATATTTGCATACCTCTCTCATGAATCTCTCTTTTACCTCATATAATGCGAGTAATTAACTCTATGTGTGACTTAAATTATGCAGCGCGTAATTAAATGCGTTCCATAATGAAATTGTGTTAGTCTTGAAAATGTGAGGCTTAATTATATCATTGACTTCAAGGTTTCATCCAAAATTGGCTCGCTGCGAGTAGATTTAGGTGTAACTTGGTAAATTGTAATAAGGAAATGTGGTATAAACCAAAGACCAAACTTTGTCTTCCAATTGGAAAAAAAAAAAATTTCAATTGCTTGATATTGAATGTGAAATTGGATATTTCCTGCCAAGTGTTGGCTTCGTACCAGTTTGTAAGAGTTAAGACCACAATTGATCTAGAATATGGGGCTGGTCAAATTAGGATCCAAAGTCAATACTGGAGCAAGTATGAATTTATACCAGCTTTTACGAAGTCAAGCTAAAAGCATTTGTTTAGTAACTGCATCATTTCCAACGCCTTGAGGTAGGTCACCTTTGAACAAATGAACAATACTTTATCCATCATTGAAGCTCACAATGATGATATAGGATTGTTGTGTTTACAAATAATTGGTCATTTGTATATTAAAATGGCGAGTTATAGGCACCAAGAAACTCACAATCCCTTTCTAAATTTTGATTTCTGCCACAGGACCACGGTCCCAACTATTGGTCCCCTCATTTTCGAAGTTTTTGTATTGAAACCGTAGAGAAATTCTAGCTGGCCTGGGAGGCGCACCTGGGTGGCTGCCTGGACGCTCCTTGGCACGTGCGCCTGGGAGGGTCCAAGGCACGTGCATGATGAAAATTGGAGGGAGTTTCAGCAGCATCAATTTTTTTCACAATTTCGATTTTGGTTTATCCTCCCTCCCCATCGAAGAAGAAAACCGAGAGAAACCATTGGTTCCATCGCATCCTCCCTCCTCATTGAAGAAGAAGCTCCATCGCATCCTCCCTCACCATCGTCGACTCCACCGAGAGAAGAAGCTCCCTATCGCACGAAGAAACCAGAGAAGGTAAGATCTAGGGTTTTTGGCATCATTTCTTCTTGATTTCTTCTTGTGGGGTTCTAGATCTAGGGTTTAATAGAACTACAAATTTGAGAAATTAAAGTTCATATTGCAAGTTTGATTTCCACTTTCTTTTGGTTCCTTTCTTTTGGTTTGATTGAGTCTTCTGTTCTTCATGATGGAGAGTTCAAAGTATGTTTTCTTTGAGGTAAAGTCCTTGCAAGGTATTATTGGTCTGATTTCTGTCAAATTATGTTGTTTTTTACATAGTGACTCTTGATTCCATTTTGATAGTGATCTGTGATATAATGGAAGTGATTTGTGATATAATGGGAAATGTACCTGTTTAGGTGCATTGCCTTAACTTGTTTGCTATATCTCTTCCACCCTGGATTCAGTTAAAAAGTTTTATTTGATTGATTTCTGGACTTAAAGCTGAAATGGGGTTCTTCAATCTTTAGCCCAAATGGGAAGATTGAAGTCAGGAACTAGGTTAATGGCATCACTTGATTGATTGATTAATTAATTTTGTTTGATCTCTAGTACTAAAATTGGCAACAAGTGTTTTCGAGTTGGAAACTGGGTTAATGTGAAACTTTGCTTTGAGATCATGCTCATTTCTTTGTAGTTCAATGAATTAAGAGATTGATGTAATTGTTGGTGTATTTTCATATGATTTTAGATAATATGGTAAATGGAATTGAATTGTGTGAATGTTGTAAGGTTTGGCTTGCTATGCATCTTGCTTGATATGTTCCTTTTTCAGAATGAGTGTTGTTGTTACTTGAAAAGAGCATTCTGTCGAAATAGAACTACATGGTTTTCTTTCAAGCCTGTCTCATTATTGTTTATCTTCTTCATTTCTTTCAAAACTTTCTAAGATCTATTCTTGTTGAACATCTCGTTATACTAACTCGCACCTAGTATCGGCACCGTTCTCTCGAATAGTTTACAGAATTGTCTTTTGAAAATCTTGTTTTATTTACAGTAGTGTATTCTTTTGAAAATCTTGTTGTTACTTGAAAAGAGCATTATGTCGAAATAGAACTATATAAAGAAACACTACCCAAGATTTTCAAAAGAATACACTACTGTAAATAAAACAAGATTTTCAAAAGACATTTCTGTAAACTATTCGAGAAAACGGTGCCGATACTAGGTGCGAGCTAGTATAACGAGATGTTCAACAAGAATAGATCTTAGAAAGTTTTGAAAGAAATGAAGAAGATAGACAATAATGAGGCAGGCTTGAAAGAAAACCATGTAGTTCTATTTCGACAGAATGTTCTTTTCAAGTAACAACAACACTCATTCTGGAAAAGGAACATATCAAGCAAGATGCATAGCAAGCCAAACCTTACAACATTCACACAATTCAATTCCATTTACCATATTATGTAAAATCATATGAAAATACACCAACAATTACATCAATCTCTTAATTCATTGAACTACAAAGAAATGAGCATGAATTCAAAGCAAAGTTTCACATTAACCCAGTTTCCAACTCGAAAACACTTGTTGCCAATTTTAGTACTAGAGATCAAACAAAATTAGTTAATCAATCAATCAAGTGATGCCTTTAACCTAGTTCCTGACTTCAATCTTCCCATTTGGGCTAAAGATTGAAGAACCCCATTTCAGCTTTAAGTCCAGAAATCAATTAAATAAAACTTTTTAACTGAATCCAGGGTGGAAGAGATATAGCAAACAAGTTAAGGCAATGCACCTAAACAAGTACATCTCCCATTATATCACAAATCACTTCCATTATATCACAGATCACTATCAAAATGGAATCAAGAGTCACTATGTATAAAACAACATAATTTGATAGAAATCAGACCAATAATCCTTGCAAGGACTTTACCTCAAAGAAAACATACTTTAAACTCTCCATCATGAAGAACAGAAGACTCAATCAAACCAAAAGAAAGTGGAAATCAAACTTGCAATATGAACTTTAATTTCTCAAATTTGTAGTTCTATTAAACCCTAGATCTAGATCTAGAACCCCACAAGAAGAAATGAAGTAAAAAACCCTAGATCTTACCTTCTCTGGTTTCTTCGTGCGATGGAGAGCTTCTTCTCTCGATTCTTCTCTCGGTGGAGTCGACGATGGTGAGGGAGGATGTGATGGAGCTTCTTCTTCGATGGGGAGGGAGGATGCGATGGAGCCAATGGTTTCTCTCGATTTTCTTCTTCGATGGGGAGGGAGGATAAACCAAAATCGAAATTGGGGAAAAAATTGATGCTGCTGAAACTCCCTCCAATTTTCATCATGCATGTGCCTTGGACCCTCCCAGGCGCACGTGCCAAGGAGCGTCCAGGCAGCCACCCAGGCGCGCCTCCCAAGCCAGCTAGATCTTCTCGAAACCGTATCACTGGCTTGAGATTTGTAACACAAATATCCTGAACTGTACTTCTACCAGAGGACTGAACGATCCCTATTTAAAACTCAATTTATTAATTAGCCCCATGACAGTGTGGTATAATCAATCTTGAAATATGTCAAAATTTTATCGAATATTTTTTATTTTAAAGTTATCAAAAAAAATTTCAAAATCCGAATGTCAAAATTTTCTCAATAAAAAAAATAATTTTAATTTTATATATTTTAACATGTTATAATATTATTTTAATATTAAAATTTTGCTATGTGATTGATTCTTATTTAATATACAATTTATATAACACTACAAGTCATGTGACATTTTTTATATATCATTTTAGAGATTAAAATACATAATTTATATTATTAAATTTAAAATACGATCAAAATTTTTAAATTTTTTCTATACAAAACAAAATAGTTTTTAAAATTAGGAGTCGAAAATTACTCAAAAAACGAATTCACAAACCTTGGAGTATAATCACTCAGTGCGCACTAAAATGGCGCCAATTAAAGGTACCATTTTAATATTGTACCCACCGCTTTCATTTTAAAAGTACACCCACAATGACACACATTTTACAAACTAAGGCACGACAGGTATCACAATCTATCACCACCCAAAAATTTACAGAAATTCTAATTGTCGAGGAAACCAGCGAGGGAGGAAGGACCCTCCATCCCCCTCGCAATGTGTGCAAAGGATGGAAGGCACACATTGCGAGGGGGATGGAGGGTCCTCACTCCCTCCCTCGTTGATTTCCTCGCCAGTTAGCCTTTCTAAAAAATTTAAGTGCACCCCGAACTTATCAGATCTTATATGAAAAAGTCCAAAACCTCCTTAGAACTTTTGGGTCAAATTCCACTTTCAACTCAACTTTTGGTCATTCTTGTAAAATTTACAGTCACATTTTCACGGTCCTTTGTCATCAATTTCTCTTTAAATCCAAGAGATGCCTGCAAGGCAAACAGAGGCAAAGTTAGTAATGAACAATAAATAAATAAATAAATAAATAAATAAATAAAATATATATATATATAAACAAATAAAAATAATTTTACCTTCACGAAACGCAACCAATGCATAACACGAATAAGACGCCCCAACAAACAGGACGCACACACAAACAGAACGGACGGAACTCTTAACGGGAAACTTGAGGATGACCAAACGGGTCTCTGTAACCGACACGGATGCCAGGACGGAGAAAACAAGGAGGGATGACGGAGAAAACGAGGGTTGAAACTCGAATAAACCTTGGATGCCACAAGAAACCAGAGAAATCAATCACTTGGAATTGCTAATGGATCCACAAATTTTAATGATTTCTCCACAAATTTTAGTGAATTAAGTCATGACTTTGGATTCAATTTTTATGAGTTGTGTTTTTTTTTCCTTCTCTCTGTCAAATTCAAGAAAGATTTATATAAAACTCCTTCAATAACCATATCCATGGCTGATCATCGATTATGTACAAAGGATATCGGTTGCATCTCCTGTCTCAGCTCTTTCGGGAAATATCAAGATCAAGGGGTTTCCTAAGGTGTCCAAAGTACAAAATATCCAAGACTCTTCTTGTTCATCTTCTTCGTCGATCCATCAATCGCTCGATTTCAATGATTTTTCTTTGTTGTGCTTTGGATCTGTTGATGTGTACAGTGTAGTAGTCTCTCCTGATTATGGAAAACTCGGAGGACAACAAGAGTGGAGAGAAGAGATTAGAGAACAGAGAATATAATTAACGAACCTGTAATCTTGTAATCCATCACATAACATCAACAGCCTTGGACATGTTCGACAACCGACTCGGCCTTGGCTGAAATGCGGCTCTTCGCTTCTGCTGATGCGAAGAAGGCCGGATCAACGCGGCCAAAGCACGCTTCATCAAGTCTCCTTCAACAGTACCGATTCGAACCAGTGAGTTCTTCATAGCAGATCGGCGAGCGTTCAGCCGATTCGAAGGATACGAGACAGTCTGGTTGTTCAAGTTCTTGTGAAAACTGCACCGAAACGAACCCGGATGGTTCGTTGGCGAACACATACATGTCCGCTTCTGCTGTGGCGACGACAACGGCTTCTTCACGACTTGATTTCGTGGAGAAACCGCAATCGACCGGCTTGGTGAGAAAGAACGGTGGTGATCGATCGAGAACCGAACCGACGGATACGACGACATTGACCCGTAGAAGTTGACGCGCGGCGGAGATGTTGATCTGTGCAAGAAACTAAAGGATCCGGTCGAGAATCCGGAGGAGAAACTCGAACTCGAACTCGACGAAGCGAACGACGACGACGATGGCGAGAAACCGGAAGACGGAGACGTAGATCTCCGAAGTCCTCCGTTTTTGTTGTTCTTCGATGTCTGCAACACCGGTCCGCTCGACCTGGTTCTTGAAGACGTCGCCATTGTTGCTGTAGAAAAGAGACAGTTATAGAGAGAAGAGGTTAAAACTGAAAGCGACAGAAGAGTCTAGAGAGAGAGAAGATTTTTTTCTAAAATGGCCCTTAGGCTCGCTATTTTGTCAAGCCTACATTCCCTCAAGCGTTTCTTTTATAGCAAGTGAGGGGAGAGGCGAAAACTGTGAATTAAGTTGGTTGGAGGGGTAGTTCGGTGAAAATACATGGTTAACCAGAACAAGGTAGGTTTGATTACTTGAACCACATAGTAGTCGGGTTAGGACTTGGACGCTTTATCCAACGGCTATTCAGATATGGAATGCACAAAGCGACGGATTTTTTATGCCGTTTGTCTAACTGCTCAACAGCTTTCTGCCACGGAGGTGCTATTGGAAATATACCCTTGCATTTGTATGTTATTTACGAAGATTGCAATTGAGCGGGATCGGGGGAAATGTAGCTTTTCGAGAAGAGAATGGCATGGCGTTTGTTTGGGGTAAAATAAGGGGGAGTGTTTAGATAAGGCTTATGGATGGAAAAAGAGGTGTTGGGATAATTTTGTAGAAACGCAAGTGGTGTGCATGTTAACAAGGATCGTGATTTCGTGAAATTATATGAAATTTTGACTAATTTTTGTTTTTTTGAAATTAGAAAAAGAAAAATGTCGAAATAAAAAAATTATATATTTTTTTTTAAATTCGAGATTTTTTTTTGAAAATTTTGAGGTTTATTTGAAAATTTTGAAGTTTTTTTGTAAAAATACAAAATCAGCTACTAAAAATTACATTATTTTAAAATAATTTCGAAGTTTTTTGTAAATTTAGATTTTTTTTGTAATTATCATTTATATTAATTATTTATTCATTTTTTAAACCAATTCCTAAATTTTCTAATTATCACTTATTCTACTTATATATTGATTTTTGAAATTATCCCCTTATTTTTTAATTATAAGTATTTTGGTTTCATTTAATGTGTTTAATACATTTATTTACTTGCATCTTATTTTTTCACATATTTAATATACCGTCGAAATTAATTATATATTATTACATGTATTCTCGAAATTTTTACCTTTTTTCTTTACACAACAAAATATTTCTTGAAATATTTCTTAAAATCAGGAGACCGAAATTAATTCGAAAAACGAACTCAAATCCTAGCATGTGAGTGAGTCACAACATCTAAACTATATAATGCGAGGTCGGCATAGGAACAGTGAATGTGTGGATTTCGTCCTAATTTTCTAAACTATATAATGCGAGGTCAGCATAGGAACAATGCATTTGTGGATTTCGTCTGATTTTTGGAATATCCAAAATGCCCTTCAAATTCTACTATATTTACAAAAATAACTAATAGTTAGGTGAATATTGTCGAGGGTATTTTTGTCATTTTAAACCCTCCCAAATTCAGATTATTTACGATAAAAAATATGGCCCTCTCAAATATTGTTATTTATATCTGATACATCCATATCTCGTCCTCCTAAGAGTTTGACTTGCAAAACAAATCTTAGACTGCTAAAAATCACCTTTTTGGTGGCCGAAGACACTCTGATGTTTAAGTCAGCGACTCTACTTGAAGAAGGAAATAAATCTGGACAAAACTTAGTTAAAATTGCATTACTTTGTCGAATGTTCCATTTACCTTTGATCATAGTTGCGGTTAATTTTTTGCGTGACTTAAGCATGTGAAATGCAATGGAATGAGATGTTTCTCGTAACAGCCTCTTCCTTTATAGAGACGCGTCTGTGGAGGCGTAACTTTATCCACGACTCTTTGTATACAACGTTCCTCCTCTTTATGAGAGAACTCGTGTTGGGCCTGGATTTGGGCTTTAGTTCGCGTAGGCTTGGATTTGGGCTTCGATTATGTCTTCCTATGATGGGCCTTGTTTGACCATTTACGGTTTTAAACTTTTTGGGTTTTAGGAGCTGGCCCAGTAGATGGGGTGTCAAATCCTTATGATGGATGCTTTCTGCCACGTGTATGGTCGCAATGTCGGTCTATTTTGATGAATCATCAGCTACTCCCCCTTTAGTTAGTGGGTATGCTGATGTGGCCACTAACTTCATGACGGTTAGTTTTTTAATCTTATCATTGCCTTGAATTTAACGTTGTTAGCAACTTTTGGAGGGTCGGTCGTCTACATCACTTGTTTATCTGTTCATTTTCGTGCACATTTTCTAGAATTTCGTGCACCATTCTATCCCTTACGTCGTCCCATGGGAATGTGACGGGTTTGTTTATCTCTTTACGCCATCTTCGAAATTAGGGTTGTTTCTTCTTTCGTTGCTTTATTTCTTCTATTTATCCTATTCGTGATGTTTGCCGATGACTTACTAGATGGTGAACAACTTGCTATCTGCGAAGCTCATTTATCTCCTAAACAGGTTTTTCAGGCGACCTTGGACAACGTTCGTTCTGACTACTCTCTGCCTTCCGACCTTGAGATCATTTTACCTCGGTAGAACGACAGTCCTTGTCGTCCGAGGAAGGGGTATATTGCATTTTACCCACTTATGTTTAAATTCGGCCTTCGATTTTCAGTTTCAGAGTTATTATGAGCTTATTTAAACTCTATGGGTATTCCTCATGCTTAGATGGGTCCTAACGGTTGGAAGGTTATGATTTTCACATATGGCAGAGTCATCCTTTCTGGTATCCCTCCGACTGCTAGAATTTTGCACTTAGTGGTCGGTCTGTTGGTGACCAAGAGTGTTTGTTTTCTTAATTTCCTGCGTGTTTTGGCAATCTTAATGATGATATTAGGGTTGGTCACGAGACTGGTTTTATGCTTCTGTTCGCTCTGGCTACTTTGATTTGCAATGTCAGCAGATAGTAAGGTCTTTTTGGGTTCCCAACAAGCGAAGGGATCTGCAATTAATCGCGGAAAAACATATTATCAGCGAGCATTTTTTGCAGCTTCCCGGGGTTCTTTCGGATACTTTCCTTTCTGATGTCATGGTAGAGCGCAGCGGTTTGTATAGTATGAATGAAGCTGAACGAGCTATGCTGATTGAGAGGCAAGCAGTGGAGATTGTTGTTCTCGCTGCTCTTGTCGGTGATGGCAATGATTTCGTTGATGGAAAAATGAGATCGGATGTTATGAATCTCGATTCTTTTGTTGGTGTTGGCGCTACTAGTCCAACTTCTAAGAAGATAAAGGTTTCGAGGCCTGTTGGTCCGTCAAAGCGGTTGTTTATAAGTTATGACCGTGTTCCGAAGAGAAAACAACTCCTCGACTCTACTCGTCACACTTTTCCTTATTCGAGTTTTGTTGATAGGGAGCCTACGAGGGAGGATCGCTTATCTTTGCAAGAGGTCGAAGAGATGAAGTTGGCATTGGAGAGGAGTGAAAAGAGACCATTCGTCTGTTGGATGATGGCAAAAAAAAGGCTATTTTCTGCTTATGGTAGTCCTGACACTACCAAGTGCTCCAATGACGATCCTAGGGCCATCGATGATAAGATGTTCCAACTGGCAGTTGTTCAGTCTAAGGAGCTTGGTGGTTATGGTCAAGTTCTCGAGGTGCATTATCCCAGTTCTCTTTCTTCTCCTATTGATAATGTGGCGGAGGTCCTGCCTTCTTCTACATGATTAGTTTCTTCTGTCCCTGTTAGGACTGCCACTTATTATGCATTTGCTGCGATTATTAAACAACGAAAGGGTGAGGATGGATTTTCTGCCGTTTCGTCTTCCTTCATGGCTGTTGGTGGTGGTTCCTCCATTCTTTCGGATCCCAACGTTCTTCATTCGCGGTTAGTTGGACAAAACCTACCTCAGAAGAGATTTGGGTTAAGTTGGACAAGAAGTTTTGCTGGTTTTCCTAGTTTAACGTGCAGAATGGCGCGCGTAGGTTTTTCAACGAATGGCACAAATAGTCGATGGAGAGGTCTTCGATGTTTGTGTTGGATCCGAGCCTTCATCTCGATGATGGCCTTAGACATATAATGGATGAGATGAATCATCTTGCCTACGCAGGGGTGATGGGTTCAAGTAACCAAGCTAGTCATAACCAGGTGGCTTCTCTTGAGAGGAAGTTAGAGTGCGATGTTCGGAACAGGAAAAAACAACTGGGGTTGCTCAAGCCTCATTGGTTGAAGCCGAGGGTGCACGAGATTAGTCTGTAGCTGAGCTCAAATCTTTAAAAATCGAATTAGATGGTGTTTGTGCACGCTTAAACGATGTGGAGAAGGAGTTGTATGCCGATAAGGTGATTCATGACGAGGCTGCACATGCCGTGATAGAGCAATCTACCAACCGTGTCATCGCCTAGAAAAGGGTAAAAGAATTAATGGTTGTGATTGACAAGGTCAAGGCAGATACCTCCGCAATGCTTACCACTGCTGAGGGTCAACTTATTGCGGCTACGAATGAACTTGCTTTCGTTAAAGACAGGCTTCGCATTTTGGAAGTGGTGGATTGGTAGCGAATTGTTGATGGACGAACTGAGCTTTTCGACTATATAGAGGGTCTTGGTGTTAACTTGTCTCAGTACCGTCACTTGGTCTATCAGTTCTTTGAAAATGAAGATGGTGACGAAGACCTTCAGGATGGCCCAGCGGTTGAAGAGCCATTGTCTTCCCCTCCTCTTGAAAAGAGAGCTCCAACCAGCAATTTGGTTGCCCCTCATCCGCAAGATGGTGTCCCTGATGATGTTGTGGATGCATCCACTTGATATCCCTACTCCACATCTTTGAATGTAATAGTTTTGTTAAAGAACTGGAATTTTCTCTTTGGTGTTCTTACTTTTCTTCGTAGTCGTAGTTTGTCTTGTTGACTCGTTCATGTTGCCTACACCTTTTTAGGTCAACCATAATTGTCGAAATGAGTTGCACTATGTATCTCCAGCTTTGATTTTTACAGCTACATTTTTTACCTTGTCGGAATTTCATTGATCTGAATTCTTCCACGCTTCGACGCATTTGACTCCACCTTATGTTGGTTGTCTCAAAGCTTTTATGAGAAAATTGGCTTGTTCGTTCATCTTTTACCTCGTCGATCTAGTGTGTTAGTTGATCTGAGGCTCTATTGAATTATGTTAACTCATTCTTTCATCCTTTACTTCGTTGGTTTGTTGGTTCTAATCAAAACGAAATTGCTTTTATCGAGTTGGCTTATTCATTCAACTTTTACTTCATTGGTTCGACGATCCAGTCGACCCGAAGTTGTTTCATCCGACATTTACTTCGTTGGTTCAAAATTCCAGTCAACTCGAAGTTTCTTATAATTAGTTTACTCATTCGTCCAACTTTTACTTCGTTGGTTCAACGATCCAATCGCCCTGAAATTGTTTTTATTTAGTTGACTCGTTCGTCCAACTTTTACTTCATTTGTTCGAAGTTTCAGTCGAACCGAAGTTTCTTTTATTTAGTTGACTCGTTCGTCCAACTTTTATTTCGTTGGTTCGACGTTCCAGTCGACTCGAAGTTGTTTTTATTTAGTTGACTTGTTCGTCCAACTTTTACTTCGTTGGTTCGACGATTCAGTCGACCCAAAGTTTCTTTTATTTAGTTGACTCGTTTGTCCAACTTTTACTTCGTTGGTTCGACGTTCTAGTTGACTCGAAGTTGCTTTTATTTAGTCGCCTCGTTTGTCCAACTTTTACTTCGATGGTTCGACGATCCAGTCGACCCGAAGTTGCTTTATCTAGTTGACTCATTCGTCCAACTTTTACTTCGTTGGTTCGACGTTCTAGTCGACCTGAAGTTATTTTATATAGTTGACTCGTTCGTCCATTTTTTACTTGGTTTGTTCGATGTTCCAGTCGACTCGAAGTTATTTATATTTAGTTGACTCGTTCGTCCAACTTTTACTTTGTTGGTTCGACGTTTTAGTCGACTCGAAGTTACTTGTATTTAGCTGACTCGTTCGTCCAACTTTTACTTTGTTGGTTCGACGTTCCAATCTACCCGATGTTGCTTTTATTTAGTTGACTCATCCGTCCAACTTTTACTTCATTGGTTGATTAGACCATAAGTTATTATATGTATCCGACTTGTGTCCTGATTTCTTTTGGATTTAAATGCCGATTGCTTTGTATGGTTGAGTTTTGACGTTTTTATCTTGTTGTCCACGTGTAAAATGATGATTCCGAATTTGTAATTTTGTTGATATTCCCTTGTGGATGTTTCGACTGGTCCTAACGGTTGTTTTTCTTGAGCAGTTACGCTGCATTGGATAGTGATTTGCTTTGTCTTCTTGATCTTTGCTTGGTTGATGTCTATCCTCGTGTTAGAGGTTCACACCTTTGTTGCTTTATCTCGTTTAATCTATGTCCTCAGTTGCCGGATCCGCTAATGCTCATGTTTCGCTCTTCATCATTCTAGTTAATTGACTAGAGGCATTTTTTGATCTGGTAGCTGAGCAATATTGATTTGACTGATCGTGCTCACATCAATGCCAAACTTTCTGATCATACTCATGTCAGCACCGTGTTCGGCATCGCCTGCCGAGGTTTGATCGAGTTTGTTGTTGTTAATTCTGTCGTCGGTAATTCGGATTGGGCTTGCATCCGTCTGTAGGGTCCTCGAATTGTGTGAGTTGATTGGTGCAAGCATCTCCAAAGTGTTAGTATAGATCTGCTCGAGCGGGGGGGGGGGGGGGTGCTTTTTTGCTTGGGTTTATCGTTTCCTCCCCCTGGCCATGTAATGTAAGGCGTATATTAGTTATCTAGGTTGTTCTTTTGACCTAGTGGAGGAGGTATATGCCTTTTCTTTTCATTTGAACTGCTTATCTGGCATTCCAATGAATTCGTCGATTTGCCCTCTTTGAATCAAATGCTCAATTTCATCTTTCAGCTTGTAGCAGTATTCGGTATCATGCCCGTGATTCCTGTTGAAGGAACAATACTTGATTTTGTCTATTCCTTCTAGGTCTCATCTATCCTGAGTGGCCAGTTGACGTTCTCCCAATTTGCCATGTATTTCAGGATGTTGGTCCGACATGTCTTCGGGGTTGTGTATGGTTTGTATGTTTTTTTCATGTTCGTTATCCGCTCGTGTCTGGGCCGCGCCGATTGCAACTTCTCAGATTCTCATTGGTTGGATTCGGTTCTTCTGCCATTTCGATGTTTCTTTGACTAACTACTATCTTCCCGTGGTCCATCATCCCGTATTTTCTCTTCCCTCATTTCCTGTTTCCTTGAATGATTTTCCCTTTCTTGGTCATTGTTCTCCTGGCAGTTTTCATCTCCTAAAGATAAATGTGTTTTTGGATTGTTTTCAGCAGGACCGCCATGCTTTTTGGAGGTTCCATGTTGAAAGCATAAAAAAGGGGCATCTCTTCAGCTTGGCGGTAAACGTTGCGATGTATCATCGCCACATCCATCGATCATTGTTAGTTTGTTGTTGAAACAAGTGACGTATTTTTATGTCTTTTCTTCGGGCTTTTGCTTGACATGGAGGAGGTAGTGTGGTTTTTTCCTCATCCATTGACTTTCGATGAATATTGTGATAAAGGTGGTGGCTAACGACTGGAAGGAGTCTATTGACCTCAGTGGTAGGCTATTGAACCAATTCATCATTATGGAGGTAAGACTAGTCGGAAATGTTCTGCACAGGATTGACTTCGTAGTGTCCTTTAACTTCATCATGTGGTGGAAGTGCCTTAAGTGATCTATTAGGTTGGTGGTGCCATCATATACTTCAAACTTTGGTGGAGTGAAATTATTTGGCATGGGGGTTATCATGAGGGCGTCGGAGAATGGCGACTTGGCTAATTCGTACAATATATTGGGATAGTGACTCTGATTCTGAATGAGATTTCAACAGGCGTTCCATCACACTGTGGAGTTTTACCTTGGAGAAGTTCATTGCTCTCGTGGTTTCCCTGTTGGGGTTCTGCTGGAACTTCATCGCTCCCTTGAGTTCAGTTGGTGGAGTTTTGCTTGGGCAGCGCCTAGATAGGATCAGTTGGCTAAATGCGCTCCTAGGTTAGTTTTTCTAGCATCTTTGTCGTGTAGTTCATCTGGACCATAAGCAAGTCTACCCGAGGATCCGTGGCAGTGTTGTCGGATGTCTTGGTTGTCTGAGCTATCGCATGCAGTGGATCTCGACTATCGGGTGCCATTGGCCCGATGATTTTAGCCGCTTCTTGTTCGTAAGCTGCTTGTGATACACTGTCACCAGTAGGAGGGTTATTGTTAACATCGCCGAGTTGAAGATTTGTAGAGTGTGTCATTTGTTCTAATAGCTCATTGGTCGTTTATCAGATTTTGGTGAACTTCGTCACTGTGGATCTTCTTTTTAGAAAGGAAACTCGTACGTCCCCACGGATGACACCAAACCAATGCGTCCAAATCTCATTTTCCTGAGAGTTTGACCTGCAAAACAAATGTTAAATTGCCAAAAACCATTTTTTTGGTGGCCGAAAGCACTCCGATGCTTAAGTCAGCGACTCTGCTCGAAGAAGGAAATAAATCTGGACAAAACTTAGTTAAAGTTGCATATTTTGTTAAATGTTCCCTTTACCTTTTATAATGATCGTGGTTAATTATCTACGTGACTTAAGCATATGAGGCATAACGGAAGGAGATGTTTCTCGTAACAGTCTCCTCCTTTATGGAAATGCGTCCATGGAGGCGTAACTCTCTCCACGACTCTTTTTATGCAACGTTCCTCCTCTTTATGAGAGAACTCATGTTGGGCCTGAATTTGGGCTTTGGTTCGTGTGGACCTGGATTTGGGTTTTGGTTCGCGTGAGCCTGGATTTGGGCTTCAATTATGTCTTCCTACCATGGGCCTTTACAGTTTTTATCTTCTTGGGTTTTACGAGCTAGCCCAGTAGATGAAGTGCCAGATCTTTATGATGGATGCTCTCTACCACGTATATGGCTGCAATGTCGGTCTATTTTGATGTATCATCAATATCTAAGCCCCTAATATAATTTATTCGAAGCCTTAATTATTTGTAAACTATACATAAACCCTTACAATTATAAATAATTATTTTATTTAGAATTTCAATAATAATTTTTACTTATTATTGAAAGGTTGTAATAAATAAATAAAAAGTAATGAATATCCGCGCACGTAGAGTGCGTCGACACCCTAGTAGGACATTAATTGGAACTCCCTTCTCTCTCTCAATTGCCTTTGGAGTATTGTATATCCTGGTTTTTTCTCATGTTCCCCGCCGATTTGATTTGGTGAAGGCATAGTGCATAGAGTATAAAAGGGCTGTTGATTCTACACAAACGTCATTGAACGAACTCGAGGCCATTCGTGATACGTTTGCTTCTGATCTCGAGACGTCTGAAGTAGAATTGGGTAAGTTGCGATCCTCTTTGGATGCTGTTGAGAAATTATTGTTCGAATGAAAGGCTAAACATGAATAGGCCATTCATTCTGGTGAGGAATTTCTGCTAGTCTTAAGGCTTCCGCTTTTCGAATTGCTCAATTGAATTCCGAGTTTGTCGAGACCAAGCCCGCGGTCTCTGTTAGACTTGCAGTTGTTGACAGAGAATTAGCGTCAACCCGAGCTGAGCTGTCATCTGTTATTGAAAGGCTGAAGGCAGCAGAGGCCGCGGATTGGAAAAGAGTGGTCGATGGTCTCCACGATTTTTTGGATTTTGATCCGATTGTCGGAGAACTATCCGAGCCCATATTGCCTGGAGATGCTGTTGATGTCATGCTCTTTCTTAATTGTTTTTTGTAATCTTTTTTTTAGAAGATCAATGGAAATTTTATATTTCACATTTGTTGTGTCCAGTATGTCTAGCTTATCAACTTTTTATTTATAACATTTCTTGCAGATTTCTGACCCGTTCGTCCAGATTTTCACGAATGGCTTCGATGTTCGACATTCTAGTCGTGTAGAAGTTCTTTTTATGGAATCCGATTCTATATATAGATTAGAAAGGTGGGTATTGACTACATATAAAGATGCCTAGGTATGAACTTAAAGTTGCATCATGGACAATAGTCATAAACCAAAATGATTATTCAATGAATCTAGACACAGATAGTAGTTGTGGGTGAGACACAATTCATTGCACTTGTCAACCCATAGCTAAATCCCATTATTGAGCATGGTGCTTTAGCTGGATTGACCCTAGCTAAGTTACTCTAGCAAGGTTAGGAGTCATGCTTGAGATTTCTGATATGCTTAAAATTGATAGAGCTACCAACCGTGGCGGGAGGGAGTGGCCCGACTAGGAGCCATGGCCAGAAGGCTTCTTTGCAATAGCGATATTAGGTCAAAGTAAAGAAATTATGTATTCATTTATTTGCAACTCCATTGTTGTACCACAACCCCTCTTCCCCTGGCTATGATCTTTGCATTCTATCACCATCAAAACAACTATATATGCTAGGGAACAAATAACAAAGTGAAATAAGTTAGAACAAATGCCTGAAAAACGACAAGGAAAAATAACATCAGCTTAAGACTGTTCGAGTGGGAGGTAGATCTTACACCCGACATCAACCTCAGTTGTCGTGATATTAAGGAGTAAGGTAGCTACACCTAGGAGGCTAAGTGCAATTTCCCCATCCTCGATGGCATTATCATTCTACTTAAGTAGCTAGAGATTAGTTTGAAAGCTTGACGCGTCAGATCATGAAAACGCCAAGAAGATGGGTGGCTCTAAAAAAGACATATTTTATGACAGATGGGTGTCGCTAAGATCTACAACAGGGTAAGACGAAATCTGCGATCTAATGAAAACAGTGGGCAAATGATGATCATGGTGTTTTTTATATTGGGCATCCAAATGATTCAACTAGTTCGTCAGCTAGCAACTTCATGTCAACATGCATGTTTTCCAATAGGGAAACCTGACCAGAAAATAAAGTCTTCAAGTCCTTAATATAAAGTAGAAGCCCAATGTTCGTGAAACCCTTTGTTATGACTTTTTGCTGAGGGTAAGGTAGATGAAAGGGAAATAAATAGACATAGCGGCATGAGATCGTTGAACAGTAGCCGGAGTATCCACGACAACTTGAGACTTGTCAATAAGAGTGGAAATAAGAATAGGAACCTTCTTGGATCTGGAAGCCTGGTGTTTGCCTTCTCCCAAGGATATTTGTGATCTTAAGTTGTATAACAATGGGAAATAGAAATAATAACAAACACTAGCAATTGGAACCAATTAGACTACAATGTGTATTTCTTTGTATATTTTCAAAAAGAATATACCCCTAATTTTCTAATTATATATAGATTTCATGTTTATTTAATTTCTAGGTATTTAGGCTTCATTTAATGTGTTTAATAGATTTATTTACTGGCATCTTATTTTTTCACATATTTCATATATGCTCGAAATTCATTACATATATTTCATGTATGGTCGAAATGTTTCCGTTTTTTCTTTACATATAGAAATATTTCTTAAAATCAAGAGACCGAAATTAACTCGAAAAATGAAATCACAATCCTTGGTTACAACTCAAAAGACAAACAACTACAATTATCTTTACTACTATAATGAGAGTTCCTCTTAAGAACAATGTTTTTGTATATCTTTATCCTGATTTTTGGAACCCAAAATGCCCTCCTAACTCTATTTTATTTACAAGAAAAATCGATAGTTAGGTGAATAGTGGCTAGGGGTATTTTTGCCATTTTGAATTACACATATGTACCATTTACCCTCCCAAATTCAGATTATTTACGATTAAAAACCAACCCTCTCAAATATTGTTAATTATACCTAAGCCTTCAACATAATTTACTAGAAACACTTAATTATTTTTAAATTATACATAGGCCTTTAAATGTTTAGAAGTTTAATAACAATTTTTATTTCGCCTTCCCAAACTCATGCTATTTACATTTAAACGCATCCCTTTAAACATTTATTAACTACACTCAAGACCCTAACATAATTTATTTAAAGCCCTTCAATTATGTATACATTATAAAAATGCCCTAACATTTTATTTATTTATTTTCAATCATTAGCCCTGCAAACATTCATTAATTATACGTAGGGCCTATCTATAGTTTATATCAAGCCCTCCAATTATTTAAAAATTATAAAACGGCCCTTACATCTAATTTTTGGATTATCAATTTTGCCCGCCATATTTCGTACTTTTACAATCAAAACCACCATTCTTAAACATTTATTAATTATATCTAATGATACACCAAGCCATCCTTTAATCTGTGTCGTACACATGTCATGCTAATCTCGTTAGCAGAGTAAGGCGGGCCTGATTGCCCACCCAATTTGGCAAAGCCCAGACAACACTAAGCCCATTTTTGCAGAATCCAGAATGTTGGACTCAAATTGCAATGCCCTACTAAGCCCACTCGTCACGTGGTCAAGCCCAATACTCGTCAGGCCTAATCGGGCAAGTAACTAGGGGATTGACCTAAGACGGGCATGCCAACAATACATTGGTTCCAACTAGGAAACAAATATCGGAGTATAAGTCGTGCATGAAAACTCTCTTGCATGGACAACACACTACTACAAATATAGGCTTGCATAGCGCTTAAAAATAGGCTTAGATAGCGCTCAAAAAGGCGCTATGCAAGGCGCGTACTTGAATAGCGCTTAGTTAGATAGCGCTTTATTAAGCGCTATCTAAGCGTTGATTTTTTTTTTAATTAACTTCAATAGCGCCTTAGAAAGCGCTATGTAAGCGCTAATTTTTTTTTAAAATTAGCTTGAATAGCGCTTTGATGAGCGCTATTTAATTTTGTTGATTTTTTTTTAATTAGCTTCAATAAAGCGCTATTTAATTTCGGTGAATTTTTTTTATTAACTACCATAGCGCTTTTCCGGATGAATGTCCCAAGAAGTTCTACAATGTAAACTAAGAAGTTCTACAATGTAAATTAAAAAAATATTACGCTATTTAATTTTGGAAAGATTACGCAGAATTGAATGAATGTCCCAAAAAGTTCTACAATGTAAACTAAGTGAAGCTTTCCAAGTCTGCTTCATAAATCATGGCTAGATCATTCTCTCTCAGAACTACCCACATGTCTAACCTAATTAATTATTCTGCAATCCCTTGTAGGTCTTCCTGGAAGTTTGGCCCTCAATATGGATCCATCAGGAAGTACCAGCTTCTTCAATAAGTTGAAGTCATGGTGCCCAGGCTTGTCACTACATGAAACAATACCAAAGATAAGAATCGACACATATTGAGTTGTCCATTGGCACAGAACATAGAAACTTTAGAAGATCATGATACCTGACATAAATAGCACAGCCTCCAATTGCGCGAGCTGCTCCATGGTATTCAGCCATTGGATGAAGGCTCTGGTGTAAAACACATTTCGTTAAAATGGTGTTCTTAGATCGAAAATAAAACAAAGTTAAGACAAACAATCAAGAAAGTTATGGTTTAGCTCACATTAAACATGTCCCAATCTGGCTGCATAAACTCCCCAAGGAAGACAGTGTTGTAAGCAACAGATGCAATATGAATCGTATGAGATGCTGGATCTTTTGGCCAGAAATCATCTGATGCTCTTATTACAGCTGTCCGCTTTGCACTAAAAACACAAAGTCACAAGATATATGGTCATCACATTCAAAAAAGACGATTTTCTTGTATATGATAAGAGAACAAACATTCCTTAAATTCCTAGAGGGAGCTTGATACCTGTATAAACCATCTGTGTTATGACTCATGCAAGCGATAATTCCATTGTCGGGAAAGTTCTTAAAAATTGAAGATTCTAGTGCCTGATGATACTTTCTAGCAAGTTTTACTCTTCCTCCATGCCCTGCACCGAGGGTCTCGAGGATATTCTGAACATCTACCTTGACCCCATCAATACCAACAGATGCGAGATAAGAATGGAGTTCACTGTAGAAATTGGAAACTTTTTCAGGGGCCACAAGACCAAGACCATTTTTAGAAATAGTGTCCAAAACATCACAAGGTTCACTCGACTGAATTCCAGGAGATGAAACCGGATAAGTCATCTTAGACTCATAGTGTGCCATCTCTGTCACACCAGGTCTAACACCACCCCAATATCCAGTAATTGCATGCCATACATAAACATATCTGGGAGATCAAAGAGAAACATTATTAGTATTATGTTGCAGCAATGCTAATCAATGTCACTTGAATAGAAGATTTCTCAGAAGCATACCTTCTTCCTTTCACGATGAGAAAATGTTTGTAAGTGCTTCTCAACTACCCTGTAATGCGTCATGGTACAGATTAATCAAAAAGATGATCCAAAAGAAGGAAAAATGGATACCAGTACTATCTATTTCTGAAAAACATCAAACATTGTCACCGTAGCAATCAACAATATGAAGAAGGTTTTTTATGTTTCAAATAATCCCCTGCCCCCTTTGATAGTTTTTACACTCTACAAAGGACCAAAAGTTCTTGATACTGAGAAGATAAATTTGTCAAGGTTGGAAAGATGGACATAATCATAGATAGGCTTTTAACATTATATTGTCCTTCGAAGCATCATTACGGACAGGAGATTTGGACAAAAGGGTATCTAGAACTCAGTCTAACTTATGACATGGTTCCCTTAAAGCTATCATAGTGACCCATTACATTTCAACATTTTGGTTCTCAATGTATAACATCTGATCCATAAATACATTTCACTAAATTTTCTTGAATGTTCAATACTTTCAGGCTCTTTGCCTAATATTTATGGGATCATAGATGGTTACTATGTTTGGATAACAATTCAACATAAAATACAATTTCTAACTAAATTTCAAAGCATCGGGAGTAAACACCAAGATGAATCTAGTTTTATGAAAATACTGAAAATCTTACTTTACTGCATTGGTGATGAGATCGAATGGGTCCGATCCAGCTCCAACAAAAGCCAAATGCCTGCCCTCAAAACCTTCAACAGCAGGATCCCCTACACATTGCACCAAAATCATCATCATCACAAGGCACCAAATTTCCCAAAACAAACAAATTAAGCAAAAATATATATTCTTCAAACACCCATTATTGGATATTTCCATACCACTTTCCAAACAGATCTCCATCTCATTTTCTGAGTTCCCTTGTAGAACAGCTCTGAAATCTCCCTCAAGAATTGGTAGAAAAACCACGTATACCGGAGCCTTTCCTACACCTCCCTCGCTTCCCACATCAAATTGGGACCCATCATTTCCTTCCACAATCAAGAACTGAGTCTCAAAGGGAATCTCTTTTCCATGAGAACCCATTCTCTGTGTCATCCACCATAGCTTGAATCGAAAAACACACATGAACCTTAAACCCCTGAAATTTTCCAAAACCTAATTTTCAACAAATACTCTACCATCACATATCAAAAGACCCCAAATTATAAACCACGTCACATAAACTAAAAATCCCATCTTAGCATTATAATCAAAATCGCATAATAGAACAATGCATGGGAATCAAATTTACAACAGACAAACATCAACAGAAAAAAGGGATGAGTTTCTTACTCAAGTTTTCCAACTGGAAAGACGCGGCGACTCCCAGTGTGATCCGATCTGACACCAATAAAAGCTCCATTAATCAAATCTCCACAACCAGCCGGAGTTAGATCAATATTTTCATGAACACCAGACAATATACAATTGTCCAAAACCACCAAATTCCCATCATCAGACACATCAATCCCAACCCCCACTGTCATCTTCTTCACCAAAATCAAAACCCCACACTCACAAATGGATCAAAAGGGGGTTAAACCCCACAATCTACTAATCAAAACTAAATCTTGAAAAAACCCAAATGTTCAATCAGACCCCCAAAACACAAAACACAAAACACAAAACACAAAACACAAAACACAAAACACAAAACACAAAACACAAAACACAAAACACAAAACACAAAACACCAAGAGTGAATGAGTGAGAGTCGAGCGAGAGAGACGAACCTGGTCCTGAGCTTCCGACTCCTCGGTTCCTCGCCTCCTCGCCTCCTCTGGTTCCTCGCCTGAGTCGCCTCCTTCCTCGGTTCCTCGCCTCCTCTGGTTCCTCGCCTCCTCGCCTCGGTTCCTTGCCTCCTCGCCTCCTCCCTCTCTGTGTGTTTGAAAAATAAGGCAATAGCAAAACCAAAAAAAATGAGATTTAGGTTTTATATTAGGGCTTGTGATCTTAACCGTTCGATCGTATCAAGATCTGAAAAAATGAGATTTAATTGCTAGACTAAGATAGCGCTATATAAGCGCTTTAGTAGTGATATATAGGATAGCGCTTCCGAAGCGCTATCCTAAATGTAAGTAGCATAGCGCTTCCCCACTTTAAAAGCGCTATGGTAGCTTTGGTAACGTTTTTTCTCATAGCGTTTTTTAAAGCGCTATCTAAGACATAACTAAGATAGCGCTTAACTGAAAAAAAATTAAAAAAGCGCTATCTAAGTGGCGTTACCTAAGCTAATATTTGTAGTAGTGACACTCCAAAAAGGAAATTTCTCCCGCGGATATAGAGCACAAGTCGTGTAGGAAAATTCTCCTACATGGACAACTCCCAATAAGAAAAATGATCTCCAACAAGATATTTTTCCCTAAACTATGCCACCAAAGGCCTAGCCGAACAAGGACTCTCGCAGTATAAATAGGACACATGGTTGATGAACAAATGTACGTTACATAACCCAATTTATGGCTTTAAGCATTTCTCAAGCCTTGCCTAACTTTAGCATCCGAGTGTCATCGGCCGCCACAATGATAGTCTTTGGCTCATGTGTGTTCCCTGTGCAGGTCAAGGTATGGGTCAAGGTAAAGGAGAACATGATTCGACTACCTCAGTTTGGTGCCGTCCGTGGGGAATGATGAAGTTCTTTTAAAAGCAGTGATATCACCCTTCCTTACAGTCCAGAGAGATGGTGACCACGAGATCTCAAAACAATGGAGACATCACTGAACCCTCGAAGCTGGAATTTTACGATGGGACAAAGGACCCGTCTGATGTGACAGCGGACCCGTCCAACGTGACAGCGGCCCCGACATGTAATGACGCTCAAAGAAGGATATGAAGCAGTAATGTGCCGGTCATTCCCTACCAGCCTGAAAAAGTCAGCGTTGATCTGGTTCCATAGCCTCCCTTCGAAGTCCATCGACTCATTTCAGATGTTGGCAACAATGTTTCTCACACGCTTCGTCCACAGCCAAGGAATCAGGAAGGGCCCGCATTACCTGTTCACCTTCAAACAGAAGCCTAACGAGGCATTGAGGGAATACGTCACACGCTTCAATGATGAATTGACCCTCATCGATGGCTGCAGTAATGACACATCGATCACAGCCTTCACCTCAGGTCTTAGGAGGGGCAAGTTAGACGATTTCCTAACTCTTGAGCCTCCAACCGATATGGCGGACTTGCTGAAAAGTGCCCAGAAATATATAACTCTTCATGAGATGTTGGCTGCCAAGAAGGAGGCGGAGTCTGAAAAGAAACCCTCTGGTTCCAGAGACAAGGAGGGAAAGAAACAGGAAGACAACGACAAAAAGAAGAAACACAATGACAGTAAGCCTGATTCTGGCCGTCCAAGGCAAGATAAGGCCTCCAACTTCGTCGGGTATAAATTCGTCACTCCCCTCAACTCCCATTTTTCCAACGTTCTCAACTCCATTAAGAACTGGGGATAATTGAAGTGGCCTGCCAAAAAGTAAGGAGATCCCTCTCGACGCGATAACTACAAATATTGTTCCTTTCACTAGGAGGGCAACCACGATACCGAGGACTACAAAAGTCTCAGGAGCAAGATAGAGTACTGGATCACGAAGGGGAAAATCAAAAATTTCCTGAGCCTTGACAAAAGGCAAGACAAGGCGAAGGAAAGGGAAGATGCCATCAAAGAGATAGATAATGAAGTTCTTGGCATCATATGAGTACTACATGGATTCGACTCGGAAAGTGAGCAGTCCAACGGGTCCCGAAAAAGGACATTTTTCGATATGCGAATGCAACCCATTTGCGAGGAACGACAAGTGCAATACGCACGTATTCAAAACCCAACCCACCACTGTCATTCACGGACAAAGACATCCAAGGCGTCCATTCTTCTCACAATGACACCCTGGTCATCTCAGTTCTCATTACAAAGTGGAAAGTGAAAAATGGCCTAGGTGGACACATGAAGCTCTTTAAACGTCCTGTTTCTCAAGGCATTCCGCAATATGCAACTCAAGGAGGCAAACTTAACACCCACCAAACACCCCATGATCAGGTTAAGTGGAGAGAATTGCTTCCCTATTGGGAAGATCAGTCTAATGGTAGTGGCGGGAGAGCCACAATTACGGAATATCCTTTTCCAGGAGTTTATGTTGGTCGATGCCCCATCCGCCTACAACAAGGCCTTGGCTCCATCATATGGAGGTAGTACTTTCTACTCAGCACGAATGCAATAAGTACACTGCAAACTAGGCCAAAGGAACTATTCGAGGAGACCAGCCTTCAGCGAGAGACTGCCACTACGCATCGCTGAAACAACTAGATTGTTAGCAATTATAGCTCGAGCACGTGAGACAGATATATCAGACACCGAGTCTAGATAAGGGGGAAGAATCACCCTGCATGGACTGAGATAAAGCTCCGACAACTAAGAAAGTTGTTTCAAAGTTTGCCCGACTGATTGGTACAAAAGTTTACACACTACAAATATCTAAGTCTGGCGCGAGTATGGATCCACTAAAATGTGCGTCAAGACTTCGCTTCGTCAATCTGCCTCCAGAAAAGGATACAAAAGTGAAAGCAAAAGTACCCAAAGTAGGCTGCAAGTAAGCGCTTGATTATTTGCTCCGCTAATCTGCCTCGCACGGATGATTTGAAAGTGGCAGTGAGGACACTCAAAATAGACTACAGAGACCTTGCTTCGCCAATCTGCGTTGCAAAGAGGATTTAGAAGGAGAATAGAAGAAGGCAGATGAAGATGGTTCTCAAACAAGGAATGTCTGGGTGATGCAGAGTTAGCACCCCTGGAAAACAGGTCACGTCCATCAGAACTTCGCTCCGCCAATCTGCCTTCCAACTGTGGCATCACGAATGAAGCCCAGTAGGAACAACCACCCCAAAACTAGCTGAGGGTATAATCTCCCAAAAATAGTAGTGGGCGGCAACTAGGGATCAACAGAAGATGGAAGACAGACTCGTCCTCGAAGGGAGTCTGTACTTCTTCTACGCGATGAGAGAAGAAATTACAATTTCCATGGAACCAATTGGATGTTCACCCGAACCAGGCGACATCACACAATAGCAGGTCTTGTCAAGACTGATCGCTACAAATGTAAGAACATTCGAAGACTCCAACAACGAAGATCTCCCTTTAGCCTTTGGAGAACCCAAAACATATTTTTTTGAAAAGATGCATTTGAAAGACATGCTCTACAACGTTCATGGCAATGCTTGAAATTGTGAATACCAACCTATATATAAGCTCGATGGTTCACGAAACGAAGTCAGCCAACAATTACGTCAACGTTAAATGTTGTACGGGAAATTAGGAGGCAATAGTTCCAATTGCAACTGCATGAGTCCACATTCATCGAATTAATGACCCTACACGCAGTTCATTAACTAGAGCGAGCTACCGATTCTAAACCGTCTCGCAATCTAAGTCGTTGATGTTAATATAATTATTACATAATATACTTCCTAATTGATATTTGTTAGTGTTTCGGATAGCGTATTTTAGTTTAATTATTTTATTTTTTGTATTTTTGTAGGATTTGGAGTTTAAATGACAAAAGTGCATTAGCGTGGCAAATTTGGAAATTCATAGGCAAATTGATGAAATTGAGCGGGAGACACTCAAGCCAAAGAAAAATAATGAATTCACCGTTGAATTTTGGTGGAACAAAGAAGTAATAGGGATAGAAATAGCCAAACCCACCTTTCAAGGTGTGGGATCCCTTGTTGGCAATTTGAGTTTGGTTTCAAATAAGAGTTTATTTTCCTTTTTACCACGAATACAACAAAACAACAAGAGAATAAAGAAAATTCGGTTTCCAATTTGTAGGAGGTTTTCCAATTTGTATTGGGTTGCAATTGGGTTTCCAAAAAAAAAGGAGAGTTTTTGGTTTCTTTTAACCACAATGAAACAACAAGCAGGGGGGGTGGTTTCTCTGGAAAAAACACACAGCAGCAGCAGCCGAAAGAAGGGAAGAGAAGTTGTCCAAGACAGCAGAGAAAAACGCTGCCTAGCAGCGGTCACGACGCAGCAGCGCTCTCTAGATCAGCAGCAGCGACGCTGTCCAGCAGGGAGCAAAAACGTTGTCTAGAACAGCAGTGAAGACGTCGTCCAGCAGGGTGCGCATCGCCGATCCACCACGTGCCGCCATGCCGATGAAGCTCCAGACCGCTGTTGCTGTCATCACCTTCGCCACGTGTCACTAAACTCCACGCAAGGTGAAGAGATGAACTCCTAGATGTAACGCACTTAATTAGTATTTGATTCGTTTTATGCTTTCATGATGAATAATGGTGTTTATAATTATCACTTTTATTTAATATAGGAATTTATGTTATTTTAGTGACAAAGATTTCATAAATTTCTTCGTAGATTATTATTTCGGTTGTTGTCTTTTTCTTCTCCATATAAGCTTAGTCACGCTTTTCTTATGTGTGGAATTTGTAAGGATCAATTGATTCTGTTAGGTTAGTTATATGTGATCGTCTTTTATTATGTTATTGTCTCCGGATATATCGTAAATTTAGGATATCACATATGACCAACCTTTGTGCTTTCTAGAAAAAAGTAAAATCTAAATTCCATTGACATTAGGATATATTAATGCATTAAAGACTATTCTTTCGATTATGTTGTTTGGGATGTGAAACACGTAATTGAGTCATCATAGCGAATCAATACTAGTTGGCGCGTGAAATCTAGGAGGGATTCTTGGAACCTTGTGATTTTTCTAAACTTGATTTTTAT
Organism: Berberis vulgaris; assembly: GCA_963556465.1. Taxonomy (NCBI): domain Eukaryota; kingdom Viridiplantae; phylum Streptophyta; class Magnoliopsida; order Ranunculales; family Berberidaceae; genus Berberis; species Berberis vulgaris. The sequence continues at coordinate 27,311,706 of OY747130.1, read as the reverse complement.
TAAACTAAATTCAATTTCATATTTTAAAATTGCTAGAATTTCTTACATTTAGTTTCGCGTAGTTTTTCTTCCTAGACCTTGTTTTGTAGATTGCTTTTCCTCGTGGGATCAACACCCCAATCTTTACTGCAATTGACTGCGTGTACTGTTTGGGCGTAATCAAATTTTGGCGCCGTTGCCGGGGAACAAGGGAGGTTTCGAGTATTATCTTTTTACTCATTGTTTTATTTTTTTATTCTATTTTTAGGTTTTAGGTCTAGTTTAATTTTTATTTTATTTCTAAAAAAAAATTGTAAAAAACAAAAAAGGACATTGGGGGAGTGTGAATTGGAATAAAGACCACTTAGGGAGACTAATTAGGGTCCCAAATTTAGAACACCCACAAATTCACATTGAGACCAAATTAAGTTCTACTTCTAATTCTAACACCATGAGTAATCACGAAGATGATCATGTTCGGTCGCTAAAGGACTATCTCCACCCCACGCGCACTGCTACTCCATCATGTATCATGTTTGCACCAAGTACACCAAAGCTAGATTTTAAGACGGGTATGATACAATTATTACCCACTTTTCATGGCCTAGAGGGTGAGAATCCTTATGTTCACATTAGGGAATTCGAGGAAGTTGTGGCCACTTTCCACAACAAAGTTGAGGCTGTAGACTCGGTTAGACTAAGGTTTTTCCTTTTTTCCTTAAGGAAAAAGCGAAGAGTTGACTATACTCTTTGCGACCAAGGTCTATAGGTTCGTGAGAGAAGATGACCCAAGTATTTTTTAATAAATACTTTCCTCACCACAAAACCAATGGTCTAAAGAGACAAATTTCTACCTTCACCCAAAAGAATAGAAAGACACTATATCAAGCATGGGAGAGGTTCAAGGATCTCTTGAATACATGTCCACACCATGGGTATGAGAGTTGGCTCTTAGTCAGTTATTTTTATGAGGGGCTCACCAGTAGAGAGCGTTAGTTCATTGAGATGATGTGTAATGGGGAGTTTTTGCATAAGGACCCTGACGAGGCCATTGAGTACCTGAATGACCTGGCTAAAATGGCTCATACTTGGACGGGTCCAAGTGCTACTGAGAGCACGGATAGAACACGCCCAGCTGGAGTCTATCAACTTAGGGAAGAGGACAACCTTAGAGCCTAATTGGATAGAGTGACTAGCGAGTTAGAGGCACTTAAGATAAAGGATGGTAGGCCCACACATACTGTTGCCAGAGTTGAGCTATAGGACGATTGTTTTATATGCGGGGAGTTGAACACTTCACACAGGATTGCCCAACCTTGACTAAGATGAGAGGGGTTTATAAGGAACAATGTAATGCCTTAGGAATGTACAAGAAGCCTTACTCATCATTCTATAACACTTACAATTCTGGCTTGAGTGATCACCCTAACTTAGGCTGGAGGTCCGAAGCAGACCAACCTACACACTCACAGGCACAACCACCTAGGTCATACCCTGCACTTCCATACAATGCGCAATCTAATAGAAGTTCCTTATCAGACACATTACATGCATTTATAGAGGCATAAGGTAAAACTAATAAAAAATTTGAGGTTGCATTGACACAGTTGGTAGAAGAGAACAAAGAGATCAAAAGCCAGATAACAAAGCTGACAAGTTCATTAACAGTACAAGAGCGGGGCCAATTTCCGTCACAGTCTCAAGCAAATCCGAAGGCCCAACTTATGGCACAAACCTCTATTTCAGACTCTCAGAATGTCAAAGAGGTTAATGCCATCACTACTCGGAGTGGTAAGATTTTAGATGGGTCAAGCTCGTCCACGACTATAGGCACCTCCCCAAGTGCAAAGGAGAGCATCCCTGAGGATGAGCCCAACAGGAACATTCCTGTTCCAGTTCCTTTTCCTCAAGCACTACGACCTATTGAAAAGAAATCGAAAATGCATGGTGAGATTCTAGAACACTTGAAACATGTTAAAATTAACTTACCTTTGCTGCATGTGATTAAAAATGTACCAACTTATGCGAGGGTCATCAAGGATCTATGCACTATCAAGAGGAAACATCATGTCAAGAAGACTGCCTTCTTGACAAAATAGGTAAGTGTGGTGATTGAGCAGAGGACACCACCGAAGTACAAAGATCCAGGGTGTCCTACAATCACCTGCCAGATTGGGACTCATGAGTTCGGCCAAGCCTTGTTGGATTTAGGGGCAAGTGTAAATCTGATGCCATATTCTATTTACTTGCAACTTGGTCTAGGAGAGATTAAACCCACATCCGTGGTACTACAATTGGCTGATAGATCGGTTAAGAAGCCAAGAGGAATAGTCAAGGATGTCTTGCTGCAGATTGATAAGTTTTACTATCCCGTCGACTTTCTTATTTTAGATACTCATTTTGTGGTTAATATGGAGTCTACAGTTCCGATTATTTTAGGTAGATTTTTTCTTGCCACAGCTAACGCTCTTATCAATTGCAGGAACGGTCTAATGAAGCTGTCTTTTGGGAACATGACTCTGTAGGTCAACATATTCAATATTAGCAAGCAACCACGTGATGATGATGAGTGTCATCATACCTACATGATAGAAACACTGATATCAGAGGAGGCACTCCTGAGCGCAGATTCTGAAACCTTAGAGTACCTCCTTTCTATTTCTGATTTGAGAATTCACTTTATCCTGAAAATGCTTTTGATATTTCTGTTGTTTCAGGGTTAAAGGATAAAGGAGGACGACAATGGCAACCATGCTTTGAGGAGTTGCCAAAGGAAAGACAGAAACCACAACCATCCACCGCGAAAACTCTGAAAGTTGACCTAGCTCCACTGCCTGAGGGACTTAAACATGCATTCCGTGGACCAGGTGATACCTTTTCTGTTATTATTTCTTCCGTGCTTGATAGCTAACAAGAAGAAGAATTGATTAATATGTTACGTGAGCACAAATCTGCATTAGGTTGGACTATAGCTGACATCAAAGGTATTAGCCCCTTAATATGTTCCCATAGGATTCACTTAGAAGAATGAGCTAACCTCCGTAGAGACCCTCAAAGACGACTTAACCCTACTATGAAAGAGGTGGTGAAAAAGGAAGTCTTAAAATTGTTAGATGCAGGCATCATTTATCCCATCTCTGATAGCAAGTGGGTTAGTCTAACTCAAGTAGTTTCCAAGAAATCGGGAATAACAGTGGTGACTAATGATGAGGGGGTGCCTGTTCCTACTAAGGTAGTGACAGGGTGGCGTATGTGAATTGATTATAGGAAACTTAATTATGTCACCCGCAATGATCACTTCCCACTTCCATTCATAGACCAAATCTTAGAGCGAGTAGCTGGTCATTCTTTCTATTGCTTTCTAGATGGGTATTCAGGATATTATCAGATTGAGATTGCATTAGAGGATCAAGATAAGACTACTTTCACATGTCCTTTTGGTACTTATGCTTTTCGGCGTATGCCATTTGGTTTGTGTAATGCACCGGCTACTTTTCAGAGATGCATGATGAGTATTTTTAGTGACATGGTTGAAAAATATATGGAAGTATTCATGGATGATTTGACTGTTTTTGGTGATTCCTTTGATTCATGTTTACTTCACTTGAAAGTTGTTTTAAGTAGATGTCAAGAGAAGGGTCTGGTGCTTAATTGGGAAAAATGTCATTTCATGGTTTCCTATGGAATAGTTCTGGGACACATAGTTTCTGATAAAGGAATCGAGGTTGATAAAGCTAAAATTAAATTGATTTCTAAATTACCTACACCTAAAAATGTCAAGGATGTGTGATCATTTCTAGGGCACGCGGCTTTTTATATGAGGTTCATACAAAATTTTTCTGCCATTTCTAGACCATTAAGTAGCCTCCTGGTCAAAGACATCGTGTTCCAATGGACACAAGAGTGTGAGGAAGCCTTCCGAACACTCATTGATAGGCTTACCTCTGCCCCCATCATGCAGCCACCTGATTGAAATTTACCATTTGAGATAATGTGTCATGCAAGCAACTATGCTGTGGGGGCAGTCTTGGGACAACAAAGGGAAGGGAAGCCCTTTGTTGTTTACTATGCTAGTCGAACACTTAATGATGCTCAAAAGAATTATTCGACTACTGAAAAAGAGTTGCTAGCTGTAGTTTTTGCTTTAGATAAATTTCATGTTTATTTGATTGGTACACCTATTACTGTTTTTACTGACCATGCGGCTCTTAAGTTCCTCCTTTCTAAAAAGGATGCTAAGGCAAGATTGATTAGGTGGATTTTACTTCTGCAGGAATTTGATCTAACTATAAAGGATAAGAAGGGGGTCGAGAATGTTGTGGCGGATCACTTGTCTCGTCTGGAGTTCAATGACTTTGCCAATGGCCCACCCATCCGTGATGACTTTCCGGATGAACACCTATTCGCCGTCACTCAAGTACCATGGTATGCACACATTGTTAATTACTTGGTTTCCGGCGAAGTTCCATCATCATGGAATGCTCAAAATAAGCGCAAATTTTTGGTCGATGTAAGAAATTTTTATTGGGATGATCCTTATCTATATAAGTATTGCCCCGAGCAAATCATGAGGCGTTGTATCCCTGAAGGTGAGATTGAAAGTGTCTTACATTTTTGTCACAGTGCAGCTTGTGGAGGCAATTTTTCTATGAAAAAGACCGCTGCAAAATTTTTACAGTCGGGATTATATTGGCCTACATTGTTTAAGGACACTAACAATTATTGTCGTTCTTGTGATAGATGCCAGAAGTTAGGTGCACTGTCCTGGAGACACATGATGCCCCTTAACCCCATCCTAGTCATTGAGATATTTGATTGTTGGGGGATTGATTTTATTGGACATTTTCCACCTTCTTTTGGATATTTGTATATTTTGCTTGCAGTGGACTATGTGTCCAAATGGGTTGAAGCTGTGGTGTGCCGGAACAATGACAACAACATTGTTGTCAAGTTTATCAAAGAACGCATTTTGTCCCGTTTCGGTACACCACGAGCCATTATTAGTGATCAGGGGACTCATTTCTGTAATCGTTCTTTTTAGGCTTTGATGCGCAGGTATGGAGTTCATCACAAGGTTGCCAATGCCTATCATCCGCAGACAAATGGCCAAGCCGAGCTGGAAAACCGAGAAGTGAAACAAATCTTGGAGAAGATGGTGAATCTGGATAGGAAGGATTGGTCCTTGCGCCTTCCTGATGCACTTTGGGCTTACCGTACCGCTTATAAGACAATTCTCGGGATGTCTCCGTATCGGCTTATATATGGATAAGTCTGTCATTTACCTGTTGAGTTAGAACATCGCTCTTATTGGGCTGCCAAAAGCACTAACTTTGATCTCAATGATGCAGGTATTCAGCGAAAACTTTCGTTAGCTGAAATTGAGGAGTTGCGGAATGATGCCTATGACAATTCCCGAATATATAAGGCAAAGATGAAAATAGCTCATGATAAGCAAATTCTGAGGAAACATTTCGAGCCCAATCAACGAGTCTATCTCTATGACTCACGACTTCATCTTCATCCTGGCAAGCTAAGATCGAGATGGACGGGCCCATTCATGGTAAAACAAGTCTTTCCCAATGGTTCCATAGAAATTGAAGATCCAAAAGATGGGAGAGTATTTAGAGTAAATGGGCAGCGTTTGAAGCACTATGTGGAGCGGGTAGAGGTGCCAGAAGATATCTCTCTGGTTGCCCCTGTCTACTTGATTTGATGTTCTCCACCCTATCTTTAGTTTAGGTTTTTATTTTTATGTTTGTATAGGTTTTTGCTTTTATTTTTTTCTTTTAGTGTTTCAGGTTAGTTTAGGTGTTGCTACTGGAGTCACTCGGAGCCCCTCATCCCATGTGTTCATTTCTCCCGTCGGTATGATTTTCTTATAATTTGGTGACTGTGAGGACATTGTCTATTTGAAATTGGTAAAGCTTCACCATGGTAATATCACTCTGACCCGCCTCTTTTCTTTTTCCTTCATTTGTCATGATTATTATTTTATACATTGAGGACAATGTTTAGTTTAGGTTTGGGGATGATGGTGGTTTATTAGATTTTTGTGCAATTTTCAAAAATCTTTGAGCTTAAAACGTATTTTACAATTAAACCGAGTCATTTTTTGTTTTCTACTCAATCTCCAATGAATACTTAGATGATTAAGGTAATTGTGCAAAATCTTTTTGAAAATGCATTCGAAATCTGAACTCTTGGTGTATTTAAATTTTTTTTTTAATAAAAAAAGGGTTTTTAGTCTTTTTAATTTTAGAGAATATTTTTGTTGCCTTTAATTTTGAGAAAACACATACTAACACGTGTCACATAGTTATATTAGTAGAAAACATGATATTTGATATTATCCTTATGTTAGATGTATTTCGTGAGACTTTTCAACTCGACTTTTCGTGCACTATAAGCCAAGTTAACATGATTTGAAGTTGATTAGTGAGATATTGAACTAGAAAACCTTAGAATAATAGTGGAGACTTTAACCCTTGTGAGTTTTGAGTCATTCTTTATTTCTTGAGGGTTATTAATTACACTCTGATTTTTCTTGAGTCCGCATTATTTCGTTGATGATCTCATTATTCTTGACTTTCTTATTGATTGCGTTAAAAATGACATAAAAATTGAATTTTTACACTAGAACTTCTTGCTCTATTTAGTTGAGATGTCCTAGAACTAACTAGAACTTTTTTTTTTTTTGAAAGGCAGTACTAACTAGAACTTATGAAGTGATATATGCATTTTTTTTTTCTTTAAACCATTTTTTTTTAACCTTTTAGCCTGCCCAATACTAAATATCCATTTGCAGCCATTTGAGCCTTTAAATAGCCTTCTTTTTGTTAACCCCATTCCCATTACCTACTCCAATCAAGGAGTAATACCTATATTATTTTATCCTTAGCCAATTTTCTGAGAATGTATACGGTGAGATATATTTATGGAATGGGCAAATAAAAAGAGTTGAAAATAGATATTTCATGCGCCCTCAAAGTAAAAGTGTTTGATTGTATAAACGGGGAAAAGCACATTAGAATAAAATAAAAAAGAGAAAAAAAAACGATTGAAGAAGAAAATAATGAAGAAAAAGTTAATGGTGTACAACATTGATTTGTTCTTCAATGCCCTATGTGTTTATTCAAGGGTGTAGCCATTCTCAGGAAATTCTTATATCCTTTTTGTCCATTATTGTTTGCCATAATCCAAGCCCCATTACAAACTAGTAAAGACCTAATTGATCTTAAGTGAAAGTTGGTTCAGTAGATGTGGAGATTGAATAGGCAAGAACTATGGTGTTTGATTCAACATTATCAAAAGTAATCAATACTCTTGTCCATGAGATCATATTCATTTCACTCTTTGAAAATTCTGTTTTTCATGATGATTATATGTGAGACGTTTGCATTTTCCATAATTTATATCTTTTTCCTCACATATAAACTAAGTGCCCAATCTCTGAGTGTTTTATTTCTGAGTGACATGAGAGATTTGTAGTCGAAGCGTACTTTCTAAAGGTCATCTTGTCACATCTTTACTATGAGATGAATAGTTATGTTGATAAGGCTTCTCACACAAACACTTTGAGTTGAGAATGATTATGAAATTTATTTTACCTTTAGATACTATTAAATTATTGTACTCTATTTATATACTATTGTGACATTTTTAATTTGTTGTTTTTCTTGAATTTTAAGCAAGTAGAAAATTATTCTAAAGAAAATAAAAGGGAATGCCATGTTTTTGCGTTATAGTTTTAGAAAATAGATTTTGTTTTATTGAATCAGTAATGTTTGGGAGTAAGATTTCTGGAAACCCTCACGAGACTATAACTCGTCCACTAGAGGTAATCTAGGGGTTTAAAACCTTGTTAGACGTTAAGGTAAGTGCAGTCGTGATTCCTATGAAAGTGAGTTATGATTTTATTCTTAATTTTTTTTTGCTCGAGGACTAGCAAAATATAGGTTTGGGGGTATTTGATGTTCACATAATATACCTCCTAATTGATATTTGTTAGTGTTTCGGATAATGTATTTTAGTTTAATTATTATTTTTTTTTGTATTTTTGTAGAATTTGGAGTTTAAATGACAAAAGTGCATTAGCGTGGTGAATTTGGAAATTCATAGGCAAATTGACGAAATTGAGCGGGAGACACTCAAGCCAAAGAAAAATAATGAATTTAGCGTTGAATTTATGTGGAACAAAGATGTAATAGGGATAGAAATAGCCAAACCCACCTTTCAAGGGGTGGGACCCCTTGTTTGCAATTTGAGTTTGGTTTCAAGTAAGATTTTTCTTTCCTTTTTACCACAAATACAGCAAAACAGCAAGAGAATACAGAAAATTCGGTTTCCAATTTGTAGGAGGTTTTCCAATCTGTATTGGGTTGCAATTGGGTTTCCAAAAAAAAAAAGGAGAGTTTTTGGTTTCTTTTAACCACAAGGAGAACAGCAAGCAAGGGGGGAGTTTTTATCTCTGGAAAAAACAAGCAGCAGCAGCAGCTGAAAAAAGGGAAGAGAAACTGTCCAAGACAACAGAGAAAAACGCTGCCTAGCAGCGGCCACGGCGCAGCAGCGCTGTCCAGAGCAGCAACAACGACGCTGTTCACCAGGGAGCAGAAACGCTGTCTAGAACAGTAGTGAAGACGTCGTCCAGCAGGGTGCGCATCGCTGATCCACCACGCGCCGCCATGCCGATGAAGCTCCAGACCGCTGTTGCTGTCATCACCTTCGCCATGTGTCACTAAACTCCACGCAAGGTGAAGAGATGAACTCCTAGATGTAACGCACTTAATTAGTATTTGATTCGTTTTATGCTTTCATGATGAATAATGGTGTTTATGATTATCACTTTTATTTAATATAGGAATTTATGTTATTTTAGTGACAAAGATTTCTTAAATTTCTTCGTAGATTATTATTTCGGTGGTTGTCATTTTCTTCTCCATATAAGCTTAGTCAAAGTGCTACTCAATATATCATCTTGCATCGATAATCCAAAAAATACAGAGTTCACTCCTCGTCAGGAAGAGGTTCAGATACAACAGAGCTAGAATTGGTTGGAGAAGAAGCTGGTGATGTGTTCGCACGCGCTGTCGCTCGAACACCCTGATCTTGATCACCTTCTTCTTTTAATTGACCGGAGGCTTCCCCAAACTCTGCAAAGGACACCTCTATGTAGTAAGAGAGGTCCCAATCAACATGTTCCTCCTTCATCGACTGCAACAACTCCAACCTTCCTTGCACACCTCTGTTGAACTCAAACGTGCCCTGGGCCTTGCGGAGCTTATCCTAACGTAATCTTGACTCAGCGAGCTCTCGCTCCGACTAGCTTGACAACATGTCAGTTTTGAACTTTTTGGCTCTCAGGTTGACTTTCGTAGCACTAAGTTCATTTTACAACAGAAGGAGCTATTCTTCTGTTGTCCTCACACTATTGGAATCAAAGTCAACATCAGCCACTAACTCCTGACATCGGACAGTCCACTCGGACTCCTTCTTGGCCTTTTCCTCATTCAGAGCCTGCATTTTAGCCTGCGATCTCTTGAGCAAATTGTAAGTCACGGCGGAAAAGGTTCAGTTCTTGCTTGAGCATGTCCCTCGAAGACATTGCCTCTGCCAAATCAGACTTAAGCGTTTCCAAACAAATCCTCAGAGCATTCGATCTTGCCTGCCAGGCCTCCGAATCAACGACTGATTGGGCAGACCTACTTTTTTCAAGATGTTTGTTCAAATTAGTAATCTCCACTTTCGTTCTAGCGATGACAAATTAGTCACATATGACATCCCTAGTATGAGATGTTTCAGCCCCTTGTCCCTGCGTTTTCCTTGCGTATCACCTTCTGGCATCAGAGCATAATTTGCCAGCCAGTCATTCCATATGCTAATATGCTTCTTGGAGGAATAAGAAATATCCACCTTTTGGTGCTAGGCCTGGTTGCTCATTATCACCACATCCGAGGCGAATAGACAAAGAGCGCACCCGGATGGAGGTCTTTCGGGACCGGAATCACTTCAGCGTTGCCCCTCGCTGTCTTCACCACATCAGTGCCCTCCTCTACCACTTTTCCCTTGCTCATAACGACCGGTTCTCTCTCACGAGCCGACTCAGAAGCAGTTGACGGGAAAGAATGGAGTTAGTGATCTCTCGAATCCATCGTTACCTTAATGTGAGGCCGAGATGGAGACGAAGGACAATACAAGTGATATGGAGGATACTTTTCACCATAAGGAAGGCAAACGACTCTCAAGCAAGCCGAGGAGACTCACGATCCAAGGAGGGGTTGTACTTGAAATTCTTCAACAAAAAAGGATGAGTCTGATTTGCATTGGAGGAAGTTTCCATACCTGCTTGCAGCAACAAGTTGTTCATGACCTTCACCTTCACCTGCTCAGTACTCAGCTTTATCGAATCTTCAAGCCCCAACAGTTTCAGAGACTCATTTCCCAATTTGGGAAGAGAAATAGGAACCTTTGCCTAAGAATCAACCCCTCGAACACAACAACTTTCGACCCAGCGGACGAATCAAAATCTAGCCCTACTGATTTGCGTCCTCCCTCTGGATTGGCTGAATGCTCACAAGCAGGCTTAGTCGCAGCATGATGCTTCTCAGAATGAAAATATCTTATTGTTTTGATTTTTTTTTTTAGTTTAAGAGATTTGTTCTTATAAGCCTATATGATACAGATTCATCCAAAAAATAAAACGTGAAATATAGAAGACTGACTTTATTGACTACTAAGAAAGTTGCTACAAAGCTTTCCTGGATCCATTGAAATGTGTGTCAAGACTTTGCTTTGTCAATCTGCCTCCAAAAAAGGATACAAAAGTGAAAGGAAAAGTACCCAAAGTAGGTTACAGGCTGCAGGTAAGAGCTTGATTATTTGATCCTCTAATCTGCTCACATGGATGGTTTGAAAGTGGAAACGAGGACACTCGAAATAGACCGCAGACACCTTGCTCTGCCAATCTGCGTTGCGAAGAGGATTCAGAAGGTGAAATGAAGAAGGCAAATGCGGATATCTCTCAAACAAGGAATGCCTGGGCGATGCTGAGTTAGCACCCCAGGACAGCAGGTCACGTCCATCGGAACTCCGTTCTACCAATCTGCCTTCCAGTTGTGGCATCATGAATGAAGCCCAGTAGATACAGTAGGAATAACCACCCGAAAACTAGCTGGTGGTAAAATCTCCCAAAAATAGTGGTGGGCGGCAACTAGGGAGCAACAGAAGATGGAAAACAGACTCGTCCCCGAAATGAGTTAGTACTTCTTCTACACGATGAAAGAAGAAATTACAATTTCTCATGGAACCAATTGGATGCTCACACAAACAAGGCGACATCACCTAATAGCAGGTCTTGTCAAGACTCATCGCTACAATTGTAAGAACATTCGAAGATTCCAAAACGAAGATCTTCCTTTAGCCTTTGGAAAACCCAAAACATATTTTTTGGAAAGATGCATTTGAAGGACATTCTCTACAACGTTCATGGCAATGCTTGAAATGGTGAATACCAACCTATATATAGGCTTGATGATTCATGAAACGAAGTCAACTAACAGTTACGTCAACATTGAATGTCGTACGGTAAATAAGGAGGCAACGGTTCCAATTGCAACTACACCAGTCCACATTCATCGAATTAATGGCACTACACGCAGCTCCATTAACTGGAGGGAGTAACCAATACTAAATCGTCTCGCAATCTACATCGTATACCTGCTGTGATACCATTGTGTGGCGGACCTAAGGGGGACGGTGCGGGAGAAGCCCAAGAGCCCATGGATCCCAAGAGGATTGGCAAGCTACAAAGGGAAGATCATAGTCCCACATCGCCTGGGTGAGGGAGGGTGTTGTACTATATATGCACGAGTTTGGATCTACAAAGTACAATGCGTTTTAAAGCCGTGAGGGCCTTGGGCCCAAAGGGGACACTATAGTACTCTGTGGATTTGCCCAGAGCCTGACCCAGTCGGAAGCCCAAGAGCCCATGGATCCCAAGAGGGTTGACAAGCTACAAAGGGAAGATCATAGTCGCACATCGCCTGGGTAAGGGAGGTTGATGTACTATATATGTATGAGCTTGGATCTACAAAGTACTACGCATTTTAATGTCGTGTCAGCCTTGGGCAAAAAATGAACAATATAATACTCTATGGATCGGGTCGTTACACCTGGCATGAAGATCTTTACAACATGACCCAGCTAACTAATGAGCCTAAGCGAATGTCGTGCCAAATCCGGTCCGGTCGAGAATACGAGAAATGACTTAGTACACGCAAAAACACAAACTAGATTGCAGAACACGCCTACAACGTACTATCAATAAGTCCAAGGTATCTGCTCTACTAAAATTTTGTTGTTGTTCATTGAACTTGTGTAAAACTCAGTCTGACCAATCTATGATGATCTGACTCTAGAATCAAACTTATTGGTATAACTTCCGTGTCGGACTATTAGGCGAATTAAGTCAGGACACCCAAGTTAGAATTACACGCCCAAGGCTAAGCGGAAGCCCAGCTCGATCAAAGCTTAGTCAGTCGCCACAGATGATGATAGCTTCTGGTTCACTAAAAAATCATAGTCAAATATGGCTTAGAAAGTGGGAGTCTAATCAGCGTTCTCAACGTTAGATCGCGATGACTAGACAGCAATCATTGTCTAACCACAGACAATTTTCACCGAACTTGACCTAACTTTAGTCAGTTACGAATGATGACGATAACATTCGGTCTGACTTGAAGCCTAATCTGCTAAAAGCGAACAAAGACAGTCTGAAAGTCCAGTCAGAGATCAGGAAGCTTAACTTGGATGACCCACCGGGACTACTATCCGACCACTTACAGTGATGTACATACTTGACAATAGTCTGACCAGTTCGCTTATTCTAGCGACAACAACTGTTGGTCCGATTCTGCCAAAGGAGGACAATTGCCTGGTTCGACTAATATATTATCAGCCAAGATTATTCCCTCGGATGGAATATAGCCAAATTACAAGACTTGGTCGATACAACTTCTTGATCTCTAAAAAGTACAAACCAAGATTGCCTGAACTTTTGCAACGTAAGCGGTCAAAACTCTCATCAGCAGATCAATCCTACGGTTTCATGACTCAACAAAGCCTTTTGTATAAAACCTAACACCGGGATAAGACAAAACAAAAATAAGGCAGCGGGAAACGTCAAAGAAGTACACAAGTACAAAGTGCTACTCAATATATCATCTTGCATCGATAATCTGAAAATGCGGAGTTCACTCCTCGTTATGAGGAGGTTTAGATATAACAGAGCTAGACTTGGATGGTGAAAATGTAGGGGATGTAATCGCATGCATTCGCTCGGACGCCTTGATCTTGATCGCCTTCTTCTTCTGATTGATCGGAGGCTTCCCAAAACTCCGCAAAAGATACCTTTTTGTAGTAAGAGAGGTCCCAATCAATATGTTCCTCCTTCATAAGCTACAACAGCTCCAACATTCCTTGCACAACTCTGCTGAACTCAAACGCGCACTGAGCCTTGCGGAGCTTCTCCTCACATACTCTTAACTCAGCGAGCTCTCGCTCCAGCTTGCCTGACAACACGTCAGTTTTGGACTGTTCGACACTCAGGTTGTCTTTGACAACACTAAGTTCATTTTGCACCAGAAGGAGCTGCTCTTCTGCTATCCTCACACTATTGGAATCGAAGTACACATCAGCCTCTAACTGGTGACATCGGTTAGTCCACTCGGACTCCTTTTTGGCCTTTTCATCATTCAGAGCCTGCATTTTAGCTCGTGCCTTGGCTGCGGTCTCTTGAGCAAATTGTAAGTCACGACGGACAAGGTTCAGTTTTTCCTTGAGCATGTCCCTCGTGGACACTGCCTCTGTCAAATCAGACTCAAGCATTTCCAAACAAATTCTCTGAGCCTCCATTCTTGCCTGGCAGGCCTCCGAATCAACCGTTGATTGGGCATGTCTCTTTTTTTCAGGCTGCTTCTTCAATGATTCAAATTCGTCGAGAGCATCAAAATACGACTTCTGCAAATTTGCAAAGTCTCAATCCATGGTATACACCCTCTCACGAGCAACCTCAACTTCCATCCTAGTGACGACAAATTAGTTCTGATATGACATCCCAAGCATGAGATGTTTCAGCCCCTTGTCCATGCGCTTTCTTAGCATATCACCTTCTGGCGTCGTAGCACAGTTCGCCAGCCAGTCATTCCATCTACTGGTATGCTTCTTGGAGGCATAAGAAATATCCACCTCCGGGTGCCAGGTCTAGTTGTTCATTATTACCACATCCGGAGTGAATAGACTGATTCGCGCATCCAGATGGAGGTCCTTCGGGACCAGAATCACTCCAGCGTCGCCCTTTGCTGTCTTCACCACATCAGAGCCCTCTTCTACCACTTTTCCCTTACTCATAACGACCGGTTTTCTCTCACGAGCCGACTCAGAAGCAGTTGACGGGGAAGAATGGAGTTAGTGATCTCTCGAATCCATCGTTACCTTAATGTGAGGTCAAGATTGGGACAAAGGACAAATACAAGTGATATGAATGAGACTTTTCACCATAAGGAAGGCAAACGACTCTCCAGCTAACCGAGGAGACTCACAATCCAAGGAGGGGTTGTACTTGAAACCCTTCAACAAAGAGGACGAGTTTGATCCGCATTGGAGGAAGCTGCCATACCTGCCTGCAACAACAAGTTGTTCATGAGCTTACCTGCTTAGTACTCAGCTTTATTGCATCTTCAAGCCCCAACAGTTTCAGAGACTCCTTTTCCAATTTGGTAAGAGAAATAGGAACCTTTGCCTAAGAATCAACCACTCTAACACAACAGCTTCTGCTCCAGTGGATGAATCAAGATCTTGTCCTACTGCTTTGCGTCCTCCCTCTGGATTGGCTGAACACTCACGAGCAGGCTTAGTCGCAGCACGATGCTTCTCAAAGTCAAACTATCTTATTGTTTTGATTTCTTTTGTTTTTTAGTTTAAGAGATTTGTTCTTACAAGCCTATATGATACAAATTCATTCAAAGAATAAAACGCGAATTATTGAAGACTGACTTTATTGACTACTAAGAAAGTTGTTACAAAGCTTTCCTGGATCCATTGAAATGTGCGTCAAGACTTCGCTTTGTCAATCTGCCTCCAGAAAAGGATACAAAAGTGAAAGGAAAAGTATCCAAAGTAGGCTAAAGGCTGCAGGTAAGCGTTTAATTATTTGCTTATCTAATCTGCCTGACATGGATCGTTTGAAAGTGGAAACGAGGATACTCGAAATAGACTGCAGACACCTTGCTCTGCCAATCTGCGTTGCGAAGAGGATTCAAAAAGAGAACAAAAGAAGGCAAATGAGGATATCTCTAAAACAAGGAATGCCTGGATGATGCTGAGTTAGCACCCCAGGACAGCAGGTCACATCCATCGGAACTATGTTCTGCCAATCTGCCTTTCAGTTGTGGAATCATGAATGAAGCCCAGTAGATACAGTAAGAACAATCACCCCAAAACTACCTGGGGGTATAATCTCCCAAAAATAGTGGTAGGCGGCTACTTGGGAGAAACAGAAGATGGAAGACAGACTCGTCCTCGGAAGGAGTCAGTACTTTTTCTATGCGATGAGAGAAGAATATACAATTTCCCATGGAAACACTTGGATGCTCACCCAAACCAGGCGACATCACCTAATAATAGGTCTTGTCAAGACTCATCGCTACAAATGTAAGAACATTCGAAGATTACAAAACGAAGATCTTCCTTTAGCCTTTGGAAAACCCAAAACATATTTTCTTGAAAGATGCATTTGAAGGACATGCTCTACAACGTTCATGGCAATGCTTGAAATGGTGAATACCAACCTATATATAGGCTCGATGGTTCATGAAACGAAGTCAACCAACAATTACGTTAAGATTAAATGTCGTACGGTAAATAAGAAGGCAACGGTTCCAATTGCAACTACACCAGTCCACATTCATCGAATTAATGGCACTACACGCAGCTCCATTAACTGGAGGGAGTAGTCGATACTAAACCGTCTCGTAATCTATGTCGTACACCTGGTGTGATACTATTGTGTGGCGGACTTGAGGGGGAGGGTGCGGGAGAAGCCCAAGAGCCCATGGATCCCAAGAGGGTTGGCAATCTACAAAGGGAAGATCATAGTCCCACATAGCCTGGGTGAGGGAGGGTGTTGTACTATATATGCACGAGTTTTGATTTACAAAGTACTATGCGTTTTAAAGCCTTGCGGG
Organism: Berberis vulgaris; assembly: GCA_963556465.1. Classification (NCBI taxonomy): domain Eukaryota; kingdom Viridiplantae; phylum Streptophyta; class Magnoliopsida; order Ranunculales; family Berberidaceae; genus Berberis; species Berberis vulgaris. The sequence goes on along the minus strand of OY747130.1, from coordinate 27,295,489 downwards.
CCTTTGGCCCAAATGGGACACTATAGTACTCACTGTATCTGGTCGTTATAGAATGATATCAGAGCCTGACCTAGTTGGAAGTGTCCCAATGGAGACGTTAGACTCCCAAGGGGGTGGACTGTGACACCCTTGTTTGGGCGGACCTAAGGGGGAGGGTGCGGGAAAAGCCCAAGCGCCCATGGATCCCAAGAGGGTTGACAAGCTACAAAGGTAAGATCATTGTCCCACATGGCCTGGGTAAGGGATGGTGATGTACTATTTATGTACGAGTTTGGATCTAAAAATTACTACGCATTTTAATGTCGTGTCAGCCTTGGGCTCAAAACGAACAATATAGTACTCTGTGGATTGGGTCATTACACCTGGCATGATGATCTTTACAACATGGCCCAATTAACTAGTAGGCCTAAGCGAATGTCGCGCCAAATCCAGTCAGGTCTAGAATACGAGAAACAACGTAGTACACGCAAAAACACAAACTGGAATGCAGAACATGCCGACAACCTTACTATCAATAAGTCCAAGGTATCCGCTCTACTAAAATTTTGTTGTTGTTCATTGAACTTGCGTAAAACACAGTCTGACCAATCTATGACGATCTAACTCTAGAATCAAACTTATTGGTCTAACCTCCGTGTCGGACTATTACACGAATTAAGTAAGTCAGGACACCCAAGTTAGAATTATGCGCCCAAGGCCAAGCGGAGGCCCAGCTCGATCAAAGCTTAGTCAGTCGCCATAGATGACGATAGCTTCTGGTTCGCTTTAAAATCATAGTCAAAGATGGCGTAGAAAGTGGTAGTCTAGTCAACGTTCTCAACGCCAGATCGCGACGACTTGACAAAGATCATTGTCCAACCACAGACAATGTTAGCCGAAATCGACCTAACTTTAGTCAGTCTCAAATGACGACTATAACATTCGGTCTGACTTGAAGCCTAGTCTGCTAAAAGTGAACAAAGATGGTCTGAAAGTCCAGTCAGAGCTCAGAAAGCTTAACTTGGACAATCCACATGGACTACTATCTGACCACTTACAGTGATGTATACAGGCTTGACAATAGTCTGGCCAGTTCTAATATACTAGCAACAACAACTGCTGGTTCGATCTACAACCTAGTCCGCCAAAGGTTCTAATATATTATCAACCAAGATTATCCCCTCGGATGGAGTTTAGCCAACTTACAAGACTTGGTCGATACAACTTCTCGATCTCTAAAAAGTACAAACCAAGATTGCCTGAACTTTTGCAACGTAAGCGGTCAAAACTCTCATTATCAGGTTAATCCTACGGTTTCCTGACTCAACAAAGCCTCTTATCTAAAAGATAACGCCGGGATAAGACAAAACAAAAATAATCCAGCCAAAAAAGTTAAAGAAGTACACAACTACAAAGTGCTACTCAATATATCATCTTGCATCGATAATCCGAAAATACAGAGTTCACTCCTAGTTTGGAGGAGGTTCAGATAAATGGAACTAGACTTGGAAGGAGAAGATCCAGGGGATGTGTTCACACGCTATCGCTCAGACGCTCTGATCTTGATCGCCTTCTTTTTTTGATTGATCGGATGCTTCCCCAAACTCCGCAAAAGATACCTCTCTGTAGTAAGAGAGGTCCCAATCAATATGTTCTTCCTTCATCAGGTGCAACAACTCCAACCTTCCTTGCACAACTCTGCTGAACTCGAACGTGCCCTGAGCCTTTCGGAGCTTCTCCTCGCATACTCTTAACTCAGCGAGCTCTCGCTCCAGCTTGCCCGAAAGCATGTCAGTTTTGGACTGTTCGACACTCAGGTTGTCTTTGACAGCACAAAGTTCATTTTGCACCAGAAGAAGCTGCTCTTCTACTGTCCTCACACTATTGGAATCGAAGTAGACATCGACCTATAACTGGTGACGTCGGACATCCCACTCGGACTCCTTCTTGGCCTTTTCTTCATTTAGAGCCTACATTTTAGCATGCGCCTTGGCTGCGGTCTCTTGAGCAAATCGTAAGTCACGACGGACAAGGTTCAGTTCTTCTTCGAGCATGTCCCTCATGGACACTGCCTCTGTCAAATCAAACTCAAGCGTTTCCAAGCAAAACCTCTGAGTCTTCGATCTTGCCTGCCTGGCATCCGAATCAACGGTCGATTGGGCATGCCTCCTTTTTTCAAGCTGTTTCTTCAATGATTCAATTTCGTCGAGACCATTACAATACCAATTTTGCAAATTCGCAAAGTCTGGTTCTGTGGTATACACCCTCTCACGAGCAGCCTCAACTTCCATCCTAGCGATGACAAATTAGTTCAGACTTGACGTCCCTAGCATTAAAAGTGTTTCGACCCCTTTTCCATGTGCTCTCCTAGCGTATCACCTTCTGGCGTCGTAGCACAAATTTCCTGCCAGTCATTCCATCTGCTGGTATGCTTCTTGGAGGCATAAGAAATATCCACCTCCTAGTGCCAGGCCTAGTTGCTCATTATTACCCCATCCAGGGCGAATAGACTGATCTGCGCATCCGGATAAAGGTCCTTCGGGACCGAAATCTCTGCAGCATCGCCCTTCGTTGTCTTCACCACATCAGGGCCCTCCTATACCACTTTTCCCTTGCTCATAACGATCGTTTCTCTCTCACGAGCCGACTCAGAAGCAGTTGATGGGGAAGAATGGAGTTAGTGATCTCTCGGATCCATCGTTACCTCAATGTGAGGTCGAGATCGGGACAAAGTACAATACGGGTGACATGGAGGAGACTTTTCACCAAATGGAAGATAGACGACTCTCTAGCAAGCCGAGATTCACAATCCAAGAAGGGGTTGTACTTGAAATCCTTCAACAAAAGAGGACGAGTCTACCCTGCATCGGATTAAGCTACCATACGTGTCTGTAGTAACGGTTGTTCTTGAGCTTCGCCTGCTCACTACTCAGCTTTGTTGCATCTTCAACCCCCACCACTTTCCGATACTCCTTCTCCAAGTTGGGAATATAAATAGGAACCTTTGCCTGAGAATCACACCCCTCGAACACAATAGCTTCCACCCCAGCGAAATAATCAAGATTTTGCCCTACAACTTTGTGTCCCCCCTATGAAGGGGCTTAACTTTCACGAGCAGGCTTAGTCACAACATGATGCTCCTCACCCAAACCAGACGACATCACATAATATAAAGTACTGCCAAGACTCATCGCTACTAATGTCATTCGAAGATTCCAACAACGAAGATCTTCCTTTAGGCTTTGGATAACCAAAACATATTTTATGGAAAGATGCAATTGAAGGACATGCTCTACAACGTTCATGACAATGCTTGCAATGGTGAATACTAGCCTATATATAGGCGCGACGGTTCACAAAATGAAGTCAACCAATAGTTAGGTCAGCATTAAATGATGTATGGCAAATAAGGAGGCGACAGGTCAAGTTGCAACTTCACGAGTCCACATTCATCGAATTAATGGCACTGCACACAAACCTATTAACTAGGGGGAGTACCGATACTAAACCGTCTTGCAATTTACGTTGTAAACCTGGCATGATGATCTTTACAATAGGTCCCAACAAACTAGTGGTCCCAAACTAGAATGTAGAGCCCGCCTACAACGATATTATCAATAAGTCTAAGGTATCCGCTCTACTAAAATTTCGCTGTTGTTCATTAAATCTGCAAAAAATTCAGCCAGTCAATTTATGACGATCAGATTCCAGAATCAGACTTATTGGTCCGACCTCCGTGTCGGACTGTTAGGAAAATTAAGTAAGTCAGGACACCCAAGTCAGACTTATGCGCCCAAGGCCAAACATAGGCCCAGCCAATCAAAGCTTAGTCAGTCCCGACTAATGACGATTGCTTCTGGTCCGCTATAACACCTAGTCCGCCAAAAGCGGATGATGATGGCTTAAAAAGTAGGAATCTAGTCAGTGCTCTCAACGTCTGATCACGATGACTTGCCAGGGATCATTGTCCAATTGCAGACAATGATCGTCGAACCTGATCAAAGCTTAGTCAGTTCTGACTGACGACAACAACTTCTGATTAGCTTTAAGACCGTAGTTCGCCGAGTACGGATGAATATGGTTTAGAAAGTGGGAGCCTAGTCGGCGCTCCAACGCCTGATCGAGACGGCTTTCCAGGGATCATTGTTAAACTACAGATAATGATCGCCGAACCCAATCAAAGTTTAGTTAGTGATGACTGATCACTATAACATCTAGTCCTCTCTAACGCTTAGTTTGACGAGCACGGATGATAATTGCTTAGAAAGTGGGAATCTAGGCAATGCTCTCGACGCTCGACCACGATGGTTTGTTCAACCATAGACAATGATCACTAAACCCTACCAAAGCTTAGTCAGTTTTGACTGATGACGATAACTTCTGGTCCGCCGTTAAAGCATGGATGACGATGGATTAGAAAGTGGGAGTTTAGTAAGCGCTCTCGACACCCGACCACGATGGCTTGCTTGGGATCATTTTCCAATCACAAACAATGATCGCCGAACCCTACCAAAGCTTAGTTAGTTTCGACTGATGACTATAGTTTCTTGTCCGCTCCAAGACCGTAGTTCGGCGAGTGCGGGTGAAGATGGCTTAGAAAGTGGGAGTCTATTTAGCGTTTTCAACGCCTGATCATAATGACTTGCCAGGGATCATTGTTCAATTATAGACAATGATCGTTGAACCTGATCAAAACTTAGTCAGTTCCTTTTGATCCGCTCTAAGGTCGTAGTTTGCTTAGTGAGAACGAAGCTAGCTTAGAAAGAAGGAGCCTAGTCAGCACACCAACGGCTGATCGAGACGGCTTGCCTGGGATCATTGTCCAACTACAGATAATGTTCGCCAAACTGATGACAATAACTTTTGGTCTGCTATAACGACTAGTTAGTCGAGCGCGAATGACGATGACTTAGAAAGTGGGAGTCTAGTCAATGCTCTTGACGCCGGACTATGATGGCTTGCTAGGGATCATTGTCTAACCAAAGACAATGATTGTCGAACTCTACCAAAGCTTAGCAAGTTTTGACTAATGCCGATAGCTTCTGGTTCGCACTAAGACTGTAGTCCATCGAGTGCGGGTGAAGATGGCTTAGAAAGTTGGAGTCTAGTTAGCATTCTCAACGCCCGACCAATCATTGTCCAACCAAAGACAATGATCGCCAAACCCTACCAAAGCTTAGTCAGTTTTTAATGATGATGATAGCTTCTGGTTCGCTCGAAGATCGTAGACCGCCGAGCGCGGGTGAAGATGGCTTCGAAAGTGGGAGTCTAGTCAATGTTCTCAACGCCTGATCCTGATGATTTGACAAGGATCATTGTCCAACCACAGTTGTTCACTGAACCCGACCGAACTTTAGTCAGTTACGACTGATGACGATAACTTTTGGTCCGACTTGAAGCCTAGTTTACCAGAAGCGGACAAAAACGGTTTGAAAGTCCAGTCAAAACTCAAAAAGCTTAACTCGGACGACTCACAAGGACCACTGGTCGACCACTTACTGTGATGCACACACTTGACCATAGTCTGACCAGTTCGCTTATTTATTTATAAAGCCCCTTATTTATTTATTTATTTATAAACAATACACCAGCTCTTAAAATTATATAAAATTATTTTTATAGAAATTCAATTATAATTTTTTTCTTATTATTAAATTGTTGTAATAAAAAAATTACTGAATATCTGCGCACTTAGAGCGCGTCAACATCCTAGTAAACACTAATTTCTTTTTGTCAAGGTAAAATATTAGCCAGTGATTAGGTTTTCAATCCAATACTCATATCGGATTTATGTTTTACTTTTGTTGGATCAGACCAAATTTCAATTCCATTTTAATTTATACAAGGTGAATTTAACGGAGAAATATATCTATGCATGACAATGATACCGTTTAGATATTTCAGATATGTATCGAGTTTTTGAGTCCCAATTTCCAGGGAACTCAAACTCTATCCTTTCTATCATACTAGCACCTTTCGATCCACCCTTTTAGCTTCCTCACCATTTTTCTCTACCCTTGAAAACCCCTCATTCATAATCTTTTTTCTTCTACCGAGTGGGCTCCCAGATTTTTTGTTTGTTGTTCTATTTGTTCTACATAAGTTTGTTTATTTTGCGAAATGTGTCTCATTTCTCTCTTCTTTTTGTTTCACTTCTCGAATCGCCATATACCCCTATCCACATTAATCCATTGGGTTTCAACTCTTAATATCTCATTACTATGAACCCTCAACAATACTCCACACCCAGCACCAACAATAACACCCAACAAATCCCCATATACAACACACCTTCTTTCCATTCTCAATACCCACAACATACCTTAACCATCTCCTCATCCAGATCTGATATGTTCTTATTCCTATTTCGGGAACATCACTGCTACAAGTCCTTACTAATGGACACCTTAGGTCACTATACCACCTCAATCCCAATCCCTAATCTAGCACAATGTTTACTTTCCCTCTCCACGCCACTCCCTATCGCTCTATCCCTCACAAATTCTCCATCACTCTCACACCTCTCGTGCAAGAATTGAACCCACATCACCACCCAAGGGCAGACCTACTAAGGAGCAAGGGGGCAGCTGCCCCCCCTCTCAACTTTCAAAATATTTTTACTTTATATTCGTCTTACAAAAAAAATAATTATATAATTTATAATACAATTTTAAAATTGTTCATTCAAACTTTTAAACATATCTTTATTGGTGTAGTGGTTGGAAGTTTATTAATTTTTGCAAACGATCTGAGTTCGATACACTTTTAGCACAAGATTTTTGTTTTTTTCTTAAATTTTCAATGCAACTTTATTAGTAATTGCAAAGATTAAAATTGTTTAGTTTAATACAAACTTTTTTTCGATCGTCTTGTGCGTATGATTTCTTTATGGCTATTCACAATTACTACTTTTGTCATTGTGACCTGCCCCAACTTTTTTGTTTTCAACGCAATTTTATGTAATTTTAAATATTAAAGAAATGAATTGCTTGTTCACAAGTGGTATAAACCTCCAACAAAAAAAAATTAATAAATAAATATATATATAAAATAATAACAATAGAATTCAATGAAAATATATACCTGATGATACATAAAAACAATCATGCCCCAGAGCCGTACAGGCGTCGTGATAATCTGGAGGAAATATGGACCCCAGCATCAGCCCAACACTGAACAAGCCCAAGCGGTTCTAAGCTCGCTCAATTCAGTCTGCCACGCAGACTTGATCTCACACAGCACGCTAGGCCCACACGTCTCACAACTGTCCTCAATACCCGTAAGCCCTCCTTAGGCAAGTATCTCAAAGATCTGCTTTAGACGGGCAACTACAACTGCTATTTGCTCCCATCTAGGAAGCAAACACCAGAGTATCTTCCACACATGGAAACTCCTTTTCTACAAAATGCTATTTGGTTGGAAACTATCTCCCGCGTATCTAGGTCGCAGAGCTAATAGAGAACATCCCTCTTACAACACGACTCTTAATTAGAGAGGGATATCCACGAAGATCCCCTCCCCAATCTACGCCTACGATGGCTTGGTTAAACCAGGACTCATTGCAGTATAAATAAGACATGAGGTTTGTAAGCTAAGGCACAATACAAATTCCCTGTTACAACATTACACCTTCCTTAGAGCCCTGTCTTACTTTAGCATCGGAGTGCTATCGGTCATCCCACGGTGGTCTGTGGCTCATGTAAGTTGCTTGTGCAGGTCAACAGGTTAGCAGGAACATGGTCAAAGCAGGGAGCAAAAATCGACTACATCAGTTTGGCGCCGTCCGTGGACGACATAGCTCGTAACTTTACACTAAGCGTCCTCTCCTTTCAAAACACAGAGAAATGGTGACCACCAGGTCAAGTAACAACGAAGAACCAGGGGACATGTCGAATGTTTCGGCCATCCCTATATCGCGTCCTTTACCAGCTCCTATCTTGCATGCGTAGCCAACTAACACTCCTGTACCGACGGAAATAGCGACAGATCCTAGAATCGATACGCTGGTATCCCAAATACAGTGGATCACCAAAGCGGTGGAAGTTCTCACAGACCTCCGCCTTCAGCGGATGATAGGGAGCAAGCACAGGAAAGCCAAGCACCCGTCAGTTCCAATTGGACTAAAAGAGGCTGCACGGCTTACACTGAGTTCAATGCCAGGACATAGAGGCTCGACCCTGAGAACCTCCTCTGTTGAAGGGCGCATGACCCGGACGTATTGTACCTCCTTTTCGTCACACCATTTGTGGATTAAATCATGAATGAGGCCCTTATGAGGAAGTTCACTCATCCGAAGCTCAACTCCTATGACGAGACCACCGATCTTTTCGATCATCTGTGCCATTACCAGCACGTAATGGCCCTCAAAGAAGGATCTGAGTCCGTCATGTGCATAACCTTTCCCACTAGTCTAAAAGGCCCTGCGCTGACATGGTTCCACAGCCTTCCACCGAAGTCAATCGACTCCTTCAAAACATTAGCGAAGGAACTCCTGACACGTTTCGTTGGAAGCTAGTGTTTTAGAAAAGGCCCGCACTACATACTCTTTCAAAGGCAGAGGTTCGGCGAGACACTCCGATAGTATTCACAAGCTTCAACAATGAGCTGACCTCGTAAACGGGTGCAACGACGATACAGTTGTGACGACATTCACTGCGGGCCTCAGAGAGGGAAAACTCTTCAAGGACATCACCTTGGAGCCCCCTCTGGACATGGTAGAACTTCTCAAGACCGTCCAGGGACACATCACCCTAGAGGAGTCAAGGACTGCCATGAGGGAGACCGAAGACGGCAGGAAGCCCTTCGCTTCTAGGGACAAGAATGGGAAAAAGAGACGCAAGGATGAGGAACGAAGCTAAAGGAAGCGCAACGACAACAGACTGGACCGCAGTCGACCCAGGTCGTAGAAATCATCCCACTTTATCGAATCCAGAGTCGTGACACCCCTAAATGCTAGTAAGTCAGATGTACTCAACTCCATGAAAAATTGGGAGGAATTGAAGTTGCTCCCGAAGACACACGGATACCCTGCCAAGTAAGACAACAACAAGTACTGTGCGTACCATAAAAAGGGCAACCACAACACCAACGACTGCAAAAGTCTGGGTTATGAAGTAGAGTACTGGATCCACAAAGAAAAATTGTAAGACTTCCTGAAGTCCGAAAAGCAATCAGAACAGATTAGAGACCGGGGAAGTCAGTTAAAGAGATAGAGAAGGAGACTTCTGGGATAATATACGTTCTTTATGGAGTCAGACCGAATGAAGATCAGTCGTACAGGTCCCGCAAGCGAACTCTGCTGGATATGCGGACACGACTCGCGGATGAGGACATACGCGTTTGCTATTTAAGAATTTTGAACCCCATTCCCATTTTGACTTTTACGGACAAGGACCTTGATGGAGTCCAAGCGCCGCACAACGGTGCCTTGGTCAATCTCTGTTTCCATCGCAAAATGGGAAGTGAAGAGAGCTCTCGTCAACACAGGAAGCTCGCTCAATGTTTTGTTTTACAATGCTTTCCGCAGAATGGACCTCAAGGAGGAAAGCCTAGCGCCATTGGAGCACCTGCTGATCGGATTCAGCGGCTGAAGAAGGTCATATTTCAGGAGTTCACGGTGGTGGACGCGTCGTCATCCTACAATCCGAATTCACTTCGTAGCCAAGATCAATTTATCTCCGTCAAAAGTTAGTTTGCTTTGATTTGTTTGTTTCCCTTTCCATAGTCAATATTGAGTTTAGAATTCTTAAGAGACTTATGTGATTCACAATCATTTAAGAAATAAAAGAAGAATTTCATAAACAAACTCTATTGATTATTGGAAAGATGTAACAACAAGCACTTTGAAGTGGATACAAAAGACTACATACTGTGAATGCTCTGAGGCGGATACAAAAGACTATATACATTAGGCATCTGATCAACATGGAGCGAGGACTAGCTCAAACTGTCTGACCTTGCAAGCGACACAAACAATCCAGGGTAAGCTACTTGCAAGCGAAAGAACGCTCCATGGAACGCCGCCATCAAATATGGTCTACGGGGATACAAAATCGCCAACCAGAAGCACCGGCGAAAACTCAGACTGAATTCCCACACTTCGTGAACTTGGAACAAGTATCAGGTGAACTCGGAATGCATACACCCTCCCGCGCAAGGGGGACTGGAATATTTGGGAATCAAGGGCCCACTCCAACAGGCCATGTCCAACTCCACTTTAAATGACTTCCAGTGCAAGGGAGCGACGGTGTTAACCGAGAAGTGGCGAAGGCAACCACCACAGAGTAAGACGCAGATACTATCTCTGAGATCAAGCATTCAGGATAAACGATAAGGCACCTGGACATTTCCTTTGGGAGAGAATCCATACTACTTCTCCGAGATATTAAAAGAGATTACGAGACCTCAGCGGATTAACTACGTGCCCACCCACAACAGGCGATCACACATACCAACAACTATCATCATGTCTGGTCAATGTAAACGTCAGAACTTTCGAAAACTCCAGTGATGGAGATCCAACTTCATCCTTTGGAAAACCCAAAGCATTTTCCTCAGCTTTTGTTAAACCCAAAACATTTTTTCCCAACAAGAACATTGTAGGAAATAAACTCAGCAAAAGATGGTGCCTACAACGATTGGAAAATACCATTATATAAACATAGTGGTTCACCAAGCGGGCAGTCCAGCATTAACTGCCGAGCATTGAATGTCGTATGGGAAAATGGAAGACGACGGTTCCCAAGAAAACTGCGCAAACTAAATAAATCAATTAATGGCGCTGCACACAACCCCATCAATTAAGAGGGAGTAGTTGATACTCAACCGTCACACAACCTACGCCATACACATGTCACTGCGCAATTTATGTTGTACATGCAACACACCGCGCAGGAAACCCTAGCCTTTCCTTTACGGGCCCATGGGCTAAGCCTGTTATTCAAACAACACCCTGTGGCATGCTTGGCACTAGCACTTGAAGATCCTAGTCAACCCTGACATAAGGAATTTACCACTTGCCGAGTTAAGGTAACTTCGTCCACACCATAAACCACTAGGTTCGCATGCCGCTCAGAAGGTGGAACCTCTTTTCCAATCGGGCAAGCTTAGTCAGCTGAAGCCGATAATGACAACGTTTGGTTCATCCCGACGCCTAGGTTGCTTAGCGGGGATATCAACGGTTTAGGAAGTAGGAGTCTAATCAGCACTATCATGCCTGGTGACAATGACTCGCCCGGGATCATTGCCCCCTTCATGGTCAATGATCAGCGAACATAATCTGGTAAGCCTAACTGGCGATGACTAGCAACGAAAGATTCTGATCAAAACCTGAACTTGTAGCCCCCATTGCGAGGGTGTAGTAGTCTAGAAGGTGGGAGCCTAGTCAGTCCCAAAATGATTCTGATGGTTCGCCACGGGACCACTGCTTTTCAACGTGGCCGCCAAATCACCAAACTTGGATTTGTAGCCCGCGCTGCGACGGTGTAGATAGTCTAGAAGGTGGGAACCCAGTCAACCACGACCTGATTCTGACGGTTTGCCACGGGACCACTGCTTTTTAGCGTGGCCGTCGAACCCTCCCAAATTTGTAGCTTGGTACACTCAGGTGTAGATAATTTGGATGGTGGGAGCCTAGTTAGTCCTGAACTGATTTCGATGATTTGCCACGGGACCACTGCTCTTCATCATGGTCGTCAAACCCCTCTCGAATACATGGCCTCGACCGCGCGGGGAGGGTGTCGACCGTTTGAAAGGTGGGAGCCTAGTCAGTCCCGAACTAATTTCGACGGCTTGCCACCGGACAACTGCTCTTCAGCCTGATCGCCAAACCTTTACTCCCCGAATCTGTAGTTCGCCTTTCTCGGACATAAATGAAACGGAGTGTGGGAACCTAGTCAGTCCCGGACTGATTTCGATGGCTTGCCACGAGACCATTGTCATCCAGCCTGGTCGCCAAACCTTTACTCCTCGAATTTGTAGTTCGCATAGCTCGGACATAAATGACTCGGAAGGTGGGAATCTCAAGTTGCTCTCCACACGACCTTCACTTTAATCCAAGACAGTGGATGTAAACATGAATTTAGCTGAGTCAGCGCCTTCACTCAAACAAATTGACATTCTAACATCTGAAAAGGTCATTCGTGCAGGTACAAAGATAGTACAACCGATGCCCAAATAAATTCTAATTAGGATGCCAACCCGAGCATACGGCACCTGACTCGGCACAAATGCTCTGACGCGTACATTCGGCTACCACAGCTTGCCCACAAAAATAGCTACAACCGACGAGTCAGGCAAACAATGTAAACTTCAAGCAGCATACCTAAGGGACATGAGACAGCTTAGATGAATCAACCCCTAGTTAAACTGTTCGCAACATGCCCACTATTGGACATAACTATGCAGCAATGACCCCGAGTCATTCACAATACAAAGCGGTCAAACTCTCTCTGCCGCAGACAGATCGGTTGACGTCCTATTGATTCAACTAGCCTATGCCAAAGTAAGACGACAAGGGGAAACGAAAAACATGCAATAGAGACCAAGTATGAAATGAAGAAAATTGTTTTCATTAATGGTCAAAACAAAAAAAGAGTATAAGCACACAAAAATACTCCTAGTCATGAGAAGGTAGAAAAACAGAATAACTAAGCCTATTGGAAGATGGAACAAGGATAGCATCTAAACGCGCCACAGTCTGCGTATCAGGGCTCACATTGTCTTCCTCATCCGACGATGCAAAGGCAACAAACAAATCAACATATGAAATTTATACCGGCCAAGATCCCACTCCAAATGCTCCTCTTTTATCAGTGCCAACGGCTCCAGCCGACCATGTACAACCCAGCGGAACTCACACTTGACTTGCTCCTGAAGAAGTTCTTCCTCTCGCACCTACGCATTGACAAGTTCACGCTTTAATAGCTCCAACTTGCTAGTCAGCGTGTCGCACTGATAATAGTTGCATAATTAGGGTATTTATAGTACCATATTTCTATATGTATTTTTGGTTATTACTTGTTAATAATAATACTAATTGTTATTTTCATGTTTGTGTAGGTTTCCAATTACAAGATTCCAAAATAGAAGCTAAGTGAAGCAAATTGGCAATTTAGAAATATTGATTGCAAAAGAAAACCACGCAAAGAAGGAAACCAAGCAGAAACAAAATTATAAAAGGGATGATAGAAAAAATCATCCTGCAATAGCCTCATCATCCACGCTTGCAACCACAACATCCTCAATGCATCCATCCAGCAATAGCCTCATCATCCACGCTTGCAACCAAAACATCCTCAACGCATCCATCCAGCAATAGCCTCTTCACCTCCTTGCAATCATTGTTCAAAGCTCTTTTCATCCATCAGGCCGAAACTCCTCTTCCTCGAAATAGCACAACCATTGTTGTCCCCCATCTCTGTCTCAGTTCATCATCCAACCACCTCCATCATCCCCTTCTCCTTCCTAACACCCACACACAACCCTAACCCATCATCAACCATCGATTGACCCTTCACCGTCCTCTCATCACTATCGCAGACTTCTCTTCATCGCCTTCCTCCTCGCAACAACAAAAACCCTTCATTGATCACCGCCCTCTTTTCCACGTCCTCTTCTTTTCACCGGAGCAGATCTCCCAAGCAGAAGTAGAGATCGAGAAGGAAAAAGAGGGAAGATCGCATGAGGAAGGAAGAGAGAAATTTATTTCTTTTCAGTCCGCTATCTGCACCACCAGTTCCATTCTCTACCACCACGCACGGTGAAAGTATTTTGTTTCTTCTCACCTCTTTACTTATTTTAGTTTGATATTTGATTATGGATTACTATTTGAACATAATTAATATGTCTAGCTAAACTCCTCTTAGTTAGGGGTGGATTCGAAGCCTCGAACATGTGTTTATAAATTAACTGAATTTAATCTTCCTTGCTATTAGTGATTGTGTTTTACTTAACTACTTTATAGAGAACTTTTCTTTATATGTTTGTTAAGGTGGCCAACTTAGTAAGCATGCTAGGATATGGGGCTAGAGTATAGGAGAGTTTCACCAAATCGTTACAATCTTGTACTCATAAATAGTAAATAACAAGGAACGTTGGTAAGGTTAAGTAAAAACCTAGGTAAGAACAAGATGCTGATCATACTTGTAATTTCATAGTCAGTGTTCATATTTTCCACAAAACTTAATGATTTTGGATTTTTTTATCTAACTTGCGATTCCTGATTAGATAGCATGAGAAGAATAGTTTGAAAGCGACGCTAAGTTTAATTCGATGAACTTGGGAAAATAATAAGATTAATGTAGTGTTGATCACGGTTAATCTTTAGCATTGTCACTCATGAATTAGCAAGTGATTATTGTAGATTGATTTATGAGCATATGTCTGGTGTGTGGAGATAAACCCTTAGCTAATTTCTCATCTTTGTCATCAATTTAGTTTTATAAACTTTATAGTAATTTTCGTAGTTATTTTCATAGTTTTACTTAGAAAATCCAATCCCCCATTATTTACTTAATTAGGTTGTTAGTTGTCTTTTAGCTATTCTTTGTGTTAATTGGCAAGCCCTCGAATCTCCGGTCCAGAACGATCCCTACTTATTCTTTACTAAAATCATAAAGCATGGTATTAAGTTGTGTGGTACTAAAATAGCGCATCAATTTTTGGCGCCGTTGCTAGGGATTAGTAAAATTGTTAATTACTTCATTAGTTTTTATTTATTTATTTAATTTTCTTTTTATTGATTTTTTGTTCTTTTTGTCTTTATCTCAGTTACCAGTTCATGTACAATAGCAGATCCAACGAAAACTTATTAGAATACGATTCGGAGCCTGAGAAAACATTTAGAAGACAAAGGAGAGAAACAAAAGAGTCACAAACATCTAACTCTGAATCTGAAGAGTTTGAAATGGGAGAAAATAGATTAATTAAAGAACTTTCAGCATCCACTTTGGACAATGCCGCACCCCTGTGCATTCAATATCCAACAGCCGCGCATGGCAAGACAGAGTCATTGGAGCTGAAATCAAGCCTACTTCATCATATTATGAAGTATCGTGGTCTTTCTATGGAGGATCCAAATAAACATTTAAAGGAATTTGAAGTTGTATGCTCCAGTATGACGCCAATGATTGTGGATGAGAACATTCTGAAACTGAGAGCATCTCCATTTTCTCTGACTGATAGGGCTAAGGATTGGCTCTATGAATTACCTTCCGGAACAATATATTCTTGGGATAGTATGAAAAAGGTGTTTCTAGAGAAATTCTTCCCAACTTCCAAAATTATCTTGTTGAGGAAGAAAATCAGTGGTATACAGCAAGACAACCAAAACCACAACAGCACAAACTTCGAATCGGCCACCCCCAGGTTTCGTCCAAAGACAACCAAAACCACCTCAGCACAATTCAGGTATGTCCCTTAATTATGATGAAATTTTGAAATCGTTGACTATTTCTCAGCAGAACCAATCAAAAGATATAGTAGATTTGAAATTACAAACGGGATAGATAGCCGAGTTTATTGGACAAATTCGCGAGTAAAGAAAACTTTCTAGTTCTACCACTCCAATTCCGAAAGGCGGGTTTGAAACCGCAAAAGCAATTACATTGAGGAGTGGTAGGCAAATTGAGAATGATCCAGCCATCGTTAAAACAGGATAAGGAAATGTGCTGAGTTGTGCTGAGGTATGCCCCTTAATTCAGGTATACCTGAGTCGTCCAAATTGAGAATGATCTAGCCATCTCAAGGTATGCCCCTTAATAGGGAAGCTGAGTTACAGAAGGATGATCCAGCCATCGTTAAAACACCAAAGCTCCAAGGTAAGAAAGTGAACATTCCAAATTCAGTTTCTGCTAATCTTTCTCACCTTTTGTGCCTTTTCTAGGTAGGTTTGCCAAATCTAGGAAAGATGAACAGGATAAGGAAATTTTATAAACTTTTCGAAAAGTCCAAGTCAATATTCCACTTCTTGATGCTATTAAGCAAGTGCCTAAGTATGCAAAATTTTTTAAGGGGCTTTGCACAACAAATAGACGACTTCAAGACGGAGAGGCAGTTAAGGTAAGTGAGAATGTCCCCGCAGTTCTTCAAAGAAAATTGCCACCGAAGTGTAAGGATCCGGGTAGTTTCACTATCCCTTGTGTTATCGGTAATACTAAAATTGAAAATGAAATCTAGGCTTAGGTGCTTCAATTAATGTTATGTTGTATTCTATTTATCGATCTATAAATCTCATAAAGTTAAAAAATGATGGTGTTATTATTCAATTGACTGACCGTCTTGATGCATATCCTCGAGGTTTGTTGGAAGATGTGTTGGTGCAGGTTAACCATTTGTGATTCCAAGCAGATTTCTATGTGCTTGAGATGGTAGATTCAAAATTTTTAGCACCTTTGCCTATTCTTTTAGAGCGCCACTTCATGAAAACTGTGAAGACAAATATTGATGTGCATGTGGGGAAACTGACCATGGAATTTGATGGTGATGTGATTGGCTTCAGCATCTTTGAAGCCACGATATATCCCACTAAAAATCATTCTTGTTTTTCTATTAATGTGAATGACAATTTGGCCCATAAATTGTTAGACGTCAGAAACGAGGATGAACTTGAGATCACCATCACTACTGCCATTGGATATGAGAGCAATAGAGTTCCCTACAACACAAAGAAGCGAAAGAAATTACAGTTGAATGAGCTCGAAAAGATTCAGGATGAGGCATATGATAGTAAAAGCAATTATAAGGAGAACACCATAGTTTTTCGTGATCAGATGATCCATGGAAATACTTTTGTCGTTGGAATGAAAGTCTTGCTTTTAAAATCGTGTCTTAGAACTAGTAAGTTACTTTCTGAATGGGTTGGTCCTTTTATTGTTACTAATGTTTTTCCCCCATGGTGCTATACAGATTAAGAGTGTCACAACTGGGAAGGAGTTTAAAGTGAAACATCATCGACTTAAGCCCTATTATGAGTCATTTGTGAAGCATGACGTGGAGGACGTATCACTCCATGAGGATTAATTGGAGATACTGTCAGGCTGCAAAACGTTAAAACAAGCGCTTCTTGGGAGGCAACCCAATCAGATTTGCTTTCTCTATCCCTTTATTTTCTTTTTCGTTATTTTTGTTTTTGTTTGTTAGTAGCTTGTTTTTATGCTTTTAAATCTTTCATTGCATATGCTATAATCTATTAACATTGAAGACAATGTTAGGTTTTAGTGTGGGGGGAACAAACGCTGTTTTTATTTTGAAAAAAAATTTTAAAAATAAAAAGTGTCAGTCCATTAAAAAATATAAAAAAGTGTTGGTTTTTTTTTTCATTAAAAAAAGAAATTTTATAGTTGTTTTGAGTCTTAGGATACTTTCCAACACAATGATGAGATTTGGTTTTTAGTTGCATGACTTTAAGGTGATTTACAAGCATGATTTAAGGTCTAATATTATTTTTTGGTTAATGCTTATTCATGGCTATCGTATGCAAATTCACATGTAATCAACTGAGTAATTGGTATTCGTAGCATGCTTAATTGAATTTAACTCATTATAACCCGTATGTGAGTTTTGAGCCTATTGTTCCTTTGATTTTGAGAATTTTTAGTTAGGTCATCTTTCATTTCTTTTGTCAATAATAATTCGTTGAATGATCTCAAATTCATTTTCTTTGGTTGCTATTTGGATTGCTTTCATAATTAAGGATTAAACACTAGAACTTGTATTAATTTTGTTCAAAGCATTATATTGAATTGCACAACATGCTTGACATGATAAAGGCACTTAGTTTCCATCATAGCCAAATAAGCCTAATCAGTGATATATTTCCTTTAGGTTAACCCTATTGAGTATGTTATTAAGCCTTTTGTTTCATTACCCTCATTTTCTATCCCTAACCTAATAGAAAAAGTGGAGCATAATTTGATTTGCAGAGACTTTATTGTGGTTCAAGGTATGTTAAAAAGCAAGTGCGGGGGAAGACCCTTATGGTAGACAGTTCAAGAAGAAAGAGATTAAAAAAAAATAAAAAATGGTACAAAAAGTTTCAAAAGGGATACAAGTCCTTGTCTATTTTCATTCATTATTTCAGTACCATACAGATAGTTCAGTTCTTTTCATTCAGTAGATACAAAATAATGGCTGAAAGTCTTCATTATCAATGGGCCACCTCTTCATTTTCCTACTTATGTCTTGAACCATATGATTATTTGTTAATGTCTCTAATCTTATTGCATGTTTTCACCATTTCTTTAAGCCCTAAATTTCCGTATCCGTTATTTCTCTTCCCTTGACCCGTTGGCCTCATTACAACCTGAATTAAGACCTTTCGATTGAGTATGTATTGCAATGTCACGTTGTGGAGATTCAAATGAGGTATGAGCATATGGTGTCACTAGTACTTGCATTCAAGTAGTAGCATTCCTTCCATGAGATCATATATCTGAAAAGAAAAAAAAATGTCAGAAAATACATTTTTTTCTTGTTATATATAATATGTGAGCTATTTGTTTTCCTTTAACATCAATCCTTTCACATATAACTAGAATAAGAAGAGTGGTTTTACCAAACAATCAGTGAAAAATAAAAGAGTGCACCCATTGAGATTTTTGGGTTAATTCTTCTTGGCACGCGCTTGAGTTTCACAGTCATTTGGATTGATTTAATTGTGATTTTTTATATCATTAATATGAATGTGTATTAATTTTTGAATGATGTGGATTTAATCTTGTGTTTACAAATAATCTTAACAAGTCACGATCCGTTGAAAATTTCTGAGACAAATGTTGGAAAGTATAAATTGAGTCATTTGAGTCTTTTATTTTTGTTTCTTGTATTTGCTCGAGGACTAGTAAAAGATACGTGTGGGGGAATTTGATAGAAGCATAATTAGGCTAATTTTAATACCATATTTCTATATGTATTTTTGGTTATTACTTGTTAATTATGGTACTAATTGCTATTTTCGTATTTGTGTAGGTTTCCAATTACAAGATTCCAAAATAGAAGCTAAGTGAAGCAAATTGGCAATTTAGAAATATTGATTGCAAAAGGAAACCATGCAAAGAAGGAAACCAAGCAGAAAACAATTATAAAAGGGATGATACCTTGCTTTGAAGAAATCATCCAGCAATACCCTTCTCATCCACGCTTGCAACCACAACATCCTCAACGCATCCATACAACAATAGGCTCTTCATCCACGCTTGCAACCACAACATCCTCAACGAATCCATCCAGTAATAACCTCCTCATCCATGCTTGCAACCACTACATCCTCAACGAATCAATCCAACAACAACCTCTTCACCTCCTTGCAATCACTGTTCAAAACTCTTCTCATCCATCAGACCGTAACTCCTCTTCCTCGAAAGAGCACAACCATTGTCGTCCCCCATCTTTGTCTCAGTTCATCATCCAACCACCTCCATCATCCCCTTATCCTTGCTAACACCCACACACAACCCTAACACATCAACAACCATCGATCGACCCTTCATCGTCCTCTTATCACCGTCGCAAACTTCTTTTCATCGCCTTCCTCCTCGCAATAGCAAAAACCCTTCATTGATCATCGCCCTCTCTTGCACGTCTTCTTCTTTTCAACGGAGCAGATCTTCCAAGTAGAAGTAGAGATCAAGAAGGAAAAAAGAGGGAAGATCGCGTGAGGAAGGATGAGTGAAATTTATTTCTCTTCAGTCCGCTATCTGCACCACCAGTTTTATTCTCTACCACTACGCACAGCGACAATGTTTTGTTTCTTCTCATTTACTTATTTTAGTTTGATATTTGATTATGGATTACTGTTTGAACATAACTAATATGTCTAGCTAAAATCCTTTTAGTTAGGGGTGGATTCGAAGACCCGAACATGTGTTTTATAAATTAATTGAATTTAATCTTCTTTGCTATTAGTGATTGTGTTTTGCTTAACTCTTTTATAGAGAACTTTTCTTTGTATGTTTGTTAAGGTGGCCAACTTAGTAAGCATGCTAGGATATGGGGCTAGAGTATATGAGAGTTTCACCTAATCGTTACAATCTTGTACTCATAAGTAGTAAATACCAAGGAACGCTGGTAAGGTTAAGTAAAAACTTAGGTAAGAACAAGATGCTGATCATACTTGTAATTGCCTAGTTAGTGTTCATATTTTCCACAAAACTTAATGATTTTGGATTGTTTATCTAACTTGCGATTCCTGATTAGATAGCATGATAAGAATAGTTTGAAAGCGACGCTAAGTTTAATTCGATGAACTTGGGAAAATAATAAGATTAATGTAGTGTTGATCACGGTTAATCTTTAGCATTGTCACTCATGAATTAGCAAGTGATTATTGTAGATTGATTTATGAGCATATGTCTGGTGTGTGGAGATAAACCCTTAGCTAATTTCTCATCTTTGTCATCAATTTAGTTTTATAAACTTTATAGTAATTTTCGTAGTTATTTTCATAGTTTTACTTAGAAAGCAGGGTATTAAGTTGTGTGCTACTAAAATAGCGCATCACCTGAGACTGCTCTGTGGCCAGACTGTTCTTCACAACACTAAGCTCCTGCCACCCCAATTTGAGTTGGTCCTCAGCCTTTCTCGCCTCGCAGGCGTAGAACTCCACATTGGATTATAATTGTTGCTTCTCAACAACCCAGTCAAATTTCTTTGCACTCTGTTCAGAAAAAGATTGTAGCTCAGAACACCCCTTAGCCGCAACATCCTGTGCAACCTCGACTTCTTGACGGACCTAGCTCAAATCCTACTTGAGTCCATCCCTTTCGGACACCGCCTCCGTTAGACTACGCTTGAGGTCCTCCAGACGAGCCCCCTGAGCCTCAGTGGCCACGGTTGACTGATCCAATCGCTTCTTCTCACCCTGCTTCTTAAGCTGCTGATTTCACGGAGCGCATCAGAATACAGTAGCTGCATGCGATTGAAAACAAGCTCCAACGTATATACTCTCTCACGAGCCGTCTCGACTTTCGTTCCAGCAACAGCGCACGTGGCTCATATGAGACATACCTTGTATAAGGTACTTCAGACCCTTATCAATGAATCCTTCCAACGTATCATTTTTGGATTTTATAGCATGATCCATCAACCAACTGTGGTGCCTGCTTATGTGCTTCATCAAAGCATACTCTACATCTACCTTTTGATGCCAGACTTGTGAGTTCATCTTTACCAATTCAGGTGCAAACAAGTTTATCCGTGCATCTAGGTGAATCCTTGATTGATCGGAAACTATGCCAGCACCTCCCTTTACGGTCGCCACCGTCCTCAGACTCTTTTTCGTGGCTTTTCCATTGTTAAGAATGGCCTACCCTTTATTGCAAGACGGCTCAACAGGATACGGAGGCACAGGTGGGAGTGACGTATCCAAAAGACCTTCCAACACATTCAATTATGGCCTAAAACGAGATGGTGAGCAATGCGGAACACAAGAGACACGCCCGAAACTGCGACCATCTTCAGAGGAATCAACAGTAGAGCGATCAGATTTTACCACCTTAAATCAGCATCAGCAGAAGCTGCCATTGTGACCCACACCAGACGGTCATTCAGAGCCTCGACCTGCGCGACACTAAGGTTCGACCTGCCCATGACTCCTGCTAATCGTAGGTAATCTTTCTCCAAGACGCCAGTCTCTGCCTCAACAGGTCCAGCAGATTCACACTTCTCTTTCACTTGAACGGCTCGTGCTGAAGATGGCCCAACTGTAATGCAAGCCCTCTTTCTCACGAAGGAAGCAAACGTCTTAGACAACTCTTCCACATCAGATAAAACATGAACTTTGGCCCGTATGACCTTCCTCTTCCTAGAAGGGGCCCCATCTTCCAACTTAATGCGTGACTCACGATACAGAGAGTGAGGGCAGCGTGCCAATTGTCCCACAACCCACTACGGATGAAGTTGGAAACTCTTCTGACATCGACCGTCTTTCTTTGTGGCATGACACAGAACGTCTCAATGGTGTTTTGCTCCTCTATGGTGAGAAAAGTGGTAGGAAACCTTCCTGCAAAGGAACACAAGTAATGAGTAGTTGGCTCGCTATCAAACATATCAAATCGCAAGAAAGGGATTGAACTTACGAAGCGGTTTGCACTGTCGCTCGAGCGAACAACCCCTGCACCGGAAATACCTCGAATTCGCAGGAGCCACGAAGCAGTAATTTTGCCAGAACTTGATATCATCAGGAAGTTTACCGAAGCACTTCGGTGACATCATTTTACAAACTACGTTTCTATTTTGTTGAGGAGAGGTCAACAGCTGAATCACTCGCGGGGTCACACTAATGTCGGCCTCCTTAACACTAAGCAGAATCATGAGAATGATCTTGTATCCATTAAGTCCCAACTGAGCCGGAGGAATCCCTAGGAGATCCAAGAACTCCCAAATCACATCCAGAACTGGGAAATGCACCCTAGTTTGAAGCATCACCCTATGTAAACAGATGAAACTGGCAAGAGGTGATACATGTGTTTGGTCACCCAGTAGGAAATACAATGGCAGGTCATTAGGAACCCCAAACTTCATATAGATTTTGGCAAGACCGGGCTCGGACAACAACCTATCTTTAAAAAATTCCAGGCCCTTAGCCAAAACAACATCATCAAGAAGGTTTTCTTGAGCCATGAAGAAGACGAACGATCTTTTCAGAACAATATCTTCGAAAGCAAACAAAGTAGAAGAATAAGAATTTTCACTGTGGATCACCCAAATAGAGGATGGTTTCTCGCCTCTTTTCTGCTGAACCGACGCACGTGCAATTAATGCGGTGAGCGGCTGAAGCAACGATTCAGGCTCAATCATCTTGGGCGGCACATCCCTTCAAGAGATGACTTAGAAAACCGATGTGATGGCCCACTAACTCGGGGGGGGGGGGGAGTAGCTGATGATACATAAAAATGGTCATGCCCCTGAGCCGAACGCGAGTCGTGATAATCTAAGGGAAATATAGACCTCAGCATCAGCCCAATACTGAACAGACCCAAGCGATTCTATGCTCGCACAATTAAGTCCGTCAGGCTAACACGAACTCACATAGCACGCTAGGCCCACACATCTCACAGCTGTCCTCAATACCCATAAGCCCACCTTAGGCAAGTATCTCGAGGATCTGCTTCAGACGGGCAACTACAACTACTCTTTACTACCAACTAGGAAGCAAACACAAGAGTATCTTCCACACAGGGAAACTCTCTTCTACGGAATGCTCTTGGATTGGAAACCATATGCCACGTATCTAGGCGCGCAGAGCTAACATGAAACTTCCCTCCTACATCACGACTCTTAATTAGAGAAATTTTCACGAAGATCCCTTCCCTAATTTATGCCTATGATGGCCTGGATAAATTAGGACTCTTTGCACTAAATAAGACATGAGGTTGGTAAGCTAAGGTACGTTACAAATTCCCTGTTACAACATTACACCTTCCTCAGAGCCTTGTCTGACTTTAGCATCGGAGTGTCAAAGGCCACCCCACGGTGATTTGTGGCTCACGTGCGTTGCTTGTGCAGGTCAACAGGTCAGCAGGAACATGGTCAAAGCAGGGAGTGAAAATCGACTGCATCAATACCATTAGCAAACTCGTACAAAATTTGAATCTTATATAAACCATTTTTCCGATGAAATTGTATTAGGATCATATTATGTTCACAAATTTCAGATTTTTTTAGCTTCAACTAGATACTTATCTAATTATTTTGTGATATTAGTTATATATTCTAGTTATTAAGCTCATTTGCCCGTTGCTAAAATTATCGATATTACGATCTTATTTTGCTTAAAATTGGACTAAACTAGATTCAATTGGTATATGCAATGTATTTTGTATAGTTGTATTTTTTATTAGTTACAAACTCAGGTAGGAAAATTTTTTTGGCTCAATCTTTGATAACTACTATTATCAACTAATAATTATTTGTCATTTTTCCCTCTTAACTAAATTCCTGGGTCCGCACTGTCACCACCTCAATCAACAAACATTAATTCAAAGCAAGACACTACAAATAACAATGTAAATCTAATCTGTAGCTAGGAGGTGCAACAGGTCAAATTCTCAGGCCTTATATTCTCTAGCAACACTTATTCTAAACACGGAACGATTTCCGGCAAGGGAGCAAGGGTGGACATACTAAGAGGTGTGGCGGGGGGGGGGGGGGGGGGGGGCAGCTGCCCCCCCTACTTTCAAAATATTTTTACTTCATATTCGTCTTACAAAAAAATTAATTATATAATCTATAATACAAATTTAAAATTGTTAGTTCAACCATTTAAACATATCTTTATTGGTGTAGTTGTTGGAAGTTTATTAGATTTTGCAAACGACCCGAGTTCAATAAACTTTGAGCGCAATATTTTATAAAAACAAATTTCAATGCAACTTTATTAGTATTTGCAAAGATTAAAAATTGTTTAGTTTAATACAAACTTATTTTTGATCCTCTTGTGCGTATGATTTCTTTATGGCTATTCACAATTACTACTTTTGTCATTTTCTCTTGCCCCTACTTTTTTGTTTGCAATGCAATTTTATAAATTACAAATATTAAAGAAATGATTTGCTTGTTTCACAAGTGGTATAAAACCTTCACAAATATTTATTTGAAATTAATATCTAAAATAATAATAATAGAATTCAATGAAAATATATACCATTAGTAAAATCTACAAAATTTGAGTCTTACATAAACCATTTTTTCTATGAAATTATTTTAGGATCATATTATATTCACAAATTTCATATTTTTTTTAGTTTTAATTAGATACTTATCATAATTATTTTGTGATTTTAGTTATATATTCTATTATTACGCTCGTGTACCCATTGCTAAAATTATCGATATTGCGACTTTATTTTGACTTAATTGGCGTGAAGGCTCTCTAATTCCTTCATACTGTTGGGCGTTTAAGGCTCGGTTTGAAATCAAAGTCTTTGATGTTGCTGGAGTTTTATCAACCAAAGCTTCTCCTGCCGCTGCATTTAACATATATTGCTCAAGAGGAAGCAATCCCTCATAAAAGTATTGAATCAGGAGCTCCTCCTTCATCTGATGCAGCAGACATGATGCTATGAGAGTTTTGAAGCGTTCACAATTTGCTGGATATGATTCTTCTGGACCATGTTGTATTCAACTTATTTTCTTCCTCAACAAGATAATTTTGGAAGTTAGGAAGAATTTTCCTAGAAATACCTTCTTCATGCTATCTCAAGAGTATATTGTTTCGGAAGGTAGTTCATAGAGCCAATCCTTAGCCCTATTAGCCAGAGAAAAGGGAAATGCTCTCAGCTTCAGGATGTCCTCATCCACAATCATTGGCGTCTTATTGGAGCATGCAACTTCAAATTCCTTTAAATGTTTATTTGGATCCTCCATAAAAAGACCATGATACTTCGGAATATGATGAAGTAGACTGGATTTCAGCTTGAATGACTCTATCTTGCCCTGCGCGGCTGTTGGATACTGAATACATAGGGGTGCGACATTGTCTAAGGTGGATGCCGAAAGTTCTTTAATAGATCTATTGTCTTCCATGTTGAACTCTTCATATTCAGAGCTAGACGTTTGTGACTATTTTTTTCTCTCCTTCGTCTTCTAAATGTTTTCTCAGGCTTTGAATCGTATTCTAATAAGTTTTCGTTGGATCTCCTATTGCGCATGAATTAGTACCTGAGATAAAGACAGAAAGAAGAAAAAATCAATAAAAAGAAAAATAAATAAATAAATAAATAAAAACTAATGAAGTAATTAATAATTTTACTAATCCCAGGCAACGGCGCCAAAAATTGATGCGCTATTTAAGTAGCACACAACTTAATACTCTGCTTTGTGATTGTAGTATAGAATAAGTAGAGTTCGTTCTGGATCGGGGATTAGAGGGCTTGCCAATTAACACTAAGAATACCTAAAAGACAACTAACAACCTAATTAAGTAAATATTGGGGGATTGGATTTTCTAAGTTAAACTATGAAAATAATTACAAAAATTACTGTAAAGATAATAAAACTAAAGGGATGGCAAATATGAGAAATTAGCTAAGGGTTTATCTCCACACACCAAATAGATGCTCATAAATCAATATTCAATAATCACTTGCTAACTCCTGAGAGACAATGCTCTAGATTAACCGTGATCAACACTGCATTAATCTTATTATTTTCCCAAGTTCGTTGAATTAAACTTAGCATTGCTTTCAAACTATTCTTATCATGCTATGTAATCAGGAATCGCAAGTTAGATAACAATCTAAGATCATTTAGTTTTGTGTAAAATATGAACACTGACTAGGCAATTATAAGTATGATCAGCATCTTGTTCTTACCTAGGTTTTTACTTAACCTTACCAGCGTTCCTTGGTATTTAGTACTTGTGAGTAAAAGATTATAACAATTAGGTGAAATTCTCCTGTACTTTGGCCCTAGATCTTAGCATGCGTAGTAAGTTTGCCACCTTAATAAACATACACAGAAAAGTTCTCTACAAAGCAGTTAAGCAAAACACAATCACTAATGGAAAAGAAGATTAAATTCAATTAATTTATAAAACACATGTTCGGGGCTTCGAATCCACCCCTAGCTAAAAGGGATTTAGCTAGACATATTAATTATGTTCAAACAGTAATCCATAATCAATAATCAAGCAAAATAAGAAAAACATAGGGTGAAGAAAATAAAACGCTGTCGTCGCCTAGTCCGTGGTGGTGCAGAATGGACTTTGGGGTGCGGATAGCAAAGAAGAAGAGAAATAAATTTTTCTTTTCCTCTTCCTCATGATCTTCCCTCTTCTTATACTCCTTTACTCTTCTCCCCTTTTTCTACTCCTTGTCCGATCTGCTCTGGTGAGAAGAGGCTGCGAGGGAGAAGGACGACGGTGGTTGGTGCTTGCGTGGCTGGAGGAAATTAGAAAATCAAGCGAGAGAGAGATGAGGCAAGACTGTGAAGAATCAGATGGTGAGATGGTGGTTTGTTGGTTGTGATGACGAGGTGTACGATGGCTGGATGGAGGTTGTAGATGGGTTTGGGGTTGGCTGCGATGGATGAAAAGGGACGACGAGATGAGGGAATAAGATGGTGGCGATGGGGTTTCTGATGGCAATGAAGGGACTGTGTCTGGGTGGTTTGAAAAAGGATGATGGTAGGTTTCGATCGGATCTGTGAGGCGTTTGATTGTGATGAGGGATGCGTGAAAGGGATGTGTGGCTTGCTGCAGCTGTGGATGAGGAGGCTATGGATGGGTGTTTGCTTCAGTGTAGGTATTGTCCCTTTTATAATTGTTTTCTTCTCAGTTTCCTCCTTGCGTGGTTTCCTTTTGCAATTAGTATTTCTAAATTGATAATTTCCTTCACTTAGCTTCTATTTTGGAATCTTGTAATTGGAAACCTATACAAACACAAAATTAGCAATTAGTACCATAATTAACAAGTAATAGCCAAAAATACATATAGAAATATGGTGCTAAAAATAGCCTAATTATGCTCCTATCAACATCCTCCCTTCGAGGTCCATCTACTCATTCCGGACATTGGCAAAACCGTTATTTACACGCTTCGCGGTAGCTAGCAAATCCGGAAGGGCCTGCATTATTTGTTCACCCCTAGACAAAAGCCCAACGAAACATTACGGAAATATGTTACACGCTTTAACGATGAGTTGACTCTCATCGACGGCAGCAATAGCGACACCGCGGTCACAACCTTCTCCTCATGTCTAAGGAGGGGCAATATCTATGATTTCCTTATCATGAACCCTCCAAATCATATATCGGACTTACTGAAGAATGCCCAGAGATACATCACTCTTGATGAGATGCTGACTGTCAAGAGGGAGGTGGAGTACGAAAAGAAACCCTCATACTCTAAAGACAAAAAGAAATGGAAGAAACAGGATGACGATGACAAGAAGAGAAAACACAATGAGAGCAAACTTGACTCTGGTCGGGCAAGGCAAGATAAGGCCTCCAACTACGTCGATGCTAAATCCATCACTCCCCTCAACTCTAGTTTGTCTGACGTCCTGAACTCTATGAAGAATTGGGATGAGCTAAAGTGGCTCACCAAACAGCAAGGAGACCCGCGATAACAGTAAATACTGCTCCTTTCACAAGGAGAGCGGCCACGACACTGAGAACTATAAGAGTCTAAAAAACAAGAGAGTATTGGATTCAGAAGGGGAAGCTCAAGGAGTTCGTAATCCCGGAGAATAGGCAAAGGAAAGGGAAGATTCCGTTAAGGAGATCGAAAAAGTAACTTCTGGCAATATATACGTGCTTCATGGAGTCGGCTCCGAACGCGAGCAATCAAACAGGTCCCGCAAAAGGACGCTTCTCGAAATACAACCCACCTGTGAAGACATACAAGTGCAGTCTGAATGTATTCATAGACCCATTTCACCACTGATGTTCACAGACCAGGACCTTCAGGGCGTTCATTATCCCCACACTGATGCCCTGGTCATTTTGGTCCTTATTTCAAAGTGGAAAGTGAAAAGGGTCTTGGTGGACACAGGAAGCTCTTTAAACGTCATGTTTCTCAACGATTTCCGCAACACGCAACTCAAGGAGCAGACTTAACACCTGCCAGCTATCCCATGGTCGGGTTTAGCGGAGAAAAAGGCTTTCTTATCGGGAGGATCAACTTAATGGTAGTTGTAGGAGAACCGCAATTACGGAAGTACCTTGTCCAGAAGTTCATGGCAGTCGATGTTTCGTCTGCCTACAACATCATCCTATGGAGGCCTTGGCTTCACCATATGGAAACGGTAGTTTCTACTCTACACCAATGCATCAAGTACACAACCAACTAGGCCCAAGGAACTATTTGTGGAGATCAACTTTCAGCGAGAGATTGCCACTACGCAGCGCTGAAGCAGTTGGATGGCTAGCAATTACACCCCGAGCCCACAAAACAAATAATTCAGACACCGTTCCTAGAAGCCGGGGAGGATTGCCCCGTGCGGGCACTGACAAAGTACCGACAACCAAGGCTAAGATATCCGACGAACCAGAATTCAACACTAGAATTACAATCCAGCCTAGCACAAAGCTAAATATTAACACTTCAGCAATAAGGTGCCTCCTCAGAACACTAACAACCAGCGGCGAAACGGCCTGCCAGCGCGAAGTTCAATCTTCAGTAACTTTGCCAACATTGGCGATACTTGACAGTCTGCCTAAAAAACTACACAGTTTGAGCCAGGACCGCGCGCGTCTCATTCAGGGCCAGATTAGCTTAGTTTTTGTTTAGAATTAAACTATCTTATTGTTTTGATTACTTTTGTTTCTTTTTAGTTTAGGAGAATTGTTCGCACAAGACATATTCAAGGAATAAAAAAGACTTTATTGATTGCAATGAAAGTATTACAAAGCTTGCCCCGCTGACTAGTACAACAGTTTATACACAACAAGTATTTAAGTCCGACGCAAGTATTTATCAGTTCCAACGTATGTCAAAAACTCGCTACGCCAATCTATCTTAGGAAGGGATTCGAATGTGATAGTAAAGTACTTGAAGAAGGCTGCAAGTGTGCACTTGGTCCTTTGCTCTGCCGAATCACCTCACAAGGATGATTTGAATGTGGCAGCAGAGGCACACACAACGAGTTGTGGACTTCTCTGCTCCGCCTACCCTCAATACAAAGAGGATTCAGAAAGAGAGCTGAAGAGGCCAGATGGGGACATCTCTCAAATGTGTAATGCCTGGGGTGACGCACAACTACCACCTAGGACCGCAAATCGCGTCCTCCAGAGCTTCCCTCCGCCAAATCTGCCTTCCAACTGTGGCATCACTGGAGAAGCCCAATAGATACAGTAGGAAAATCCGCCTCAAAATTAGTTGTTGGGATCATTTCCCAACAACAACGGTGAATGTAAACTTGGGAGCAGGAGAAGGCAACATACAAACTCATCCCTTGAGGGAGGGTTTGTACTTCTTCTACTAAATGTGAGAAGAAATTACAAGGTCCTATTGAACCAATTGGATGCTCACCATAACCAAGTGGCACCACATAAAAACAGGTATTCTAATGACGAAGAATCTAACAATGAAGATCTTCCTTTAGCCTTTGGAGAGCCCAACGCATATTTTCTGAAGGGATTCATTTCAGGAACATTCTCTATAACATCCATGGCAATGCTTGAAATGGTAAACTCTAGCCTATATGTAAGCGCGATGGTTCACAAAATGAAGCCAATTAGTAGTTATGATAATATTAAATGCCGTATGAGAAATAGGGAAGCGTCGGTTCCAATTGAACCTGCATGAGTCCACATTCATTGAATTAATGGAATTGTACGCAACCCCATTAACTAGGAGAGTAATCGCACTGAACTGTCTCGCAATCTACGTCATACACCTAATGATGATACATAAAATCCCCACTCGATCATGGCCATACACATGACTCAAATCATCATAAATATTGGAGGATCGTTTCGAAGACTCAAATCATCATTAATATTGAGGGACCATTACGAAGGAGATGGAGGGAACCACTCCATCTCAATGAAGGAGGAGACTGTTATAATAAATATCCCCCTTCATTGCGCCAACCGAGCTTAAGTCACGCACATAATTGAATGTAGTAATCAATTAACTCATTATATAAGGTAAAGAAAAATGTCTGAGAAAGACGGTCGATTCGATTATTCTATCTACACTGTGCAACTTAACTGAATTTTGTCCAAATTTACTTCCTTCTTCAAACAGAGTTGTTGACTTTAGCATCAAAGTGTATTCGACCACCAAAAACGTGGTCGTCAGCAGGCTAACATCTATTTTGCAGGTCAAATCTACAGGAGGATGAGATTTTGACGCATCAGTTTGGCGTCGTCCGTGGGGAACGACAATTTCCTTAAAAAAAGCCTATGCTTGATCACAACTGAGCAACAAGACAAGATCATGTTACGATCATCCAGAACCGTTTCCAATATCATTGGTAACAAAAATTCTAATATTCTATTTTGATTTAAATGACTAAATTTGTGTTTTGTGATTTAGACAGGTAATCTTGGCACTTGTGGGTATAACAATAGAGAATTAAATATTCTATCAAAGGAGCACCAACAGAGTTGGTAGAGGCATTACTTAGAAAACCTTAGGTTGTGGGTTCGAACTCGGCTGGCAGCATAATTATTATTATAAAGTTTAGTTGAAACCAGCTAGAAGCTGATACGAATGGAGATAAGCTTGACTGGATTATGAGTCAGAAGGATGAGCCCGACAGGCCCGAGTAGAGACTAATCCAACAGGAGACATATCCGACATGGACAGAAAACATATCCGACAGGCCCGAGTAGAATTAGGTCCGACATGAGACGGATCTGACAAGAATTAGGTCCACATGCCCAACTTATGACTAGTCAAACTGATTTCATCTGGTCCAGATTCATGCAGTTTGATCACGCTGACTTCAGCTGGTCTGGACTCGTGCAGTTGACTACGAAGATCATTCCAACTAGTAAATGCAACTGACCACGATGACTCGTCACGGACGACATCTGGTCCGAACTCACTCATTTGACCTAGTAACTGACTCACGAAGTTGACTATGATGACTCGTCACGGACAACATCTATTCCGAACTCACGCATTTCATCTAGTCCGAGCTCATGCAGTCCGAAATCCGATGATTTCATCCAATCCAACCCCGATGACTTGTCACACGGACTTCACATAACGGATAAAGAAAGCCACAATTAATAAGTTAGTGCCCTAGCAAGTGAGCCCCCACGCAAGTGAGCCCACTAACTAAGGGAGAGTAGATGATGATAATTTAAATCGTCACCCGATCATGGCCATACATGTGACTCAAATCATCATAAATATTGGAGGATCGTTACGAAGGAGATGGAGAGAATCACTACATCTCAATGAAGGAGGATACCGTTATAATAAACGTCCCCTTCATTGTGCCAGCTGAGCTTAAGTCACGTACACAATTGAATGCAATCATCAATTCACTCATTATATAAGGTAAAGGAAAAGGTATGAGAAGGGAGGTCGATTCGATTATTCTATCTACACCACGCATCTTTAATTGGGTTTTGTCCAGATTTACTTCATTCTTCAAACATAGTCGTTGACTTAAGCATCGGAGTGCCTTCGACCACCAAAAAGTTGGTAATTGGCAGTCTAACATCTATTTTGTAGGTCAAATCTACAGGAGGAAGAGATTTAGACGCATCACCTGGCATGTTAATATTTACAACACGACACTCAAATGAATGGGCCCAAGCAAGTACCCTACTAGATCCATCCCAGTATAGTACGAAGGCCTTAAGCACCCATGCAATATGGAACACACCGTAGCGATATTATTTATAAAATCCAAGGTATTCGCTCTATTATCGGTTGTTCATTGAACCTGGATAAACTGAGCCCGATCATTTTTTATGGCAATTTGACTTCAGAATCAAATTTATTAGTCCAATTTTCGCATTGGATTACTACGGAGCTGAGAAAGTCAGGACACCGAAGTCAAACTTGCACGCCTAAGGCCAAGCAGAGGCCTAACCCGATCAAAGCTTAGTCAGTTCCTACTGATGGCATTGGCTTCTGATCCGTTCTAACCCTAGTCCGCCAAAAATGGATGATGATGGCTTAGAAATTGGAAGCTTAGTCAACACTCTAACGCCTAACCATGATGGCTTCCCAGGGGCCATTGTCCAACTACATATAATGGTAGCCGAACCTAACCAAAGCTTAGTCGGTTTCAACCAATGACGATAGCTTATGGTTCGCTCTAACACCTAGTCCGCCAAAAGTGGATGACGACAGCTTAGAGAGTGTGGTTTAGTTAATGCTTTAATGCCTGATCGAGATGGCCTGCCAGAGACTATTGTCCAATTATGGATAATTGTCACCGAACTTGACCAAAGCTTAGTCAGTGACGACTGATTAAAATAGCTTTTGGACGGCTCTAATCATCGTCCGTCAATAACGGATGACGACGGCTTAGAAAGTGGGAGTCTAGTCAACGCTCTCGACATCTGATTACGATGGCTTGCCAAGGGTCACCGTACTTCCGTAGACAATGATCGCCGAACCCGACCAAAGTTTAGTCAGTAGGCCACTGATAATGATTGCTTCTGATCCTCTATAATCACAGTCCGTCAATTGCAGATTATGATGGCTTAGAAAGTGTGAGTCTAGTTAGTGCTCATGCAGCCTGATGATGATGGCTTGCCAATCATTGACCAACTACAGATAATGATCGAATCCTATCACTCTAACACCTAGTCCGTGAGTGCGTATAACGATGGGTTAGAAAGTGAAGGTCTAGTCAATGCTCATGCAGCCTGATGACGATGGCTTGCTAGGGATCATTGGCAAACTACAGACAATGATCACTGAACCCGACCAAAGTTTAGTCAGTTATAATTGATGACAACAACTTCTGGTCTCCCTTACAGCCTAGTCCGCCCGCAGCGGACAAAAATAGTTTGAAATCACAAGGACCATCGTTTGATTAAATGCACTTGCATGACCACAGTCTGACCAATTTGCTTATAGTAGCAATGACAACTGTTGGCCCAATCTACAGCCTGGCCCGCATTTGACGGATTACAACGGCGGAGCTTAAAGACGAAACTCCCATCCACGAATCAAGTATACGACTTCCCGACTCACCACAACCTCTTGTCTAAAAGCTAGTAGCGCAGTATGACAAAGAAAGTAAAATCTAACAGGGTAAGTAAAAAAATGCAGAATGTTGTTTAATATGCCATCTCTCATTGATAAGTCAAAATTACAAAGTTCACTCCTCATCAGGAGGAGGTTCAGATACTACAGAACTTGATTTGACAGGAGAGGAGGCAGGTGATACGTCCACACGCGTCGTCACTCAGACGCCCCGGACTTCATCCCTTTTTTCTTATGGTTGATCACCTTCATTTTCTTCTAATTGGTCAAAAGTTTCCCCAAACTCCGTGTAAGACCACTTTATAGTGAGAGAGGTCCCATTCGGGTTAATCCTCTTTCATCAGATGCAACAGCTCCAAACGCCCATCACAACTATGCTGAACTCAAACGTGCCCTGGGTTTTCATAAGATTTTAATTGTGCACCTTCTACTCAACAAAGTCTTGCTCCAGCCGCTCCAACTCGCCCAACAAGGTATCAGTCCTGATCTGCTCGAAACTCAAGCTATCCATCGTGGCACTTAGTTCATGTTGCGCCAAAAGGAGCCGCTATTCTTCTTTCCGCACACTCTTCGCATTGGAGTCAACCTCGACTTTTAGCTGCTGACATCGGGCAACCCACTTGGATTCCTTTTGGCCTTCTCAACATCCAGAGCTCGCAACTCAACCTGCAGCTTGGTTGCAGCATCATGTGCAGAAAATAAGTCATGACGGACAAGGTGCAATTTTTTCCCGAACCTATCCCTCGCGGACATTGTCTTAGCCAACTTGGACTCAAGCGTTTCCAAGTGAATTCTCTGAGCCTCCAGCCTTGTCTTCCAGACCTCCTAATCAACAGACGATTGGGCATGCCTCCCTTCCTCAAACTACTTCTTTAGTAACTCAATTTCCTAGAGAGCATCGGAGTAATACTTTTGCAAGTTCGCAATGACTCGCTCCATGGTATACACCTCTCACAAGAAACATCAACCTCCATCCCAACGAAGACAACTTGGTTCAGGTATGACGTTCCCAGCATGAGATGCTTCTGCCCTTTATCATACGCTATCCAGTCTAGATCTCGAACACAGTTCGCCAGCCAGTATTTCTACCTGCTAATATGCTTCTTGGAAGCATAAGAATTGTCGACCTCTTGGTGCCAAGCTTGGTTATTGATCTTTACCATGTCTGGAGCAAACATACTGATCCACACATTCGGATGGAGGTCCTTCGGGGCTGGAGTCACTCCAGCACCACCCTTCACTGTCTTCATTGCATTGAGGCATTCATCCACAACTTTTCCCTTACTTGCAGTGATTAGCTCCCTTTCACGAGCCGACTCGGAATCAGTTGTGGAGGAAGAAGGAAGCGAGTTATTTCTCGGACCCGTCGCCACCTCAATATGGAGACGAGAGCGAGACAAAGGACAATACAGACGACGCGAAGGGGACCTTTCACCATAAAGTTGATGGTGAGGAGGCTCTTTAGCAGGCCTAGGATAGTCACGGTCCAAAAAGAGGGGGTACGCTATGTCTTTTAAAGAAAAGGGACGAGCCAGTCCCGCATCAGATGAGGCTTCCATGCTTGTCTGTAGCAACATTTTGTTCAAAACCTCAGCCTACTCTGTACTCAGCTTCGTTACATTCTCAACCCCACAATTTGCAGATACTCCCTCTCCAAATTGGGAAGGGAAATAGGGGCCTTTGCCCGAGTATCATGTCCCTCGGACACAACAGTCTATGCTCTAGTGGACAAATCGGGAACCCACCCCGCAATGTGGCGTCCTTCTGAAGAGGCCAAATGCTTACTAGCGGGCTTGGTGACAACACGAGGCTTTTTGGAATGTGTATTGATAGAAAGTGTCACATATAATTTTGCCCTCCTTGAAGGGCTCAAAATCTTAACTTTTGGTAGCTTCCTCTTCTTTGAAGAAAGCTCCCCTTCAGACTTTGGCTTCGGAACTCTAAAAAGAGTGGGAGCCACATGCCAATGGGCCCACAATCCTCTATGCTTGATGTTAGAAGACTGGACAACATCCTTTACCCGCACTCGAGGCATTTCACGAAATTTATCTAAGACTGCCTTATCCTCAGAAGAAAGAGGCGTAGTCGGGAACCTCCCTACAGAAAACACTGACAACATTTCAATGTGTAATTAACACTGGCAGAATCAATAACGAAACTGAAACTTACTCAGTGGCCGAAACTCTCGCTCGATTGGACAACCCGCAAGCTCAAAATACCCCAAGTCCAGAGAGTCAAGAACTTGAAGTCATCAGGCAGATTACCAAAACAATCCGGTGGTGTCAACATGCACACAACATGTTTGTTTATCCGAGGAGAGGTAAGCAGTTGAATCACCCTTGGAGACACTCAGACACCAGTGTGCTTCGCTCTAATAAAAATGTAGATCACCGCCCTTTCCCTGTTCGACACTAGTTGAGCGAGCACAATGCTGAGGTAGGCCAAGAAGCTCCAAATTTCCTTGATAACGGGAAAGCAGATGCCGCCTGATTGGAGCATACCTCGATGCAAACAGATAAATCCTTTTAGGGGAGACATCAGCGTCTAACTGGTGTCCAATGTGCAGAACACCAAATTATCAGGGATACCATACGTCTCACGAAGACTTTCCAGATTTGACTCAGAAAGTGACCTCTCCTTGAAGAACCTACGACCCTTAGCAAACAATTCATCAGAAAGCTGATTCTGGCGCACTATTGACAAACGTACAAACTTTTGATCACGGATGTTGGGTAAAGTCAAAAACACGAAAAGTGAAGCGACAAAGTAGAGTCTTCAAGATCAAAGAGTAAATAAACTCTGCAAAAGAGGGGAACTATATAAAGAACATGGTTCCCGCCTTTTCTCGATAAGACACACACCCATTTAATGAAGTGTGCCACTCGAAGAAATGATTCAGACTTAACCAATCATGACCACTCAGGTCCTCTACGACATGACTTGCTAGATTGATGAACTGGCCCACCAACTCGGGGGGGGGGGGGAGCTGATGATACGCCAAACTGTCCTTTAATCTACACCTTATGCGTGTCACGATGATCTCGTCAGTAGAACAAAACGAACCCGGATGCCCACCAAATCTGGCAAGGCCCAGACAACAATAAGCCCATATTGGTAGGATCCAAGTTGCAATGCCCTATTAAGCCCACACGTCACATGGTAAAGCCCAATACCCATAAGATCTAATCAAGCAAGTTTCTGGGGGATCTCCTAAGACGGGCAGGCAAACAACACATTGGTTCCGACTATGAAACATATCCCAGAGTATAAGTCGTGCATGAAAACTTCCTCGCATGGACAACATTGCAAAAGGAAAACCTCTCCCGCAGATCTAGGAGCACAAGTCGTGTAGGGAAACTCTCTACATAGACGACTCCCAACTAGGAAATGATCTCTAGCAAGATCTATTTCCCTAAACTACGCCACCAAAGGCCTAGCCGAACAAAAACTCTCGCATTATAAATAAGACATAAGTTTGATAAAAAAAAGGTACGCTACAGAACCCAATTTATAGCCTTAAGCTTTCCTTCAGCCTTGTCTGACTTTAGCATCGGAGTGCCATCGGCCACCACAATGGTGGTCCTTGGCTCACATGCATTCCCTGTGCATGTCTAGGTCAAGGTCAAGGAGAGTAGGATTCGACTACATCACTTATGATGCTAGCTTCTATGAGGACTCAAAACAAGGAGTGTTAGGTGTACTGGTGGAGAATGTTCTTGGTATTGTTCTTGCTCAAATGGCAGGCCCCATCTCAGGAAAGGTGACGAACAACACTATGGTTGAATGCCACGCTGCAGAGGCATCCCTTTTGCTGATCCAGGCTACAATGAAGGATTGGGCTTTTTTTGGGCGATTCCAGGACACTTCAAACCATGTTACAAGAAGAACAACAGGAGTCGGAGACAACCATGTCCTGGATGTGGCGTCCGCTTATTGGAAATATTCGACGACTTATCTTTATTCATAGTCTTGGACATGTAATTTTATTAGTAGAAATCTCAACTTTGAGTCTCATAACTTAGCTACTGCAGCTGAGCAACATTACTGTAACCGTATGTATTAATCTATTGCTATATATGCTTTTAACAAAAAAAAAAAGATATTTCAGATATGTATACAAACATCTGAAGAGAAGTGTCAATTATTTATTCCATAAGTGAATGTTTAAGTTACCTCTGGGCAGCTTGAGGGGCCAAACTCATTCAATTCTTATTTTGAGTTGATTAATGAAATTGACAAAAACAAAGAAAAAGATATGCAACTAACAAAATTTATTGTCAATAATTTTTATTTTTATTTTCAAATTCATCAAAGGCTCATGGTTAGTTATTTTATCCCCCGAGGAGTCTCCAAATGATATGATCTTTTGTGGACATGTTCTATGTAAGATACGACATCTACAAAAGTTATGATATATACAATCTATGCGTGGTTGGTGTGCTTCATGACCCTTTTTTACCACTTCCAATGGTGTTAAGGTGGAATGCCAAATGTTTACCTTGATTTCACCTTAAAACAAATGTTCCACTTTTACTCACCATCACCAAAATCAAGCTTGCAACTATACCAGTTCGGATCAAATACATAAAGAATCCAAACTGAACATTTAATAATTAGATACAAACTTAACGAATCGGATTGGAATGCATGAAACATGCTCCTATCCCTAAACCACCTTTATTGGTTCTAACCAGATCGTATCTCAGGTTTAATCTGATATATTACTAGCCAAAAACAGCATTACTATCCTTGTATCTATAG
The DNA here is from genome assembly GCA_963556465.1 of Berberis vulgaris. NCBI lineage: Eukaryota > Viridiplantae > Streptophyta > Magnoliopsida > Ranunculales > Berberidaceae > Berberis > Berberis vulgaris. Next base: position 27,257,126 of record OY747130.1, on the reverse strand, counting down.
AAAACCTAAAATCTACTGGTCGGATCAAGTTATATCTTTCACATGTGATGATAATATGACTTATCGCACTTCCAACAAAGCATTGTAAATTTATAACATATTTGTGCAGGTCTTGATAACTGAAACTTTTGAACAATTTCAAACTTATACATGTCACTCACCGCACTAAATTGGGATTCCAAAATTTGAGCTTAATTGGACTAGTAGAAGGTTATAGACCCAATTGCGTGTTTTGCACAAATTTGTGCAAATATACATATCAGTTACCTTTAGCCAATGCTAATAGCTTAGTTGACATTACCAATAATGAATGTATCATAGTTCTAGAGTTTGGATCCTGCATGGCATTGTGGATTTATAAAAGCCTTATTTCCCAGCATAGTCGCCAAAATGTATGATGTGGGGTCGGGAAAGATGGTGGATAAGGTCTTGAAGGGGCAGAGAGTGATTAGGCTCCCCGGAGTCCTTTTAAAAATATGGGTTAACCCTTACCAGCGGTGAGGGAAACAGAGTACAGAGGCTTGGAGAGATAAAAAATCAAGAAAAATTACCAGAAAGATATTGCACACTAACCAAAAGTTGAGAGAGTGAGAAAAATGAATGAGCCCCTTCCTTTTTTTTTATCCTCCCTTTCGTAGTGATCAATGAGAAAGGAAGTTGGTGTTAGTTGTGGAGAACATGATGAGCCACATAGAGGAAGGGGGCAACTGCAACCCCCATCAATACATTAGTGGGTCTTACATAATCCTATTAGCTATTGTCTCTCACAATTAGAGCTATTGCTCCTCACAATTGAAAAGCTGATAGTTTGCCCCCTACTACAGAGTTCTATCAAAATGGGTTCCCACAAAGTCAAATGAAATTATTGTTCAGCCCCAAAAGGAGTCCTTCAAAAGTAAATAGAATTATATAATTGAGCTCCTTAATCTATTGTATTTTACTTTTAAGACTTTACTCTTTGGTTCAACATGGATTTCATTCTGCATAATTTTAATTAAAAACACTGATATCTATATCTATATTTAAGACCTATTTACTGCAAATTAAATATGTACATATATTAAGGTATGAAAAAAATCCATTAAATATGCACAATAGGTGTGAACCCTCCTTGGATAGATATATACCAGGCATGTTTTAGTCACTTTTTGTCAATAAAAATGTGATTTCTGATTTTCCAAAACTCATGTGTCGTGTATATATAACTTGAATTTATTGATTTAATTAAGATGTACTAGTTTCCCCCTGACAAAAATCTTGGTGAGATTTTATTTCCCAATGTAGTTGCTAAAATGAATGATGTGGGTTATGAAAAGATGGTGGATAAGATCTTGAAGAGGTAGAGAGTGATCAAGCTCCCCGAACCGGAGACCTTTTGGAAATCTAGGTTAAACTCTTACCAGCGGTGAGGAAAACAAAGTATAGAGGCTTGGAGAAAGAGTAGTTCGAGAAAAGTTGCCCGAAAGATATTGCACACTAAGTGGAAATCGAGAAAGTGAGAAAAATGAATGAGCCCCTTCCTTCTATTCAATCCTCTTATTCATAGTGATCAAAGAGAAATGAATTTAGTGTCAGATACAGAGAACATGATGAGCAAGGGCGGAGCCACATAAAGAGGAAGAGGGCAATGGAAACCCCCCCTCAACCTTCCAAATTTGGTTGAAATAACATGTACATTAGTAGGTCCTACATAATCCTGTTAGCTATTCCTCTCACAATTGAAAAACTGATAGTTTGCCCCTTACTAAAGAGTTTTAATGGGCCTACAAAGCCAAATGAAATTATTGTCCAGCCCCAAAACGAGTCCTTAAAAAGTAAATAGAATTATATAGTTGAACTCCTTAATCTATTGTATTTTTAAGACTCTTTCCATTTGCACTAAAGGAAAACTATATTTTTGCGACGATTGCCAAAGGTATTTAGCGACCGTTAAATAATACAGCGACTGTTGGCTAACGGCCACTAATAAAGGCGTCACTAGGGCTTTTAGCGACTGTTTTTAGCAACCGCTGGCATAACTGTCGCAAATATCATATAGCGACAGTTGTCAGCAACCGTTGGTAAAATTGTCGCTAAATATGGGGACAATGACGATGTTTGATAACATGCTGCGATGGTTTCAACTGTCGGCTAGCGACATTTTTTTTATCGCCATTAAAGTTCGTGGGCACTCTGTGACGGTTTATAGCCGCCGCTAAATTTGATAATCCTTTATAGCTGCCGTTAATGACTGTCAATATTATCATGACAATTCTAATATGCATATATACCCACATTTTTAACTTGTAATCACATTTTTCAACCTCTAAACAATATGTAAACAACCCACAGTTTTACACAACTATTTTATATTGAAATTATTCAATACAACTTCAACTATATTTTCATCAAAGTTAATAAAATATCAAAGCTAGTATATGTCAACATCAAGTAAATGGACACATTTAATGAAATAAAACATTTCACTCCACTAACAAATATTCCTGATTTGTACAAGCACTTTCTTATAATCACAGTCTAAAAGAAACAAAATTCAAGTTGAACATAAGAATCGTAAAAATCAGGAACCTATTGAAGCCATGACAAGTGGTTTGAATAGGAAACAGAAGAAATTTAGTTGTACATGCCATGGCTAACGAGAAAGGTAAAATGTATACAAGACCCAGATGATACATTCTCCCATTAGGATGAACAACAACTAGCCTTCTGTGCAACAAGTTGCTCAAGAATTTTCACTGTTGGAGGTGTTGCGTTATTCATGGCTGGTTGACTAGCCATCCTGCTATAAATCAATGGTAGATGAGAAAGTTCATGATTGATATCAGCATCTCCAACAATAGGTTTAATACCGTTCGACAATCAACTAACAACAACTTTCAATTTCCCTAGATGCATTTACTTTAAGATGTGCACAACAATTCCAAAAAAAAAAGTCACAATCTTCTAAAGATTAAGTATTAACCAATCAGGAACTCTGATGATCGGTTGAGGCAACACAACATTAAAATCAGTTCCATGTAGTTATATCTTATTTCTAGTACAATAAAATAGATTCAGTACCTGTTCTTGATCTCAGCAGCCATAGCCATGAAAGCTTGTTCCACATTTGTCTCATTTTTGTCACTTGTTTCCATGAATGGGATCCCAATTTCATTAGCAAAAGCCTTGACAAGGACATAATGGATTCTAAATTAGTCAAAGTTATCAACCCAGCAACACATCAACTTTGATTGCCTTGAATTTGTGTAAACTTACACATCGAAGGGAAAAAAGTGCTACTACCCAAGCTACTATGTATTGAACCACATCCCCTTGGTCATCAGATGTTGATAAATACAAAGTTCAACTGTTAAACTATGCTATCAGCCAACCAAGGATATCAAGCCCCCTATGCATGTTACGATAAAACCTGCAAAAGAGAGTAGGTGAGCTTTAAAGCAGTAGAATTACCTTAGCTGTTTCATATGAGACAACTTGTTTGCTGTCAGATCAGACTTGTTTCCAACCAGGAGCTTATTAACATTCTCAATTGCATAGGGATAAATTTCATTCAACCATTGCTTCACGTTGTTGAAACTCTCCCGACCAGTAACATCATAAACAACCTGCGAAAACGCCACCCACAATTTATACTTTTGCAACACTATTGAAAGAAAAATAAATAGATAAAATGGCTAAGACAATAGCCTGGATTATGTAATGATATTTATAATCTCTAAATACATTTGTTGCTTTCAATCAAATAAAAATATCAAAATTCGTCAAGATGTGAGAACATTATTGAAAAAGAGATGAACAAACTATTTAATCAGCCTTGGAATGAGGTTTTCACCTCCCAGCCTTAAAGCTAATCATGAAAAGATAATAACAAATGAAAAAAAACGTTATTGTCAATGGTGAATTTTGCGTTTTCCTCCATCCTTGATCAAAGTGTTTTTTTCTAAGTTGTGGTTTTGCTAGTCAAATATCAAGAAATTTTCTCTGCTTACTCATCCATGAGGAACACATAGCTAGCACGCAACACTTCATTTGAGTAGTTAAGAGCTATTACAGTGGGACAAACGTAAGAGAGGCGATTTTGAGTCTTAAGGGCAATAACGACCTTTTTTGTGCAAAATTATTTTAATCATTAGGTCTCTCATGCTTTCCAATCTTGATCGTCCAACATAAGAGTTTCTCCTCTTGTTCATGGCAGCTCCTCAAGCCGCCAATGGAGAGGAGCACACGGCTGGGGGTGGAGGCGCCTCGATTGTTGATGTCAAACCTCCTCGAAGTTTCCTCCAAGCATTGGAAGTTGTTAAACAAGGTGTGATTGTAGGGGAACCAATGAAAGGAAACCGTTTTCGTAAAGATGGAAGTCCAACATTATCTATGAACATCTTGGAAGCTAAACGATGTGAAAGGTACTTTGAATCATATGTTATTGTACTTAAGTTATCTAGTTATAGGCCTTCTCTTGAGGCTATTTTTGAATCCATTCATAGAACATGGGGTGTTATGGGGGAGTTTACCATGGGTTTGTTAGATCAGAGACATGTTCTTGTCAGATTACAGTCGGAAGATGAAGTTAATAAGGCTTTGTCGCGGGATTCTTTTATGATCCGTTGGGTTAGATTCAAAGTGTTCCGTTGGCATCAAGGATTTAGTCTTAAAGAAGATATGGTGCTTGCACCATTGTGGGTGGATCTTCCTAATTTGCCATTGCAATTCTTTCATCCACTGTTTTTAAAAGAAGTAGGAGACTCTATTGGGTCTTTTCTTAGGATTGATGACAACACTTTTGGTTTCACTCGCCCAGGGGCGGCAAGAATGTGTGTTGAGATGGATCTATCAGCAGAACCACAGGATTTTGGCAAAAGATTATTTATCCGGGCTTCAAATATTGTGAGAATTGCGCTATGATTGGGCATTCCTTTGAAGCCTGTAGGAAACGTTTGGGAATCCGCAAGGCAAGTCACAAGGAGGAAGAAAAGGTGGGAACGAATAAGTCGGATGAGGAAAAAAATAAATTTCAAAATGTGGTGGCTAGGGACAAAGGGACTCAACCGAGGGGTAATGAAGCAAGGAAAGTATACATACCAGTAAAAAAGGATGGGGAACAACTTACAACTGTGGCCGGTACTAGAGTAGAGAAGGTGGAACCTAGTGGAAAAAAGAAGAGAAAGAAGTAGCAATCGTCCCTAAGAAGGCTGATGATGCAGGAGGATTCCTAATTTGGATTTCTAGGGTTCCTAATTTGGTTTCTAGGGTTCCTAATTTGCTCTCAAAGTTATTTACTAAATAACTTTGAGAGATCTTTCAATTTAATTAGGGGTATTTTTAGTTTCCTTTTAGGATTAGGCATTGGTTTTTTTTAGGAATAGGCTGCTTGTTATTTTAGTATTTTATTTTATTTTTTCTTTTAGAAATAGGCAGTTTCTGTTTAGGATTTACTTTTTTCTTTTAGGTAATATTTCTTTTATCATTTTGGAAGAGATTCTGAACCCAATGGGCCAGATTTTTGGCAGATTACTTATTTTATTATGTATTTCATTTTAGTATGATTATTGGAAATTGCCATTTTTTTGGTAAAATTCTAATAATGAGTTTTAGCTATAAAGCCTGGCTTGTTGGCTAATTTAGAGATAGTTTTTTATTTGCATAATTTTGAATTGACATTAGAGATATTTCTCTGTGTTTTGGGCGATTATTTTGTATTCTTCCTTGTAAATTATCTGTTAGAACTAGCCCGCGGGATAATCTCTATTCTGCCCGATGTTAGTTGGTATCAGAGCTTCAGCATCTTCTTGGGGTAAGATTTCATCAGTTTCTATGGCTGGTGGTCGTGGTCGTGCTCGTCGCTGGCAGGTTCCGAACGAGGAAGCCCCTCACCATGATCGTAGCATTCAGGATGTGATGATTGAGGATTTACAAAGGAAAGTTGCAAAGTTAACCCGGATTTCGGCAATCGTGAGATGAAAAATCACGATTCTGATTCCAGTTTCGAAAACCCGTATCACAATCGTACTTGACTCTGGGAGCACCGTGGTCGGGAGGATCGTCATGGAAATCTCGATTTCAAAGTGGATCTACCCGAGTTTTCTGGTACGTTACAAGTCGAAGGATTCATGGATTGGTTGAATGAAATAAAACGTATTTTTGAGTATAAGGACGTCCCAGATCGTGTCAAGGTGAAATTGGTTGTAAAAAAACTCAAAGGCAGAGCATCTTCGTGGTGGGAGTAGTTGAAGCGTGCACGAGATAGGCAGGGCAAGGCCAAGATTACTAAATGGGAGAAGATGAAGAAGAAGAAGAAGATGAAGGGTTACTTCATTCATTTCGGGTACACTCAACCCTTATTTCGGCGACTTCACTCGTTGATGACTGTTTTTGAAGCCTATCAGCATGCACTTGCTGTGGAGAAACAACAGAACACGAGGCCAATGATCAAAGCAGTCGGCCAGTTCACCCTCAAGAATCCCGTCCTACCCAACAGCCACCACAGGTTACTTCTAACTCAAATATTAGATGTTTCAAATGTGGTGAACATGGACATAGAGTGAATGGGTGCAGGAAGCCTGCTATTCAGAAAGGTAACAATCTCCTGATTGAGAAAAACGTGGTAGACGACACTGAGGAGCTTGAAGAGCATGTGTATGACGATGATGAAGATGGAGATGATCATAATGGGAAGATAGAGGAGGCAAGAAAAGTTTTTGATCAAATACGGCAAAAGGATGATTGCACATGGAGTTAAGGGGTATGAACGGAATGGGTTAGAGTTGGAAGCACTTGACATATTTGCTTCAATGCAAAGAGCAGGTGTTCAGGCGAACTATGCATCGTTGATTAGTATTAATTCTTAATGTTTGTTCCAGCCTAGCCATTCTCGATCAGGGTAGGCAGATTCATGCCAAAGTGGTAAAATCAGATTTTGGTGCAGAAGTATATCTTGCTTCCGCTTTGCTCACAATGTATGTTAAATGTAGTGATCTTGTCAAAGCTAGATGAGTATTTGACAAGTTTGCTCCGAAAGATGTTATGTGGAATTCTATGATTACAGGGTACGCGCAGCATGGCCGTGGAGAAGAAGCCTTGCAAATTTTTGGGGATATGTGCAATGCAGGCATGATACCTGATGCTATTACCTTTGTTGGGGTTCTTTCAGCCTGTAGCTATACAGTGAGGGTAGAGGATGGAATCAAAATTTTTGAATCTTTGAAATCGAAGTATTCAGTGGATCCAACTACTGAGCATTATGCTTGCATGGTTGATCTGCTTGGTCGAGCTTGCCAAATCTATGAAGCATTGGACATGATCAGAAACATGCCTGTTGAAGCAGATGCTGTTGTCTGGGGTTCCTTATTAGGAGCGTGCAAAATCCACATGAATGCGGATGTGGCTGAAATAGCAGCTGATAAGCTTTTGCAACTTGAACCCAGAAATGTCGGGCCTTCTATCTTATTGTCAAATATTTATGAAACAAAGAAGAGATGGAAAGATGTCGAAGAGCTGCGAAAATCTATGAGAGTGAGAAATCTGAGCAAGTCCCCTGGTTGTAGCTGGATTGAAGTCGAGAATAAAGTCCATATGTTTACAGGAGATGATGTAGTCCACCCTGAACACAAAATGATTGTGGATAAATTGGGCTCTATGCTAAGGGAGGCAGGGTACAGTCCTGATGGTAGCTTTGTGATGCATGATGTGGATGAGGAGCAGAAGATGTATAACTTGGGTTATCACAGTGAGAAAATAGCTGTGGCATACGGGCTATTGAAGGTTCCTGAAGGAAGGTCAATTCGGGTCATGAAGGACCTCAGGGAATGCGGAGATTGTCATTCTGCTATAAAACTGAATGTTGAACAGATGAAAAATGCACAAGCTTTTCAGGAGTTCTTTTTTAATGGTTTGTCTGGAAAGTTATTTATTGGATCAAAATCATCTGGACAACGTGAATTTTTGCTCAAGAATGAAACCAAATCATTGTGGAATAGTTCAAATATGTATTTGGTTTTACCCGTTGACTCAAATGTACAAAGTCACGAAGCTCTAGACATTAACTGGAATGGAATCCATGCATGTGTTTCTGTGGTTGAGTTTTTGAGGAGACACTCACTGGGAGGTGATGTCTCTTGTCCCACTTGCATGGCAGAAGATTCAATATTGTCTAGCAATTAAGCAATGAGATGGAATGTGAGCAATTCGAAACTATTCACATGGCTAACATCTCTTTTCACAGACACCGCATTAAAGAAATGGTAGTTTTGGCCATACATACAGGACGGATTTACTCCATTCTTGAAGTGACCGACAAAAGTGCTAATAGTCAATTTGATGTAGACTCTGATGCAGTGCCAACAAATTATAGTTCCTTCAAGGATTACCTTGAGAAGAAGTACATCAGCGTGTTACAACATTCTTTCCAGCCTCTGTTGCAGTTGAAACAAAGCCATAAACCACACAACCTGCTTTCTATGTCCATGTTTTTGGGTGAGATTGAGCGTGGAGATATGGTCTATGCTTTGCTGCCTTGTGGGAATAGTGTTGCAGACGTGAATCCAGATTTACCAGCAGAGGTGCAGCAACTGCTAGCAGAATTTTCTAACCTGATACCAGAGGATCTTCCTCCTGGGCTACCGCCAGAGGATTCCGATGAAGCTGTTGTGAACTCGAAGACGAGTTCTTTCCAACCCGGGACGACTAATGCAGGAGGATTCCTAATTTGGATTTTTAGGGTTCCTAATTTGGTTTTTATGGTTCCTAATTTGCTTTCAAATTAATTAAGAGTATTTTTAGTTTCCTTTTAGGATTAGGCATTAGTTTTTTTTTTTAGGAATAGACTGTTTGTTATTTTAGTATTTTTTTTTTTCTTTTAGAAATAGGCAGTTTCTTTTTAGGATTTAATTTTTTCTTTTAGGTAATATTTCTTTTATCGTTTAGGAAGAGATTTTGAACCCAATTTGGGCCAGATTACTTATTTTATTACGTATTTCGTTTTAGTATGATTATTGGAAATTGCCATTTTTTTGGTAAAATTCTAATAATGAGTTTTAGCTATAAAGCTCGACTTGTGGGCTAATTTAGAGACAATGTTTTATTTGCATAATTTTGAATTGACATTAGAGATATTTCTCTGTGTTTTGGGCGATTATTTTGTATCCTTCCTTGTGACTTATCTGTTAGAATTAGCCCGCAGGATAATCGCTATTCTGCCCAGCGTCAGCTGAATATGAAACTAAAATTTCAAAGAATCCTTTTGATATTTTAGCAAGTTTGGACCAAGAGTTGCCAATTGAAAAAGAGGGGAACAATTCCAATTTAATTTCTAATCCTAGACTGAATTTAGAAAAGAAGTTTGAATTCAATGGAAACAATTTTATGGAAAAAAATGATAATCTTGAAGGGGAAGAACATACTAATAATGACTTGGAGAGGGAAAGACTTTCCAATTTCAAATTGGATTGTAAAAATGCAGGGTATTCTTCTAGCGAGATTGATAGAGCCATTCAGGTGGTGTTGGATGAAGGAATTCAGGATTCGGCCAACTCGTTAGCAACTAGCGAGGACATGGGGACAGGGCTAGGTCCGAGAATGAATTTTTTGGGTGAGGACAACTGTGTAGCAGAGTTGCAAGTCCTTGGAAAGATTGTTTCGTTCCAGGAAATTTCAGCGAGACAGGGTGAGGTTATTGTCAGATCAGGGGAAGTTATGGCTAATAAAACAGAGGATACGGAGCCTAGATCAGCAGTGGTTGCGGTGCCTAGAACAACAATGAATGCGGTGTCTGGATCAACAGTGGATGCGGGTCCAACAATAGGGGATGTAATGGCTAATAACACAGCAGTGGATGAGGATCCTAGAAAAACAGTGGATGGGGCTACTCCTAATACAACAGTGAATGCGGCTTCTTCTAGATTAGCAGTGGATGCGGTTGCCCCTGGTACAGTGTCAGGTGATGTTATGGCAGCAAGCGCAAACGGAAAAGGACATATTCTGGCAGCAAACGCGAAGGTGCGTAGTATGAATGGCGGTAATAGGACAAATTCAGGCCGTAAGTTGAAGCAGGGATAGCAGGGCATGGAACCTATGCAGGGACTTATGGATGAAGATATTAAGACTTTGGTTAGGGTCAAGAACAATTTAGAAGAAGACGTTATTAAAAATCCCACGGAATTTGAGTCAAAATAACTAGGTGACACTCTAGACAAGGATATATCCTTGTTCAAAAAAAACTAGGCGGCTTTGGAGGAAGAAATTGAATATCAATATACTCGAGAGTGCTAGTGATGATAGTGATGATGACGACTCACAGTCCGAGGTTGGTCCACAGGAAGTGAGCAGTGATTTGGACTTAGGGGCTGTGTCAGAAAGAGAGATGCATAATAAGAGGAGTACCAAAGTCAGGATGGCGATCCCTCCGGGTACGCGTCGAATGGCGAAATCGAGCTGACCAAATTAAAAATGATTGTCAATATTATGTTTTGGAATGCTCGAGGAGTTGCGAATAGAGCTACGAAAAATATAATTAAAAATTTGGTCAAAGAGTACAAAGTACGAGTTATTATGATTGCAGAACCCATGACTGAAGCCAGTCGTTACTCAGAGGTTCGCAACAAAATTAAATTGATAGGTTTTTCGTCTAATGAAGCAGAGGGCGGGAAGATCTGGATTTTTTGGGATCTAGAGTTAACAGTTTCGGTGCTGGAACTCTCAGAACAGTGTATTCATTGTCAGGTAACTCCCCCAAATTCTTTTTCTTTTTTTTATCACTTTCATTTATGCTAAATGCATTGTGGAAAAGAAAAGAGAGTAATGGGCGAAGATGGATTTTCTGGCATCTCAGTATGCTGGTCCTTGGATGGTGGGTGGTGATTTCAATGTTGTTCTTAGTGAACAAGATAAACTTGGAGGCAATTCTCCATCTTTGGCTAGTAGGTGTGACTTTTCGGATTGTCTTAAACATTGTGTATTGGTAGATTGTGGTTTTGTTGGTCCAAAGTATACTTGGTGCAACAATAGGCATGGTGCTGAGCGTATCTGGGCAAGGATTTATAGAGTATTTGTGAACTCTTTATGGTTATATCAGTTTCCTAATACGAGGGTGGAAAATCTTTACCACACTTTCTTTGATCATGCGCCACTTCTGGTCTCCATGGTCGTGCAGTCTAGATCATGATTCTCTCCGTTCAGATTCCTGAATATGTGGAGTTCTCATCCGACGTTTGAGTCTTTAGTGGTAATGTTTTCTGCAGACTTTAGGGCTTTGGAAGATGAAATGAGTCAATGGGAGAATGCGTTTATTTCAGGATTGTCGACAGTTAGTAATGGTCTTAATATGGCTGCAAATTGGGATGTTAATGCGTGTTGTAATTTGAGCAGATGTCAGGCTGAATACATGTTGGCCCTTAAGCAGGAGGAACAGTTCTCGATGCAAAAATCAGGGGAGAAAGAATTCAAGGAATGGGACGCATGCACCAAATATTTTTGTGCTTCATTCAAAGCTAAGCAAAAAAAAAGATCTATTTCCTCTATTACCTTGCAGTGTGCTAGGGAGATATCTGACTCCGGGGATATGATACGAGAAACCAATGGTTATTTTAAGCAACTCCTCTCTTCACAGGCTATTCATGCATATGATAATGACTTATTGGACTGCATTCCGTCGGTTATTTCGGGTGAGGTATGTGATCAAATACTTAAGAGTCCGTCATTGGAAGAAATTAAAAATGTGACCTTTGACATTCCGACAAATAGTGCTCTAGGTCCAGATGGGTTTACTGTTGGGTTCTACCAATCTTGTTGGGAGATTGTTGGTATTGATGTCTGGAAAGCGGCCATTCAATTCTTTGAAGGTGAGGCTCTCCCTTCAGCCTTCATGACCAACTTTATTGCATTGATCCCTAAGGTGGATTCGTTAGGTTCTTTCTCTGACTTCCGTCCTATTAGTCATTGCAATGTCATTTATAAAAATTTTAGTAAATTACTTTGCAATAGACTGACTTTACTATTACCAGATATGATAGCCAAAGAACAGGGGGCCTTTGTCAAGGGCAGGTCTATTCTGGAAAATATTGGTTTAGCCCATGAAATGGTGCGGGATATTAATAAAAAGGGCACAGTTGACAATGTGGTTCTTAAAATTGATATGGAAAAGGCGTGCTAGAATAGTTTACTGGAATTTTCCTCGGGAGGATTTTGTGGCAATTAATGTAGATGGTTCTTCAAGGAGTAACAAGGCGACAACTGGTATCATTATCAGAATCAGTTTGGGTAATTGCCTAATGGCTAAGCAAGTTGATTTGGGCGAAGGTTCAAATAATTTTGCGGAGGTTCGGGCAATTATTGAAGGACTTATCTTATGTAACAGGTTTCAGTTTGACAAAGTTTCTTTACAAACAGATTCCAAAATTGTGCGGGGTTGGTTCTATGAGGATTTCAAAGTTCCTTGGTTCATGGAAAATGCTTGGTGGGAGATTAAGAGATTGACATCTCACATGGAAATTAGTTGTGTTCATATTTTCAGGAAGGCTAATGAAGTGGCAGATGCACTTGCGGATAGCGCTCAGAATGAGGGATTTAGTAGAGAATATGGAGCAGCTGATCTTCCTATCAGGATTGGCGGGTTGGTTCATCTAGACAAGTTCCACACGCCTTATGTTCGACATGCTAGATGAGTTGGTTTGAAGGAGTTTTGTTTGTACATTTATATGCGAAGATGTTGCGTGGAGTGGGAAGCAAAATCGAAAGTTTGGTATACAATTTGATGGTTTTATTGACTGGCAGAGTTGCTACGAGGGGCTGGACTGACAGATGCAGCTGGGCGGTCTTGCTGTAGGCGGTGGGTGCTGGTTTATCTCGCGGCGGCGGAGAGGATGGGCTGGAGCAGCAGTCTGTGTGCTGCTGCAGGTGGACAGGTTTCACGGCGATGGGGAGGCTGCTTTGGCTGATGAACTGAGGAGATCGCTAAGGACAGAGTGGGTGGTGTTTTGGCCAGTGAGTTTGCGTGGCCTGGAATGGTGCTATGCGGTGTTGGCAAGCTGCAATTTGTTGGTAAGTTTAGTGTTTGCAAGTTGCAAATTGTGGCTTATAAGTTGCAAGTTGTCACGTGCAAGTTGTTGGTTTTGCTTGCAAGTTGCAATTGATGCAATTGGAATTTGCAAGTTGTGCAAATGGTTTTTTGAAAGAGAATTCTTATGGTTCTTGGGTGGATGCTATGTTCCTCTTTTTTAGTTTCAAGCACTTTTTGGTTAAGGTCTTTGCTTGCTTACTTATTTGTTTGTTTATGAGGCCTAGTTTCTTGGTGAATTTGGCCTAGTCTTTGAATAAGGTCTTTAAGGCCTAAACATTCTGCTTGGGTTAGGCCTTATCCTTGGTGAAACAAGCTTGGTGTTCAATTTTCCCTTTTGTTATGTAATGGTTTACTTGATGGTAGGTCTTATTTTGTAAGGCCAACTCTTTGGTGAACTTGGCCTTTGTTCAAGGACCTTTCTATAAAGGTTTTTCTTGTTCAAGGTCACATAGTAATTTAGGATAGTTTCTTTCATGGACCTAGATGTTAATTTTGTTTACCTATGATGTATGTCCAATAGTTTATTTCTCGGATAAAGTCGTCATGTACCCCCGACAGGTGTATAAGATTTTTATCAATTAATAAAGGTCTGGCATCCCATAGCTGCCTTCCCCACTGGAGGTTTAATTTTTTTAAAAAAATAAAAATAAAAAAAGCTTGCACGCAGCTTCAGCCAACAGGTAAGAATCTAGCATATTGTCTCCTCCTGAACAATAGCATAAAATGCAAGTTAACTTTATACCTTTTGCCTAATATAAAATCACAAAATTTCTCTTAAAAAAAGTTCCCATATTTGAAAGGAAATTGTAGATCAACGTACAAAATACTAACAACAAATCAATCCCCGGAAGCTAATTAGGACATAATCATATATTCATGTGCAATATAGGTCAATAATTTTACTAGAACGGCGAAGAATGGAGGGGGTGTGGAAACAGTCATCGTCGTCGGCGGGGGTTAGGGTTTGGGGAGGGGAGAGGATATGGGGAAGGGGTTGAGAAGTAGAGGGAGGGACGAGAAATTAAGATAGCTGGGCTCAGAACCAGACGAGCGAGCGAGTTTTCACATTAGTTTAAAGAAATTGAAGTTTTATTTATAACAACTGTTTAAAAATGTCACACTTAACTATAACCGTCGTTAAACAACATTATTCTGCGATGGTTGAATAATCGTCGTTAAATAAAGTATTTAGTGGCAGATTTTACAAACTGTCCCTAAATAGTCGGCGCTAAATTGCCAATTCTTGTAGTGTTGGTTGTACATGGATTTCATTCTGCATAAATTTAATTAAAACACTGATATCTATATTTATGACCTATTATTCTTGTATGTTTTTTTTCAACTATATTTTTTCACAATATATTATAATCTTTCTATATTATTAGATTTAGAGTATAAAGCCTAGGATTTGTGTTCATTATTATTGTCTACGGGGATATTTCTTTGCAATTAATTTGAATGATTTACAAATTAAATATGTACATATATTAAGGTATGAAAATATATCCATTAAATATGCACAATAGGCGTGAACCGTCCTTGGATAGAAATATATCAGGCATGTTTAAGTCACTTTTTGTCAATGAAATTGTGATTTCTTATTTTCTAAACTCACGTGTCGTGTATTATAACTCGAATTTATCGATTTAATTAAGATGTACTAGTTCCCCCTCCTCCTCCCTCTCTTGACAAAAATCATGGCTCTGCCCTAGTTATGAGAGAACGTGGGTCATGGATGATCGTGGGTAGTTGTCCGTATAGTAGGAGATGCAACATATAGTATGATCCCACGTTTTCATGTTTATGTTGTGCTATCATCTTTTACGATCTCAGACCTAAAACCCAAAAGTGGTGCTTGAAATAAGGTGCATGCATGCAAGGGCATTAGGTAGCTTTATATCCCTGCTGCTCTCCAAACCAAAGTCCTCAAATATCCCTTGCACGTGGCAAAGATTTAAACCTAAGATAAAGATATGTCTAATCATCGATTTTTGTCATCTACAACATGATAAAAGAAGAAATAGAGAAGATGTACACCTGTATGCGTTGAATTGCATGATACAGTTGGATGGATTGCACCTTGAAGATAAATGAAAATCAAGAACTTTCACATAACCCAATTCAAAATAAGCTATAAAAACGTAAGAAACATTATAATCCATTTTTCATCGTTGATCTATACTAACATATTTGCCAAAAGTCTAATTGTGATTATGGACAGAAAACCATGCCAATTTTCTTCAAACTCATCATGAGACAGAAAATCATAAACTGTTCTTTGCATTGCAAACTTGATCGCCTCATATTCATTGCAACCGGACAGCTTTTCGGGCAACTTCTTCCTGATATGCCACAAGCACCATATGTGTTGTGTGCTGGGAAATACAATTTCAATGCCCCTCTTCATTGCCCTATCTTGATCAGTGATTATAGCAAACGGAGCGTTGCCATTCATACACATGAGCCAAGTTTGAAAAAGCCAAACAAATTCTTCAACCGTCTCACCACATATCAATCCACATCCCAAAAGAATTGACTAACCGTGATGATTCACTCCAACAAAAGGAGCAAATGGCATCTCATACTTATTTGTCAAGTATGTAGTGTCAAATGTAACAACATCTCCAAACTCCTTGTAAGTTGCCCTGCTCCATGCATCAGCCCAAAAAATATTTCTCAACCTACCTTCAACATCCAAATCCATCATATAAAAGAAATCAACATTATTAGCTTGCATTTTCTGGAAGTAGTTATGAAGTGCCATTGCATCCCCCTCACCAAGTCTCAACTTCCTCATTTTGTCCAAATAATTGTAACAGTCTTTTTGGGAAAATGACAAAATATCATGCCCACCAGCTTCAACCACACATGCCGAATAACTCTTATTTGGTCTAATATCTGCCCTATCATTAAAATCAAGCTTCTTCTTGATATACGAGCTCATAGATCTATTCTTTCGATAAAATTTCAATTTACGAGGGCTTAACTCATGATTGTGATCAAATGTAACTCTTTTCAATAAAATTGTTTCATCAATCCGTATATGACCTCTAATCTTAGCTTGACAAGCACATTTGCTCGACCCACGCAATCCAAAGACATTTTTTCCATGACCTTGTTGCTTCCCAGCCCGACCACATGAAAGATGGATGAATATAGGTTTTCCATCACTATCTCTTTCAGTAGTCATTATTTTCACTGGAAATCCCTTTTTATTACCATAATCATGATAATAACGTTGGAACTCATCAAGGTTGACAAATTGCATCCTATCTGTAGGTTCCCTCATCTCTTCTAAATTTTCTTCCACCAACATACATTCATTATCTTCTACACTATCCATTCCTGAAATATGTGTTATAATATACAACGGTGAAAACATAGATGCATAGATAAAAACCCTAGTACAATAATCATGAATATATTTTGGGGAACAATGCTACTGTTAAGGTCATAAGTACAATAACAAATTGAAACCATTTTCCAATTAAGTGCATAACAAGGTCATAAAATAAGGTGATATAGAACCCTATGAGCAAAAATATCTCAAGAATTACGTCCTAGCCATGTCCTAGCTAGTTTAGTCCACACGGATCATACTTAAATTTAATCACCTCCCTTCAGTACCATATCTCCACAACCACTCACAAAGCAAAGCTCTGTTCATTAAAAAAAAAAAAAAAAGGTCCAATACTCAAACACCATTACCTTAATCCTTGTGCTTACCACTACCTGTATCTTCCTCGCCTCCATGATACATTTCAATACACAATACTATGACCATTTTTATAACTATGGTAGACAGTCATTGGTTATAAAAAGATGCTTTGAAGTGTGGAGAATGCTATCTCAGTTCACTACCTGTTGATATACCAATTAAAAGCATATGCAACAAAGAAAACTCAAAAGCATTCCAAAAAAAACTTGGTGGAATACATTCATTGGCCAAAATTTTATTGTTAAGCAATCTAAATCACTAATGCATCATAACCAAGTATGAAAAGTCATAATGTACTTGCATTCACACAAAGATAAACCACTGTTACCAAATTCATATCAGAAACATACTAAATCAACATTACCAGATTCTAATTTTCTTTTATACATTTGTATGAAAAATGTGAAAAACAGTGAAATCTGATACTATTCGCTTTCAAAAATGGAGGTGGAAGTCATGGGTGGAGGAGGTGATGAAAGAGAGATTACAAGATGGAATTCTGACAATCTTGCTCATTGAAACAACTGAAGACGAAACGAAGTGAAGAACAGAGAGAGAAATCGAAATCTTACCTCTGTGACCGAGCGATGAAAGGCAGATCTCGAGAGCGGCAAATAAAATGTTCTCCCAAACCAAAAACCTAAAACCGCCAAATCATCGCTTCGTCAGAAAGGGAAAGAGAGAGAAAATGATAGGGAAAATAAAGTAAAAAGAAGGTAGCAGCTTTACGTTTTGGGAAAGGGTGGTGATGGAGCTTCGAGCTTCTCTTATCTTCTCTGTCGAGCTTCGAGAGGGTGGAGAGGGAGAGCTTCGTCTTCTCTGGCTTCGTTTAGGGAGAGGGAGGGCTTCGGTGATTTCTCTTGCTTCGTAAGGGAGGGGAGAGGGAGGGCTGGGGTTTCAGTCTCTATGTCTTTGTCTCTGTCCAGATTGAAATGGGGAGAGGGAGAGCGTTCCCTCCTTTTCCCCCAAAATTCGATTTCCCTCCATTCTCTCTTTATTTTTTTGTATTTTTTTTTACAAGGGAGCCTCCCTCGCCAATTTCCTCGACAAAAAGTTAGAATGATTGAATAATCTATTTGAAAACAATCTATTTGAAAATAATCTATTTGATATTTTTGTCTTAAAAAAATGTTTGAGGCTTGATTGCCACAGACTAATCTTTTAACTGTGGGCTCTGCTCGATCTCTCTGTGAGCAAATTAAACTATGGTTGAATTAAAAACTGAGTTCCAGTGTATCTGGGTGAACCAACAACACCAATCGTGCAATAAAGTATTACTAAATTGCTCCATGATTGAAGGCAAGTTGTTGGGACTTGGGAGTGGCAAATGGTTTTGACTTAAATAACCTGGAAGGGAGTAGTGGTTGTTGGTTATTAGGGTGTCATGTTATGTTTGTGCCAACCTAAAATTAGAGGTGTGTTCTTCAGATTTCAACTCATTCACATGGGTTAGTGATGTAAGTAACTGGAATTGGACAACAGGGCACTATTTTTAAAGGTGGTTGATGCAGTTGATTCTCGTTACTTTGACCTTGACCTGTTAACCTGTATAAGGAATGCACGTGAGGCATGCATCACCGTTGTAGTGGTTGATGACACTCCGATACTAAAGTCAAACATAGATCTGAGGAAAGCTTGATGCTGTAAACAAGGAATTTGTTACGTACCTTAGCTTACCAACCTCATGTCTTGTGGAGGGAAGTTTCCCTGTTAGACTTGTTCTCCTAGATATGCGGGAGATAGTTCCAAATTAGAATGTTGTCCATAGATGAAAGTTTCTATGTACGACGTATACTCTGGTATGTTCTTCCTAGATGGAAACAAGGTGCTGCTGGCTTGCCTGTCCGAAACTGATCCCCGAGATACTTTCCTTAATAGGTCTTACGGGTATTGGGAATGACTGTGAGACATGTGGGCTTAGCAGACTATAGTAATTTTGGTCTGTTTGACGGACTGCGCTGTGCAGGCTTGAAACCGCTTGGGCTGGATCAGTGTTGGCTGACGCTTGGGCCTGTTATTTCTTGAGATCATCATGACACCTGTACGGTGTAGAAGAGAGGATGTTTCGGTGTATCATCATGTTCTCCCCCGAGTTAGTGGGTCATCGTATCGGTTCACTAAGTCACTTCTCTAAAAGATATGTCGCTCAAGATGATTGAGTCTAAACTGTTACTTGAGCGACGCGCTTCATTAATTAAGTGTGCATCGGTTCATTGGAGAAAAAAATGAGAAATCAATCCCTATTTAGATCTCCCTATCTGCAAATATTGACTGTTCCATTTCTTTGTTTCTAGAGATTTTGTTCTGTTCAGCTTTTGATTGAAAACTTATTCACCTTTTTCATGGCTCGCCAAAATCACTTTGACGATGAGCTTCTTGCTAAGGGCTTCCAGTTTTTTGAAGATAGGTCGGCTTCTGAATCGAGCCTGACTGATATTCGAAAGCCGTATGGGGTCCCTAAAGACCTGCAACTCTATACTTTGAATGATGATCAAACGCCAATGTCTCTTTCGAATGGATTCTTCTATTTGTACAGTGGCATGCTTCAAACTGGTGTTCATTTTCTGGTGCATGACAAGATCTAGGGCTTTCTGAAATTTCTTGAAATCCCTCTTCCCAGTTGGTATTGAATGGGTACAGTGCTATTCTTCTAATATTGATCAAGGCGAAGGATGCTGGTGTCCGCGTAACTCTGACAGTGATCCAGTTATTGACTTATCCTCGGCTGAATGATCACACTATGTGCCAGATGATGTCAATGGCTTGCTTCGGTAAATTTTCGAATGACTTTAAATCCTGGCAGTAAAATTTGTTTCCTAGCTCATTCGAATTCGAAGTACTTCAAGTTCGAAGGTCGTCCGCTTGAGCGAGAGTTCAAGCCACTTCGTTAGTATAATTTCGCCCTTTGATTTCATTGTGTTGATTATATGTTGATTGTCGCGTGTGTTCTTTGTAAGGAGGTTCCCTACTACTCCTCTTTTGCCAGAGGAAGAGGCTACAATGGAGGTATTCCGTGTCATGCCTAAAATGAGTGTTGAGGAAGTTATCTATCCTTCCAATTTCAGTCGTAGTGGGTTGTGGGCACACTTGCACGCGACTCCCACTCTCTTCAGTGCGCCAAAGGTTAAGTATGAAGGTGGAGCCCCTTCCAAGAAGAGAATAACCTCCAAAATTAAGGCTCTTGCCCTACCAGACACAGAGGGGCTTTTTGAGACGTTTGCCTCCTTCATAAGCTCGAAGAGGTCTCGCGCTTGGACCAAGTCGGTTTCCAAACAGCCTGCTCCATTGAGGGAGTAACGTGATTCTTACCTGTTCGCTGGGGCTGAGGTTGTAGTATCTGGCTTGGAGAAGGACCACCTGCAGTTAGCAAAGGTTGATGATGCGTTGCAGCTGAGTACCGAGCAGGCATAAGCTTTGAATGAGAAGCAGATGCTGGCTACTGTGGCGGCTTCTACTGGTGCTGACCAATCCATACATGTTTTACTAGAAGGCTCTGATGAAAATTCGCTTGTGGTCCCGGAGGTCAATTGTCATGTTGATGGATCATCTGATAGTAGTCGTTGCAGTGTGGATCGTCCCTCTTGTAGTCTGCATTGCCTTCCATCTCGCTCCAAACTATATATCAAGGTTATGGAGGGTCTGCTAGACAATTCACTTCCTTCAGATTCCACTGAGCAGGCTCACAGCAAAGGGTCGGCTGCTTGTGACAAAGGGAAGGTTGTAGATGAGGGGCTAGGTGTGGTGTAGACTACAATGGGCGGCGCTGGCACAATCCAACATTCAGATGCGCGGATGAGTTTTTTACTTTGGACGTAGTGAAAATAAACAACCAGACCTAGCACCAAGAGATTGACATTGACTATGCTTTGAGGAAGTATATAAGCAGATTGGAGGGATGCGTTGGATGAACGCATGGATAAGGGGCAGAAAGACCTTATGCTGGGGATGTCCCAATTGAGCCAGGTGGCCGTCGCTGGGACAGAAGTTGAGGCGGCTCGTGAGAGGGTATACACCATGTAGCACGTCTTCTCAACTATGCAGAAGTCGTATTCTAATGCATTTTTTTAGATCGAATCACTGAGAAAACAGATTGAAAAGAGGAGGTTGGAACAATTAGTCATAGATGATGAGACTCAGAGGGTTCGTTTAGAAGCCCTTAAGTCTGAATAGTAGAGGCGGTGTCCGCGAGGGACAAATCCAGAAAAGAGCTGAACTTGGTCTGCCGTGATTTGGAAGTTGCGAAGAAAGTTGCGGCTAAGATGCATCATGAGTTGCAGTATCTTGTTGAGGAGAATACCATAAGTGGGTTGCCTATAGACAACAGTTAGAGGTCGACATGGAATTCAACGCTCAGAAAGCGAGGAAACATGAGGATCAACTTCTCCTAAAGCAACATTAACTTAGCGTAGTTAAAAGTAGCTTGATTACTGAGCAGTCTCAGGTTGATGCGCTGACAAGAAAATTGGGGCTTCTGGAGCGTGAACTTGCTGAAGCAAATGCGCGCGAGGAAGAGCTTCTCAAGGGGCAAGGCACGTGCGAATTCCGCAAGGTCGTGCATGGGAGGTTAGAACTGTTGGCGTTGATAAAGGAAGAACATCCGGAATGAGACCTTGCTTATTATAAGAAGGTGTCCTATGCGGACTTCGAAGTGGTCTCCCAGTTGTGAAGGGAAGAAGGCGATCCGGATCATGACGCTCAAGCTGAAGCACGCGCAGGCCCAACTCCTGCTTCTTCCCCTATTAGGTTTAGTTCCCCTGTAATTGTAACTCCTTTGGGTGAGGAATAAAATCTGTAATTTTTGTTTCAACCGTTAATGAAAACAGGTTTCTTGTGAGTATGCTTTGTACTCGTGTTCTATTCGGTCTCCCTGTTGCATGCTTTCCTATTTGTCGTGTCGTTTTATTTTGACGTAGTTTCAGTTGGATTAGCAGGGAGCCAAGTGGTCTGTCTGCTATTGAGAGTTCGACCGTTTATGTCGCAAATAATTATAACCCGTTCTTCCGTTAGGTCTCTGAGTTGTTATCGCGTGGTTACGTCCAATAGTGGACATTTTCCGGATGGTTTGGCAGGGGGTTACACTACCCAGGTTATAGCTCATCCTTGAGGTAGGTCGTTGAAGGCTTAAGATATGTATCTTACCGTCGGTTGCGATCGTTGGCATGAGTGAATAGCTGTAGCCGAGTACATGCGTTGTAGTTGAGAAAGAGCGTTTGGTCAGAGTCAGGTTTCAGCGGGTTGATTTTTGAGTCAACTCAAGTGGCCATTGTCGATAACGGGATGTCAGCCTGTGTGGGTGTAAAGATATTGCTTGAGCTGTAATCGAATTCGGAGACCACTATCCTAAAAAAAGTAGTGGTTCTGTGGTGAGCCATTGACATAAGTCGGGGCTGACTATGCTCCCACCTTCCAAACCATCTACACCCACGTGGAGCGGGCTAAAAGTTTGGGATGAGAGAATTTGGCGATCATGGTCTGTAAAAGAGCAGTGATCCAGTGGAGAGCCGTCAACATAAATCGGGGCTGACTAGGCTCCTACCTTCCTAACCATCTACACCCGCGCAGAGCGGGTTACAGGTTTGGGATGAGAAAATTTGGCGACCATCGTCTGTAAAAGAGTAGTGGTCCTGTTGCAAACCGTCGACATCAGTTTGATCTGACTAGGTTCCCACCTTCCAAATCATTTAATCCGCATGCATCGAGCTACAAATTTGGGAGTTTTCAGCCACCATGGTCTGTAGAAGAGCAATGGTCCCATGGCAAGCTGTCGTCATCAGTCGAAACCGAATATGCTCCCACCTTACAAACCATCTACAGCCGCGCAGAGAGGGATACAAGTCTGGGAGTTAGAAATTCGGCGACCATGGTCTGTAGAAGAGCAGTGGTCATGTGGCAAACTGTCGACATCAGTCGGATCTGACTGGGCTCCTACATTCGAAACCATCTACACCCGCGCAGAGCGAGCTACAAATCTTAGCGCTGACCAGAAGCTGTCATTGTCAGTCTTCACTGTCTAGGCTTACCTGATCGTGTTCGGCAACCGTCATCCACGAAGACGGAGATGATCCCTGGCGAGTCGTCATCATTAGGTGCAAGAGCACTGATTAGACTCCCACTTCCTAGCTAAGCCATCGACATTCGTGCACAGTTGAAACTGACTAAGCTTGCCTGGCTAGGTCGGGGCTCCACCTGTTACGAGCGTGCAAGCCTACTTCCGCAGACGGATCGCATTGTGCGGATTAGTTTTTACTAATTTCAAGAAAAAAGAGGTACCTTAAATCAAGTAGTGATATGTAGGTGTGCTCTGTGTGTCAAAAATGACTAGGGCCTCTAATGTTTGCGTCAGCGCTGTGGTAGAGTGCCGCTCGAATAGTGGGTTGAGTCGATGGGCCTGTAAAAGAAGAATTGGGTCCTGTTGTAGGATCGTGTGTCACGTGTACGACGTAGATTGTAAAGTGCCACGTGTACGACTTAGGTCACGAGATGTATGAGTATCGGTTACCCCCCCAATTAATGGGGTTGTGTGCAACATCATTAATTGGTTGAACGTGATCCTATGTGGTTTCCTTGGGAACTGTCGCCTCCTCATTTCCCATATGGTATTCAATGCTGATATTTAATGCTGACGCGCCTGTTGGGTGAACCACTATGTCTATATAATGGTGTTCCTTCATTGTTGTAGGCATTATCTTCTACAAAGTGCACTTCTTCAGATGCTTTTACTCAAAGAATATGCTTTGGGTTTTTCAAAGGCTGAAGAAAGATCTCCAACACTGAAGTCTTCGAATGTTCTGACATTTGCGCCAATGAGTCATGATAAGACTTGCTATTATGCGTGGTCACTTGGTTTGGTTAAGCACCCAATTGGTTTGCCGAGACCTTGTAATTTCTTCTCGTATTTTGTGGAAGAAGTACAAACTTTTTAGAATAAGTACATACAATTCCTCAAGGGATGAGTATGTCGTTTACGTGCTGGTGCCCTGTCGGTGTTTCAAACCGCTTAATTTCTAGATAACACCAGCAGCCAACCATGCAGCGGTTGATTTCCTCCCTTCTTAGCTAGGCTTGACGTGTTGTGCTGCGCTGGAACTCGGGGTTGCGAGGCAGAGCGGAGTTGGACATGGCCTGTCGGAGTGGGCCATTGACTCCTAGATGCTCCTCTCATCCCTCAGCTGGAGGGTTCACTCGATCAGTTTCAACCAGATACTTGTCCCAAGTTCGTTTGGTTGGGCGGATCGAGCGTGTGAGTTTGTTGTAGCTGTCGACGTGTCGCAGGGGCTGCGGTTGCTAATTCTGTACCACATCAGGTCATCCTTGCAAGGTGGGTCATCTTCTTTGGAGAAGTCGCTGAGCAGAACTCTTAAAGGGCTATGTAATCTTTGCTATCACTTTTGAGTCATCTTCTAAAATCAGACTATTTAAGCAAATCTTTACTGTACGTCGCATCAGATTCGGTTGTTTGTAGTTTGTAATCTTTTATACCAGTCTCTGGGTGATCGTTGTTACATCTTTCTAGTAATGAATAGAGCGCGCTTGCATGATTCTCTTTTATTTCTTAAACTATTGCAAATTACATAAGCTCCTAAGAATTAAAACTCTATATTGACTACTGAAAGAAAATAAACAATTGAATAAATTGACTATTGGTGGAGAGAGGTTGATCTGGCCCTGAAGTGAATTCTTATGGTTCTTGCTTGGATCGTGAGTACCTTCAACGACTTGTCAAGTTTCGCTAACGCTGTTGGGGTTACTGAAAAGTAAACCTTACGTGGGAGGGTCCTTCCGCGCCCACTGGCAGTTGTGGGGTTTTGCTCCCACTTGAAATGACCTCTCCACTAGGTCTGACGTCCTGTAGGGCTAGAGGGCAGACTGCTCCTGTAATGTTGGAAAATTCTCCGTCGCTAAGTTGAGCCACTGCTGCTGGGTTTTTATCTTTGTCTAGGAGGAGTGACTTCTCCACAGTTTTTTAGTCTAGCTTCTGTTCAACTTGTTTAGTAGGCTCAAGCTGAATCTGGGAACATTCTATTTGCTTTAGTGCAGCATAGTGGCAGCCCCGTGCTATTGGTTGGTCCCCACAAATTGTTCCCTTAGAGTGTGGTTGGTGGTATACTTGACGCACTGATGATTTGTGGAGACCACTGCCTCCATCTAATACCGCCAAGTCATCCCAATATGCGGTTATAGGTAGACGGTGCATCTACCACCATGAAGTCCAAGAACATGACCATCCTTTGTTGTGGCTTTCTTGCCACCACTGCTAGCCTTATCTTCTCGATCGGAAAACATTTCTCTTCATTGAACTCAATCAGCGGGTAGTCGAGAGACGTTAGGCTTTCTTCCTTGAGGTCCATATTGCGGAATACGTTCACTACACCAAAAATACCCATTAGCAATGGTTTTAAACCGTGGGGGTAACCCATTGTCACGGTTTAGAGCCGTGGGCTGTAGAGGCGTCGCTAAATCCCCAGTAACGGCTAAAAACCGTGGCAAAAATATTAGCAACGATTTTATCTCGAGGACGGTTGATGATTTAGCCACGATTATAAACCGTTGCAACAATCTTAGCCACGGTTCTAAGCCGTGGCTAGGAGTAGCAACGGCTTAAAACCGTTGCAAGTTATGGCCACGGTTCTAAGCCGTGGCAATAGTTTTAAGCCGTGGCCAATACTAGCCACGGTTTTTAGCCGTTGCAATAATTAGCCACGGTTTTAAGCCGTGGCAATTTTTTTATTTTTTTTTGGTCACGGTGTTAAGCCAATGCAGTTCTACTGACAGTGATGCAATACAGGCAATGAAGAGAAATTACAGACTGAAGAACTTGTAATTGTAATTCTGAATTGATGACAGTAAATGGAATGGATTGTATTCAATAAGAAAGCTAATTCGAGATAGCTAATCTCCTGTAGAGCAAATGCTCAAGTGTACAATTTTCTTACAAATCAAATGAATCTCTTTTTCTCTCTTATGCTCTCTTATTTATAGTACTACATTTATTGACAACTAATCTAACAGAAATCCTTCCTAAACAACATTACATGTAACAACATAGCACTCTGCAACATATAGCAACCTGCTCCCTTTAGTAACAGCACTTGTATTAGCAGCCTGCATTCCATTCATGCACAAAAGAGATGAGGGTGATAATATGAAACTGTGTTTAGTTAAATTACTTATATTATTTTATGATGTTTTACAGTTGTTATATATAAAAATGTTGCTTTAAAGCCAATTCTTCTATATATAATATGATGGAGTAATACATGCATTTACTCTTAACGATAACAACTCAATATCAGTAAATGTACATCTGTTACAACTAAAAACTAGCAACCACTATTCAAGATCCCAAAAAGATAAATCAACTGTTCTATACCTTGTAATTTCAATACCTAAGTAATCAATCGTACCATGAACTGCAACATGAGGTTTTCCTACTTTCACACGTACAGCAGTTATCTGAGCGAACTTTGTCAAAGTCCTGATGGCTATGGTGTGGGCTACGGACTCTAAAAGATCATGAGATGGCCCTTCCAGAACTTCCTTTACTATGCTGATATGCAACCGAAAAAAAAAATCAGGAACAAAACAATACACACTTGCATAGATCACATCGGAATCACACATCCTTGATATAGTTAAGATATATAACCAAGCATAACAAGAAAGAATATATTGCCAACGAAATGAGTAAACTATGGTCCAAAATAAACCCATTCAATGGCATCATAAGATGACCATTTAACCATGGAATTCTTTCTGGAATCAAGTGACATTACCTAACATATATAAATTGCTAAGATCCGTGATATCACGATATATGCGGATACAATGCAGACATCACAAATATTTTTACCTGATTTTAGGATGAGAGTCGCAACATATATATCAAGATATTTGAAAACTAATGGCAATGACACTTCAATGCCTAAGACAAGCTAAGAGAACTCAACTAAAAGTCTAAAATATGTTAAAGACTCGGAGAATAAAGCCTGGTTCTGAAAGCTCTCGCTCAACTTAGAATATATATATATAGGTAAAAAAAATTTATTAATTATTTGAAAATCAGATAGCATATAACTAAGAAGATAATTCTTTTCACTCACCGATAGATTTCAGTATAACTGATGGTGTCTGACAAATTGTCAGATTTTCCAGCTGCACGGAGATCTAACCACGCATCCACATCAATTGTAAACTTTTGACCGAGTGTTTTTTCTTCGGGTTTTACCCCATGAAAACCATGGAATAGCAACCCTCTCAATACAAGTTTATCTCCCTTCACAACCTCCTCTACATCCATTTGTCCACCTAAAATAATAAACATTGGTTATCAATGCATACACTCAATGGAGAAAACAAAAGCATTAGAGAAATGAGATAAGAAAATGAACATTCTGGTCCTATATATACTATTTATCAAGTGAACTACAAAAAACATGGGAATGAGAATGGATACAGTGCATGACCTGAAGATTCTACAGACCAATAAAACTAAATCAAGCACATTATTGATATATGCTGTAAGGATGTACAGCAAACCATACTTAAATAGGTGCACCAGTCTTCAAAATTCAAACACTGCAGTTGTAAGGATTTTGCTCCATCGAGAAGATAAATCAGAAATAAGTGTGAAAGGCAATCAATTCAAAACCATGTGGTGTATAAGCGATTTAATCGTAAAGAAAACACAACTTATATGCTCATTGATACCAGTTAAACATAAAAATAACATGTCTGTAATGTTAAGAATGTTAAACTTTACCTAAGCATTTGGAGAGCTTCTTTCTCAGCTTCCAGTATCGGTTTTACTTCAAGGATCGCCTCTTGCTTGGACTGTAGATTAGTGGACATTTGTTCAGAACTTTGTTGTTCAGTTGCATAATTGGCTTTCTCACAGACAAGCCTCTCAGACATCTCACTAACTTCTTCCTTGAGGTTAAGCAGCAATTGCTTCTGACAATCATGAGCTGCCTCTTCTTTCAATTTCTAAGATATGCTTTTATCTCGCTCATACTTCTCTTGTTCCAAATCATGAATTGCTCTCTCAAAATCCCTCACTGCTTCTAGTCCATAGGCTTTTACTTCATTTAGCTTTTCCTCCCAAACTCTCTGTATATCTCCTCTGAGCAATAACTCAAATCGAATTTCTTCCATCTCAGCTAGTTTTGCTGAATTTTCCGCTTCTAATCGTGATGAATTCAAAACTACAGAGAACAGTAAATGTTAGTGCTGAATAAACAAACAGCAAACAGGTCTCTATAAGGAAATACAGTGAATGATAGGGTACCTTTCAGATGTAAAATTAACACTTCCTTTATCTTGAAGACCATCATAATCAGGGAAACTGGAGGTATTGTCCGACAACTTACTCGGAACAATACCAGACTCTGCAAGGACTATTATCGAGAAAAGGGAAAGAAAAAGTTCATATTCTTACCAAAATAATAAATTTTTTAGAGTTCTACTGGTACACAGGCTCACCTAGTATAGACCAAAAATCCGAATCTTCAATGCAAATATCATCAAATGCTTGATCCGAACCCCCCAGAAAGTAACATGGATGGTAGAAGACGATGTTTCGGATTCCTAGTTGTGCAACAAAAATCACCAAGTGGAAATATAAATTACTGAACCAGAACACAACACTTCCTAAGCAGCTTGATTTGTTGGGTATCAATAAATCAACTAACAACTGTTATCACCTTTCCAGCATACAATTCAATTTGACTAGCCATCTTGCATATTCCCTGCGGGTACACAAGTCATCAGCTTTGACATCATCTTCAAGAATCTCCATACCTTACAAACAATTAAGAACTCATTGCTAAGAACCAGGCCTAAAACTTCAAAAGATATTGTTCAGGTTCAATACAAAGTAACTCTCGCAATAATAATATAAATCCAGTTATAAACCAGTCTATACTAAAGAGTAAATATTATAATAATTAAAATATATTGTAGTTAAATAAATCATACGTACAAGACAGAGAATGGGCACAGGTTGCATGCTCATGCTAATCTTGATTAATATGCCATGTGATGCATGCAAATCTTCTAGTATGGAGTCAAGAAGATCTTTACTATTATCTTCATATGAGCTTCTTGTTTCTCAAATATTCAAGATCTAGCTCCACGGAACATGTTATGCCATTATAGTACTAAAGCCCCGTTAGTTTGATAAGAGCTTGGACATCAAATTACATGCTATAAATACTCTTAATCCACTCAGCTTTGCAGCTTTGATCTTCACTAATTTATATGAAAGGAAATATAAAACACATAAGTAGACCCTTGGTTGGAGATTTTTGCCCATCAATATGCTAATAGTTGTAAGTGTCAACAAATTGAAGAGCTATGGAAACAACAAAATTTGGTGAAGCCAGTTTAAACATAGCAAGTAGAATGCACTAACTGATCTGTTAGCAAGTAATAAACTCCACAAGCTATGCATCCTCAAAGTGAAGAAAAAGTTAGATATTGGATAAATTATGCACTTATCCATGTAACCATGCTCAATCCTTCACCCAAGCATGCTTATTCACATAACTAAATTGAGGAACTACATTATAAAACTAACAAAAATGAAGAGTTCAAATCAGCTTTAAACTAACAAAAATGAGTTTCATATCTACATGTGAAACAAAAATCAATTTAAAACATAATTAAACATAATGAGTTTTTGACTTTGAGATTGTTTTCTCGACTGCTCTATTACGCTTTCTAGGGGTACTTGGCTGAAATTTTTGGGAAAAAAGATATAACATAAGCCACTACAGCCATAAATAAATTCTTTAAGTCATCTAAAAACACCATAGAAGATAGCACCAACACAAAATCTAGTTACAACCCCAACTACTGCTGCTACTACAACGTCCTGGACGAAATAACATGCAAGCAATTGACAAAATTGTGCTATTTACGCATAAAGAATCTGAATCAGAATCAGTATGATCAATATTCAAAGTGACTCAGAATCAGTATAATCAATAACCGAAATGAGCAACAGAAACAAAACTATAATAACTAATTCACCAATATTCACAAAAGTTTACAATTCAAACTACAAGGTTTCATAATAGTCACTCCATGATTCTCATGGTATTTTATGAAAAATGTGAACTAGACTTTAAAATTATTGCTTGCATTTGAATTGCAGAACAATAATGAGTACCAACAATAAATTTATAGCATTGATTTCAGTTATATATTTGGCACAAGGAAAAAAAAAATTGAGAACAATGAACAAACAAAAATAGCAAGGGATGGCCAGATAAATAGCGATCCACAAACTTAAATCAACAATAAAACCAAACACACTCGAACAAGATGGTGGAATCTTCAGCTTTCTTATATTTCGCATATGAGGCTGAAAAATTATTGGCATATGAACTTTACTCTCTCTATGTTTAGCATTTCTAAGGCATGATGAACTGTTATGAAAGTGAAAAACAACTTAAAAATTTACCCTTCCCAATCTCTTCAATAAGCTCGTCCCCACCAACAAGCTCCTGCAGCTCTGGCTTCTTCCACAACTTCCCCTTCAGCAAAGACAACTACCCTGGCTACCTGATTATGAAAAGAGAAACAGATCAGAAACCTCATCAATTATTGCAAGTAAACCATTGCAGCAGAGACTGAAAAGAGTTATTGCTACCTTTTCGGTACCATGAGGAAAGCAGCCCCGCGCACCATCTGCAATTAGAATACCAGAAATTATGAAGGAATCCAAACAATAAATCAAAATGGTGATTCAAGTTATATGATGAAAATTGATCTTTTATCTTGGAGTGATCATGTTTCACATCATCCAGGTTTAACTTTCTTTTCCAAATAATACCTTATAAAGCTCTACGAGAGTTATAAATGAAAACAACAACAACAGTTGACCAAAAGACATTGATATGTTGAGAAACAACCTCTTAAAGTGTCCACCCAGCACTACATAAAAGTAAGTTATCTTTTACATAAAAGCATCTCTAACAACAGCACCAACCCTGATTTTTGAACCCAGAATAACCATAAGAAATAAACAACCACTACACCAAAAATGGCCATTAGCAACGGTTTTAAACCGTGGGGGTAACCCATTGGCACGGCTTAGAACCGTGGGCTGGAGAGGCGTCGCTAAATCCTTAGTAACGGCTAAAAACTGTGGCTAAAATATTAGCAACGGTTTATTTAGCCACAGTTATAAACCGTTGCCAAAATCTTAGCCACGGTTCTAAGCCGTGGGCAGGAGCAGCCACGGCTTAAAACCGTTGCAAATTATGGCCACGGTTCTAAACCATTGCAATAGTTGTAGCAACGGTTTTAAGTCGTGGCAAGGTAGCCACGGTTTTAAGCCGTGGCAAGGTAGCCACGGCTTTAAACCGTTGCAATTTTTTTTTTTTTTTTTTTTTAATAATTGTTTTTTTTTTTTTTTTTTTTTGCTATCAAATGACTTTTGATTACATCTTATAGGTAAGTACTGTGCTATTAATGCGGCCGAAAGTCGGGCGAAAGTCGGCCAAAATGCGGTATGCGGACTGGACCGAACCGCATAGAGTTAACTCGGCCGGCTTTAATCGGATAGGTTGAAATCGGTTGAAATCGGTCAAAATCGGCCGATTTAGCGCTTAACGGGTCGACCTAACTCGCCGATTTTTAGTTCTTTATATATGAAAAAAAAAAAAAAAACCTAATCATTTTTCATTTGCTGCAGCTTACTGAAGAAGAAGGAGCGACGCCGACAACACTTCCTCCCTTCCTTCAATCGATTTCATCAACCTCTCTTCCTACAATCTGAAGAAAAAGAAGAAGATCTGAAGTCTGAAGCTCTCTTCCTCCCTTCCTTCAATCGGTTGCTGAAGAAGAGATCAATCAACTGCTGAAGTTCCTTCAATCGACTTCATCAACCTCTCTTCATT
Source organism: Berberis vulgaris (assembly GCA_963556465.1). Classification (NCBI taxonomy): domain Eukaryota; kingdom Viridiplantae; phylum Streptophyta; class Magnoliopsida; order Ranunculales; family Berberidaceae; genus Berberis; species Berberis vulgaris. The sequence goes on along the minus strand of OY747130.1, from coordinate 27,225,457 downwards.
CAATCTGAAGAAAAAGAAGCTCTCTTCCTCCCTTCCTTCAATCGGTTGCTGTTGAACTGAAGTGAAGACTGAAGAGATCAATCGAAGACGTCGAACGGTCGAAGAGAACTGTTGCTTACTTCCTAAATCAAGTAAGCTTTCCCTCTCCTGAGTCTCCTCCCAGTCCCTCTTCCCTCTCATCCCAGTCGCTTTCTTCTTCCATTCGCTTCTTCTGCTCTTTGAAGGAACTTACAGACGAATTTCTTTGAAGGAACTTACAGACGAATTTCTTCTTCCATTCGCTTCTTCTGTTCATTCTAATTTGAAGCAACCTACAAACGAATTTCTAATTTGTAATGTAATGTTTCATTGTTTTGTAAATTAGATACACATGATGTAAATAAATTAGACGAATTTCTGTTCTTCTGTTCTTCCCTCTTCTGTAAATGAAATTTTTTGTAATGTTTGTTAATTACAAAGTGGATTTTGCAACCAAGTGGATGTTTGTTAATTAATCAAGTGATGACTGATGAGAAAAAAATTGCAACCATATGAGGACGATGTAGATTTTGCTATAGAAGTAGATTGATATAAATATTTTGTATTAACATTTTTCTAGTGTTTTACTGTGTTTGTTAATTACAGAGAATTCAATTCTTTAGCACATGACATGAATTCAATTCAAATACACATGATGCTATACACTCTGTTTTTTCCAACAGAGATGAAACACTCTCTGATAGATTATTTTTCATCCCTGATTATTTAACTTACTCTTGTTTCGTATTTGTATTTTGTAGATTATGTCGTCGGGAGCTTCAAATCCATTTGCCACTGCTAATTCAACATCGTCAAGTTCTTTGAAAAGGCCATCCGAAGATATGGCATGGGAATGGGGAACATGTGCATACCCAAACAATAAAATTATGGTAAAGTGCAACTTTTGCCCAAAAATTGCAAATGGAATCTCAAGATTTAAAGAACATATTGCGCACAAAAGAGGAAATATACTACCATGCACACATGTGCCAGATGATGTGCGAAAGAAGTGTTCAGACGCATTACTTCAAATTAAAAAGAAAAAATTTGAGAAGTCTAGGGTAAAAAAAATTCTTGAGAGTGATATGTTGCTGACAGGCGAAGAGGATAATAATGTAGAAGAGGGGCAAGAAACATGTTGTGATGGTGAAGCCGGAGGCAGCCGAAACATGAAGGCTGCTAGTGATGTGAGAGGTCCTCTTGATACCTTGTTAAAGACTGACCTATCCAAAATGAAGCAAACAACTTTGGAAAGAAATAATCCCCATAAAGAAAAATTGAAAAAAGTGGCTTGGGTTGCTATAGCCGATTGGGCATATGAGGTTGGACTTTCATTCAATGCCGTTCGGACTCCAAAGTTTAAAACTATGGTCCATGCTATTGGAGACTATGGAAGAGGTAAATTTTTTGACTTTCAAAGTTTTGATCATTATAGTTCATTTCATTATAGTTCATTTACTATTGTTTATTACTTTACTTTATTATTAATTTATTGTTACTTATTTAGGTATGCCTGTTCCGAGCTATCATAATATGAGAGTTACATTATTGAGAGATATGTTGGAAGATACAAAATTGTTTGTCAGGTCTATGAGGCAACATTGGGAAAATTTTGGATGCTCCATAATGTCTGACTTTTGGACTGATGGAAAGGGTCGTTCATTGATTAACTTCTTGGTGAATTGTCCACAAGGAACAGTGTTTCTGAAATCAATTGATGCTTCTGAATATGTCAAAGACGCTGCACTTATAGTGGGAATGATCAATGAAGTTATTGCGGACGTAGGAGAGGCCAACATTATTAAGGTAAGTTTATAATTGTATATTCAAAGTAAAATTATTAATTGCTTTATAATTTTATTAATCGAGCACTATATATTATTGTTGTAGTTTGTCACCGATAATGGCTCTAATTTTAACACTGCGGGAAAGGAAATAGAGAATCAACATCCCAAGATCTTTTGGACCCCTTGTGCTGCTCATTGCATCAATTTAATCCTCCAAGATCTTGGTCATAAGTTACCGAAGATACACAAAGTTTTGCCGGAAGCTAGATCTATTGTGGTATATATTTATAACCATGGGCGGGTTTTGAATATGATGAGGAAGCTGACGAGCAATAAAGAGTTGCATAGATCCTGTGTGACTAGATTTGCTACCTCCTATTATACATTGCAAAGTATTTGGGATAATAGGTGTCATTTGCAAGTCTTGTTCGTTTCAACCCAATGGAGGCAAAGTAGTTTTTCAACCAAGCCCGAGGGAAAGAAGATTGAGAATCTAGTGGCAAGAAATGATTTTTGGGAAAATGTAGAGTTTGCTTGCAAAGTTCTTGGTCCATTAGTTGAAGTATTGCGGTTGGTGGATTCAGAGGCAAAACCCTGTATGGGTTACATATATGAGGCCATGGATAGAGCAAAAGAAGGAATACAAAAAAATCTTGGCATAGCCGTAGATGAGGAAAACAGAGTTTTGAGATTGGTGTGGAAAATTATCGATGACAGGTGGAATGATCAATTACACCATCCTTTACATGGAGGTATTAAAGTCTAAACTTATATTTAATGTTTTATTTGTTTATTTATTTATTTATTTATTAAATAACTGAGATCCTAACCTAATAGGCTAATATGTTGTGTCCAGCTGGCTTTTACTTGAACCCCTCAATATTTTATAAACAACCTTTTGCTCAACTTGTGGGGAATAAGGAGATTAAAGCAGCACTTAATTCATGTATTATGAAGTTGTTACCCGATGATGCTGATAATGATCGTGTTACCATGGAATTGAGGATGTATAGAGATTCATTGGGGCAATTTGGGACTGCAGCAGCGAAACGCCAAAGAGACACATTCTCACCTGGTTAGTACTTAGTAATTTACACTTATAAACTACAATATTACTTATTTGCTTTATTGATTTTTACTTACAATTTTATTTTATTTTATTGAATAGTTGAATGGTGGATTAATCATGGGTATGAAGTTCCTCTTCTCCAAGGTTTTGCAATGAAAATCTTATCTTTGACTTGTAGCGCTTCACCTTGTGAGCGTAACTGGAGTGCATTTGACCATGTAAGTAACAATTATTAGTATAATCACTACAAGTTTTATTTCACAATGGTTTTTATTATTTGTAATTGTGAATTACTAATATATTTTTATTTAATTTCAGTTGCATTCCAAAAAAAGGAATTGTCTTCTTCAAGCAAAATTGAATGATCTTGTTTTCATTCAATACAACAAAAAGTTAGAGCGGAGAATGAAGGAAAAAAATGCAAACATAAATTCACAAGCTCATGATCCCATTGTCTTGAAGGACATTGATGAGAATGATGATTGGCTCGTTCCTACAGATAATGAGCTACAAGATTTTGTGAGGGAAGGTGATGATCTCACATGGTCACAAGTTAGAGATGCATTGGGAGCTACCGATCCTAGGCCAAACACGAGGTCGAGGAGTATGGCGCAACAATCAAATGAAAATACTCTGTACTCACTTCGTGATGAAGAACTAGAACTAGAAGACCAGGAGGATGTTGAAGAAGATGCTGACATAGAAGTAGACGAATAGTTGTGAAGACTGAAGATGGAAATTTGTTTTGATTTAAATATTTTGGACTAACATTTGCTTATGCTACTTTTGCTATAGAAGTAGATTGATAATTTGATACTTCATTTATTGATGTGAATGTGAATGTGAACACTATTATACACTTGCTACAATTCTATAATGTGCTACATTTATTGTTGTATACATAATACATTTGCTATTATTGTTGCTTTATTTTTTGTTGTTGTTACTTGCAAGTTGCAACTCTTGACTTCTTGCTTTTATTGCTTGCAGTTCTTGCTGTTGGAGTTATTGCTATGCCAGAATGTTTATGAGTTGCTGTTGTTGCTTTCGTTGTATTGGTTGTTCATAAACAAGTCCAGGTAACTATAAGTGTTTCAACCTGCAAAATTAAATTCATTTGATTAATTAGTAAAATAATATATGACTATGAATGATTACATATTTACACTCTTTTGATTAATTATTTATTTTGTAATCTATGACTATGATTAAATTTTAAAAATATATACTTTGAAAAAAATTGTCCGCATAATTCCGCTTAGTCCCGCATAATTATGAAAAATCGTAATGCGGTCTTGACCGCTTTTTGACCGCATTCCGCATTAACTGCATAGGGCAATATGCAATTTTATTTACTGTGTTTTGACTCTCTGTTCAATTACCTGCATTGCATAAGCTATATGAATCAAAGTTGGTTAAGACCACGGTCTTCCGATAAATTGAAGGCCTATATGCATCCCCATCTTGTCATATCCAACCTACAAAAAGCACACAGAATTGTAACAGATAAGAACATGTCACTACGACTAAGCAAGGTCAGAGGCTCAAAAGGGTAATTGAGATCCTACTGGAACTGATATTGCCGGCAATCCCAGAAAATTTCCTGCTGTCTGGCACCGTACAAGTGCAGCTGAAACAGCATAACAGAATTCACACAATCAGTTTTTTCGAATTTTCATTCACAATTAAAAGAACAGAAACCATCACCCTACAAGTTGCATGCATACCTCCGTTTATGTAATCAAATTCACCATATTTAAGAGCTTCATCACTGATTTAAGTATGTCCAACATAGCTGATCTGCACTCAGAGTCTGTAATCATGGGGCCTAACTGGCCTGCTCGGATGTCATCACATAATTGGCCTCACCTCTTCTTCATGAAGTGCTCTGTAGGATCACAGCTTCATCATCAGAGACATGTAACAAAAGAGAAATGAACAACAAAGATAAAGAGTTTGAGATGATACCTAAAGAACAATACTTGAACTAGGTTAGATGGCCACCACATGTAAGGAGAATACCTCAACCACAGCTCAAAACCAGTGTGCTAACCGCGCATGCTGAAACCCGTTGCGGCCAGAATATTCTCTTGTTTTTGTTATCATACAATGTCATCTCACTTCTTTAGGCTCTTAAACTCATAATATTAGAAAGTGGATTCTTGTTAGTTATTACTTAGGCTTTTCAGATAGCCTCTTGTTTGGGGGGATATAACAACCCTTGTTGATTTCTTCAGTCAGATTATCTACGGAAAATATCGCTGAAGATGCTGACAATGGAAACAAAATCTCAAAATCCAGCACCAAATGCTGCCGATGGTAATCAAAACCTGCCAGATCCAGGTAATAAGACCAAAACATATAACTACTGTTTGTGTTTTTTAGATGATATGTATATTGGCATCCATTCTCTTGTTTTTCCCGCGGACCCTTTTTTCATGCACAACACAAAATTTTGAAATTCACATGTTTTTTTTACTAGAGATCTGTTATTTCATTACTGTAACCCTTTTATAGGTACATTGTCCTCACCAAGAATGAATGGGTTACGATTCTTTTTATTATTATTTTTTTCTCAATAAATGTTGCTAGTGTATTGCTCGTGCATACAATACACTCTTTTAATTTCATTTGTGCTAAGAGGTGCATCTAGCTCATGTTGGCATCTAATGCCTTATTTCAAAGTATGAAATATGATATGCTAAGTGGTTCATACGATACACTCTTTTAAACCCATGTTTGTTTTTACGTTAAACTAACATATCAACATGCCTCTGAACAATGTGTTTCCTTGCCTCTGAACAATGTGTATCCATGCATCTGACACGAGACCTGTTTACATGCCAGTCATGCAACCTACAAATGTTAGCATGTTTTGACATTGAAGACAAGGCAGTTTTTGTTAGATTACATCATGCCTTTGGCAGTTGTACGCCTTTGAGACTATTGCAGCATGGTTTCATCACTGAATTGCATTTGAATGGGGTATTTATGATCAATTTCATTTGAAAGATCCTGGAAGTGCAACGAGTGCATTTGAATGGGGTATATATATATATATATATATATATATATATATGCATGCATAAATGTAATCAAGATCCTGGAAGTTCAACGAGTGTTTTTACCTATATATGTATGTATGTATGTATACATAAATCTAATCATTCCAAGTTTACAACATGATTTTTCGACAAAAATTATTGCAAATTGATACAAAGAGTTGAGTACTCACGAGCAAGAACTTCTGTTTCTTTATCAAGCTTCCTCGTGTTCAAAGTATTGCCACTGGAGGCAGCCTTGTTTGTTCCTGCTGTAGCTGGAAGATAGACAATAAAGCAACATTATCATTAGCATCAACAAAACAAAATTTGTGGACCAACATACATATAAACATTTTGTTTTAAAATGCACATTACAAGTTAAAATTATCCATTAAAGCTTCCTTGTAGGACCAAAGCTAGTCCAGAGACCAACATTTGTATGTAAATCATATAGCAATGACTTACTTCTAAATAAAACCCTAATTATATCATTTGTATGTAAATCCCTGAGATGTATTTCCTGGTTTCAAATTATATCAGGAATTTCATACAAAAATTAAAGATTCAAAAAATTAAATTATATCAGGAATTTATCAGGCATACGGTTTTGAGCCCTAGAGATTCAAACCCTAATTTCAAAAAACCTCTAAATAAAACCTACAGATTCAAAAAACAATTCAGAAACCCTAGAGATTCAAAACCTCTAAATAAAAAAACTCTACATTCAGGAACCCTAATTTCATCAAAAATAAAACAGAGAGAGAGAGAGAGTACCTGTACGAGAGAATGGTTGCAGTGGCTGATCGATTTTGAAGACGCCGAGTACTAAGGAGGGAAGATCAAGGAAGGAGGGGAGGAGGGAAGTCGAGGGAGGAGCAGGGAAGTCGAGGGAGGAGGGAAGGAGGGGAGGAGGGAAGTCGAGGGAGGGAGCAGGGAAGGAGAAGGAGCAGGGAAGTCGAGTGGAGTAGAGTCGAGGGATGGAGCAGGGATGACGATGTCGATGGAAGTCGAGGAAGTCGATGGAAGTCGAGGGAAGGAGCGGGTTTGTGGAGGGGAGGGAAGGTTTGTCGATGGAAGTCGAGTGGAGGGAAGGTCGAGCGCCAAAATAGCCCGCCCAAATTTTTTTTTCAGCTTTTCATGTAGCCACGGTTTTGAGCCGTTGCTAGAACTAGCCACGGTTTAGAACCGTTGCTAAAAATTTTTTTGCAACTATTTTGAGCCGTTGCTAGGACTAGCCACGGTTTAAAACCGTTGCTAATTTTTGTTTTTGCAACGGTTTTGAGCCGTTTCTAATAATGCCCACGGTTTTGAGCCGTTGCTACTAATAGCCACGGTTTTTAGCCGTGCCCAATATACCAACGGTTGTAAGCCGTGGCTAGGGTTTTTTTACCCACGGTTTTAAGCCGTTGGTACTTATAGCGACGATTTTTGGCCGTGAAAAATAAGCCAACGGTTTAGAACCGTGGCCAGCTCAGCGTAGCTAAACTGGCCTTTTGGTGTAGTGAACAATCAAGTTCCTCAATCAGGTGGGTGTAAACATGGTGAAAACAAAGAGAAAAAGAAAGGAAGCGGTAAAGTCTAGTCCTTGTTTGGTAAAGAGGTGCATAACACATTAATAACCGCGAAGCTCAAATCACAAATCACAATTCATATAAAAATCCTTCGACAGGAAGCAACTGAGACACAAACATAAAATATGTATAAGAATTTTACATTTAGCACACACTAAGGACAGGACACTAGATCTTACCTTAAACCTCCAAGAAGCAACTTAATTCTCTAAAACGAAATAAGAAAATATATAAAATTTTACACTTGGACAGCTGAACTACAAAATCTAGAAGAAAAAAAATTCATTATCTTCTATCCGCAGACAAAACCTTTTAAAAATTCATTATCTTCCAAACTTGTCATCATAATAATGTCATCATTATGCTGTAAAAAAGGATCAGACACATGGGAAATTGGTCTTCAAGTTAATACTTTTCTATTAATGCTCTCTCTCCCATTGTCCATGACCCGGATACATGAATTTATAGCTGCACTTTTCAAAGGTTCCTGACAAAAGAATTGGGATTTATTAGTTAACCACTTAAAGTACAACATCCTTGGTTAGTCAAGTGAACTGAAGCACATGAGAAATTGCAAAAAGCACCAAAAAAAAAAAACAGGACAAGTATGTACAATTGAAAGAACATTGTCACAGAAATTTTAAGAGCAAATTCAAATCAGTACAGTATTTGATCTTACAAATCAAATCTCTGATGTGTTGTTGGGATGAATGAGCAAAAGTTCCAGGTATGTGCAGTTTGATCGCTACATGTACACGTTGGATGCATGTCTTGTTGACTAAGTTTATGTATGGTGCGTATCTTTTCTGCCTAGTGAGTGCCTCCCTAAGTATTGGTTTTTTTCTAATTAATAGATTCTCTTCTCTTTCCTGATAATAGTTTTGAAAAATAAATAAATGAAACTACCAAGAAACATTAGCACCCTTCCTCCCATCACACACACAATTTCTTTCTCCTTTTGGTAAAACTTGAAATATTACCAGTGAAGCAAACGGTATAGGAGAAGCTATGGGGGCATTTGTTTTTGCTTCTAATTAGAAGCAAACTTCTGATGACCCATTACAATGTTTGTTTTGTGCTTCTTAATGGCTTTTAATTAGAAGAAAAACTTATGATTCCAAGTAAGCAAAACTAAGGTGCTTACTAAAAAGTTTTGACTTCTTACTTCTTAATGAAAACAAATGCCACCTAAGGCCATATCAATAACAAGGCTATATCAAGAACAGAAATCACAAAAATGACCAACAATACAGCAGTATATCAAATGGTTCAGTTCTCTACACTTCCCAGCACACCTCGAACTGCTTCATTTTCTCAGGATCTGCCATCTGACCATGTGTAGCAATGCCTAGCAACCTAAATTCGAGGACTTTGAAAAACATATCTATTAACATGTGATACAGGTGCAATGATATGTTTGCATGGCTTCATGGCATGAAACTTGGTCGTAATGAGAGAAGGTTTTAAAAAAGGTCATGTTAGGATAAGACATCTGAATCTGTTTGGCAAGTTTTGACACGTTTAGTTATCGAATCGAATTAAGCATGTCAATTCAACTACATTTTTTTATTTGATATGTTAAACGAATTGTGTCAGTAGGGATAAACGGAACAAGGCCATTTGTAAACAAGTGTTGTTCATGTTGAGGTGCCTTAACATGATTACTTATTTGCAAAACAGGTCGGGTTTTGGCGAAACCTTGCATGACTCAACCCATTGCTAACAGGGTAAAATCTTTATCGATGAGCTACTACGCAGATTACACATAGGCCAGCCTTGGAAGCATTAAGGCCTCAGCACTAACAAGTCCCAATTAGCATGTACAAAGACTCTGACTAATCAGGATCTCCATGATCACCATAACAATCTCCAAAACCTCATCCCAAATTGCTACCCCTACTTTTGGCTACATGGGCTGTGTATAGACTTATCATAAATCTAAAAACCAATACCCATTGCTATTCATCATCAAAACATCATCCCAACATCAAAACTCAAACAAATCACACATTGGCCAACTCTGCCCTTCATCACAAAATCACATAAATATTCAAAATCATTGTACAGCATATTGCTATTGAGGCCAATTGAGTATATGTTTCTTTGTTTCATTACCTCTTTTGCAATTAAGCTAAAAAACATTTAAACCAATTAAGCTAGAATACCCAAATGATCATGCTCATAACAATACAAACACACAGACATGGCTAAAGAAGACTATTGAGTAAATCATGCTGATGGTCTATACATAGTAGCAGACTCAAATCCTTACAATTGAAATGCTCCCTTGTATATAATAAACACTAGTGCTTAACAAAAGTCTCAAGAAATTAAAGAAGACCCAATACTCACCAAGTAGTTCTTCTACCGCTTCTTCAATAGCAAAGGACCAACATTATCTCCAGTGTCTTTGTTGTGCTTCACATGAGTTCCATCACATAGAGGAAATGTACCTGACCTCCAATAGCTTCCAAACACACAAACATTCCAATTAGAATCTCACCCATATGTTGTTCACAATCCAATGAGGCAATGAACAAAGACAGGAAATGAGAGAATGTTGAATAGCTTACCTGTTGTTTTGAGTGGTTATCTTAGTCTTCTTCTTCTCCTCTTCAGAAATCGAGCTGGACAAAAGAAGAAAGTGAGTTCTAGGGTTTGCTTATCTGAAAGAATAAAAAAAAATCAGAAGAAGAGATCAACAAAAAAAAAATCAAACTGTTTTGCTTTGCTGAAAGAAGAAAAAAAAATTTGAAACAGATCTGAAGAAGAAGAGATCTAAAGAAGAAGAAGGATCTTACCTGGAAGGAGATCTGAACCAATTTCATGTTCTTCTTCAGTTCGGTTCTCTCAAGATCTAAAGAAGAAGAAGGAGAAGAAAAGTTTGAGAATCTGCTTCGGTTCTTCATGTTCTTCTTCAGTTCGTCCTCTCCTTCTTTCGTCCTTCTTCTTTTCTGCTTCGAGAATCAGTAGTCACTACTACAAATATTAGCTTAGGTAACGCCACTTAGATAGCGCTTTTTTAAAGAGCTATCCAAGTGGGCGCTAGGATAGCGCTTATTTGTCTTTAAAAAAAAAAAATCAAAAAAAACGCTACAATAGCGCTTTTAAATTTTTTTTTCAGTTAAGCGCTATCTTATTTATGTCTTAGATAGCGCTTTAAAAAACGCTATGTGAAAAAACGTTACCAAAACTACCATAGCGCTTTTAAAGTGCTTGCATAGCGCTTTTAAAGCGCTATGCTACTTACCTCTTGTATAGCGCTTTATCCTATAGCCTAATAATTAAAAAAAAAATCAAATATCAAATTAAATCTCGTTTTTTCAGATCTTGATACGATCGGACGGTTAATATCACAAGCCCTAATAAAAACCTAAATCTCGACAACATGTTTTTTGGTTTTGCTTTTGCCATTTTTTCAAACACACAGAGAGGCGATAGGAGGCACGGAACCGAGGCGAGGAGGCGACGAACCAGATCGAGGAGGCGAGGAGGCGACGAACCGAGGAAGGACGCGAGGAACCAGAGGAGGCGAGGAACCGAGGAAGGAGGCGACTCAGGCGAGGAACCAGAGGAGGCGAGGAGGCGAGGAACCGAGGAGTCGCAGGGTAAGGACCAGGTTCGTCTCTCTCGCTCGACTCTCACTCAGTCACTGTTGGTGTTTTGTGTTTTGTGTTTTGTTGGCAAAAAAAAAATCTCAATGACTGCGACAAAATGAGATGGAGAAATCAAAAGACATACTACTTCCATCAACCTCAGTGAGTACTCAAAATCCTAAGAGCATCTCCATTGAAATAGAAAGATCAGACTGAAATTTAAACATTTTCGACTAATACAAGTTCAATTAAAAGTTAAAATTAGGCTAATGGACTAATCAGTCTTTCAAAGTCTACTGAGGAAGTGAGCATCTAATGTTCGTCTCTCCATCTCATTTCGTCTCTCTTGCTTCTTCTTGCTTTTTTTTTTTTTTTTTTTTTTTTTTTTTTGTTTGTTTGTGTTTTGTGTGTGATTCACTGATTATTAGCCTATTTTTTGTCTACTGAGGAAGTGAGCATCTAATGCATATTTTTATTGTTTTTGAGTTATAGGCATATAGCTTTATGTTCAAAATGTTGTCATATTAGTGTTTCATGTGTAGTATCTAATGGAATGGAATGAATGTGTTATTAAAAATGTGTAGTTATACTCGTATGAATGAATTATTGTTTCAAAGATATATGGACTGTTTTGTTGAAAAAATCTTTCAATCAAATTGTGACAGAGTGTATTAATATAACTTATTCAAAATGAAAATGTAGTAATCCGTATATGTTTCTTCATATTTTGATTCCGACAGGTTTCTAAGTCATTTCTCTATGATTTATTGTTACGAAATTGTTTGGATTCGATCTTTGTCTTCTCTTTGTGTATGATAGATTGGACAAATATAAATATTTCATGCTTAGCTTCCACTAATTAAAGTGATTGTTCATAGAATTGTGTGTTAGTAAGAATCTTGCTAAGTCCCAAGAGTGGAAAGAACAAGTAAAAAATGTGGATTCATGGCAATGGAGATTGATGTATTGATGTTTTTTTGTAGTATTGTTTTTAATGGATCGAGAATGGGTAAATGCGGATCGATTATCTGAAGAGTACAAGAAAGGGGTGGAAGAGTTTTGTGCTTATGCAACTAAGAATGCTAAAAATCCAATGTTCATTAAATGTCCGTGTCGAAAATGTTTAAATGTAAAAGAGGTTAGTGGTCAAATGAAGTTGCACGAGCATTTAATGTGTCATGGTATTGACAATACATATAAGGTTTGGACATATCATGGTGAGAGCAAAGATAAACGTAGCTCAATTGGCAAACGTAAACATAGAATCCCTTGAAGGCTGGTATTAAGGCAGAAGCATGGATTAGTAAGAAGGGGATGTCGTGGCCATGGAAAGGTAATGAACGTGATGCATCAGAAGCAAGAACCACCCGATTTGGCTGGCCCTGGATGAATCACGATCAAGAAAATGACGCTGCTCATCATAGAAGTACTGAATCTCTTGTGAAGCCAGAAACACACGTGGGGAAATTCAACAGGTCAGGCCATAATGAGGCTTCAGGGTCATGGTCCTCTTCTTTCAATGTTAACAGCACAAGTAGTGTGAGCAGTAGTGGCAGTACTAATAGTAGTGCTGTTCAAAAAGTTGACATGGAAACCGATTGCTTAGATTATGAAATCTTATGGGAGGACTTGACAATTGAAGAACAGATTGGACAAGGTAGTAATCTCTGCATCTTCTGCAGATTCTGTCTACACCTTATTAATGCAGTTAGAGAATACAATTTTCTGCTAAGTTTCATCTTTACAAGCAATTTTAGTAAATTCGCCGCTAATAACTGGAAATCATAGCAGCATGATTTTAAATTCATCCTTTTTCATGAACTTTCCCATAATGTTCTTCTCATCCTAGTTATGTCATTAATGAACTGCAGGTTCTTGTGGAACGGTATATCATGGTCTATGGTATGGCTCGGTATGTTTCTGTTCCTCTCCTGCCTTTTATTGACTGTATTGTGAGGCACGGGTTTGAAATGAAAGGGAGATCTCTTATATGATAATGAATATACGGCAGGTTATCTAGAAGGAGGGAAATTCAATATAGGCTGCTCTTTTAGGGTGTTCTCCTAATCATGAGGGTAATTAGAAGGGAGATCTCTTATATGATAATGTAGTTATGATATCAATTGAAGATCAAACTAGTTCTATCAAATTCAATACAAGAAACCCAGGAATTGACAATTGATTTTGTTAATGTGTTTGTTGTTTCCTTTCCATTTGTTGTGTGATTGTGTTTGTTGCTTCAATTGCTGAAAAATGTACTAATAATAGACATGTAATGACCTCTTCGGTATTGCTGTTCTTGTACAAAACTTGCAGCAAGAGACAAGAGTTCCTGATGTGGATATCCGTGGTTCCTTTAAGGTAGATGAAAACTTGGACACTGATACATTGGAGCAGCAATTGGATAAGGTAACTAAAAGAGGAAAGAGTTGCAACAGAAGGAAATCGATCTGCAGGCTATCATCATGGCCCGGAAACTAATGGAAAAGCCGAATAACTCTGGTTCGCAACGTAAAAGGCCAAAAAAGGCTGCTCCCAAGGTAAATTGGTATTTCCAATTTTTCTTTGATATTTAAAATTTCTTTGGTTTGTTCAGTTTTAGTTTTGTAATATAGTTACTTGAGGTTTATAACATGCTCATAAATCATAATAAAATTCTAAAAATGAGTAGATGGTATTCAGTTTTGCCGAAAAATACATTCTCTTGAGTCTATTTAAGCTGTTTTTTAAAACAAAATAATGTGAATTGCAGGCAAATGCTCAGATCGTTGCTGACATGGATGAACATAACAGTAATGTGCAGAACGAACAACAGGACAATGATGCTTCTAAGATCAAGGTTTGGCTTTTAACTTCATTTTTAGAATTTTCCACGTTGATTTAGTTGTTGAGTTTCACTTAAGCTTGTAGTTGTTGATTTTCACTTAAGTTCTTAGTTGCTGAGTGCTTCTGTATCCTGTGTACTTGTCTTTTTAGTAGTACTTCCTTGCATTTAAAGGCATAAGATAGGTTTCTAGGTTTTTTAGATGAGCCTGTCTACGAAGTAGTAGGAAGTTTAATAACATTTAGCATTACCCGAGGCACACTAGCAGTTCTCATAGTTGATTGTGGAAATGAGCAAGTGGGTTGCTTGAGACATGCAGAGTGAACTCGTAAAGGCATGTCAAAGGCACGCAGAATGATACAGTTCTATGAGAACTGCTGTAGCCTTGTAGGGTACATACTTGCATGTAATAACATATGAATATGAATGCTCATGAAGAATGCTGAGTCAATACCCTAGTATATGAGATGTGTTAAGATCATGCTTTAGTAGTGCATTACATAGTGCTTGGGTTAGGATATTGGATCTTTGATAATTCAAAAGTTACTGTTGTCTATCCTAGTTTATGGTTATTGGATATCTTGTTTCTGTTTCCTTGGTTTAATTTGTTTCTGAATTCCTGAGGTTTCTTGGTGCAGAATGCGCCATCAGTGATGGTAACCAGTGAGAATGCAAATTCATCCAAGTCAGCAGTGGAGTTTAAAGAAGGGATGCTTGTAGAAGTCAGTAGTGAAGCTGAGGGTTCTGTTGGTGCTTGGTTTACTGGAGTGATTGTTCAATCAGCTGGAGATGATAAATACTTAGTGGAGTACAAGTGCAACGAAAATGAACTGTTGAGAGAAGAAGTGGATAATTTGCACATCAGGCATGAGCCCCCTGCCCATCCGGATGTTGACTGTTTCAGTCAGTCTGAGGAAGTTGATGCTAGGTACAGTAATGGATGGTGGTCTGGTGTGATTTCAAAGGTTGTTAGCGACAAGATGTACTCTGTCCACCTCAAGGAGAAGAATGAAGAATTGGAGTTTGGGCATTCTGATTTGAGGCTTCATTATGATTGGGTTGATGGAAAATGGACCAGACCTTCACAGGTATAACGTTTCTTCATCTGATGGTTAACAAAGCTATTAAATTTTTTTGCCTAAGCATCCATGAACAATGTTTTCAACTTCTCTAAGACTCCTGTAATTACCTGTTGTAGTAATGTTTGACATGCTAAACTGATAGTTGTGTGACCGCTTTAGCTTTTCATTACGAGGGTAGCATTTCTTGTAAGCATCCATGAACAATGTTGTCAACTTGTATTACTTAAACAAGATTCCCGTAATTACCCCTGTTTAGTAATGTTTGACATGCTAAACTGGTAGTTGTGTGAACTCTAGCTTTTCATTACAAGGGTAACATTTCTTATCGGTGGTTATATCAGTTTGTACTTGATTTCTGATGTGGTTATGTTGCTATATGCTTCCATCTTTCATTTGAACTTCTGTTGTCATTTACTAATTGTGTCATTCCATGCCTCCTTCACAATTTAGTGTCTCAGAGTCTTATCACCTCTATACTATCAGAAGGGTTGTCAGTAGACTACTTGGCAACATTTTGTTTTCTGAAGTTTTTTACATGTTATAAACTATTGTGATAACCCAGAATCTCCTAATTAGAAGCTCATAATACTAGTGACCTACAATAAGGTTAGTATTGTTTCGCTTACTAGCTGAATGTTGAAGCTTGATAATTTCACTCATATAGAATTGACACCGTCTGATGATATTGCAGGTATGAGAGCACCTGTTCGGCCTCCTCATGGCCATCCTTCTCAATGTAGTTCTCAAATGTTTTCACAATCTTCATCATCTTCTTGTGATTAATCTTGTCCTTGTGCATTCTGTTTCTGCAGGCCATTGATAGGCTTCCTTTAGTTCCCGGAGTTCTTGAGCTCGTTGGAATTGGTTATTCTGGGGTAAGTTCCACACCTATTACTGCTACTATATATATATATATTAGTTGAGAAGGCTGCTATCAAGAAATATAGTTGGACCTTTAGTCATTTACATTTATCTTACTGATACAAAACCCTTTGTGTTTGGCAGTGGTTTGCATATATATAGTAGCAATAATAGGTGTGTTCTTGTATTTCAGGTTAAGATTTATATACCAACTTAGTGTGTGTGTGTGTTGTTATACTTATACAATGCCATGATGCAATTTCAGGTTATGCGAGGATACAATTTGAAGTGGCGGTAAAATCTGAGAAACATTCAGCGGTGCCGCAATGTACAGACGAAGTTAGGACTGTAGGAGAAGCTGTTGGCCATTTCATTTCGTGGCCAAAAAAGCTGGTGTATATATATGATAGCATATTAACAATTTGTATGAATGCTTAAATTATATTTTGAATGAATGAGAAATAGTTAGTTATCATATTGTGTCTTTATTGATTGATTGAACGTTGTCATTATTATATTAAATATTATATTTAGCCCAGAAAATCGGTATCGGAAAAATAGAAAAAACAAATCAAATAACTTAGATAGCGCTCAAATTAGCGCTATCTAAGTTTAACATATATACTACAATAGCGCTTCTTTAAGCGCTATCTAAGAACAATCTAATTACTTGCATAGCGCTTATTTACGCGCTATCTTAGCAGATAAACAAATCTAATTTAAAAAAATCATTTAAATTAAATAGCGCTTAACAAAGCGCTATTCAAGCTAATTTAAAAAAAATTAGCGCTTACATAGCGCTTTAGAAGGCGCTATTGAAGTTAATTAAAAAAAAAAAAAAACGCTTAGATAGCGCTTTAAAAAGCGCTATCTAAGCGAAGCGCTATTCAAGTACGCGCCTTGCATAGCGCTTTTTTGAGCGCTATCTAAGCTACCATAGCGGTAGCTTAGATAGCGCTAAAAAGCGCTATCTAAGCCTATTTTTAAGCGCTATGCAAGCCTATATTTGTAGTAGTGAGTGCCTGTGAAGAGGAGGTGTGGAGAGAGTGAGAATTTGTTTTTCCCCAATTTTTTTAGCCAAAGCGGGAAACTGCTCCCTCCAAAGCGCGAAAGAATTTTCGCCAAAGCGCGAAAGTGATTGGTCTTATAGCTACGGTTTAAAACCGTTGGCAGTTTTAGCCACGGTTTTAAACCGTAGCAACCCTTTTGGTGTAGTGTTTTTTGGCACGATTTTATTTTTTAGCCACGGTTTTAAACCGTTGGCCGTTATAGCCACGGTTTTTAACCGTGGCAAATAAACCAACGGCTTAGAGCCGTGGCCACCTCCCCGTAGCTAAACAGGCCTTTTGGTGTAGTGGTTGTAGAACAGGACATTGAAAGATTCTTGTGTCCACCAAAGTCCTCTTCACTTCCCACCTTGCAATAGGGACCAAAATGACAATAGCGTCATTGTGCGGTATGCAGACGCCTTCGAGGTCCTTATTTGTGAAGGTCAAGGTCGGGATAGGGCTCTGTACCCGCGAGTAATACACGCGTATGCCCTCGTTTGTTGGTTGTGTCTGCATCTCAAGGAGTGTTTGCTTGCGGGACCTGTTTGATTGTTTTTTTTTTATCTGACTCTGTGAAGGACATATTATACTTGGAGTCTCATTTTCAATTTCTTCGACAGCCTCTCCCCTTTCCTTGGTTCGATCCTGCCATTTCTCTTAACCTAGGAATTCCTTTAGTTTGCCCTTGCGAATCCAATACTTGATCTCGTACCTTAGACTCTTACAGTTGTTGGTGTTGTGGCCACCCTCCTTGTGGTATGAGCAATACTTGTTGTTGTCGTGTTTGGAGGGGTTTTCGCCCTGCTTTGGGGACCACTTCAGATCTTCCCAATTTTTTTTTATGGAATTTAGGATGTCCGACAAGCTAGAGTTGAGAGGGGTCATGGATATAGATCCAACATAGTTGGAAGATTTCTCTATCCTAACGTGGCCAGAGTCCGACCTGTTGTCTTTGTGTTTTTTCTTTTTTCTTTCTTTGTCTTCTCGCATTTTCCCTCCTTTCTGTCTCTAGAAATGGAGGGTTTCTTCTATACTTCAATTTCCTTATTTGTGTTCTCATTTCCTCTAGGGTTATATACCTTTGGGCGCCCTTCAAGAGTTCTACCATATCCAGGGCTTTCCAAGGTGAGGAAGTCATAAAATTTTCCTTTTTTTAGGCTCGTAGTAAAGGCCATCACAGCTGTATCATAGTTGTAGCCATTAATGAGCGTCAACTCGTCATTGAAGCGCGTGATGTATTCCCCTAGCATTTCGTTTGACTTCTGCCTTAGGAGAGTATATAATGCAGGCCTTTCCTGATATGCTGGCTTCCAACAAAGCGTGTCTGGAATTCTTTAGCCAGTGTCTTGAATGAGTCGATTGACTTTGGCGGGAGGTTGTGGAACCATGTTAGCACTGACTTGTTCAGGCTAGTAGGGAACATTTTGCACATCACCTATTTAGAACCTTCTTTGAGCACCATTACATGTTGATAATGACACAAGTGGTCAAATGGGTCGTCGGTCCCGTCATCAATTTCAAGCTTTGGAGGGATGAACTTCTTTGGCAGAGCCTCATTCATGATGTGGTCCACGAACAAAGAAACAAAGAGGCAGTACAACAAGTCTAGGTAGTGCGCCCCTCGACGGAGGGGGTTTTGCGGGGCGAGTCTGTCTACCCTGAAAATTGGATTTGCGTTGCCCGCGCCGCCACCTCTAGTCATGTGAGAACTAGCATGGGATTGACTCTCCTGTGCCTACTCTCTGTTGTTATCCTGAGATTGAGGTCTGTGTTGCTCCTGATCTCCATCGGATGGTGGAAGGTTCTACTGAATGAGGATTTCCACTATTTTACTGATCTGTTGTATTTGCGATAACAACAAATCCATCATGGGGTCTGTCGTTGCTACTGCTGGTGCGGGAGTGTGATCCTGCTGCACTTGTGTTACCAGCACCGCTAGAAGCGGTGGTATAGCACCAGTCTGAGCGTTTGACGTGTCCCCTTGTTTTCCATTGTTGCGGGATCCGGTGGTCACCATCTTCTGAAATTATGAAGAGATGATGCTAGTGATTGGTTAGAAAATCTATTGTCCCCATGAACAAAGCCAAACTGATGAAGTAAACTTTCGCTCCATGCTTGACCTTGACCTGTTGACTTGCACAAGCAAAACATGTGAGCCACGTACCACTGTTGTGGTGGCCGATGGAACTCCAATGCTAAAGTCAGACCGAGATTTGAGAAAGGCTTAATGCTATAAACAGGTAATTTGTAGCATACCTCAGCTTACCAACCTCATGTATTATTTATAGTGTTGGAGTTCTGGCTCGACCAGGCCATCGGTGGCGTAGTATAGGGATGGAGATCTTCGTGGAGATCCTTATCTATCTAGGAGTTGTCTTGTGGATGGAAGTTTCCCTATTAGACTTGTGCTCCTAGATACGCGGGAGATAGTTCTCAATCAGAGTGTTGTCCATACATGAAAGTTTTCATATATGATGTATATTCTGGTATTTGATTCATAGTTGGAAACAAGGTGTTTTGGCTTGCATGTTCGAAGCTGGTCTATGAGATACTTGCCTTAATAGGTCTCATGGGTATTGAGGATGGTTGTAAGACGTGTGGGCTTAACAGGCTATTGTAATTTGGGTCTGTCAGTCGGACTATGCTGTGCGGGCTTAAAATCACTTGGGCCGGATCAATGTTGGGTTGACGCTTGAGCCTGTTATTCCTTGAGATTATCATGACACATGTACGGTGTAAAAAAGAGGATATTTCAGTGTATCATCAGTGATTATTGATGGGGAAGGCACTCCGATGTTAAACTTAGTCGACTGTGCAAGGATGAATATAGACTAGTTAAAATTGGTGTTGCATGTGCGTACCTTTCTCTTTTCTTTGATTCTCCTTATATAGAGAGTGTTTCACTCCTCAACTAGCCCTACTGTCGAGGACGTGATGGAAGGAGAAGATCTCGCCCAAAATCTTACATGTTCATGACTGAGTCTTCTTTGACACTTGGCTCTGTTTGGGACCCAATTCTTGTTTGGATTAAGAGTTGTGCAAATGAACCTTGGGCCTATGATAGCTCAGAGAAATGTGTTTGGGCCTTATTGTCCTGAGCCAAGCTTAATCATTGTGTGTAGGTGACTTTGAGTCCCTTATAAATTGTGAGCCACAACGATAAAGGACTTTGTGTCCTTGTCTGACTCAATTGAGTCCTGATTTCACAATCTCCACCTTGGCGAACAATTTTTGGCCACCATACAAGCATCACAAACAACCACATAAACATTTCTACCTAGGCATCACAAACAACCACATAAACATTTCTACCTAGACAATGCTCAAACTTGATCCCTGGAACTGCGTTTGTCAACATATCAGCTGGATTGTCTTGAGTACTCACCTTCTCCAAGAGAACCTCACCATCTTCAATGACATCCCTCAGAAAATGATATCTCATATCAATGTGTTTCGTTCGGGCATAATGAACCTGGTTCTTTGCCAAATGGATAGCACTTTGACTGTCACATAACATTGTCACCTCATATTGAGTAATACCCAAATTACTAACCAAACCTCAAAGCATAAATGACTTCCTCCACAGCCTCTGATGGAGTCATGTACTATGCTTCAATAGTAGACAAAGCAATTGTAGACTGTAAATGAGACTTCTAGCTCACTGGACCCATCACCAATATAAAACAACAACCTGTAGAAGATCGACACCTTCCAAGATCACCAGCAAAATCCGAATCAGCATATCCTCGGATCACATTTGACACATCTCTCTCATATACTAAACAAACATCCAACATATCCCAAATATATCTCAATATCCACATCACTGCCTACCAATTCTATTTTCTAGGGTTTGACATAAACCTACTAACCAGACTAATTGCATGAGCCGTATCCGAACGTGTGCAAATCATGGCATACATAAGACTACCAACTGCACTAGCATAGGGAACCTGTGACATGTATTCCCTCTCATCCCTTGTGCTAGGAGAATACTTACCCAAGAGCTTAAAGCGAGCTGCCAAAGGATTACTTACCAACATATCCATGTCAAAACGATGAATAACTTTCACTAAGTATTGTCTCTATGACAATGTCAATCTGCCATTCTTCCTATCTCTCACTATCTCCATCCCAAGTATCTTATTCGCTGAACCACGATCTTTCATCTCAAAGTCCATGCTTAGTTTCAACTTCAATTTATCAATCTCTTCCTTGCTCTTCGCAGCAATGAGCATGTCATCAACATAAAGTATGATAAACACGAAAGACCCACCTTCGAGCTTTTGTGTGAATACACAAGGATCATACAGACTCCTCACATTTCCCTGCTCAATCATAAAAGTATCAAACCTCCAGTACCACTGCCTCGAAGATTGCTTCAACCCATACAATGACTTCTTCAGTTTGCATACATTTTCTTCCTTACCAACAACAACATATTCGCGGGCTGAGACATATATATGTTTTCCTCCAAATCTCCATGCAAGAAAGTAATCTTGACATCAAGTTTCTCGAGCTCTAAGTCTAGTCGTACTGTTAAAGCCAAAAGGACTCGGATTGAATTTTGTTTTACCACCGGAGAAAATACTTCATTGTAGTCCACACCTTCTTACTATGCATATCTTTTAGTCACCAATCTTGCCTTGTATCGTATAACTGTACAAATATCCTTGGAATCTGGAATCGCGTCTTTCACTGTGAAAACCCACTTACACCCAATCGGCCTTTTCTTTTTAGGGATGTCACAAGTTCCCATGTATGATTCTTTTAAAGAGAAAACATCTCCTCATCTAGAGCCTCCTTCCATTCCCCTTTTTGAACACTCCGCAAAGTCTGCGTATAAGTGGTAGGAATATCATAATACCCGTGAAAAACTGAGAATGTGCAAGCTGCGCCCTCCTCTTAACCAAATCTAAGTGGTGCACGTCTGACTCTGGGCTCTCTACCTGTTGCTAAAGATGGTGTTTGTAACTGTTGAACCCGTTGTTGTATAGGATCCATGTCTCCATCAGTAGGAACCTCATATTATGTTACTGTCTCATCATGCATCATATATGTATCACTTCTTCCCTCAGTAAAATGAACACCATGCTTTGTATGAGATCTAGGAGATCCCATCTTCACCTGTAGAGAATCTCTAGGATCCTCTTCTTCATCATAGCTATCACCCCTCCAAAGAGGAGAACCATCTTTGCATTTTTCACACTTTGCCTGTAACAAAGCCTCCTCATAGAACTTCACACATTGGCTGATCACAAGCTTTTGTAAGTCAGGGCACCATAATCTACACCTTTTCACATTATTTGGATAACCAGAAAAAATAACTTTTTTGACCCTTACTCCAATTTTGTCCTCCCTAACATTAAAATATGTTGGACAACCAAATACTTTCATAGGAATCGAAGACTCAATAGCAGATGAATGAGAGCAGTTAATGAGATAGCACGCCGTGTTTACTGCTTCAGCCCTCCGTATTCTACCCAAACCTGCATTGGACAACATGCACCGTGCTCTCTCCAACAGGGTACGGTTCATCCGCTCTACTACCCCGTTCTGCTGTGGTGTTGACTTCACTATAAAGTGCCTTCTAATGTCATGTTCCAAACAAAACTGCTTCAAGGGATCCTCGGTATACTCACTGCCATTGCAGATCTCACTACTTTGATCACCCTTCTAGTTTGTTTCTCAATCATAAATTTTCACTTCTTGAAGATATCAGTGACTTCATTTTTATGCTTCATGGTATACACTGATCCTCTCTGGCTAAAGTCATCGATAAAATACACAAAAATACCTGGTACCTCCCTTGGATGCGAATCTAGAGGTTCCCCAAACATCATTGTGGATGTAATCAACAATCCCCACAGTGTTATGAGTAGCATCACCAAAACTAACTCTATATTTCTTGCCATAGATGCAATGCTCACAAAAGTCCTCACCGCCAATCAAACCACACATGCTTAAAATATTTAATCCACTCTCACCAACATACCTTAATCACGTGTGCCATAACTGTTTGTGGGTAAAGCTCTTCTCATCAACAACTGTAGAGACCCTAGCTCCACCTTCAACTACACTACCATGAAGAAAATATAGATTTGTATGCCTAACAGCTGTCATAAGCAACTTGTCACCAAAATAAACATTGCATACCCATTCTCACCAATATACTTGTAGCCTTGAGCTTCAAGCACCCTAAGAAAAATCAACCCCTTTGAAAGAGCTGGAACATGACGTACCTCGGTAAGTTATCTACATGAACCATCTGTCAACTAAAATTTGACTGTACCAACACCCATTACCTCTGTAAGAGAAATCAACCCCTTGCTCTCATTCTCTTGTTTGTTATGATTATCCTTCCACTCTGAACAATCCCTCTTGTAATGGCCCTTGTGCTTATATTTGTGACATTCAACCTTAGACATATCTCTGCCTTTTGATTTAGACCGGTTCCTTCTGTAGTTGTTCCTTTTGATGTAATTTCTTCCCCTTGTCATTCGAAGCACTGTTTCTGTAAGTTTTGCAAGTGCAGCTTGAACAATATCACTATACACTAATTTTTATTTATTCAATGTTGTCATCTGATCAACAAACAAATTTAGCTTCCAAGCTAACATAATATGACCAGTCATGAGTTTACTTGGTTGTAACCTGAAAGTGAAGAGCTTCTTATGTGGGTACATCACACTCCCTTAATCATTCTGAATATACATAATCTGAAGCTTATCCCAAATACCTCGAGCCATCATTTCATCAGCGAAGTTGTAAGCGTCACTGTGAGAAAGACACAAATCATACTACATGCCTTCTGATCCATTTTACTCCACTTCTTGATAACCTCAATTGTCGTCTGATCTGATGATGGTTTCTTTTTCTCATTTAGTGCATCATTCTGATCCAAAGTAACGAGAATATATTTACAATCCATCTGCCAAGCTTTAAAATTGTTTCTACCATTAAATCGAACAATGCCGAACTCATGGACTTTTACATAGCCATCATCCCATGATTAAGAAACCCTTTCAACCATTTTATTTGACACCTTGAAAGCACAAACACCAACCAACTTGTGCTCTGATACCACTTGTAGTAAATACTTGAAATAATCAACCCAAAGCCAACTGCTACAATTAAACTAAACAAAAGGCCAAGATCTAGTTGGTGAAAGTGAATGATTGAAAATTGTGCTATGAAACAAGGAAACAATAAACAATAGTAAAAAATAAAGATCACAACAAGAATTTAACGTGGTTCGGCTTTGCCTACTCCATGGACGACGACTTTGTAACAACCTTATTGATATGGAAAACCTTACACCGGAGATTACAAGAAGGGAAGAGAACCAACTCACTGTTTCTTCACCGGAAACACAACCACAAGAATAACCCCTGCTACACCATGTTTCTCACTGTTTCCCTACTAGAAAATAGCCCAAAAACGACCCTATAACATGTTCTTACACCCTCTTTTTCTCCCTGTATAAAACAACCAAAGAGGTGGGTTTACAACCTACAGGAACAGTTGAAATCAACCATGTATTTCACTGCGCACGCTCTGATTTTCACACTGTGATTGCTGCCCTTATTTTCCACGTTGTATATGCTTGCTATTTAAAGAGAAGAGGACTTGAGTCCTTGCCTAACACTTCCCATATAATTGGGAGTTCAACTCCTTGTTTGATTGTGAGTCCCACATAATTGGGAATCCACTTTGAGTCCCCTAAAAATTGTGAGCCACAAAGATAAAGGACTTTGTGTCCTTGTCTGGCTCATAAGTTGAGTCCTTGTCACACTCATAAGTTGAGCTTTGATTTCACAGAAACACAATACAACAACAAATAATGAACAAAATGACAGTGAATTCAACTCATGGACACAAACCAAAAAATTTTGTTCTTTTAGTGCACCTGAACCCACTTCTGTTGCTGGAATCTAAGGCCCCAAAACATCCAATCTGTTTACATGATTTGTTTGAGACTGTGAGTCTATCTAATGAGAAACATCTAACTCAGTTCCTTCTGTCTTCATGAGATATATCTGATGTAGTTTACTAAGCTTGGGAGATCAAGAATGCTAATGAAACCATGAAAGCTATAAGCGGATGCAGTATAGAGAGATACAATGAGGAACTAGCATTCAACAGCCATGGGATGGAATTTGGAGGTGGCATGACACAGTTATCACCATTAAAATAAACTCATCTAGGGAAAGCCCAACCAATATCAAAAGTGAATGTGGCCTTATCCTTCTGAAATAGTAGGTTAGATTGTACATTTCCATAGGGATCAATTTGCATGGGGTAATCATTGTAGAATTAGACCCCCCATAGCATGGCAGTATCATTGTAGAATTTGTATCTTGAATGAGCAAATCATTGTAGAATTGGACCCTCTTATCAAAAGTGATGAACACAAGATTTTCTATCAAACAACTTCACTGCTCATCAAACTGATTCAATCAAAGTAAACTTCACAGAAACTCATAAGCAGTTAGATTTAAGTCTAAATACTTGCAAAAAAAACAAGACAAAATCTACTGAACAGACAATCTACTGAATAAGTTGGTAGATGCTTAGATGGTGAAACCACGAATGCATTAAAATATCTTATGGCATCATCATAAGAGGTGAAACCCGACCAGTTAAGACAATTTAATTTCTTTGCTGGTTCACCAGGCTTTTTCCCATACATGAAGTTTGAAACCTACTACTAAAATTTTAAAGGTAATTTACTGAATGCACTAATGTAAAAGTGACGACTAGCAAGACAATTAAACAGAAACTGTACCATCCATCTAACAATAAGACTAAGTCATCATTACTGAAAAAGGTATAACTGATGCTCCTGAGGAAACATCAAAGTCAGAAATAGTAGCTAGGCACAAAACACTCGAATACGAGTGCAAAGATAGGGTAGTCATCAGCATGTTTTAGGTGGGAAGCAATGAAATTCGCAACCTATGTAATTTATTTGCTTTATGCTTCATATACATTTCATGAATGTATAGCATGTCAGCTTTTTTGCCAAGAAACTAAAAAACAATAATGTATAGCTAGCATGAAGGTATCTCAAACTCACCTATATGTGTATGGTTTCCTCTATATGTGCCAAATAACAGGGGACTATGTTTCAAAAATAGGCACTTCAAGTGTTTCAGTCATATGATGGACCAAAAAGTTAGGACTGTAGTATTAGCAACCAAAATTCTCAGTAAGTCATGGAACTTCCCAAGTAAGGCATTTGGTTTGTACACTGTCCTCAACAATGATGAACAATGTCCTGGAGCTGATTCATTAAAAAACTTTGTAAGGTTGATCAAGTAATTAAAAATATATGGACCAAAGGTGCATATATGCTGACAGAATGGATTGCCTTTTACCCTGTCAAGAAGGCTACTTTTTTAGCTAGTAGTTACTAGTCTGTTTCAAATAATGAGAATGAAGAATGTGTAAAGGATTAACAGAGAAGAAGCTTTTATTCCAACAAAGAAGATTCTCAACAGACTTGGTCATCTTCTCTACCCCTAGTTTTCTTTTCCATTCTCTCTTCTTTTGACTATTGATTTATATCCATATAATCAATTAGGTTGCAGAATTTTTGAACATCGGTTGTGAACGTATTTCCTCTGGAAAAAAGTAATTAGGATTTTAGGTTATGATCGAAAATTCTGCAACCTATTTGATTATCTTTTTATCAAATAGACTAGTAGGTGTTTTCATTTTCCTAGGATCAACACCTAAGTGAACCTTGTTAGAAACATGTTTTGCTTCGAACTTACTTTTCTGCATTGTGTAATTCTCTGCAAGATCACGACCATAGTATTATAAAACTCAACTGTTTATAGCCTACTTAGGCATCATAGTGTTGTGCAAGTACCATCCTTCCATCCCAACCATGCTATTGTGTTGATTTAAAGAATTATAGTGAAACTTCGTCCAGAGTTAGTAAGAAGAACATCATAAACAGCCTAAACTCAGCCATTTCTGCAAGTTCCAGCCTTCCATACTAGCTGTTGAACGAAGAAAGCCATCCTTTGACTAGTAAGAGCAGCCACACGAAGCAATAATAGAACAGTCAACATTTGGAAAGGGGGTGCTCCTCCTGAAAGAACAATAGTTCAGTCAGCAGAAAAAAGGGATGTTTCTGCCAAAGGAATTTGGTCATTGGGTCAAACATGGTTAAGTGCATTTTTTTTTTCTTTTTTTTTTGGTTCAAAATGATGAACAAACCCAAACCAACTCACCATTCTTTCCCCATAATGCAAACCTCAACCATACTCAAATTTGAGCTACATGATGCTCAAAACAAATTCTCAAACAACAAAAATTTTGTGGGTTATGCCCCAAATAAATGGAAGTTGAACACCCAAACCTTCTCACTCAGTCACTTTCCCTTCCTTACAATGCAAACAATAAATAAGCAAGAAAGCAAAATTATTGACATCTTCATCCATCTCAAAGTACTTCAAACAAGTGCTGCACACAAGTACACAAAAAGTAGAAACTACTCCAACAAAATCAAACCATGGCACCAAAAATTAACCAAAGATTATGCGAAATGGAGTGCAGATCAATCTATCACTCCAAATAACCCAACTTATTCTTTCTTGCCCATATTCACATAATCAAATTTGATGGTAGTTCTTGAACATCCAAACCATCTCTCACAACTCTATCCTCAGATCACAAACTACAGACAACTAAAAGAAAACAAAATTATTGGTACCATGAATCATCTCACAAAGTACTTCAACCAAGTGCTATATGTACAGGTACACAAAGTACAAACTATTCCACCAAAATCAAACCATAGCAACAAAAATTATGTAAGAAAAAAGTTAAAAAGTAGATCAAAATCCAATAAGACTGAAGAAATAGAACGAAAGGGGTGGCCAGAGCTTCTGTTAGAGCCCATGGGATTGTGAAATGGGCAAAATCGAAACTTCATGCATGAAAACCCCAATAACACAAACATCAATTTTGATCTCAAACAAGCAAAATCTGATAATTTAATTGAAAATTCCAGATCGTAAAAACCTTCAAAAACATCAAACACAATCTCATACGAATTAAAGTTGCAACCTTTAGAAATGTGAAATCAAAATCAGCCTGATTTCATAATGAACAACATTCATCGGAAGAGAAATAGAGATGGAAGAAGATGAGAGAGGTACCTGGTGGAGGAGAGAGACTCGAATGGAGTAGAGATCTGCTTTAAGCCTTCAACGATGTAAAAAAAGAGGCAAGGGAATAGAGAGTTTCGAATGGAGGATAAAGCTTCCACGCGTGAAAAGAGAGGCGAGGGAGAAGATAAATTTTCAGTCTCCAAAAATTTCCCTAGAAATCCGAGGCATCCAACTTCCATCAATGGTGGAAATCTGTGGCACGTGCTGGCATCTCATGCCCATGTATAAAACCCTAAAAAAAACACCTAAAATCCTATTCTAAGTGAGAATAGTATTCTTATTCCCCTCGAATGGGTGCAACCAAACACAAATATTTCATCACAATGACAATAGTAGGCTAAACCTCCCCTTTCAAGGAGAGGAGAAGAAACCTACTTCAGTGATGTAGAGTTTAGTTTTAACACAAAAAATAATTAAACTTGTATAATTTCTATTAATCCCATATTCAACCAATGAATCTAAGTTGTCAAATCGAATTCTCCAAATCATCTTCTATTCTCCAAATCTTATTTCCCTTTTTTCCACCAATTCATAATTTTATTTGATCTTCTAAATTATTTTTAAAATTTTGAGCTTGAATCCTTTTAACTTAGTGAGTAGGATGATAATCCCTACGAACCACTTCACTTGTATTTAAAACTTTGCTAGAAATTGATAATAAGGGAACAAACACAAAAAATATATATTGATTTGCTTGGAATTTTAGGTGATAAGAATTTCAAACAAATCAAATGGCGCCTTTGCCGATTATCAAGTGAAAAAAGAAGACAGTAACTCGTGTATCATCAAAGGGCAATTTTTTGTCTTTGAGGCGATTTCTTTAAGCCAAGGGCAACACGGTCTTTTTTAGGTGTTTTTAATTTACACCATCAGATCTTACAACTTCTCTAATCTGGACCGTTGTTATTAGGGCTTTCTCTTCTTCTCTATGGCGGCTCCTCAAGCCGCCAAGGGAGGAGAGTCGCCATTAGGGGGCAGGCGCTATAACCGAGGTCAAGCACCGTAGTTTCCTCCAAGCTTTGGTGTTTGTGAAGAAAGTTACCATTGAAGAAGAACCTATGAAGGGGAATCATTTTCGCAAAGATGGTTGCTCGGCTCTTTTAGTGAATGTTTCTGAAGCTAAAAGATGTGAAAGGTATGTGAAAATTTTTGTTATGGTTATTAAGTTCTCTAGCTATCGTTCTTCCTTTGAGGCTATCCGTGAAACCATCCATAGATCATGGGGAGTTATGGGTGATTTCACCATGGGGTTGTTAGATCCAAGACATGTGATTGTTAGATTTCAGTCGGAAGAGGAAGTTAGTAAGGCTTTGTCGCGAGATTCTTTTATGATCCGAGGGGTTCGATTCAAAGCATTCCGTTGGCATCAAGGATTTAGCCTTAGGGAAGATCTGGTGCTAGCGACTTTGTGGGTGGATCTTCCTAATCTTCCTTTACAATTTTTTCATCCTTTGTTTTCAAAATAAGTTGGAGAATCCATTGGTTCATTCCTTAGAATTGATGATAGCACTCTTGGTTTCACACGTCCCGGGGTGGCTAGGATGTGCATAGAGATGGATCTTTCCGAGGAGTTTCCTAATAGAATTTGGTTGGAGTTTTCCAAATCCGCCAGATTTTGGCAAAAAATTTTGTATCTGGGCTTTAAATATTGTGAAAATTGCACAATGATTGGGCATACTTTTGAAGCATGTAGGAAAAGATTGGGGATCCGCAAGGCTAAACATAAGGAGGATGATAAAGTTGAAACGAATAAGGTCAAAGAGGAATCTATGAAAAATCAAATTATTAAGGACAAGGAGTTTGTGACGCAATCGAAGGGCAAGGATGTTAAGCAAGTCTACAAACCAGTTATAAATAATGTTAATAAGGCAGCTGGATTAGGAGGCATGAAGCCTGTGATGGCTGGTCCTAGTAGAAACCAAAAAGGGGATGAGGGAATGGGTGTCGCTTCTGAGAAATTAAGCACCGAGAGCACTACCTAGAAAAATGCCTTTGAAGCCTTAGCAAGTTTGGATTCGCAAGATGGAGACGTTTTGGGCGATGACAATTTGGTTGCTAATTCAATAGTGATTTTGGCAAAGGAATCTGAATTTCAGGGAACCAAAGATTTGGAAAAGGATTCAAATTTGGAAGGAGCAGCACTTTCCAAGTTTGGCACCAAGCTGAGTAGCACTGCTATTCCTGTTTGTAAAGAAGTAGGAAGTGCAATAGGAGAGGAATTGGCTGCAGGGTCACCTATGAATGTGGTTTCTTCAAACAAGGAAGCTCGGAATTGGCAAAGAAAACAACTGAAGTTCCCAAGTTGAATACCTCTTTTAAGGAGGAACGTCCTATTACTAGCTCGAAGGAAAAGTTAGTTTCCCAGTTTATTTCAGATTGTAAAGAAGCTGGGTACACTTCTAGTGAGATTGAAAGAGTTTTTCAAGCTGAATTTGAGGAAGACAAGTCTAGGACTGCGACTCCTTCCATGTTGGTGGATTAGGATTCGGTTGGCACCATGCTTCCTGGATCGAATGTTGGCCATGTTGGCACCATGATTCCTGGATCGATTGCTGGCAACTTGCTACCCAGATCAAATACTGGCCAGGTTGTAACCATGACTCTTGGATCGAATGCTTGCACCATGCTCACGAATGGCCAGGTTGGTGCGATCATTGAGGAAGCAGGTAATGTGGGCGCTGATGTTGCAGGTTGCGTAGCTATACTGGGAGCAGGGGATGTGCTAGATGGCAGCGAGGTTTCAGGACTGTTAGTCCCATTGGGAGAAGGAAATGTGAACTCTGATAGTTTGGTTACATGTGACGTAGCCGCTGTGGGAGCAGAGGCAATGGACGCTGATAACAAGTTTGCAGGGGAGGTTGAGGTTGAGCCAATTTTGGCAATTGCACAGGGCGTTAGAGAGATCGTTAATGCACCATGCAATGACTCTGATCACTTGCAGGAAATTGTGGTAAAGGATGTTGTTTTTTATGTAGGAGACACGTTGAATAAAGCGATATCCTTGTTTAAAGAAACCCGCCGGTTACGAAGAAAGAAATTAAACATTAACACTCTTGAAAGTGCCAGTGATGATAGTGACAACATTGGTTCAGAGTTTGAGGTTGGCCCGCAGGCAGCTTTGATTAGTGATTTGGAAATTGGAGCAGTGTCAGCAAGAGAGGAAAGTAAGAAAAAGAGTAAGACAACCAGGATGGCGCACCCACCGGGTACGCGTCGTACGGCGAGGCCGAATGTTCTTAATGCCCAAACCAAAGATGTTTGACAACATAATGTTCTGGAATGCCCGTGGAGTTAGTAATAGCGCCACGAAATGAAAACTTAAAACAATGGTTAAAGAATTCAAAGTGCATCTCATTATGATAGCAGAACCTATGATTGAAGCTTCTCGTTTCTGGGAGACTGGCAACAAAATTAAATTGTCAGGCTTTGCGTCTAATCAACCAGAGGGATGAAAGATATGGATTTTTTGGGATGCTGATTTAGCGGTCTCGGTCTTGGATGTGACAGATCAATGCATTCATTGCCAGGTACATAGTGGAAGAAAGAAGGGCCCTATGGTCTCAGATGGAGTTTTTGGCGACTCAATATAATGGTGCTTGGATGGTGGGGAGGGGATTTCAATGCAATTGCCAGTGAGCAGGATAAACTTGGCGGGAACCCTCCTTCCTTGGCTAGCATGTCGAACTTTTCAGATTGTATTGAGCATTGTGGATTGATTGATTGTGGCTATATTGGGCCGAAGTATACTTGGTGTAACAATAGGCGTTGTGGTCACCGTATTTGGGCTTGGCTGGATAGAGTGTTTGTTAACTCTTTATGGTTAACCGACTACCCCAATACAAAGGCGGAGCACTTTCAGCGAACGTTCTCGGATCATGCACCAATTTTGGTACCATTTCCCATGCAGGCTAGGATGCGTTTCTCCCCTTTCAGATTTCTGGATATGTGGACGACCCATCCGACATTTCGTACCTTGGTGGAATCGGTCTAGGGTCAGGAATGCTCTAATAGGAGGGTGTGGGGAGTTGTGGACTATAAAATTAAATCTACTCGCAAAGCGCTTATCCAGTGGAACATGGATTTTTTGGTAATGTTTTCAGCAGACTGAGGGCTCTAGAGGATGAAATGAGTCAATGGGAAAATTATCTGATTTCAGGTTGGGAATCAAATGGCCACTTTGGTACTAATTTGGATGCTAACTAGGATTCAACACTTGCTGTAACTTGAGAAGATGTCAAGCGAAATATAAATTGGCTCTTAAGCAGGAGAAGTTGTTTTTGATGCAAAAAGCGGGGGAGAAAGATTTTAAGGATTGGGATGCTTGCACTAACTATTTTTTTTTATTCAGCAAATCTAAACAGAAAACAAGTCGATCTCCTCTATCTCTTTGCAGTGTGGCAGGGCGATATCTGATCCGGGGGAAATTCTTAGTGAAGCCAATAGGTTTTTCCATCATCTTCTTTCTTCTCAGGAGGCTCAAGGAATTGATATTGATTTATTGGCATGTATTCCTTCGGTTGTTTTGGTTTTGGAGTGTGACCGTATAGTTGCAAGTCCGTCTTTGGAGGAAGTAAAGGCTGCTACCTTCGACATTCCGAGGAATAGCGCACCAGGTCCAGATGGGTTGACAGCGGGTTTCTTTCAGTCTTGTTGGGAGATTGTTGGTGTTGATATTTGGAAAGCGGCTATTCAATTCTTTGAAGGTGAAGCCTTGCCTGCGGCTTTCTAGACAAATTTTATCGTTCTGTTGCCTAAAATGGATTCGCCAGGTGCTTCCTCTGACTTCCGTCCTATTAATCTTTGCAATGTCATTTACAAAATTTTCAGTAAAATTCTTTGCAATAGGCTGGCCTTATTGCTTCCAGGTATGATAAACCAAGAACAGGGAGCCTTTGTCAGGGGTAGGTCCATTGTCGAAAACATTAGTTTGGCTAAGGAAATGGTGCGTGAAATTCATAAAAAGGTCACAGGTGGTAATGTTGTTCTTAAAATTGATAAGGAAAAAGCATAAGACAGGTTGGAGTGGCCTTTCCTTTTATCGGTTCTTAAAATATTTGGTTTTTCGACTAGAGTATGTCATCTTGTTTCCAACTGTATTTCTCATTGTGGGTTCTCGGTGTTGTTGCAAGGAGTCTATAATGGCTATTTTAAGTCATCCAGAGGGTTGAGACAGGGGGACGCGCTTTCTCCGTTGTTATTTGTTATAGCCTCGGAGGTCCTAAGTCGATGATTATTGGGTGCTTTTGCAAAGGGTGACATACATTATTATTATACGCCTAGATACTGTCAGCCCTTACCGCATCTTTTGTACGCAGATGACACCCTTATTTTTCTAAATGAGAGAAAGTCTTCAATTATAGGGTGTATCAGGTTTTTGAAAAAATATGCGCGTATTTCAGGTCAAAAAATTAATACAGCTAAAAGTTCCTTTATGGTAGAGGAAAATGCAGCAGTGGATCATGTGGTGGAGATTATGACATATACATGCTTCCAATATAAAGGATCTCCTTTGAAGTATTTGGGAGTGCCTATTTTTTAGGGAAGATGTAAGATTGTTTATTTTGATGAGTTGGTTAATTAAATCCAAAGGCAGATAAGTGGTTGGAAGGCAAAACTATTATCCCCAGGTGGAAGATTGACTTTGTCAAGCATGGTTTGAGCTCTATTCCAGTCTTTACATTAAGCGCCATGTGTGTTCCTATTCAAGTAATCTCTAGAATTCCTAAATTATTGGGGAATTTCTTTTAGGGCGACTATGAAGGTAAATAAATAAAGAAATGGATCTCTTGGGGAAAATTTTGTTTCCCTAAGGGTGAAGGTGGATTGGGAGTTAGGAACCTTTTTACTATCACTAAGGCCTTTCGATTGAAAGCTCTTTAGAGCTTGTTAAATTCTAATTCTCTGTGGGAAAATTATATGAGATGTAAATACTGGAAGGATAGTGATTACGCCCAAACAGTACACGCGGTCAGTTGCAGTAAAGTTTGGGATGTCGATCCCACGAGTAAAAACGATCTACAAAACAAGGTCAAGGAAGAAAAACTACGCGAAACTAAATGTAAGAAATTTTAAAATATGAAATTAAATTTAGTTTAATAAAAATCAAGTTTGGAGAAGTCACAAGGTTCCAAGAATCCCTCCTAGATTTCACGCGCCAACTAGTATTGATTCGCTATGATGACTCGATTACGTGTTTCACATCCCAAACAATATAATCGAAAAAATAGTATATAATGCATTAATATATCCTAATGTCAATGGATTTTAGATTTCACTTTTTCTAGAAAACACAAAGGTTGGTCATATGTGATATCCTAAACTTACGATATATCCAGAGACAATAACGTAATAAAAGACGCTCACATATAACTAACCTACCAGAATCAATTGGTCCTTAAAAATTTCACACATAAGAAAAGCGTGACTAAACTTATAAGGAGAAGAAAACGACAACCACCGGAATAATAATCTACGAAGAAATTTATGAAATCTTTGTCAATAAAATAACATAAATTCCTATATTAAATAAAAGTGAGAATCATAAACACCATTATTCATCGTGAAAGCATAAAACGAATCAAATACTAATTAAGTGCGTTACATCTAGGAGTTCATCTCTTCACCTTGCGTGGAGTTTAGTGACACCTGGCGAAGGTGAGGACAACAACAGCGGCGTGGAGCTTTATCGGCATGGCGGCGCGTGGTTGATTAGCGATGCGCACCCTGCTGGACGACGTCTTCGCTGCTGCTGCGTTCTGGACAGCCCTGCTGCGTCGTCGTTGCCGCTGCTTGTCCACTGCTGCTGCGTTCTTCTTTGTTGTGCTAGCCAGCACCTTCTCCTCTGCTGCTGCATTTTTGTTCCAGCCGAAAAAAAACTTAAACTTCCTCCCAATTGGGTGCTGTCCTATTTGTGTTAAAAACAAAAACAAAAACCTTCTCCAAATTGGCTATTGTTGTTGTATTTGTGGTAAAGAGAAAACCATCATTGGGCCTAATTAGAAACCCAATACCCAATACAAATGGAAAAACCCAATCCAATTTGGACCCCAATGGAATTTGGAAACCCAATAGAATTTGGAAGCCTAATTTGCAAATAAATGAGTCTCACCCTTTGAAAAGTGGGTTTGGCTATGTTCATCCATACTACTTATTTGTACCACCAAAATTCAAAACTAAATTCTTTTATTTTATTTCTTTGGCTTGAGTGTCTCCCGCTCCATTTTGTCAATTTGCCTATGAATTTCCAAATTCGGCACGCTAATGCACTTTTGTCATTTAAACTTCAAATCCTACAAAAATACAAAAATAGAATAATTAAACTAAAATACACTATTCGAAACACTAACAAACATAAGTTAGGAGGTATATTATGTAATAATTATGTTAATATCAAATACCCCCAAACCTACATTTTGCTAGTCCTCGAGCAAAACAAAATTAAGAATAAAATCCTAACTCACTTTCGTAGGAATCACGATTGCACTTACCTTAACGTGCAACAAGGCTTTAAACCTCTATATTACCTTTAGTTGACGAGTTATAGTCTCGTGAAAGTTTTCAGAAATGTTACCCCCAAACATTACTGACTCAATAAAACAAAATCTATTTTCTAAAAACATAATGCGAAAACATGGGCATTCTCCTTTATTTTCCTCAGAGTAATTTTCTAATTGCTTAAAATTCAAGAAAAACAACAAACTAAAAATGTCACAATAGTATATCAATAGAGTATACTAATTTAATAGTATCTAAAGGTTAAATAAATTTCATAATCATTCTCAACTCGAAGTGTGTGTGAGAAACCTTATCAACATAACTCTTCGTCTCATAGTAAAGTTGTGATGAGATAACCTTTAGAAAGTACGCTTCGACCACAAATCTCTCATGTCACCCAGAAATAAAACATTCAGAGATTGTGTGAGGAAAATGATATAAATTATGGAAAATGCAAACGTCTCACATATAATCATCATGAAAAACGGAATTTTCAAAGAGTGAAATGAATATGATCTCATGGAAAGGAATATTGATTACTTTTGAGAATGTTGAATCAAACACCATAGTTCTTGCCTATTCAATCTCCACATCTATTAAACCAACTTTCACTTAAGATCAATTAGGTCTTTACTAGGTTATAATGGGGCTTGGATTATGGCAAACAATAATGGACAAAAAGGATACAAGAATTTCCTGAGAATGGCTACACCCTTAAATAAACACTTAGGGCATTGAAGAACAAATCAATGTTGTACACCATTAACTTTTTCTTCATTATTTTCTTCTGCAACTTTTTTTTTTGTTCAACCCCTTTTTTCAACTTTTTTTTTTGTATGTTTTTCCCCGTTGATACAATCCAGCACATTTACTTCGAGGGCGTATAAAATATCTATTTTCAACTCTTTTTATTTGTCCATTCCATAAATATATCTCACCGTATACATTCTCAGAAAACTGGGTAAGGATAAAATAATAGAGGTATTACTCCTTGATTGGAGTAGGTATTGGGAATGGGGATAACAAAGAAAAGGCTATTTAAAGGCTCAAAGGGCTGCAAATGGATATTTATTATTGGGTAGGCTAAAAGGCTAAAAAAATGGTTTAAAGAAAGAAATGCCTATATCACTTCATAAGTTCTAGTTAGTACTAGGACATCTCAACTAAATAAAGCAAGAAGTTCTAGTGTAAAGATTCAATTTTTATGTCATTCTTAAAGCAATCAATAAGAAAATCAAGAATAATGAGATCATCAACGAAATAATGCGGACTCAAGAAATATCAGAGTGTAATTAATAACCCTCAAGAAATAAAGAATGGCTCAAAACTCACAAGGGTTAAGTCTCCACTATTATTCTAAGGTTTTCTAGTTCAATATCTCACTAATCAACTTCAAATCATGTTGACTTGGCTTATAGTGCACCAATAGTCGAGTTGAAAAGTCACACGAAATACATCTAACGTAAGGATAATATCAAATATCATGTTTTCTACTAATATAACTATGTGACACGTGTTAGTATGTGTTTTCTCAAAATTAAAGGCAACAAAAATATTCTCTAAAATTAAAAAATACTCAAAACCCTTTTTTTCATTTTTTTTTTTTTTTGTTTTTAAATTCACCAAGAGTTCAGATTTCGAATGCATTTTCATAAAGAGTTTGCACAATTACCGTAATCATTTAAGTATTCAATGGAGACTGAGTAGAACACAAAAATGACTCGGTTTAATTGTAAAATACGTTTTAAGCTCAAAGATTTTTGAAAATTGCACAAAAAATCTAATAAACCACACCCCCAAACCTAAACCAAACATTGTCCTCAATGTATAAAATAATAATCATGACAAATGAAGAAAAAAGAAAAGAGGAGGGTTAGAGTGATATTACCATGGTGAAGCTTTACCAATTTCAAATAGACAATGTCCTCACAGTCACCAAAATATAAGAAAATCATACCGACGAGAGAAAGGAACATATGGGATGAAGGGCTCCGAGTGACTCCAGTAGCAACACCTAAAATAACCCGAAACACTAAAAGAAAAACATAAAAGCAAAAACCTAAACTAAACTAAAAAAAAATAAAAGATTAATAAATGAAAAAAAAAAAACCTAAACTAAAGATAGGGTGGAGAACATCAAATCACGTAGACAGGGGCAACCAGAGAGATCTCTTCTGGCACCTCTACTCGCTCCACATAGTGCTTCAAACGTTGCCCATTTACTCTAAATACTCTCCCATCTATTGGATCTTTAATTTCTATGGACCCATTGGGAAAAAGTTTTTTTACCATGAATGAGCCTGTCCATCTCAATCTTAGCTTGCCAGGATGAAGATGAAGTCGTGAGTCATAGAGATAGACTCGTTGGTTGGGCTCGAAATGTTTCCTCAGAACTTGCTTATCATGAGTTGCTTTCATTTTCGCCTTGTATATTCGGGAATTGTCATAGGCATCATTCCACAACTCCTCAATTTCAACTAACTAAAGTTTTCGTTGAATACCTGCATCATTGAGATCAAAGTTAGTGCTTTTTACGGCCCAATAAGAGCGATGTTCTAACTCAACAGGTAAATGACATGTTTTTCCATATATAAGCCGAAATGGAGACATCTCGAGAATTGTCTTATAAGCGGTACGGTAAGCCCAAAGTTCATCAGGAAGGCGCAAGGACCAATCCTTCCTATCAGGATTCACCATCTTCTCCAAGATTTGTTTTACTTCTCGATTTGCCAACTCAGCTTGGCCATTTGTCTGCGGATGATAGGCATTGGAAACCTTGTGATGAACTCCATACCTGCACATCAAAGCTTCAAAAGAGCGATTACAGAAATGAGTCCCCTGATCACTAATAATGGCTCGTGGTGTACCGAAACGGGATAGAATGTGTTCTTTGATAAACTTGACAACAGTATTGTTTCGGCACGCCACAGCCTCAACCCATTTGGACACATAGTCCACTGCAAGCAAAATATACAAATATCCAAAGGAAGGTGGAAAAGGTCCAATAAAATCAATCCCCCAACAATCAAATATCTCAATGACTAGGATGGGGTTAAGGGGCATCATGTGTCTCCGGGACAGTGCACCTAACTTCTGGCATCTATCACAAGAACGATAATAATTGTTAGTGTCCTTAAACAATGTAGGCCAATATAATCCAGACTATAAAATTTTTGCAGTGGTCTTTTTTCATAGAAAAATGGCCTCCACAAGCTGCACTATGACAAAAATGTAAGACACTTTCAATCTCACCTTCAGGGATACAACGCCTCATGATTTGGTCGGGGTAATACTTATATAGATAAGGATCATCCCAATAAAATTTCTTACCTCGACCAAAAATTTGCGCTTATCTTGAGCACTCCATGATGATGGAACTTCGCCGGAAACCAAGTAATTAACAATGTGTGCATACCATGGTACTTGAGTGACGGCGAATAGGTGTTCATCGGGGCCATTGGCAGAGTCACTGAACTCCAAACGAGACAAATGATCCGCCACAACATTCTCGACCCCCTTCTTATAATTTATAGTTAGATCAAATTCTTGCAGAAGTAAAATCCACCTAATCATTCTTGCCTTAGCATCCGTTTTAGAAATAAGAAACTTAAGAGCCGCATGGTCAGTAAAAACAGTGATAGGTGTACCAATCAAATAAGCACGAAATTTATCTAAAGTAAAAACTACAGCTAGCAACTCTTTTTCAGTAGTCGAATAATTCTTTTGAGCCTCATTAAGTGTTCGACTAGCATAGTAAACAACAAATGGCTTCCCTTCCCTTCGTTGTCCCAAGACT
Source organism: Berberis vulgaris (assembly GCA_963556465.1). Lineage (NCBI taxonomy): Eukaryota > Viridiplantae > Streptophyta > Magnoliopsida > Ranunculales > Berberidaceae > Berberis > Berberis vulgaris. The sequence goes on along the minus strand of OY747130.1, from coordinate 27,186,080 downwards.
GCCCCCACAACATAGTTGCTTGCATCACACATTATCACTAAGGTGGATCTTTTGGGAAAAAAATTGTTTCCCTAAGGGTGAAGGTGGATTGGGAGTTAGGAACCTTTTTACTATCACTAAGGGCTTTCGATTGAAATCTCTTTAGAGCTTGTTAAATTCTAATTCTCTGTGGGCAAATTATAAGAGATGTAAATACTAGAAGGATAGTGATTACGCCCAAACAGTACACACGGTCAATTGCAGTAAAGATTGGAGTGTCGATCTCACGAGGAAAAACGATCTACAAAACAAGGTCAAGGAAGAAAAACTATGCGAAACTAAAGGTAAGAAATTTTAGCAATTTTAAAATATGAAATTAAATTTAGTTTAATAAAAATCAAGTTTGGAGAAGTCACAAGGTTCCAAGAATCCCTCCTAGATTTCACGCGCCAACTAGTATTGATTCGCTATGATGACTCGATTACGTGTTTCACATCACAAAAAATATAATCGGAAAAATAGTATTTAATGCATTAATATATCCTAATGTAAATGGATTTTAGATTTTCACTTTTTCTAAAAAGCACCAAGGTTGGTCATATGTGATATCCTAAACTTACGATATATCTGGAGACAATAACGTAATAAAAGACGATCACATATAACTAACCTACCGGAATTAATTGGTCCTTAAAAATTCCACACATAAGAAAAGCGTGACTAAACTTATATGGAGAAGAAAGCGACAACCACCGGTATAATAATCTATGAAGAAATTTATGAAATCTTTGTCACTAAAATAACATAAATTCCTATATTAAATAAAAGTGAGAATCATAAACACCATTATTCATTGTGAAAGCATAAAACAAATCAAATACTAATTAAGTGCGTTACATCTAGGAGTTCGTCTCTTCACCTTGCGTGGAGTTTAGTGACACCTGGCGAAGGTGAGGACAACAACAGCGGCGTGGAGCTTCATCGGCATGGCGGCGCGTGGTTGATTAGCGATGTGCACCCTGCTGGACGACGTCTTCGCTGCTGCTGCATTCTGGACAGCCCTGCTGTGTCGTCGTTGCCGCTGCGTGTCCACTGCTGCTGCGTTTTTTTTCCAGCCAAAAAAAAACTTAAACTTCCTCCCAATTGGCTGCTGTCCTATTTGTGTTAAAAACCAAAACAAAAACCTTCTCCAAATTGGCTATTGTTGTTGTATTTGTGGTAAAGAGAAAACCATCATAGGGCCTAATTAGAAACCCAATACCCAATACAAATGGAAAAACCCAATCCAATTTGGACCCCAATGGAATTTGGAAACCCAATAGAATTTGGAAGCCTAATTTGCAAACAAATGAGTCCCACCCCTTGAAAGGTGGGTTTGGCTATGTTCATCCATACTACTTATTTGTACCACCAAAATTCAAAACTAAATTCCTTTATTTTATTTCTTTGGCTTGAGTGTCTCCCGCTCCATTTCGTCAATTTGCCTATGAATTTCCAAATTCGCCACGCTAATGCAGTTTTGTCATTTAAACTCCAAATCCTACAAAAATACAAAAATAGAATAATTAAACTAAAATACACTATTTGAAACACTAACAAACATAAGTTAAGAGGTATATTATGTAATAATTATGTGAATATCAGATAGGGTTTCAACTTCCTATTAGTTAGAAAAGAATAGTGTTTCACCTTTTATGAAGGAGATTATGAAATGTAAGGAAGTCCTTATTGGCAACTGTTTTTAGCGCATTGGTTGTGGAAATTCGAGTTTCTTTGCTTCTAACTGGAACTCTTCGACAATGTTCTTAAGAGCGGGTGGATTGGAGGCTCAAGGGTTTGGCCCACGATAGTGGAGGTTCGGAGTGGGGATTTTGAGCTTGTTAGTCCTGAGGTGACATTGTTGGCGAAAACTCTATTTGATAGTAGAATTCAGGGTAGCGAGCGGGATAAGGATTCTTGTATTTGGACCCGGGTTCCTGATGGCCTTTTTAGTTCTCATTCGGCATATGATCTTCTTCGTGACAAAAAAGGTAGAAATTTGTTGTTTAACAAAATCTGGTTGTCCTTTTTGCCTTCTAGAATCTCCGCTTTTGTTTGGAAGCTACTATTAAGAGGTGACCCAGTTGATAGGGAGCTACACAAATGTGGGGTCAGTCTTGCGTCAAGATGTTGTTGTTGTGATTCTCCAAGTGTGGAAACTCTAAATCATCTATTCCTTGAAGGTGGGCTGGCTAGAAGGGTATGGAGTCATTTTGAAGCCATTTTTGATAAACATATTAGGAGGCCAGCGAAAATCTCCACGATCTTGAGAGTTTGGTTTGGGAGATCGAATAAGAAATCTCAAGTCGGTTTGCTCTATTTCTTAACACCCATGTTCATCATTTGGGAAATTTGGAAATAGCGGTGTCGGGGTGTTTTTGATAATGGAAAGCCAAATGTGGTAACAGTAATTCTGCTTGTCAGGAGGAGCATTTGTTTGGCGAACTCCTTTTTTATTCCTAAGAGGGTGAGTGATAACAAGAACCCCCTTTTAGCCCTTGGTTTGCCTATTTCTACTATGGTTACGAAAGGCAATAGAGTGGTATATTGGCATGCTCCTCCGAAGGGCTTGGTGTCACTTAATGTTGATGGGTCGTCGAGGCACAACAAGGCGACAACTAGCATTATTATCAGGAATAGTTTGGGCGATTGTCTGGTGGCAAAACAAGCAGTTCTTGGTGAAGGTTCCAACAATTTTGCGGAGGTTTGAGCAGTTGTGGTGGGGCTCCAGTTGTGTAACAGGTTGGAATTGTCAAAGGTGTGCATTCAAACGGATTCTAAAATTGTAAGCAGTTGGTTCTATCAGGACTTTAAAATCCCATGGCACTTGGAAAATGAATGGCGGGAGATTAAGAGCTTGACTACTAAGAAGGAAGTTAGTTGTGTTAACATTTTCAGGAAGGCAAATGCGGTAGCAGACGCTTTGGCGAATAGAGCTCAGGAGAAGGGTGTTAGTCGTGTTTTCTATGCCGCGAATCTCCCACGCAGGATTGCTGGCCTGGTCCATTTGGATAAGGTTCATGCCGCGTATATTCGTGTTCCTAAATGAGAGGTGTTTATTTCTGTCTGTGGTTGTTTTTTGTTTGGATGTTGCTGTTGCCATTGCGGATTTTGGGCGTTGTTTGGTTTTGTGTGGATGATGGCTGGACATGGGTTATTGTGGTGAACAAAACAGAGTATGTCCACTCTGTTTTCACTTGGCAAGGTTATAGTGGTGTAGGAGGCAAGGCACAGGTTGTGAGTTGCTGTGTAATGTCAGTGGTGGAACTAGTTTGCTGCGAGGAGATGAATCTTGCAATGCATTGTGCGCATTTGGGTGTGTTTGATGCAGGTAGTATCTGCAGGAGCTGTGTAGACTCTGGTTCAGCAGAGAGCTCAGTGGCGAGGTTATCAGATGTGGCATGTTTGTTTGACGTTTGTAAGTTTCGGTGCTTGCAATTGGAGTGTTGGCAAAGTGCTTTAGTGGATGCAAGTGGTTGGGTTGCAAGATGTAAGGTTGCGGAAGCTATTCGTTTGTGGAATTTCCTGTTTGGCGGATGCTCTGGCAATCAGGTTGGCGCAGTTCGGTTGTAGTTTTGCGACTACTGGAATGTTGGTTTTCAGCGATTGCAAATTGTGTTTGCAGATTGTTATGAGTGCAAGCTGCATATTATGCTTGCAAGTTGTTGCAAGTTGCAATCACAAGTTTTAAATTGCAAGGTGCAGGTTGTTATACTTGTAGGTTGCAAGTTGTTAGGTGTGCGAGTTGCAGGTTGGCGCAAATGGTTTTCGCAAGCTTGTTATTCTTGGGCAGGTTTTGCAAATGGTCTATTGTTTAAGGCCTTTCCTAACTTACTTATTTTTTTGTTTATAAGGACTAGGAATTTGGCCTAGACCTTGTATAAGGTCTTAAGGTTTCAGTATTGATAAACTAGGCCTTATGAACAAGGCCTCTTGCTTGGTACATAGGATTTTTGTTTTTCCCATGTCTTAAGATGTATTGCATGTTTAGCTTTAAGGATGGAATCTTAGTTTTTATCTCGGGTAAAGTCATCATGTACCCCCGAAAGGTGTGTAAGATTATTTTTTGATCTAGTAATAAAGGTCTGGCATCCCATAGCTGCCCCTCCCCACTCGAGGTTTATTTTAAAAAAAAGTGAAAAAAAAGAGCTTAAGACATTAAACGCACAAAGAAGATCAAATTTTTTCCTCATTTTCCCTCCCCTATATATATATAATATTTTTGTGAGAGAGTAACCACTTTAACATTTTATTGTTTTGTAATGCCTCAAAAAGTCTAGTGAAACTTGTAATAATTGGATGTTGTTTTTAATTTTGGTAGATTGTTAGCTTTAGGATACTATTAATTTAGTTGCACAAAAAAATTAATTGAAAGTCATTTTCCGCTCCCTGATTTGAGCTACTTCCACTGACCTACACAAATAACGCATGTGAGCCATGAACCACTTTTGTTGTGGCCGATGACACTCCGATGCTAAAGTCAGATAGGGATCTGAGGAATGTGTAATGTTGTAAACAGGGAATTGGCAGCATACCTTAGCTTACCAACCTCATGTCTAATTTATAGTGTAGGAGTCCTAATTCTAACTTGCCATCGAAGGCGTACTTTAAGAACAAAGTCTTCGTGGAGATCCTTACCTAATTAGGAGTCATGTTGTAGGAGGGAAGTTCCCTGTTAGCCTTGTGCTCCTAGATACGCGAGAGATAGTTCCCAATCCAAGTGCAATCTGTAAAAAAACATTTCCCTGTGTGGAATGTAATTTGGTTTTTGCTTCCTAGTTGGAAGCATAGAGCTATTGTAATTACCTGTTCGAAGTTGATCCTCAAGCTACTTGCCTTAGTAGGACATACGAGTAATGAGGATAGTTGTGAGACGTGTGGGCCTAGCATGCTATAAGAGTTCGGGTCTGTCTGGCAGAATAAATTAGGAGGGCTTAGTACCGGTTGGGCCGGATCAATGTTGGATTGACGTTGGGGCCCGTAATTCCTCGAGATCGTCATGACACGTGTATGGCTCATGGATGTGACCATGTTTATGTTTCATCAGCTACTCACCCCGGGTTAGTAGGCCGTCACATCGGTTCGCTAAGTCATCTCTTGAAAAGATATGTTGCTCATGATGATCGAGTCTAAATCATTGGTTTTGTTCGTTTTCTTCATGGCTCAACAAGACCTTCTTGATGACACAACCTTGGCCAAGGGCCTGGAGTTTTTCGAAGACATGTTGCTTTTCGAGTCCGGCCTCGCTGAAATCCGTACAAAGTTTGAGGGTCCCTAAAGGCCTACCGTTGTATGTCCCGAAGGGTGAAAAGACGCCAATGTCGCCACCAGTGGGATTCATCTACTTGCATCGTGGGATGCTTCAAACTGAAGTGCATTTACCCATTCTGGACGTGATTTGGGAATTCTTGGACCTCCTTGGCAGTCCTCCGGCTCAATTGGGGCCTAATGGATACCGGATTATCCTCATCATTCTAATCAGGGTAAAGGATGTCGACGTCCGCATGGCTCTGCGGTAATCCAGTTGTCGACTTTTCCTCGATTAAAGGGTAATGTTGTCTGTAAGATGACGTTGCCGACCTGTTTCCTGAATTTTCCAGACGACTTTAAGTTTTGGCAAAAATATTGCTTATTCGCCTTTGCTAATTCAATGTACTTTTGGTTCAAGGTTCGCTCGCTCGAATGAGAGTTCAGGCCGCTTTGTAAGTGTAACTTTTTCTATTGACTCTGCTATGCTTGATTGTTGGTTGGCTAACCGTTGCTGGTGTTTCTTTGCAGGATGGTTTCCCACTACTCCCCTTACCCTAGACAAGCAAAATACTATAGAGACGTTTCGCGGCTTGTCAACGAGGAACATGGTGGATGTTACAAGTGTCCCCAACTTCATTCGTAGTGGGTTGTGGGACAACTAGCACGTAGCCCCCACTTTGTACCGAGCATCACAAGTTAAGCTTGAAGATGGGGCCCCTTCTAGGAAGAGGAAGGCTGTGACGACCCCCTCCCGCACTGTACCGATATTGTCCGCTTTGGGCTACCATCCGGCCCTCACGGCTTTAAAACGCGTTTGTACAATGGGGAGCTGACCCCACACATATAAGGATCATCCTCCACCCCTACCCAGGCGATATGAGAATATGATTCCCCTTGTAGCTCATCCAACCCCTCTCGGCCTATTGGGCCTGTTGGACATCTTGGGCCTGTTGGGCTCCAACCCTCACCTCCACCCTCACCCTCACCTCAGGTTCGCCCACTCAAGGTCTCACAATCCACCCCCCTTAAGGCCCAACATCCTCGTTGGCCACACATGCACAACGTCCACGTTGCCCGAGGGCCCACTTCCACGTGGCATACTTCCGGCTGGGTCAGGCTCTGATAGCAAACTGTGACGACCCCCTACCACACTGTATCAATACTGTCCGCTTTGGGCTACCATCCGGCCCTCACGGCTTTAAAACGCATCGATACAATGGGGAGCTGACCCCACACATATAAGGATCATCCTCCTCCCCTACCCAGGCGATATGGGACTATGATTCCCCTTGTAGCTCGTCCAACCCCTCACCTCCACCCTCACCCTCACCTCAGGTCCGCCCACTCAGGGTCTCACAAAGGCTGCTGGAGCCAAACCTCCTGTTCTGTCTTACATGGAGGAGCCATCTGAGACACTTGCCTTTTTGTGAGTTCGAGGAGGTCCCGTGTCAGAACTGGGTCTCCTTAAGCATGACCTGCTACAGTGAGAAAATAGTACGAGTCTGATTGGCGTGTTAGGGTGGAGATTGATGTATTCGGCTGGAAGAAAGATTACTTGAGGTTTGCAGGGGTTGAAGACAGATCGAATCTTAGTGAGGCGCGAGCTAAAGCTTTGAATGAGTAGTTGGTGCGGGTTGCAATGGTAGCTTTTATCGGTGTTGATTTGTGTGGAACCATTCCAATAGAAGGCTCCTTTGAAGATTCGCCTAAGGTTGTGGAATCTGATCGTCCCGTTGGTGCGCTATCTGATAGTGGCCGTGGTGGCACAGACAAAGTTTCATGTAGTCCGCATTGTTCACCGTCACGTTCCAGGCCACAGCTCGAAGTGTTGGAGGGTCCTTTGGATAATTCGCTTCCTCATTTCCTTCCTGATCCCGTCAGGCCGGCTCGCACTAAAGGGTCGGTTGTTCTAGATAAGGGAAAGGTCATGGAAAAGAGTCTGGGAACAGTGGCAACTGCGAAGGGTAGTCCAGGTGTGAATTCTGATTCAGGAAAGCTTCATCCGGATGGGCGGATAAGCCTGTTTGCACCAGATTTGGTAAGGATGAGCACTTAGGTCTGGCACCAAGAGGTTGATGTGGAGTATGCTTAGCGGAAGCATATAAGTAAGCGTCGCAGCTGGCTGATGGATTGTGCTCCGAAATCGAGGAGGATACGCTAGAAGGGAGTATGGATAAGGGTTTAAAATACCTTATGTTGGGTATGTTTCACTTGAGCCAGGTGGCAGTTGCTGGGACGGAAGTTGAGGCGAATCGTGAGAGGGTAAACACCATGGAGCGTGTCTTCTCGCACATGCAGGCGATGTACTCCGATGCACTTTATGAAATTGAACGGCTATAGAAGCAAGCTGAGGAAAAGGGGCTGGAGCAGTCATCCGTTGTTGCCAGGAATCAGAGGGCTCATTTGGAAGCCCTTGAGTGTGAACTGGCAGAGGTGGTGTCGGAGAGAGACTTACTCAAGCAGGAGTTGAACCGGGTGTGCTTAGACGCAGAGGCTGTGTAGGAAGCTACGGCTGAAGCGCGTTCTGAACTGCGGTCACTTGCTGAAGATAATGCTTCGAATGAGGGTGACTGGGCTGTTTAGAAGCAACAATTGGAATCTGATGTGGAGTTTAACGTCCGAAAGTCAAGGAAAGCCGAGGACTAGCTCGAATTGGAATGGCAAGAACTCAGCGCTGTGAAGATTAGTCTAGCCACAGAGCAATCTCAGGTTGATGCGCTGACAAGCAAGTTGGATCTATTGGAGCGTGAACTTCCTGACACGAAGGCGCGAGAGGAAGAGCTTCTGCAAAAATAAGGCAAATGCGAGTTTCGTTGGGTTGTACACGACAGGCTAGAGCTATTGACGCTGATGAAGGAGAACCATCCGGAGTGGGATCTCGGTCGCTATAAGAAGATTTCGTATGTAGACTTGTATGTTGCCTTTGCGTAATCGGACGAAGAGGACAATTTGGACCCTGATGCCCAGGCCGTAGTACTTGTGGGCATGACTCCTGCTCCCGCTAAGCTTAGCTCTTCTATTTCTGTACCTTCTCCTAATAAGGAGTAAACTCTATATTCTGTACTCATTTTTTTCGACCATTAATGAAAACAATTTTACTCGTTTTGTGCTCGTTGCCTCTATTATATGTTTTTCGTTTTACCTTGTCGTATTGTTTTGGCATAGGCTGGTTGAATCATTAGGACGTCAAGTGATCTGTTTGCTGCCAGGAGCTTGACCGTTTTCGTTGCGAATGACTCGGAGTCACTGTTGCATAGTCATGTCCGGTGGCGGGCATGTTGCGGACAGTTTAGCCTGGGACTGGTTTGCCCGGGCTGTTGTCTTGTCACTGGGGTAAGCTACTAGAGGCTGGCCTCGCTTGTCTGATTGGTCGGCTGAAGTTTTTGCTATGGGCGAGCTGCTATAGTCGAGTCAGGTGTGGTAAGCTCGGGCCGACACACTATGTAGCATTTATTTGGGCACTGGCCGGATGATTTATGTGTTGGCGCGAGTTGTCTTTGTTGTTAATAGGATGCCAGTTCGTTTGACCGTGAAGACACTGACTTAGCCAGATTATCTTTGCGGCTGCTGCTTCGTAGGAGAGCGGTGGTCGCGTGGCGAGCTGCTTGGGGCTCCTACCTTCCAAACCATCTATGTTCGAACAATTTGGACTACAGGATCGCGGAGTAAGGATTTGGCGACTACGCTAAAGAGAAGCAGTCATGTGGCGAGGCGTCGACATCAGTTGGAGACTCACTAGTCTCCCACCTTTCGAACCATTTACACCCGCGCGGTGGGGGCAATAAGTTCGAGTCAAAGGGGTTTGGCGATCAGGCTAAAAAGTAGTGGTCTTGTGGCAAGCCGTCGGAATCAGTTCGGGTTGACTAGGCTCTCACCTTCCAAATCATCTGCACCTGTGCGCATCAAGCTACAAATTTGGAAGTTATCGGCGACCACGCTGAAGTACAGTGGCCTCGTGGCGAGCCGTCGAAATCAGTTCATGACTGACTAGGCTCCAACCTTCTAGATTATCTACACCCGCTTAGTGGCGCTAGAAGTCAAGGGTTGGCAGTTCGGCGGCCACGCTGAAAAATGGTGGTCCTGTGGCGAGCCGTCGCAATCAGTTCAGGACTGACTAGGCTCCCAGCTTCTAAACTATCTACACCTGCGCAATAAGGGCTGCAAGTCCAGGGTTGGCAATTTGGCAGCCACGCTAAACAAGTAGTGGTTCCGTGGTGAGCTGTCGGAATCAGTTTGGGACTAACTTGGCTGTCACCTTCAAAACCATCTACACCCGTGCAGTGGGGGCTACAGGTTTGGGCTTTGATTAGGATCTTTCATTGTCAGTAATCACCGGCTAGGCTTACCTGATTGGGTTCGGCGATCATTGACCACTAACGGGAAATGATCCTAGGCGAATCATCATTACCAGGCGATATAACGCTGATTAGACTCCCACTTCCTAAACCATCGGAATCCGTGCTGGGCGGACTAGGTGTCGGGACGTATCGGAAGCCGTCATCATCAGTTTTGGCTGACTAAGCTTCCAATGTTGGAGAGATGTTCCGCCCGTTTGAGGGCGTGCGAACCCATGTCCGCTAGTGTCGCGCACTTTGTGGACGACATTAAAATAAATCAAACAATGATCCATAGGTACGATCCGTGCGGCAAAGCCGATTTGGATTTGTTCTCGTGCCAAGCATGTAGCAGAATATTGTTTGAATGGTGGGCCAAGTGGGCCAAGCCTTTTGGCCCGTAGAGGAAGAGTTAGGGTTTTCTATACAGTTGTGCTACGTGTACGACATAGATCGCGCGATGACACGTGTACGGCGTAAGCTGCGGGATGGTTGAGTATCGGTTACTCCCCCTCAATTTATGTGGTTGTGTGCAGCGCCATTAATTGAACAAACATGGTCTGTGCAGTTTCCTTAGGCACCGCCATTTCTTCACTTCCCATGCAGTATTAATACTTGACAGTTAATGCTGGGTTGCCTGTCTGGTGACCCATCATGTCTATATAATGGTGTTATTCCATCGTTGTAGGTACTATCTTTCGCAGAGCGTATCTCTTACAATGTTATTATTTGAAAAAAATGCTTTGGGTTTTTCAAAGGCTGAAGGGAGATATCCAGCAATGGAGTCTTCGAATGTTCTGACATTTGCACCGATCAAGCGTGATCATAATCGCCGTTACGCGTGATCACTTGTTCTAGGTGGGCAGGCGTAATTTCTTCTCATATTACGGAAAAAAAGTACGGATTTCCTGCCAAGGAGGATGCCTTGGCATTACTTCGTGTCGTCTATGTCTGCGTGTATGCGGTTCCCGCTGCTAACTCATGGTTGATCAAAGTGTTAGCGAATATGCGGTGCTTCCGGTGGTGGTAGCTCTCAGTTTTCCCGGGTACCGCGCATGTGAAAAGTGTCCTCGCTTGACAACATTGTAAGACCTTGGCTGCTTCGTTGCTTGCGGCCATATTCGTCTGCCTTCTTGCATCCCCTTCAGGAGGTTGAAAACTGTTTGAGGAAGTCTGCAAGGGGGTAGGATGCCTTACGAGGAAGTCGGTCAATAGGAGTGCTTTCCTAGGGTTATTCGACGGAGCAATCGACCGCTCAGTCTTTTCAATCCTCTCTGACACTTTGTCCTTGATCTTCTGAAGGGGTTGAGCGAAGTCCATGAATATCTTTGCTGTCACTTGCAAATGGCCTTCTTCGGATACCATTATGCAGTTAGATCGTCTAAACAAGACTTTACTTCATGTCGCACTGATTTCAGATGCTTGTAGTATGTAGCCTTTTGTATCTGCCTCAAAGCGCTTATTGTCATATTTTTCCAGTAATCAATAGAGTTTGTTTTCGTAATCCTTCCTTTATTTCTTAAATGATTGCAAATCACACAAGTCTTTAAGAACCAAAACTCTACATTGATTATGGAAAGGGAAATAAACAATCGAAAAAGACTAATTGTTGACCGAGAGAGATTGATCCTGACCCTGATGTGAACTCAGATGGCCTTTGCGGACCGTTAGTGTTCTCAGCGGACTGCCGAGATTTGCTGGTGTTATAGAGTTTATTGAAGAGTAAACCTTGCAAAGGGGTTAATCTAAGTACCGACGGAAGGTCGAGGGGTTGTGTTCCCATTTGCCTCGGCCTCTCCGTTCCGCTTGACTGAATAACAAATTGCTCCTGTACGGCTTGACTGTGGTGCTTTCGTTGTCTTTTGACCTGGCACTAGCTCAGGCTCAGGCTACTCCGTAAGACTCAGTTGAATCTGGGAACACTCTATTTGTTTCAGTGCAGCGTAATGGCAGCCTCGTGCCGCAGGTTGGTCTCCACGTATTGTCCTTTCGGAATAGTTAGCGGTATACTTAACGCACTAGTGAAGGGTGGTTACTACTGCTTTCATCCGGTGGCTTGTCTACTACCATGAAGTCCAGAAACATGACCTTTTTTTAGTTGCGGCACTCCTGCCATTATTGCTAACCTTATATTTCTGATGGGGAAGCATTTATCCTCGCTGAATCCCATTAGCGGGTGATCCGAGGACATCATGTTTTCTTCCTTGAGCTCCATACTACGAAATGCGTTGTAGAACAGGACGTTGAGTGAGCTTCTTGTGTCCACTAGAGCTCTCTTTACCTTCCACCTTGCAATGGAGACCGAGATGACTAGGGCGTCGTTGTAAGGCGCTCGGAGTCCTTCAAGGTCTTTGTCCATAAAGGTCAAGGTGGGAATTGGGCTCTAAATCCTCGAGTGGCAGATGCATCTGTCCTCACATGAGGGTTGTGTGTCCGCATCTCCAGTAGAGTCCACTTGTGGGACCTATACGACTGGTCTTTACTCGGTTCGACTCCATGAAGGACAAATTATGCCTGAAGTCTCCTTCTGTATTTCTTTCACTGACTCCCTCGGTCCCTAGTTCGTTTAGGTCACTTCTCAGAGTTTAGGAATTCTTCTAGTTTGTCCTTGAGGATCCAGTACTCAACCTCATAGCTCAGATTCTTGAAGTTTTGGGTATCATGGCCACTGTCCTTGTGGTACACGTAGTACATGCCGTTGATCACGCTTGGAATAGTCTCCGCACTGCTTTGTGGGCCACTTAAGATCTTCCCAGTTTTATGGAGTTTAGTATGTCCGACATGCTAGAATTGAGGGGTGTTATAGCTCTGGATCCAACGTAGTTGGAGGCTTTTTCTAGCCTGGACCGACTAGGGTCCGACCTGTTGTCCTTGCACTTTCTCTAACTCCTTTCTTCACCTCGCGTCTCTTTCCCTCCTTCTTGTCCTTAGGAGTAAAGGGATTATTCTTTCTTTTAGTTTCCCTTTTCACGGTCCTCAACTCTTCAAAGGTAGTATGTTTCTGTGTGCTTTTGAGGAGATCCGTCATGTCCAGCGGGGGCTCCAAGGTGAGGTCTTCGTAGGGTTTTCCCTCTTTGAGGCCCACAGTAAAGGCTGTCACAGCTGTGTCGTCGCTGCATGTGTCAGTGATAGTCAGCTCGTTATTGAAGCACGAGACATACTCTCTGAGTGTCTCATTGGACTTCTGTTTTAGAAAGAGTATGTAGTGTGGGCCTTTTCAGAAACGTTGGCTGCCAACAAAGTGTGTCAGGAACTCATTTACCAGCGTCTTAAAGGAGTCGATCGACCTTGGCGAAAGTCTGTGGAACCACGTTAGTGCTAATTTCTTCAAGCTAGTGGAAAAATTCCTACACATCACCGACTCAGATCCTTCTTTGAGAGCCATTACGTACTAGTAATGGCGCATGTGGTCGAATGGGTCGGTGGTTCCGTCGTATAAGTCGAGCTTCGGGGGAGTAAACTTCCTCGGAAGAGCCTCATTCATGATTCAGTCCACAAATGGTGGGACAGAGAGACAGTACAGCACTTCCGGATCGTGTTCCCCTCTGCGGAGGGGGTTCTGAAAGCTGACCCTCTCTGCCCTGGCGGCAGGCTCAACGTTAGCTACGCAATTCCTCTAGTCCAATGAGAACTAGCGGGGGCTTGGCTCTTCAATGCTTGCTTTTTACCATCCTCCAGAGATGGAGGCCTTGTTGTTCCTGGTTTCCATTAGTCGGTGGTGGATTTTGTTGCATGAGGTCCTCCACCGCCTTGGCGATTTGCTGTATTTGAGATGACATCATTTCTATTCTGGGGTCTGTCGTTGTTGTCGTCAGTGCAGAGACATGAGTGTGTTGTCTGTGCATGATCAAAACAGCCAAAAGTGCGGTACAGTGCCAGCTTGAGCATATGACGTGTCCCCTTGTTCTCCGTTGTTGCGTGATCTAGTTGTTACCATTTATCTGGGTTTCAAAGGTAAACGGATTTAGTGAAAAGTTTGGAACTTTGTCGTCCTCACGGACGGCGCCAAATTGATGCAGTTGTTTTCTTCTCCATAATTTGACCTAGTCCCGCTGACCTGCTGACCTGCACAAGTAACGCACGTGAACCATGAACCATCGTTGTGGTGGCCGATGGCACTCCGATGCTAAAGTCTGACAAGGATCTGAGAAAAGTGTAATGTTGTAAACAAGGAATTTGTAGCGTACGTTAGCTTACCAACCTCATTTCTTATTTATAGTACAAGAGTACTGGTTCTACCAGGCCATCGAAGGCGTAGTTCCCGATCCAAGAGCAATCCGTAGAAGGAAGTTTCCCTGCATGGAATGTACTCTAGTATTTGTTTCCTAGTTGGAAGCATAGAGCTGCCGTAATTGCCTGTCCGAAGGTGATCCTCGAGATACTTGCCTTAGTAGGACTTACGGGTATTGAGGATAGTTGGGAGACGTGTGGGCCTAGCATGCTATAAGAGTTCGAGTCCCTCTGGCGGATTAAATTACACCGCTTGGGCCGGATCATTGTTGAACTGACGCTGGGCCCCATAATTCCTCGAGATCGTCATGACACGTGTATGGCTCAGGGATGTGACCATTTTTATATATCTTCATAAATATATTGGAAGTCGTATTTATTTACGGTTTACACAATATTTTTAATTGATTTCTAAAAAAAAACTGACTTTTTTACCAAGACAAGTAAATTATCTTTGCATCTATAATTGCTTGATTGTGTATTTATTTAGACACCTACAGAAGTCAGAAAAAAAATCATAAAAAAATGACTTTTTTATATACTAACTTTTTTTTTAAATGGACAACCATTGGGGTTGTGGGGGAGAGAGCAATTGCTTGAACCAAGGAGGAATAACTCTCAAATAAAACTTTTCTCTATCCCATGGTGAGTATCCCTTTCAGACACATTGTTTTAGTGGCTTGGGCGTTGAGTGAACTTTGATTGGACATTGTTTGGTATTTGTTTATGTTTCTTCATTTTAACGTACTGCATGGTTGCCTATGTTAATAAACTACCATAAACAGAGAGGGCAGACCTAGCCCTTTTTTTGAAATTGGTGGGATTTCAACACCCACCTCATCACTCCAGTTGTGTGAAACCAAGCCATATAATAAAATGAACTAAGATTAAAGCCAATTAGAACGATGTTCAAAGGACAACTTAGACCAAGGTAAATCTGCTGAAATTTGTGCTAATCAAAGCTAAACGTGACGTTTGATTTAATCATTCAATGAACTCCGGGAGGCCGCTGCCACATGGGTAACTCACACGATACTCCGAGTTACTAGTAAGTTGTGGACCACGAAAGGACGTGATGCAACTAACAGTTTCGGTTAGGAGCACACACCCTAAGTGTGTATTTAACACGAATCGTTCTCATATCAATTTTTCTAGAAAGTGGTAGCACAAGTACAGTTCTTAATTAGACCACGTGATCTCCTGTCACTTGTGCAATAATCCGGCTTCTTACAATCGTAACTTTGACGTCCTGATTTTGGACTTTGTACTGTTGGATACAAGTTTTTAGGATCATCCTTTAACACCCTATCTAATTAGGTGACAAAAGATAACAACGTGACACCCGCAGGTTTTAATCAACCTTGTCCCTCACAGATTCACAAAATAAAATCCTTTTAAAATTTAGTTTACTTAGATTAGGCATTTATGTGTTAAGCGGTGAGTGTTGCTTGTGTATGCCATCTTAGAAATCATCCAAGGATACACGATCTATGCGTTTTGTCACAGTCATCCTTCCATCACTATGATGACCCCCTCCCGCATTGTACCAATACTGTCCACTTTGGGCTACCGGCCCTCACGGCTTTAAAAGGCCTCGATACAATGGGGAGCTGACCCTGCACATATAAGGATCATCCTCCTTCCCTACCCAGACGATATGGGACTATGATTCCCCTTGTAGCTCGTCCAACCCCTCTCGGCCTATCGGGCCTGTTGGGCTCCAACCCTCACCTCAGGTCCGCCCACTTAGGGTCTCACAATCCACCCCCCTTAAGGCCCAACGTCCTCGTTGGCCGCACAGGAACAACGTCCACGTTGCTCGAAGGCCCACCTCCATGTGGCATACTTTTGGCTGGGTCGACTCTGATACCAAACTGTGACTACCCCCTCCCGTAGTGTACCGATACTGTCCACTTTGGGCTACCATCCGGCCCTCACGGCTTTAAAAGGCCTCGATACAATGGGGAGCTGACCCCGCACATATAAGGATCATCCTCCTCCCCTACCCTGGCGATATGGGACTATGATTCCCCTTGTAGCTCGTCCAACCCCTCTCGGCCTATCGGGCCTGTTGGGTTCCAACCCTCACCCTCACCCTCACCTCAGGTCCGCCCACTTAGGGTCTCACAATCACATTCTTATCCTTTTATGAAAGATTGGGAGCAACCCAACAAGTGCTTGGTTCATTCCCAATAGTTTTTCTGACCACCCTAGCAATCGCTTGATTTGTTCCCTATGTTTTTCTAGCCACTTGGCCCACTCTTTACCTCTTCACCACACTCTTCTCCATCTGTTTCCCTATACTTCTCTCCACCAGTTTTCCCACATTGTCAACTTAACATTGAGATGGCAAAGCATCCGATTTGGGAATATAATCTTCCCCTTGCTCTTAATGTGCACATATGCATTGAGCTGCCCCTATCATGGCAGTTCAATTTGAGTACCGACAAGCTATTATCAATATATTGCCAAAGTTCCATGGGCTTGATCGAGAAAACCCATATATCTATCTTGGAAAGTTTCTTGAGGTTTGTAGTACTTTTAAGAACCAAAACAAAGATGAGAAAAATGCAAGGCTTTGCTTGTTCCCTTTTTCCCTTGAGGATTGGGCCACTTTGTAACTAAACTCCCTTCTTGCTAATTCCATCAATCATGGGAGGATTTAGTCAGAAAGTTTTTAGAGAAATACTTTCCCATGAAAGGACCCTAGAAATTAGAAGAGACATTAAAGAGTTTTCTCAAACACATGATGAAACTTTTTACGAAGCATGGGATCGCTCTCAAGATTTACTCATCAAGTGTCCTCATCAAGGCTTTGAAAAATGAGTTTTAGTATAGAGTTTATACAATGGATTGACTGTTGAGTCTTGAAATATGATTGAGTCCATGCACCAAAGAAAATTCATGTGTATGACTGGTACTAATTCTTATACCTTTCTAAGTGAACTTACTGATGATTCTAGACAATGGACCACCTATAGAGAGTTGAAACATAGTACTACTAGAAAATTACGTTATTTGAAACAAAGGCAGATTTAGAACCAGACATCAAAACCTTATTCAAGGACTTTGCCAAGGAAATTAAATCTATTGTTACAAACTCTACCTCCCAAGCCAAAGAGCAAACTTCCAACCCTTGTACATTTTGCCTCAAGGTAGATCATATCGATTCTGATTGTCTTCTATATCCGGGTGGCAATGAACCTCAAAAAGAGGTGTGTATGTGTGTTTAACATTGAACGTAAATCCAAACACATTCAGTCAAACCTGCACATCTGCAAATCGAAATCACTATAACCTTTCCTATGGTGGTGACTTGTATGAGAAACTGCCCAGGAGTTCAAGGAATCCTACTGGTTTCCAACACCCTAGGCAACCTAATGCACAAGCTCACAACTCACGCACTTATCCTTGGCACAATCAGCATGGATCTCAATCTAACTAGTGGCAACAAAATCAATATCCACCTCATGGAGAACAACTTTCATACCAGCAACATCGGCCTATGCCCCTCTTTATGGTTCTTGTCCCTCATAATTCCTATGGTCAACCTCAGCATAGCAACTCATGTGACTTGGTGCCTCAAACTCAATATGTGCTCCTGTACCACCACCAAAACCATCATTGGAGGATATGATGCACCAATTAATGGCCACCAATGGTGCTAATTCGCAAGCCATCCATCAGCTTCAACAACAGTTGCAACATTTGACTTGGGAAAGGAAAAATGAACAATTTCCAAGCCAACCCATCCTTAATTCAAAGGGTGTTGCCCAAGCCCATGATAATGAAATTGAAGTAGTCCTGACTCACATAAATAAGCTAAAACAGTTAGCAACCTTCGTTCTGGGCCAGCAATTGACAATGGTGTAAAACAACCTAAGAAAACTTATGTGATTTCCAAAGAGAGTGTTCCTAAACCTATTGAGAAAGCTAGAGGTTCTTCTAAAACCAATTCAGACCCACCCTCTCAGCTTCCCATAGAGCCAAGAAATTATATACCTAAGGCACATTTTCTCAAAGCTCTTTTAGGTAGCAAAAAATAGAAGCGATTTCAAGAAATCCCAGAGGTTCTCAAAGGAGTGTAGATCAACATTACTTTTTTGTCAGCTATCAAGCAAGTACTAGTTAATGAAAAAAATTTCAAGGACGTGCACAAAAATGATAAAAGCAGAAATCCCTGAAACTGTATGTCTTTCAACCGATGCCACATCACTTATTCAACAAACTGGAGTGGTTAAGTACAAGAATTCTGGAACCCCTACTGTACCCTGTTTCATTGGAAATGACTTTAAAGTCATGCCTTGATTGACTTAGGAGCTAGTGTGAACCTCTTACCTTATCATATATATTTGGAACTTGGGTTGAAAAAAATGCAACCAACAAAGGTAGTTCTTAAGCTTGTAACACTGATCTCCCGAAACCCTAAAAAAAAATTTGCGTCCCTTCTCCTGTTCTTGAAGGAGAGTTCGTCGAAGAAGAAGAAGAAGAATGTTTGAACTCTGTTTTTGAAGTTTGGGGTACACTTTTGAAGTTTGAACTCTGTTTTTGCTGCACGAAGAAGAAGGAGATAGAGATAGAGAGATTGTCATGAGTGAGTTCGCAAGGAAAGAGTGAGGAGAAAGTTTTGTTCAAGTGTTCATCAGGTAACAAATAAAGAATGTTTGTTTATTGTTCTGGTTGTTTGATTAGTTTAGTTTGATTGGTAGATGAAGTGTCCGGGGTTTTGAAGCAAGGGGGTGTTTGGATTTGTGGTTAGAAATGTTGGGTGTTATTCAATTTCTGATTTTTATGCGTTTCAAGTTTGAAGGGATGTTAGTCAGATTTGGGGTTTAAGTGATTAGGAAGGTTTGGGTTTTGATGAGTTTATTGATTTTGAATAAATGGGGTTTCAGATTTGTGGTTATTGATGAGTTAGAGATGTTGGGGTTTTGTTCAATATGCGGAAAGTTGAGATTTTGAAGGTCAGATTTGGGGATTTCAGTGGTTAGGAACCATTGTGTCTCTACTCCCCTTCTAAAACTCCATTGAAGAAGCCATGTCGTGCGAGGAGGAGCTCGGACATGTCAATGTTGGAGAGGCTACCAGAAGACTTATTGGTAGGTATTATGATGATTTTTTCTTTTCCAAACTAAAAACTATGTTGTCTACTTTGATTGATTGTGAGTTATTACAGAGCTCTGGCTAATATTTGTTTGTTATATTTCAGATTAGAGTTTCTGCTGTTTGTAACCAAGTGGTGTCAGACAATTGAACAAATGGAAGATCAAGTTTCTGCTGTTCTCGAGGAAGAAAGGTTATTATTGTCTCATAACTGCATTTTCTCTACTTGTGAGTTTTTTTTTTGGTGTTATTTGAAAATAAAAGTTCCATCTGTTTGCAGGGAAGAGAGAGCTCTAAGAAAAGGCCATAGTCTGGAGCTACAAACAACCATAGTTTCTTATTGGTTTAACAGCCAATAGTCTTGCAGAAAGAGTCATACTTGCTTAACTCATGTTCGCGCTAGAAGAGGCCAACCTACAAACAACCATAGTCTTGCAGAAAGAGTAAGATTTGTATCCAGAATTTCAGTTTCTATGACATTAATAGTTGCTTATTGGTTTAAGTTCATTTGTATTGCGTCTGCATAACAGGTTAGAAGAGAAAAAATCAGTGAAAGGATGAAGTTTCTTCAGGAGCTTGTACCTGGTTGCAACAAGGTGATTTTCTGGAGCTTATGATTTATGCTTTGCAATTTGTTTATTGTTTCACCAAAAGCTCTTTTGAACCACACGCACCCTATATGCCAAGCTTTATCTGGCTGAAATAACTCAGAATTTTCACCTGACATGATTGTATATACACCTATTTAGGGTGGGTTTTTTTTCCAGTTGATGATCTGTTTTACCTGTGTTCTTTTAATGGTTTATAATAATTTTACTGTAGTCTGTTCTGGAAGATCTGAGCAACCAAAGTTTTAATTTTTTCAATGTTAGATTCAGGGATAGCGGTAATTGAAGTACATTGAGCTATAGGGGAATTGCAAGAAATGAGAAAGAAAGTGAACTAAGAAGAGGTTAGTTGCATGATTTTGCTGTTGTCACTCTGTGATGATATTAGATACCTATTGATCATTTGATTGTATCACCAACACATTACAAAAAATGATATGTGTATAAATGAAAAATATTGATCATACTGTGGTGAATTACCTTGTGTTCGTTGTGTTTTTGGGTTTCATGTTTGTCCTTTGATAATGTTTATCCTCTGCAACACGAGATAAAAAATATATAGTTAGTTTGTTCAACTAATCTTCTAATTGATTTGCTGCTTAGGATTTTCTACTATTTACTGTAGGCACTCCGTAGTTTGTAGGTTTTTTTGGTTTCTTGATTTGGGCTTTATATTCGTTTCCTGTGATTGTTGAAATAAAGGCTGTAATAAAATTTTGCATTCGTCTAATGTGCAAATTGTTTTGATTTGGATAGAAGTGGCTGATCCAATTATGCTTTCTGGAAAAAACTATACTTTGTGGGTTCCCTTGAAACCCCTGCCTTGTATGAGAATCTGCTTTGTGGCAAAAGGGGGAATACCATTATGTTTTGAGATTGATTTTTTGTATACTAGGGGTTGATTTGGGGCTCCCATTTTGCTTCAATTTAGTTTAGTTAAGCAGATCTAAAGTTTTCAGGTTTACAATTTTTATGAATTTTGTGATAATGGGTTCTGAGATTGCAATCTTAAAGCTGAAAGCCATTATTTTGGGGTTTTTGTTTGTTTCATCATTCAAACAATGATGAAACTTGGTTTTGTGGTGTTCAGGTTTTGCAAAGAAATGGTAATGCTTGTATTCTGTATGTAGGTGTGATGTAATGCATCATTTATTTCTATTTGTTTATTTGATTTGCTATTTTAGTTACCTTGTTGACACGACTTTCTTATATTTGCTTCTTTGAATTTTGCAGTACAAAATCTGTGAACTAAATCTTGTTGAATTTTACAGGCTTGATTCATCTAGTGATGCCCACAAGAAGAAAACTTGCTTTCAAGTATTGGGTTTGGCTCTTAATTTAGATGCAGAGTTCATAGAAGTTGATCTTGAGGTGCTATACTTCACCAATGTTCATTTCATTTGAGCTTATGTTTGTTTTATGAGAAGTAATGGTCATTGAGATGATAGGATCTTATGTCACCGATGCATTATGTAGTTCAAGTTGTAGGTTTTCATGGTTTTCGTATAGTTTCATTTAGGACATTGCATATTTACTTCACTGTCATCAAAGTTATGCAATGGGGTTCCTTTCAATGCTTTTGATCTAGGGTGTGGACTTGCATTTGAGTTCATGTTTCAAATTTTTCTGTGAAATGTGTCCTAGACATGCATGCACGCACTGGACAAACACCCTAAACTACTTTATTCAAAATGTTACAACACACAACACCCCCCATTATCTTAGTCACATTGACAGATATACGTCGTTAACATTCTCCAAACACATTACTTTATATAGTTATTGATAAAGTAGAAGCTCTAGATTACAGTTTGGAAGCACATGAGGCTCATTCTGGAGCGATGTAAAACCATACCAGATTGTTATTAAGAAATTCTGGCAAACATGCTAAAACTGAAATGGATTTTTTAACGTGGTGATGAATTTACATTGTGCTTGGAGTTTCAGGTGGCTTCTGAGTTCTTGGAGGAATCAGATGCAAAAAACATCTCTAAAACCAAAGTAATTGTATCCTGCCATATTGGTGGGGCAACCCCTTCGAAAGACGACCTCAGCTCTATCGTTGCACACTTGCAATCTACTGGAGAAGATATAATCAAAGTTGTCTATGATGCAGTCTACATCACCGACGTAGCACAATTATTTCACTTGCTTTCACATTGCCAGGTCAGGAAGGAAATGTAATCTCTCCATGGCCTTCTATAGTACATTTCTATGTTGTTCTTCTCATCCTCTTCTTATGCCCATCTACAGGTGCCATTAATTGCCTGTGCAATGGGAGATAAAGGCCTTATAAGCCAACTATTGTGCCCAAAGTTTGGGGGATTCTTTATCTATGGAGCTTTAGGTAGCAATCGAATAGTAAATGGTTTACCAAGTTTGGAGAGTCTGAGACACGTTTATAAACTTGAGAATCTAAATGCTGATACAAAAGTTTTTGGCCTAATAGCGAATCCAGTAGGTCACAGTAAAGGCCGTCTGTTGCATAATCCTGCTCTCAGACATGCTGGATATAACGGAGTTTACGTTCCTATGATGGTTGATGACATCAAAGAATTCTTTAGAGTCTATTCTTCTCCTGACTTTGCAGGCTTCAGGTACGGCAAATTTTACTATAATTTACGTTCTAAATCTACTGTTCTGCAAGCTGAGTATTGAATTGGCAATAAATGCATTCTGCTGGTTTTCAATTCAAATCCTCATTCATTTTGATTCTTACAGAATAAGCATAAGGCAAACCGAACTATCTCTAGTAGCTTTTGTGATTTAGTTTTGGACTAAAGTTTTTCTCACATGTTGTTTGTTATCTTGTTGACTTGTAGTGTTGGGATTCCACACAATGAAGCGGCAGCAAGATGCTGTGATGAAGTTCACCCACTTGCTAAGGTGTCAAAAAATTTTGCACTGTGATTTATTTCAGAATGACGTGAGATTTCATTGTGAGTTGTGCTTGATTTGGTAGCTTGCATTGTAGTCCTAAACAAAACTCTAGGCACATTTTTCACTTGATATTGTTTTTATTAAAAGAATACTCAGTTTAAAATGTGGTCTCTAGCTGAGAGGCTCTCTTCTAGTACAAAATCCAGTATAAGCTCAATTGACCCATATGCGAATAGGAAGGAGTAAGTAACAAGGATGTCGGCTTGTGTGTCAGTAAGAGAAGTAAATGATGGGAAGTTGTTCGAACATTGGGTCAGATACCTCACTGCTAAAAGTATTTTCAAGTGTTTTTTAATGTTTACATAGCCAACTTCGCGAAAATCTTAAGGATCCAGATTGTCGTCAACTTCTTAGATATTTTCTACTAAACATCGAGTTCTAGCCATTTAGGAGTTTACTTTGAGGCAGGGGACCTCAATTCTATCAGGTTATATTATAAAAACTCCTGACTGATGTCTTCCTTCATGAATCAGTCTATAGGCAGGGGACTGTTTGTTATACAATGATAGATGTCAGCCCTAAGGGAGTCTTTCGGATTTTGCTTGTCTAAGTCTTCCTTCAAGAGTCTTGTAGTTCTGCTTGCATAGGGGAGTCCTTGACATTTTACTGTTATTGCAGATTTTCATTATTTGAGGAACCTTAGGAACTCTTTGGAACCCTTGCTACCTCCATTTTTCTGCCAGATTTTCAAGTACCTAAGTAATATAGATGTTGAGGATAGTAGTTAACTCTGTTGTGAGTTACCTTGCATTATTGTCAGAGAGTCCATTTGTTTGCCATTGTCTGTTGCCAACATTGTTCTTCTGTAATTGATGTTATCAGGAAACATTGTCTCCAGCTGTGTGTTTGCAGCTCCAGCGTAATTCCATCTTCCTATCTTTTGCCTAACTGCATTTTTTTTGTCCATGTACAAATTAGCTGAGGTTGTGGGTGCTGATCACCATTATTTTCATCTCGTGCTCGAATTTAAAGTTTGGTCCTTATAACAGTGACCGTACAAAACTGAGTTGCATCTGTTTTGTTGTCTCTCTAAATAAAATGTCACTGTTCACTCTAGTTTGTAAGTTCAAACTATTTGAAACTTGAAATTTAGCTTGTATGTGTCTATCCTTCATTGTGATACTTTCAAAGTTATGCAATAGTAAACCTTTTGCTATTGCTACTCCACGAGCTTCATTATAATTCTTCTTTTGTAGAGATTGTCATCAAAACCCTTTATATAATGTAGTTCCTCAATTTAGTTATGTGAATAAGCATGCTTGGGTGAAAGATTGAGCATGGTTACATGGAGTATGGGTCATGATGGTGCATTGGTGCACTCCAATGTGAGGCCCATTTTTTAGTTGGTTCTTATATTGCAGGATATTCTGAATGCTATCTCTCCCAGTCCAAACTTGAAGCTCTTCAATTTATAGATAATGTTGGAAAGATGCATAATTTCTTAGAATTCTATACAATTGAAACTGATCATTTTTTTTTAAATTTTATTTTTTTATTATTTTGTGTGTGTGTGTGTTTATTGTTTATTTTATTGTTTATTGTACAATTAGAACACACTTTTGTTTTTGGGTATTAGGTTCTACTGAAGTTGGGACAGTTTAAAGGGGAAGTGAGATTCAGGTAAGGATATGTCTTTAAATATATATTCATTTTCGTTTCTTTGGTTGATACTTTTATACATTACTGATGCTTTCTCATGGCTGTATGACATTTGAAACCTAAGCCAAGTCATTCATATAACAATTTCCTATAAGATTTTTCTACTTTAATCGTGCTGAAAAGTGTATATAGGAAATGGAAAATGTCCATGGAAGGACCTATTTTTGGCTGTTTTGGCTGTTTTTTTTCCCTAATAAATTCCTTTAAATTCTATTGGTCTTGGTTATAGTCTTATAAGCTTATAGTGATGCATGTATACTCCTAAAAGCTCATGACATGATTGATTATATTATCTCTTTTTGTATATTTTTGTTCAGCCTTGGAACTTATTATCGTTTAAAATCATATCAGTAATTTATTTCCTTAAAAAAAGAAAAGAAGAAGTAGTCACCTTATTGGTCTCTGTGTTGTTGTAGGGCATCACATGGTTTATTTGCGGTTCTAAGGGACTTGGTAGTTCAGGTCTTAGCTCATCAGCTGCTGTAAGTTTCTTTTGACTCTAAGTGGAAGGTGCTCTGATTACTTGATCTTGTAAATAAAGATATGAGTTGTCTCTTCCTGATAACTAAGCCAATTCACCAATTTGTGGCATTTTATAATAGTACTGTGTCATACAAAAGTAAAATTCAAATAAAAAACAACTAATTGTGTGGAAACCTTCTCATACTTCTCTCTATATCAATTAGAGCTTCAGAACTCACGAGTTGTCTCTATATGCATGAAAATGATAACGACACCCAATGTGGAGGTTTTGTGGTGTTGTAGTGTTTTATCTTACAAGGCCTCGGTGTTGATTGCCCTTCACAGTTCTAGCTTGAACTGTGTCACAGGATGAGGGTATGTTTACCTTTATCAATTTTTGTGTTAAGTTTCATTATATTTTTTTCATTGTGATATGGTTATCTAATTGCTTGATATATAGTTTCTAATAATGCATGCAAAAATATCTAAGATACTGATCAGTACTGCGATGCTTTGTGGACTGAAGCTTAGATTCCTTGGGACATATTTTTTAGTTCAAGATTGGTATTTTCTTGTCTTGAAATCATGTGCCTTTGTTTAGCACCATGTGTAGATTTTCCCAGCATTTTCTTGGGTATATAGCTGCTATTTTTAGTGTTTTTTCATCTCTTCACTTCTGTCTGTCAGGTTAGTAGCATGTTTTTTTATGGTCATGTCTTGTTTGGGCTATGGCTATAACATTATTTTTCAATAGAAACAATGATAGGAAGTGATGTAGTTTAAGTAATATTGTCTTCATCAAGAATAAAGATTGTCTTTCCACTGCGAAATCCATCCTTCCTTGATCTTAGGTGTTTGTGTTTCTATAATCCCCTTTCCGGACCATAATCAGGTTTGTTACTTATGCTACACTCTTCCTAAGAAATTGATGTTACCTTTTTTCGTCCCTGATATTCATTTGGCGTTACAAAACAGTCTCCTCGTAATGCATATCAGTCAACAATGGGCAAGCAAGCAATGAGGATTTATGTTACCAACTACCAGTTACGAATGGTGAGTTTGTGGTATCCTGAGTTCCAGGTATAGGAGCTCTTATTCTGTTGTGGATCTCGCCATGGGTCTTTGCCTGCTCATTTTTCTGTTTGTGCAGGACACACTGGCATATGTTCTCTACTATCCTCAGAAGCCTCTTGTTACAACCCATGCTATGGAGCACTTGCATTTCAGACAACTTCCAGCTGGCATTGTAAGCACTTCTTTTTTCATATGGTCTTTGTCCTTGCACTTATTAACAGTGGGTTTGATGGAATCTTATATTTTTTGTACCACGTCATTGAGTACACATTTCTAAGTACACAAAAGTAAGTTTTTGTTATTCTATTTGTTTTCTAATTAATGAGAGAAATTGAAAACTCCCATCAGTTGTCTTCTTCAGTATTTCAGTGTGTGGTAGTAGTGGTTTTTATTTATTTGCAGCTCACAGTTAATGTTGCAGCTCACAGTTTTAGCTCACAGTTAATGTTGCAGCTCTTGTAATAAATGTTGTGGCTGCAATTTATTCCGGGAATGTTCCCTTGAATGCAGTGCAGGTATGTCTCATGGCTTCTTGTACCATAATTTCTCTTTGTTTGATTTTCGTCTGAACTATTTCTTTCTGCAGCTTCTTTGGGTCAATCTCATCATGGATACTCTTGGAGCGCTGGCATTGGCCACAAAACCACCAACAGATCACCTAATGCTCAGATCTCCAGTTGGCAGAAGGTAAGATATCAACATGAAAATTGCAATAAGTATATTTTGTAATTGAAAATGGGTTGAATTTTGCCTTTTGTGTTGATGATCAAGTACTTGTTTTGATTAATTTGTTGTTCAGCTTAGTTTACTGATTTAAGTGATAACAATTGTTTGTGTTATTCGTTGTAGGTTGTTTTCTTTACTAATTCAGGGACAGAAGCGAATGAGTTAGCTATGATGATCGCTCGGTTGTATACCGGATGCCATGATGTTATTTCAGTTAGGAATGCATATCATGGTAACGCTGCCGGGACAATGGGAGTTACTGCTCAATCTAATTGGAAGTTCAACATTGTACAGGTATACCTCTTCTACAATCAATCCATTAATAAATGGTTTGCTTGAGTTAGTGTTTGTTGTGATTATCCCATTTGTTATATTATCTTTTCATAGTTCAGTTTATGCTTGTCAAGATTTAGAAATGTTTCCAATTATTTCTTTTTGAACTTTTCTTTATTTGTCTTTTCGCTATTTCATTGAAATGTGTGATGAATATTTCAGTATATGTTTTGATATCTTCCAAAATTATAAATACCAGTCTTTGTTTTTTGTTGGAAAATGCTATAATGGATCTAAAATAATACTAAATTTCTTATCTAATAAAGCTTGGCTTTTAGTTTCCTATAAACTTACAATAATTTGTTTCATATTTCAGAGTGGGGTTCACCATGTGTTGAACCCAGACCAATACAGAAGTGCGTTCGGTTCAGATGGAGAGAAGTATGCCAAAGATGTCCAAGATATCATTGACTATGGAACTTCTGGTCGTGTGGGTGGTTTTATCTCGGAGGCCATACAGGTATTGCTTTCATCTTCCTTCCATTATTTCATATGAATACTTCATGATCATTGTATTGAAATGTCAATATGATCGTCTACAGGGTGTTGGTGGGATTAAAGAATTGGCACCAGGTTACTTACCTGCTGCATACAACATTGTAAAGAAAGCTGGAGGACTTTGTATTGCTGATGAAGTCCAGTCAGGCTTTGCTCGTGTAGGAAATCACTTCTGGGGATTTGAGGCTCATGATGTTATGCCTGACATAGTGACAATGGCAAAGGTAATTCATACGACTTTCCATGCAGTTTTTTTAAGAGAGTACCGTAAGTTTATCTTATTGTAGCATCTTTGTTAAGTTTTTCTACGGACATTTTGTGTTGTAAATGTTACTTTCAGTCTGCTGATATGTTTGTTGCTGTGATATGTTCAGGGTATTGGAAATGACATTCCACTTGGTGCTGTTGTTACAACCCCTGAGATTGCACAGGTCTTGACGCATCGTAGTTACTTCAACACCTTTGGTGGAAATCCCGTATGTACAGCTGTTGGCCATGCAGTTTTGAAAGTAATTGAGAAAAGAAAAGCTCCAGGAGGATGCAATGGACTACACAATGTCGAATTGTAAATGTTGTTGTTTCTGCTATAATGAATTGTGAATGATCTAAATTTCTGCTGTAATGAATTGTAAATGTTGCTGCTGTAATGAATTGCTTGAAAGCAATTGCTGGAATTTGCTGATCAGAGGTTGTAAATGCTGTTTTTAAATTTAATAAAAATTCATATTAAATTTTATTTACTTGATGCACGTGCTGAATTATACTTACCTATAAGATGTAATCAAAAGTCATTTGATAGCAAAAAAAAAAAAAATTATTACAACGGCTTAGAACCGTGGCCATGACTTACCATGGCTAGGACTGGCCACGGCTTAAAACCGTGGCTAAAACTTTTGCAACGGCTTAGAACCGTGGCTAGGACTTTCCACGGTTTTAAGCCGTGGCTATTCCTGGCCACGGCTTAAAACCGTGGCTAACATTTTTGCAACGGTTTATAACCGTGGCTAAATCATCAACCGTCCTCGAGCATAAAACCGTTGCTAATATGTTTTGCCACGGTTTGTAGCCGTTAATGGGGATTTAGCGACGCCTCTACAGCCCACGGCTCTAAGCCGTGACAATGGGTTACCCCTACGGTTCAAAACCGTTGCTGATGGGTATTTTGGTGTAGTGTTATACGTGTGTTATCTATAATTTTAGCTTAGTGTATATTGATAAAGGTTTGATGAGGTATTGCAAGTTTTCTTCCTCCAATCCCGAAAGGATGTAAGGCTTGTCACTGCTGCTTGTTCATGGATACTCTTGGCTACGCTAGTAAACATTGGTATGCATAGGTTAAAGGTGTGAATGACCCAGGAGTTGAACTCACCTTCTACTTTTCTTAATTTGGAGTGAAGGGAGCTCGCAAAAAATCACTACATATATCTATTATTTGTATTTGTAGTTTAATTTTAATAACAAACGTTTGGTGTTATTGCAAGCTTTATTAATTTGCAACCAAGATTGAAGGCTTTATCCTTGCTGGTGATTCATGAATATCCTTAGTTGCGTTAGTAAATTATGATATTAGAAAATTATAGTTGTTCATGAACCAAGAGCCGTGTTCACCCTTTTTTTCATTTTTAAAATTTTCTAATTTAAATTGAAATGAGCTTGGAAAATCATGATACATGCACGTCTATTACTTATAATTGTAATTTAGTGTGTATACTTAGGGTGTGTTTGGTTGCACCCATTCCATGGGAATAAGAATCATATTCTTACTTGGAATCGCATTTTGGGTGTTTGTTTGAGATTTTAATGATGGGCAAGGGATGCCAACACGTGCCATAGATTCCCACCAATGGTGTGAATCAGCCGCCTCACTCATACTGGGAATACAATTCACAGGACACGGACCTCTCATTTCCTCGTGTCTCTCCAGCATCAGAGCTCCATTGAATACCTCCTCTCATCTCCGCGAAGACTCCATCGCATCAGAGACTCAATCGAAATTCTCTTCTCATATTTGTGAAGATTTCCATTGTTGATCGAAGATCTCTTCTCATCTCTGTGAAGATCTCCATCGCATCAGAGACTCTATTGAAGATCTCATCTCTTTCGCATCAAAGACTCTGCGATCTCCTCTCATCCTCTGTGATCTCATCTCTCTCCAACATCTCCCTGCTCCAGGTTTGCCTAACCTCTATTCCTCTCTATCTTCTTCTCTTCTACTGTTCTCATGTCTCACTGATTTGATTTGTTTCATTGTGTCTATTGTTGTATAGGATCTATATACTGCGATTTGAGCGGTTGGTGGCGGATTGGCAAGGTATTTTGTACCCAAACTCATATTTGTGCAATCTTTAGCATCTATTTGAATTTTTATCATTTTTAGCATTCTCAGTTGAAGTTGAGTTTCTTTTTTTGTACCCAAACTCAGATTTGTAGTTTTTTTTTTGTTGGGATATTTGTGTTTTGTGAAAATCCATTCTGTAGTTGTAGTTTGTGATGGTCTTGCCGACGTATTTTGAAGTAGATTGTTGAGTTTTAGAACCCCTTTCATGCCAAGATGGTTTCACAATAAGAAATGCAGAACATGTCTTCTGTACATGTTTTCATGATATATGTCTTTATAAGTTCTCATGTAGGTTTATGTTTAGAACATGAGAATAGTTGTGTTTGGTTTCTTATAAATGATGGAAGTTTGTAGTAAGAGTGAGTGTTTGATTATTTGGAGTACAATTCTGTAATGGAAGATGTAGAGAACTTGATGAATTGAAGTATTGTTAAGTATTTTGGTGTAGAGTCTAATGAAGGAGTACCTATTGTTTTAGAGTTTGGTGTTATATGTATAGTAAAAATGCTAGGCAAGCAGGGTGAGGTGCATGTCTATAGTGGCTAAAATTAAATCCATGCTTTGTGATCCTTCTAAGTGAATGTCAGGGATGAGGAATTCATTATCTTCCCCTAATCAAACAACTCTCCACTTGGACTCAAACACAAAACCTGCTTTTTAGATCAAAGAAACAAACCAAGGAGATTCAACATTGTTTTCTGCAAAATCAACCTCTTATTAGATTCCTGTCCTCAACCTTTACAACACCCACCCTTTTGTTGTTTCATATAACTAGTGAATTTCTTGTGGATTGTGAGAAAAAGTTTACAACCAAATTCCATTCTTTGCCCATTTGAAAAAATATGGATTGATCATTAACGCCAATATCCAAATCTTGTAGCTAATTTGATCAAATATGGGAATGGAAATCACACCTCTTACTTCCACTGGAAGTCAAAAAGTCAAACCAAATTTTGTGATCTTCAGTCTGTGTTCTTCAATCAATTTGACATTTTCTCTGGGAAAAAGTAATAAACTGCAAGAGCTATGGTATGGCAGTAGGGATATTAGGGCATCCACAAGGATGGGTGATGTTTTAGTAAATCTATATGTTTGTATATATTATATATAAAAGGGAGTACACCAAAAAACAAGTGTCACTCTCCTAGCCCTCCTCTGCTGAAAAAACATATATTTTCTCAGATAAGAAAGAATTCTACGAAACTAAATTCTGCAGGTTATAGTCTCCTTCTAAGCTTTTGCCCGCAGATATTCTCTCCTAAAAAATATGATGTGGAATAGAGGTGGTGGACTGGTGGGAGTGGAGGTGTTGTGGGAAAGGAGGAGGATGAGATGGGGACGTGGATTTTTCTCAAGATTTGCATTACTTAAAATATATATATATTAACTATCTTGAAAGTAAGGTTATATGGCTTATGGTCTAAAATAAACTATCAGTATATGTTTCATTAATAAATCTTCCATAAAGTTAGTTATGCTTAACATTGAGTTTAAGTGAAAATTAATTAACCCAACCACATTTAATTAACACTAAAACAACTCTAATTAATTCTCTTACAGTGTTATACATTTTTTAATAATTTGTCATATCTATGCGCACAAACACAACCCCATACAAGTCTTTTACATTTTCTCTTGTTGATCATTTTCATTGTCCCACAACTACTTTTAATTTATTCTCTTACAGTGTTATACAATGCGAATTTTAATCAAGCGACGACGAAGGCTAGTTCGGATGTTTATGCTCTCCATAATGACAATGATCATGTATAGGAGGAGACATATTCCTAGAATGTTAATTGTCAATCAAGATGAAGAAAGACGTTCTATGTTGAAAAGAATGTATCGCAAGAGTGATCGTTTATGCCATGAACAACTTAGAATGAAGCGAAGCATATTCTTGAGGTTATGTTCTCGCTTACATGGGTATGGGTTAAGAAATAGTCGTTATTTGGATGTTGAAGAGCAAGTAGCTTTGTTTCTCAACACCACTGGACATGATAAGCGTAATTGAAGCTCATTTTTCGAGTTCCTTCGCTTTGGCCACACTATTAGTATTTACTTTCATCGTGTGTTATCTTTGATACTACGATTACACAAAGATGTTGTCAATCTTTTTCTTCAGTTGAATTTAGTTAAATTATGAGAATGTCGAGTTTTTTAGAGTTTAAAATATTCTTGGTTGTGTTTGAGTTTGAGTTTGAGTTTAATTCCTCACTTCAGTTAGAAGCAAAAATTTTAGTAACAAGCACTATTGATTAGTTTGAGTTTCAGAACTGTTAAAATGTTTGTAATGAACATATTGTAGTTCAAGGTGTAAGAATTCCATTTTGAATTATTGAGTCATTGAACAACTGTTGAAGGACTGTGAATAGAAAAAGCTTACAGAGAAGCCAAATAGTGCAAGTGGGAGTGATTGACACCAGGAATAGAAGACTGCATGTGAAGCATATGCAATATGAAGGAAAGCATATATGCACTTAATGGTACCCGATTTGTTTGGTGCATGACACCTACTTCGATCAGCAAATGATCCATGCAGTCCTACTAAATGAGATGGGATCATGGACTCATGGTTGGGGTTTTGCAGCTCTCTAATTATTTCTATACCCTAGCCAAACAATTGTAATGAAGTTTTTGCAAATATTTGTTTTCACATGGACATGATTGTGTTCCAATTTTAGGACAAGTTGTATCTTATTGTCATAAAATTGTGTTATTGTTATGTTTCTTTGCATTCTGTGAGTCTCTCTGAGGCAGAAAATACGATGGGAAGAGAGACTAATTCTTTTATTTAGTGGTTTGGTTCATGTTATAAGGTTGGTTTCTCAGTTTCTCAAGTTTCATCTGAAGAAGTTGAAGAAAAGTTTTATGGACTTTTTTTTTCTTTCTTGCATTCCTCAAGGGAGACTTTTGACTTGTCCAACTCCACATGTTTTTGTTATATATTTGCCTTTTCGCATTATGATTGAAATTTGACTAACTATATTATATATGTTGTGAAGAATTTTGTAAGTGTCATAGTTGTGTGCAATGTTAGTAATCTATTTTTATTTCAGAGACCCCACTTACCTTATAGAGGGTAATATGTTTTGTGGCTTATGTTCATTTGGTAATTGATATCTATTAGTATATGTTTCTTTTGCTTTGGATAATTGATAGGTTATCTTTGTAGGTATGGCATCCAAATTACAATGGAGTGATTCGATGGATTTGGTTTTCATTAAAACATTGGTGGATGAAAGTAATACCGGAGGAAAAAAAATAGATAATGGGTGGAAGTCAAACGCACTAGAGCGCGTGGTGGAAGAAATTAAGAAATCTTACAATATGATAATTACCCATGATCATGTCCGGTTGAGGTTGAAGACCTTCAAGAAGCAATATTTGGCAGTCCTAGAAGTTCACAAGCAAAGTGGGTTTGGATTCGACTATAGTAGCAAACTCATCACTGTAGACAATAAAGTGTGGGAAGACTATGTTGCGGTAAGCTTTCTTAAGCATGGTTCAATATGGTTCGGTATGACCTTATGCGAGTTATTTTTCAATGTTATTGAGAATGCTAGTTAGAATTTATTGAGAATGCTAGTTTTCTAATCTTTATTGAAAACTTTTCTCCAACTATCTTTATTTTGTTGATTGTTCTAATCTTTTTGTTAAATTAGATTGCTTTCTCAATTATATTTCTTAACATTGTTTAGGCACACAAGGAAGCAAAGAAAGTTCGTGGCAAAATCTTTTCATACTATGACGACCTTGCAATCATCATAGGAAATTATCAAGCAACTGACGATCGCTATATAGCAAGTCGTGATGATGTTGCCTCAGGTTCTACTACATCGTCTTGCAAACGAAAGCGAATGTGTGACAATGATGATCCCGAGTTTGCTAAGGCCATATCGAGTATATGCAAGGCATTTGAGCAAGCGAATGTTATGCCTATACGATTGGAAACCTTCCCTTGGCAAGAAGTTGAGATGATTGTAAGGGCGGTTCATGGACTTACCCAACGTTAAAATTTGAAAATCATGAGAAAGTTCAATGGGAACGTAGAGCTTGGTACTTTCTTTTTAGGATTGACCGGAGAAACAAGGGAGGGTTGGGTTCTTGCAGAGTTAGAGGAGAATTAGTTTGGAGCAAAAGTAATTGGCTTCTTTGTCTTTAACCCTTTTTATGTGTTTTGATTAGTAATCAAGGAGTTAGAAAGTTTGGGTTTTGTTTAATTGGTGTTTGGGAGTATGTGGTTTAGTAATTGGTCTTTGTCTTTAACCCTTTTTATTGTTTAATTAACAACAGAAGTCTGACTTGTTATGTTTATGCACTAAACATGCTTTCATTTTGAAAATTTTAGTCAAAATATATATTGCTAATGTTTTTTTTACTAGAATTATGAATACCAGTATTGAACTTTGCTTTCTCATTAAAAGATTTAAGCAGACATCGGGTCTAAAATTATACTGTAAGGATGTTTTGTAGGAAGCAAAATCAAAACCATATTCTAGTTTATATATAAAGTAGAATTGTGGGATCTTCACAATTATAAAAACCAAAAAAAAAGAAAAAGATTCCCATGATTAGTTTTGGGCGGCAAACACTCGCAATAGGAATTGGAATCCAATTCCCATGGACAACGAAATGTGTCAATAGGAATCGAAAACGCTGGCTCCCAACAAAGCGTGTCAGGAACTCCTTTGCCAGTGTCTTGAAAGAGTCAATCGACCTTGGTGGAAGGCCGTGGAACCACGTTAGTGTTGACTTCTTCAGGCTAGTGGGAAAAGTCCTGCACATCACCAACTCAGATCCTTCTTTGAGAGCCATTACGTTCTGGTATTAGCGCAGGTGGTCGAATGGGTCGGTGGTTCCGTCGTAAAAGTCGAGCTTCGGGGGAGTGAACTTCCTTGGAAGGGCCTCATTCATGATTCGGTCCACAAATGGTGGGACAGAGAGACGGTACAGCACGTCCGGATCGTGTGCCCATCTGCAGAGGGATTTTGAGGGTCGAGCCTCTTTGCCCTGGCAATAGGCTCATCGTTAGCCATGAAACCTCCTCTAGTCCAATGAGAACTAGCGAGGGCTTGGCTCTCATGTGCTTGCTCTCAGCCATCCTTCGGAGACGAATGCCTATGTTGCTCCTGGTCTCCAGTAGCAAGTGGTGGATTTTGTCGTGTGATGGCCTCCACCGCCTTGGCGATCTGCTGTATTTGAGATGACAAAATTTCTATTCTGGGGTCCGTCGTCACTATCGTTGGTGCAGGGGCATGAGTATGTTGTCTATGCATGACCAAAACCGCTGAAAGTAGAGGTACATCTCCAGCCTAAGCGTTCGATGTGTCCCCTTGTTATCCGTTGTTGCGTGATCTAGTGGTCACCATCTCTCTGGGTTTCGAATGGAGACGGTCCTAGTGAAAAGTTAGGAACTTTGTCGTCCCCATGGACGACACCAAATTGATGTAGTCGTTTTCCGCTCCCTGCTTTGACCTAGTCTTGCTGACCTGTTGACCTGCACAAATAACGCACGTTAGCCACAGACCAAAGTTGTGGTGGCCGATGGCACTCCGATGCTAAAGTCAGATAGGGATCTGAGAAAGGTGTAATGTTGTAAACATGAAATTTGTAACGTACCACGAAGATCATTATCTAATTAGGAGTCGTGTTGTAGGAGGGAAGTTTCATGTTAGTCTTGTGCTCCTAGATATGCGAGAGATAGTTCCCAATCCAGGAGCAATCCGTAGAAGGAAGTTTCCCCACGTGGAATATGTTCTGGTATTTGCTTCCTAGTTGGAAACATAAAGCTGTTGTAATTGCCTGTCTGAAGCTGATCTTCGAGATACTTGCCTTAATAGGGCTTACGAGTATTGGGGATAGCTGTGAGACATGTGGGCCTAGCATGCTGTAAAATTTTGGGTCCGTTTGGCGGACTGAATTAGGCGGGCTTGGTACCGTTTCGGCTCGATCAGTTGGACTGACGTTGGGGCCCGTAATTTTTCGAGATCATCATGACACGTGTATGGCTCAGGGATGTGACCATTTTTATGTATCATCACTAATAATATTTTTTACAAAATTAACACATTGTTCCGATGCTTTTGTTTCCATTAAAAAGAGTACATCAAGATTGTCCTCCTTAATGAGGTTCCTTATAGAATGAATTGTAGAGGAGGAGCCCAATCCTCTATAATTCCAAGAACAAATAATTTCCTTTGTTGTGGCTTTTCAGGAGAAGCCACCACCGGAACTTCATCAAAATAGTATAAAGGCAAATAATATAATATGTGTATGAGTAAATATTGTGTTGAGTTTATGTGAAATAGTGGAATCAATTGTGTGACAGAAAAAACATAATAGGATGCAGAAGTAGTAAATGAAACAAATTCGGGAAGTTAAGAAAATACCTCAGCAAGGTGTGGATGAAGAAGAGGAAGAATCATTAACGTTTTTATTCCCCAACAACATCTCCTCATAATTCACTTGCAGAGTCGAAGGTGTGGGATGAACAATGTTGCCTAGTCCGTCCTCTTGACTGCCCACTTCACTTGCTATCTTCAGCCGTATCTCCTTATTTCTTGCCTATCTATCAGAGATCGATTCTGACATATTTCTCCTGCACATCCGAAGTGTACTAGTTGTAGTTTTTTTGCTTGATGTACCACTGGTCCCAATATTATATGCTCTAGTCTTGTATGCATCAAGGGAGCCAATTATGCAGTGTTTTCTAATAAATCTCATGTTTTCTTCCTTTCTAAACTCACTACTATCATTCACCAATTTAGGCTTTTTCAACACAATTTCTTTACCTCTTTGCTTGGATTGGATATGTTGTTTTTATCTACTTCTTCTTGCTATGGAAATGTCACAAAATACTTATGTTCCTCATCTTTATGGCTTTTCAGTGAGACAATGCCAACCAAATGTCATCTCCAGGTTTCTCATTCTACAAATTAGCATGCCACTTTGGCTTTTTGATGTTGGGCTGCCTACAATGTTCATGAGGATGATAGTGGGACAATTGGGCAAATTTGGGTTGTTTCCTGTAACTAGATTGTCTTTTAAGCAAGAATTCTCAATACCCTGGTTCTGGACCATCAATAGTTTTGGAGGGGTGATGTCCATTGGGCTCAGAGTGGGGTCACACTTGGTTTTGGGTCCAAATAGGAAGGGTTGTTTAGTAATATAACCTTAATGAGAATTAGGGAGGGTCAATAGCCAACTAGAGAAACAGTTTCTTCACTGTCGCCCTTGATCAGCTGGCGATCAGGAAGATGAGAAGGAACTCGAAAGTGGGTGTTAATTGACGCTACATTCTCGTCGAATCTTGAAATAAAAAAAGAGTGTGAGGGTGAGCTTTGATTAAGGGGTGTCGATCATGAATCAATTTGGTTTTGGAAAAGAGATGAAGGGATGGTTGAATGAAGATCTCGCCCTTAGACGTTGGATGAGAAAAATCGATTGGGTTTTTTCCTTTTGGGTTACAGAGATTGAAAAGGTAAGATATATAACTGGAAGGTTGATTGATTTAACGCCAATTGTTGATTTGCTGTCGATAAGGAAAGGAGATGTAATAAGGAAAGGAGGTGTAACAAGGAAATGAGATGTAACAATTTGAGGTATATGAGGAAACTTAATTGACCTATATCCTAATTGTGATTTGCTTTCATTTCGGATGAAAGGGAGCCAAACGATTGAGTTAAGGATTGAAAGTGGAGAGCAGATCTTCCGCCTTGATGAACTTGTTGAATGGTGGTCGGTGGTGTTCTATCTTAATGTACAACAGGTTGTAAAACATTCACCTCTTTAATATTTCAATATGTTTACCTATCTGAAAAAAAAACTTCTTATCATCGATGTTACCTCCAATCTAGTGTCAAACAAAATTCTTGCTCTGCAAAATGCATCTTTGTTATCAAATCTTTTGGTAAGGTCCATGTTCAGAACTTTTGCAATTGTGCTTGCCAAGCCTTGAATATCTTTCATAGTAAATCTTTCAAGGGGAACTCCAAGTAATTGAATCCACACCGGTACCAAATAAAATTTGTACTCTGTCAAATGTATTTTCGGCTTCAAAGCGTAAGTTGACATAATGAAATTCTTTATTTCCCAAGGACCGTTGTTAAGAACTCTATCCATGTCTTGTTTATTATCAAACTTGAAGAGGAAAACACCTTTATTGGACCATGTAGCTAACTTCTTCGGATGGAGCCCATTGTTTCATAAGAACTTCATGGATGTCCTCATTTTTCATTTTGGTAGGTGATAAGTAGGGGTGGGCACGGGACGGGATGAGACGAGATATACCCATCCCTATCTCATCCCGTTCATACGGGATCGGGACGGGACGGGATCAGCGTGCTGCCTGTGACTGCTGCGAAGATTATCATCAGATAAGAGCGTGAAAAATAACTTTCTTATAATTAGATATAGAGCGTGAAAAATAACTTTCTTAAACCTACAGGCAAATTGCAGGAATCTGGAAATAGTTATGGATAACACCTAAGCAGTGAAATACCCACCAATATAGAGGCGACCCCATGGAAAACTCAAGGTCTCGTAAACCAGATCAGCTCTTGAATATACGTTCTCTGACACTACAAGATAACTCCTATTGCCCGAGGGTGAGTAGCATATTACCTAGCAGGCTTTAGTCTTAAACCAAATTAATAATGGATAAAAAAGACATGTTTAAATATGTCTCTCAAGATGCTTATAACATTGTATACGTAACGAGCACGTGATTGATTGCAAACCTCCCTCAAGTGCTAATCTAGTTGGGATGTTTGGGAGAGTTCAATTTGCTTTTGTTTTCATCTGTTTTCTCCTTGAAACTTCAGATAAACCCAGAAATGATAGCCTCAAGAGACACTCATATATAGTCTATATCGATATTACATAATATATAAAACCCAAAATAAAATAAATGAAATTCAAATGCAATCTTGAACATCAAATAATGAAGATCCCAGAAAGGATTCAAATGCAAACACATGAGTTTCTGTCAGTCATCTGTAAGTTTATATGAATAAAAATAAATAAATAAATGAAATATTAAAAAATTAGCTCGGGATTGGCGGGATTGAAAATCTTCATCCCATCCCATCCCATTCTAGATCGAGACGGGACGGGATCGGGATGAAATTATTCAATCCCATTAAGACCCGAAAAAATCGGGACGGGACGGGACGGGATTGGGATCGCGGGATGGGATGCCCACCCTTAGTGATAAGAACTTCCCTAAAATAGTAAGTTGCCAAACATTGGAAATCCCTTCCTCCTCCTCTGCAAAAGTGAATTCCTTAGATGTATTGGGTGTAAAAGTGCCAGATGAGATTGACTTGATTGCAGCCAAATCAAACCTGATATGTTGTCGACTATTGATTTTGCTCATAGTAGTAGAGAAGAAAATGAAGTAAGGTGGTTTGAGGTAGAACCTTTAGAGAGAAATTTTTTTTCTTCAACTCAACCTTCACGATACACAACGATGTAGGTTGTGATTGGTTGCGTAAATTAAAATTTTGTAGAACCAAACTGGATATGCACGTGCATCGAGAATGCACACATTTTTTAAAAAAATTTATAATTTCTTGCACTCAAGATGTTAAAATTAGAGAAAAATCTACATTGGAGATCCTAGCCTAGGGCATCCCAAGTAGCAACCAAGCAAGCAAGCTTGAGTGACCTGTGTGTTAACTCGTGCATTACTTCAAGGATTAATTGCTATGTACCCCTATAATAAATAGCTAATTGGGATGTGTCCCCTTATTTAATCAGTATTGAATTTACCTCCAAGACTAGCAGTCAACGTGCATTGACTGTGAGGGCACACACTTGACCTAGTTTTATGATGAAATTACCCTTCACGTGCATCTTTGCATGATGTGAAGGATGTGACTTATACGATCATCCCAATCGTTTGTCAACTGAAGTACCCACGTGGACGGCTGAGACTAGATCTATCAGATTGTAACCTTTTACAGAGATGGAGAGTGGAGGGAAAACTTCCTCCGTTTTCAGAGTTTGTTCTCTGTGATCCCACACTCTCTTTTTTGCTCTATTGTCTGCAACTTTGAACGAAGATGAAAAAGGAGAAGAGGAAGGTGAAAATGAAAATGTTTGATGTGTTGGTGAGTAATAGTAGCAGCGATGAAGGGCGCTCTGCTTCGAGCATACATTGGTACGATTACACTTCGTTTAGTGATTTTAGTAATGAGGAACCAAATCTTCACTCCTTCAAGCAGTGAAGAGGACGTGAAGCAAATCTAAGACCTCCTCGTGTTCATTGGTGTGACATATTGTAAGTATTATTTTCGATTTGTGGGTTTCGTTTCGATGTTTCAATCTGTGTTGCATGTGTAAATGGATTGTGTGAATGATTTTATTGTTGTCAGGGTTTTGTTCATTTGCACAAATGATGGGTCATCCACTGCTTATTTGCTTAGGGTTTTGACAACCTATGTATCATTCAGCGCAATGGTTAGGGTACTCGTTAGTTGTTGGTTATGGATTTTGTTCATGGTTATGGTGTTGTTAACCCTTAGTACACTAATATTGTTTTGTGGGTCGACTAGTGTTTACAATGAGTTGAATGGTAAGAGATTTGTTAACTCATGAGTACAATGCTTAGTAAATTTTGTTCTATGTACTTGTCTTCTATTTTCACTTTATGATACATGTTAGTTTGCCTGTTTTCTATTGTATTCATTGATGAATGGGTGTCATTGTAGTAATAGAAAATGGAGACAAAAGTTGGAGGTGTGGAACTTAATGGTCCGTTATGATGGAAAGTGGAGTAGGAGCTTGAGATACCAAGTAGGTGGAAGGTGAATGACTACAAAAATGGGAAATGTTTTGATTTTGTAGGAGTGCATGAGGATTATCTTAACTGGGACAAGCTAAGCAAGAATATCCTTGAATGTTACCCAACTAAAATAAACATGCCTTGACATTTGGGAAAACACATACCTTTCTGGAGAATGGGGTGAGGATGGACATAAGCAATGATGCAGACATAATGTATTTTTGGAAGCATGCAAACATTGATGACAATGATGGTTTGCATATCTTTGTTGATGTTAAAGTGGTAATACAAGTTCATGGGAGCAACATACCTGGATCTAGTTTAATGGATCTTGAGCACATTCCAACCCCACCTGTTGTTGAAGTTGACCCTGCCCCTGTCACACAACCCACCCCTCCCAGTAAGATTCATTTGAGGCCTAAGGTGTGGGCCAAAAGGAGTTTGAGCAAAAAAAAAATCCCTACCCCAAGGAAGAGTACACCAAATGATTGGTACTCCCTTAGGAAGTCTTCTAAAATACTGAATGTAAAAGATGACAGGTCAGATAAATATGAATGTCCAAGTACTTGTAGGAAAATAACAAGGGTGGACTAGGCATAGTCCCAAGATGAGAATATGATAAAGTCAGTGAAGTTAAAAATTGAGAAAAAAAAGTTTGACGAATTTTCTGAAGAAGAGTTTGATGATGACCTACCTAATGTTGAAGCAATGACCACTAAAGCACAAACCTAAGCTCAGACAATAGATCCATGTCAAGCCCAAGCACAGGACCAAGCCTAGTTAGCAGGTCCATCTCAAGCCGAACCACAGGAAGCCAAAGACAATGAGTTTGCACATTTGGATGACCTCCCTGTAGAAGAAGAATATCATTATGGTCATACAACTAAAAATGAGCATGATGCACAATTACCTCCAACTGAGTATGCTGCATTTGTTACTGAAACTGATGATGTGTATGGTGATGAGAGACAAGAAGATAATTGGGTGTTGGAGGTTAGGAAAGAATGTGACATAGTTGATGCAGATAAGTTTTGATTAATAAAATATGCATTGAGGAATAAGTTTATGATGCATTTCAAGAAGGATGATCCTAATAGACTTTTAGTCTTGTGTAAGGATGAAAATTGCAAATGGCTTGCTATGTAGCATTGGACAAGGATGGGCACACTATTAGTGCTAGGACCTTGGGGCAAGATCACACATGTGTAGGGATTGATAATGAGAAGAACCCAATGGTGAATTCCAGGTTTGTTGTCAATGAGTGTAAATCAATAATGAGTACACACTTCACAATTTTCACAGCTGACAAACTCATCAAACAGACATGGAAGGACCACACTGTTGAAGTGAGTTACCATGTAGGCTGAAGGGTAAAACATAAAATATTGGCCAAATTGATTGAAAATTATGAGGATAGTTATAAGAAGGCCCCTTCTTGTTGCATGGAGTTGTAAACAACAAATTCAAGTATCATTGCTACATGTTTAAGAAATGATTAGGATAATAGGTTCACAGACTTTTGCTTGGCATTCTCTGCTAGTATCCTTGGTTGGCAGCATGGTTGTAGACCTTTAGTGGGGTTGGATGGATGCTTTATGAATAGCAAATATGCGGGTTGTTATTTGTCTGTTACAACCTTGGATGACAACAATGGTTTGTTTCCACTGACTATCTACATTTGTCAGTCAGAATGCT
The DNA here is from genome assembly GCA_963556465.1 of Berberis vulgaris. NCBI lineage: Eukaryota > Viridiplantae > Streptophyta > Magnoliopsida > Ranunculales > Berberidaceae > Berberis > Berberis vulgaris. The sequence continues at coordinate 27,144,023 of OY747130.1, read as the reverse complement.
ACCAAACTTGGTTCAACTTCTTGAGCATAATTTAGATGCACTTGAAGATGCATGCAAAGAAGCTCACTTTCATTTCTGGCCAGCAAAAAGGGTTGATTGAGGCAGTGAAACAACGTTTTCGACAATCAGACCATAGATTTTGCTTCAGGCACATGTACAAGAACTTCAAAAAGGTTGGATCTGGAGGAAAGTTCTTGATGAAGCTTAGTTGAAAAGATGCTAGGGTATACAAAGAGGTTGACCGTGTCTTCAATTTGAAAGAGTTGAAAGATGCTAATCCAATAGCTCATCAGCGACTAGTTGAAAGGGATGTGAAGACTTGGTGCAAGACGTATTTTGATAGTAGAGTATGCTCAGAGCACATCACAAACAATTTTAGTGAAAGCTTTGATAATTGGATTATCAAGCTAAGGGAAATGCCAATTTGCAAGTTCATTGACGAGTATCACATGCTTCTCATGAGGCTTATGTATGACAGAAGGGAAAAAAAACAACACTTGGGACATCAATGGACTAGAGCTCAGATGCTCATTGACAAGTACAAGGAAATGAATAACCAATTTGGGTTTATTGATGGCTTCATCACAGTTGTACACAATTAGAGTGGTTCTAAGTGGAGAGGGAAGACATGTATCTGATATTGTGATTGTAGACAATGGGAGCTGACGTGCATCATCTGTGTGCATGGAGTTGCGATTCTGGCCAATCACAAACCCATATGGGCAGAGTAAGCATCATATATAACTTAATGATTGCTCCCTATCTGCTCCCACACTTATTTGCATTTTATGTAGATATTGTAGTCCATACCATTCTGGCAAAACCTATGTGGAGGCCTACTCAAGAGGGATTGTCAGCATCAGAAATATGAAGGAGTGGAATGAAGTAAGTATCACCTTGATTGCTTGTTTGTTTTATAATCCTTTGCTTGCTTGCATATCCCATGATGGTTTTGATATGGTAGCCAACATACTTGGTGTTATCACCTCAAGTCAAAAGACCTCCAGGGAGACCAAGGACAAAGAGAAGAAGAGATGATGATGAACATGTGAAAAAGGAAGCAAGGAATTGCAGGAAATGTGGATTGGAGGGTCCCAACAACAGAACTTATAAGAACCCTCCTATGGAGCAAACTAATGGTTGTGGAGAGACATCCAAGAAATCTAAGGCACCACCCAGATTCAGAAGGATTAGGAACAACAAGAAAATGGGTGCCAAATCTAGTTCTGGAAATGGAAGAGGAAGAGGTCAACCTCCAAATGAAAGAGTCACAATCCCTCTACAACAACCAAATCTTCAACTTCAAATGCCCACAACTCCAACCATGCATAACATTCGGGCAACAATGTTCCCAACTCAACCCTTTGTACAAGGAATTAGTACCCCCCATTCAATAAAGCCACCAATGTTCCAAGCCAGTAGCACATCCAGTGTTAGTAATAGAGGCAGGGGAAGACAATGCACTTGGAGCAAGAAAACATGGAGCCAAGATGACCAAACATGTGATACCAACTTCATTTGTTTAGAAGATTATTTTTGTTGGTGGTGGACTATTTTTTTAGTTATAATACTTTATGGTCAGGCATGTGATACTGGTTCATAGAGTACTGGTGCATGACTTTTTTTTGTTTGTTTATGAGATGTCAAAGTACCGGTTCATAACTCTTTTATGTTTATGTCAGATTTCAGATAGAATGTAAAATTTGATGATATTTTGTAACTATTGGATGACATATCAGACATTAGACTTGACTTGAAGTTATTGAATATGCTGGTTGCATGGGTTATTTATTATTTGCATGTTTGAAATTGAATCCAGTGTTATTGTTGCAACATAGGTTTGGCAAGTTATTCAATGGCTATTGAATTGTTTGCACTTTAGTTTGGTTTGATATTTCATGTCAGATTATTGAATTCTATGTTCATTCACTTTTTTTTTAGGCTAGATAGAAATGCTTTGCATAGATATTCAAATGTCATAGTCATTTGGACAATTATTGTTACATTTAGAGAGTTGTTACATTTAGAGAGTTATTACTTCTCCCGGCTTGATCTTGTTCACCTTCAGCTTCTTCAGTACTTGCAACTGGAGTAATAGGGTTTTGACCACTAGCTCTAAGTATGTTATCAACTACCATAGTTCCCAACCACTCAAACCCCTTAATGCAAGAATTACAACTGAGGTATGTATGAGGTTGATGAGATCTTTTGATAGTTCTCATTCCAGAGCAATGAAGACATTAGGCATAGAAGATCCACCCATGGACAATCTTTCATCCAATGATTTGGATTGTCACATTTGAAATAACTACCCCTTTTGGAGCTTAAGCTTGAGCTTGAACTACTTTCTTCATTTCTCTTCAAAATAACTTCATCAAGCCATAGAAACCCTTTGTAACCAGAAATTTGACAAGCCAAGAACATCTTATTAGGGTTGTTTTGGGTTTTGGACTTCAAAAGCTTGTAGACTCTATTACAACCCTTATTGGGACATGTATAACACAAATAAAGGCAGTATTCACTTGTCTGATTGTACTGATTACAGTGTTTCCAAGGAACTTGCGAGGATAAATAAAATTAGTTATTATAATAAATATTGGCAACAACTTACTCCTATAATAAATACAAATTTAAGAATTCCCTCTGGTACATAACATCCATGCAAGAGGCTAAAGATGACCTGCAACTCTTAACAAATGTCAACATAAATGAGAAAATGAAATGAAAAACACTGACTTATTTTCATTATGGTGTTCTAAACTAAGAAATATGATGAAATAACTCAGAGTTAATGTTTGTGTAATGAAACTCAAAGTTCAAAACTTGGGTTTGGTCAAACTTTTGACTTCAAATACCTTTAATCCATAGTGCAAAAATAGTTGAAGAACTCCATTTTCATGGACTGAAATAGCTTCCAATAAATAGGGGTTCAATCCAATGACTCTTTCCTCTCCCCCAACGACTATTTTGCCTTCCCTAATGAATATTTCCTCTTTCCCAACTACTATTCAGCTTTGAATCTCATCCCTTAGATCATCGATTTGGTTTGTGTAATCTTTTAATCTCAACCATCATATAATTCAAAGACATTTTTATTCTTAAAATATGAAAAATGAATATTTTTCAAGTGTTGTAATGTGTACTAGTTGGTCAGTTGTTCATGTTCTTGGTGCTATATCTGTTCTCTGTTGTAAGGGTTTTTATGTTCAAAGATGAGGTTTATGCTATATGTAGTTTAGCTTATGCTGGAGAAAAGGGAGTGCTGAAAAAGGGGTGCTAAATAGCCTTTTTTGCGTGATATATGGATCAAGTTCCTCTCTGAATTTGAAGGCGCTTGCCAAATTGTGTTGTGTTTCATTGATTTTTTTTTTTTTTTTTTTTTTTTTTTTTATTTAAAACCTCCAGAGGGGAGGGGCAGCTATGGGATGCCAGACCTATATTAAATATCAAAAAAATGACTTACATTCTATACGGGGGTGCATTACGACTTTACCCGTATTAAAAACCAAGCAGAAAGCGATAAACAACACATATTTCTAACAAGATACGACAAAACCATACCCATACTAAACCAAATGATGGCATCCAAAGATAGCACAAAACACACACTACCTGTAGAATAGCACTCTCATTTAAAAGCCGGAAGTCTAAGATATGCCGTCTTATTCTTGTCAAGAATAATTAGGGACTTTATTCTTTTAGGAAGCGATCCCCAAGAATAAGTACGAGAAATATTCTCCTTTTGAGCTAAAGTAGCCAAGGCGTCAGCTACAGAGTTTGTCTCTCTGAAAACATGGATGCAATGCCACCCCGTATCCTTTATCATCGCCCGTATCTCCCTCCACCAATTACTTAGGAACCAAGGAATTTTTGTTTGTTGGAAAAGCCATTGTTTAACCACCATTGAATCCGTTTGAATGACACATGGTCGGACACCTTGGGCAACACAAAATCTCAAGCCTTCAAGCAAGGCCCTCGTTTCCGCCAAATTATTTGTTCCTTCTCCGAAAAAACATTGTCCAGCCGCCACAAAGTTACCTTCTTCATTTCTAATAACAAAAACTCCAGCAATAGTCTTCTCCCTGCAAGATCCATCCACATTGAGCACATACCATCCCATAGGAGGGAAAGTCCAATACACCACCCGGGGCGGAGTCAGTGTTACTTTGATTTCCTGGATACCCAATCTATTGAGCAAAGCCCCATTATTGTCCTTTGATTTAGGGTTAAAAAATTTTGCAACACATTTGATCCAATGATACACCTTAATGATTACATAGCTGAACGAGCACTCCTTCCCATCATAAAGTTTTCTGTTTCGCTGAATCCAAAGCTCCCATAAAACAAAAAGAGGAGTGAGATGAGTGAGGGTACCTGATAAGGTAGATTTGTTCGCTTTCCTGAACCACGCCTTTAACATGGTATAGACTTCAACCGGCCTATGGACGTGAATGTCAAAAATCAGATCGAAATGCCTCCACACTCTACATGCTAATTCACCCTCCAAGAAAAGATGTTTTATGGTTTCCTCCTCAGCATGAACACAACATCCGCATTTAGAAGCCAACTGAAATCCAATTCTTCTAATTTCACCATCTATGGGAATAGCCCTTTTAATAACTTTCCATGTGAAAACGGAAATTTTAGAAGGCAAAAGAGGGTGCCATATCCAATTCCAGAAATAATCAGGTGTCCCTCTACCACCTAGGATTTTACAAACAGAGCTGATAGAGAATATACCATCATTAGTGGGCATCCAAATTCTGGTGTCTCGATCTCCATCATCACCTTTCACTATTGTCTTATAAGCCTCTTGAGCGCGTCTTTTCATTTCCAGGGTTAGCATTCTGAAATTATCCCTGCTCATTAGCCGTAAGGAAGGCCACATATCATTAGTCTCCGCGTCCCCATTCCTTATAAATAGTTCATCCTTAGCCCATTGTTCTTCAAAGAAACTGACGCTACCTCTAGTAATCATCCAGGTGGAGTTTGCCACTATGAAATTTTTATGCATCAACAATTCTTTCATGAAAGGTGAGGCCTCAGCTTTAAGCTCCTGCTTTCGGATTGGTACCCCTGGCTTAAAATATTTTTTCTTTAAAAAATTTGCCCATAAAGAGTTAGAATGCATCAGGTTCCAAAGGGATTTAACTCGAAAAGCTGTAATAGTGTCGGCCAGACTTCGAACATGTAAGCCACCTTCTTCCTTAGTAACACTGATTTTTTGCCACGCAATCCATTTCCGTTTATGTCTCCCTTCATGATCACCCCAAAAGAAATCAGCAAGCAATTTCTGAATAGCTTGCAAAATCCTCATAGGAACCACTGTAGCTGCTATAGTGTAAATCGGCATAGACAAAAGAACATGCCGGATCGAAGTCAATCTTCCCCCAGGCGACAGCAGACGTGCTTTCCAGCCCTGAATTCTGTTGTGGATCTTATTAACCAAATCATCATAATAAGAAATTCTGCATCTACCTTGATAAATGGGAACTCCAAGGTACGTGAAAGGGGACTGTTTGTAAGAAAAGCCAGTCCATAATCTGATCATGATAATAATGTCGGCACTCACTTTCTCATCCATCATGAAAGAACTTTTTGCTGTATTGATTTTCTCTCCTGAGGCCCGACAGTACCTATCAATAAACTTCATACATCCCGCAATGGATTTTTTCCTACCATTCAAGAAAACCAGTGAGTCATCAGCATATAAGAGGTGAGTAATCGGGGAGGCCGTCCTTGGAACATGATAAAAACCAATTTCCCCTCTACGAAAAGCGCGAGAAAGTCCTCTACTTAGAACTTCCGCAGCAATGACAAAGAGCAAGGGGGAGAGAGGATCGCCTTGTCTAAGACCCCTGGAAGATCTGAAATATCCGTCATACTTGCCTTGCATCAACACCGAAAATCCACATTGAGTTACACAGTTTGAAATCAGGTGACATATTCTATTGTTAAAACCAAATTTACGAAGGACCGCCAATAGATATCCCCATTCAATTCTGTCATACGCCTTTTCCATATCCAGCTTGAAAATGACATTGTTGCCAATCACTTTTTTGCCAATCTCCCTCATTAATTCTTGAGCCAAGCCAATGTTCTCTGAGATAAGTCTCCCTTGGACAAAAGCCCCCTGCTCTAAAGAAATAATATTTGGGAGTATCTTCCCCAACCTCAAACAAAGGATCTTACTAAAAATTTTATAAACCACGTTGCACAGACTGATAGGTCTAAAATCAGAATAAGATACGGGCTCGTCAATTTTAGGAATAAGAGCTAAAAAATTAGAAGAGAAGCTACCTGGCATCGCTTGGCAATCAAAAAATTCCGTCGCGGCTTTCCAAATATCCAGACCAATAATGTCCCAGCATTTGTGAAAGAAACCAGCTGTAAACCCGTCCGGGCCCGGTGCACTATCATGAGGAATGCTAAAAGCTGCTTGTCGAACTTCCTCTAAATTCGGAGAATTCATGATTGATTCACAGTCTGCCTTCCTTATCAAACGCGGAATGCACTCCATGAGTTCTGGATCCTCTTGATAACCACCTGCAGATAGCAAAGCTTCAAAAAAATTATTCGCTTCTAAAATAATATCTCTCGGATCCGTGATTAAATTCCCTGCCCTGTTATGGATTTTTGATATCATTCTCCTTTTTTGCTTGGCTTTGACGGAAGCAAAGAAAAATTTAGTGCATGCATCTCCTTCTTTGAACTCCTTTTCGCCTGATTTTTGTTGCCAATAAATTTCTTCTCTGACCAGAGCCAGTTTGAGTTCAGCCTGACATCTATTCAAATTAACCATATCATTTGTATCCCAACCCTGCATAAGGTTGAATTCTAATCGGGCAACCTCATCCTCCAGACCTCGAATAGTGCTGAAAATGTTGCCAAAAGTTTCTTTATTCCATATTTTCAAAGCTCCTCTAAGGCGCTTAAGTTTCATGGCCACGATAAACATATTTCCAGAAACACCTACCGGAGAGTTCCAGTTTCTGTCCACAAATCCCAAAAAATCATCATGAGTTAACCACATATTTTGGAATCTGAAAGGGGACATACCTGCTCTTTGTGTCAGAGGCAAAGAAAGAAGCAGTGGAGCGTGATCCGAGCATACCCGAAGGAGATGATCAACTCGAGAATGCTGCATAAGAATAGACCATTCTGCATTACCCAAAAAACGATCCAGTCGAGCCCAGGTTCTGTCATCTCCTCTTTGGTTGTTACACCAAGTAAACTTTGGTCCTTCAAACCCACAATCTGTAAGTCCGCAGCTCGAGATACATCTAGAAAAGTCTGATGTAGCTAGATGATTATAAGGACGACCGCCTAATTTTTCACCGCCGTCAACAATGACATTAAAGTCGCCGCCAATGATCCAAGCTTCATCCATACCCATTGCAATGTGCTCCATGGCCTCCCATAATGTTCGTCGCTCCTGAACTGAACATTTTGCATATACAAAGGAAGTGAAAAAAACAATATTGGAAAAAAGGATAATAATCTTATAGTGAAGCAATTGATCGGTGCGGAATAATATGTCCACTTGTAAGTGATTATCCCAGAAAAGCCATAATTTGCCTCCAACGTCCTCATTCGTTGCAAAGCAAGGCAGACTCACTTTGCCTGCAATCTCCATGTGCCTTGACGCTTGGATCATCGGCTCCGCAATGGCAAGCATCTTAACATTATTATCTGTAACCAGCTTTTTTAATCTGCTACGGGTCGCCCGGTTGCCAACTCCCCGTGCATTCCAGAACATTATATTATCTATCATTAGGGACACCTGGATTAGTCATATTGCGTGTCACTCGCCGGCTCCCCCCGTCGGGTCCCTTCTTTGAACTCTTCTTTTTACCTTTCGTCCTCGCCTCATCAGATTGATGGCCGGCGTCAACCCTGGTATTAGAAGACGTATTTGCATATGATTCATCCTCCGACATAGCATTATTCCCGAGCTCGGTGCATCCTACCTGCATCTGCAATTGTTGTGCATTAACTGTTTCTTCCGGATCTTGAAAGTTGTCGGCATGCATTTTCAGTGGAGGAAAGGTTCCATCTCCCTGCGGCTGTTGCAGAGATTGTGTACTCTGTTTCAGGGTTGATCCCTGCCCTTGCTTTCCTAAATCATCCATTGCATTGGTCCCCGAATCCAGCAAAACCAAGTTGTGAGTCAATGAAGCAGAATGCGTCACTCTATCTCCTGTTCGTTGTGTCACATTCGCCATGTGTGGATCCCCTGTTGCATGACTCACTGCAAGCAATCTGTCCGCTATTCTGGGCAGCACAGCAGCTCTATTTGAACCCCCTGTATGTGGCGAAAAAACTGCCTGCGAGGACAGGCGATCTGTGAACGTACCTGTGGGGACAGCTGCCTGTGAGTTCATCTGATCCTCTGTTTCAACAAGTTTGGACTGACCTTGGTCATTCTCGGAACTACTATCGGCCACAAAAGGGACCGTCCATATCGGTGTTGCTTTAGAAAATCCGTCTTCAGACTTTGCTTCATCGCATGGCTCTGTCGGCCTTGCCATTTTGATTTCCGAGGATGTGTAACCAGCGCCTTTTAAAAGGTCTTGTGTATTTTCAGTTTCTGCTTTAGTCCCCCTTGTGTGTTGAGACGCCATGTTTTTTGCTGCTTGTGGCTTCGTTTCTGCTTCATTACCCTCATCAACTCCTTCCGAGTGTTCTTCCGCAAGGGCCCCGAATTTGTTAAGGGATATCACATTGTCAGAGGCCTCTCCCCTTATCTTCACCTTTGTGTCTTTATCAGGTGTACTACTTATCTCAACTCCTTGCGAATTTTTGGCTCCACTAGTGCCTATGTGGCCATTATCTTTCATCGCTTTTTTGATCACCGGGACATACATTTGTTTCGGCTCTTGAGACTCTTGCAGCCCTTCAACCTTTCATTGATAAATATGGCAGTTTGAGGGGTTATTTACAGGGTTGTTTGGGGACGGAATCTGGTTGTTTTTGGACCCGTTTGGGGACTGAAATATGGCTGTTTTGAGTCTATCTTGGGATGCATTTTGATGTTCAAAAGTGGTCGTTTTGGAACTAAATTGGGTTACAATTTAGTCCTCAAATAAGGCTATTTGTGGGGTTGTTCCAGCAGACAGTTAGTGTTGTTTCAGCAGATTTTTGGTGTTATTTCAACAGATTTTTGGGGCTGTTTCTAGCTGAGTTTGTGGGGTTATTTCAGCATGTTTAGATGGCTGATTCGGCTGTGTTCACTACTACAAATATTAGCTTAGGTAACGCCACTTAGATAACGCTTTTTTAAAGAGCTATCCAAGTGGGCGCTAGGATAGCGCTTATTTGTCTTTTAAAAAAAAAAAAAAAAAAAAAACGCTACAATAGCGCTTTTAAATTTTTTTTTTTCAGTTAAGCGCTATCTTAATTATGTCTTAGATAGCGCTTTAAAAAACGCTATGTGGAAAAACGTTACCAAAACTACCATAGCGCTTTTAAAGTACTTGCATAGCGCTTTTAAAGCGCTATGCTACTTACCTCTTGTATAGCGCTTTATCCTATAGCCTAATAATTAAAAAAAAAATCAAATATCAAATTAAATCTCGTTTTTTCAGATCTTGATACGATCGGACGGTTAATATCACAAGCCCTAATAAAAACCTAAATCTCGACAACATGTTTTTTGGTTTTGCTTTTGCCATTTTTTCAAACACACAGAGAGGCGATAGGAGGCATGGAACCGAGGCGAGGAGGCGACGAACCAGATCGAGGAGGCGAGGAGGCGACGAACCGAGGAAGGACGCGAGGAACCAGAGGAGGCGAGGAACAGAGGAAGGAGGCGACTCAGGCGAGGAACCAGAGGAGGCGAGGAGGCGAGGAACCGAGGAGTCGCAGGGTAAGGACCAGGTTCGTCTCCCAGGCAGTAAAGTCTCATGGCATCCTCCTTGTCCCCCTCATTGAGGTGTATGAGCTTATGACCCATTTGAAAAAGTTGGGTTACATCGATCATTCTGATTTTGTATTTGAGAGGTAGTTCCTAATACATATGAGAATCTGTCTGATTTGATTTCGAGTGAGGGTCTTGACCATGACGAAGATGATTTGTGTTTCTTCCACCTAAATAGTCTTCGAATTTTCTATTGTTATCGACTCAACATAATTAAGAGATTCACAATTTTTCCTGTTGGGTCTCAAAATACTCTTTGAATTATGGGCAAGTTTGCAATAACCAAGAGGATGAATCTAAGTGATACATCATCATTTGTCTAAGATTTTTATTTTTATTTTATTTTTATTTTTTTATGTTATTTAGTAATTAGTTCACTGCTAATATGATGATGGTGTTCGCTGCAGGGTAGTAAGCTGACGAAGAGGGAAATGGAGCTGATGGGAAGTAAGAAAATGAAACAAGAAGTAGAAGAAGAATGCACTCTTGACGGCACCGTGGATCGGCGTGGCCGCCCTGCAATCCGTCCATCAACTGGAAGTTTGTTTGTTGGAATCCTCATATTAGGTACGTAACATCATTCCTCCTTCATCCCTTTTTAGTTTTTGTTGTGAATCCTCATATTAGGTACGTAAAATCTAACGGTGAATCTCCGAGTGTAACCTCAACTAATTTAAACGTAGGCAGTGATGTTATGGATTCTCACTTGGCAAGTAGGATGTATAGAATAGCTCTCTCACTCTGATAAGCTTATCTGATATGCATATCATCATCGTCATCTATACATCATCTAGGGAAGAGGAGGTACTCTCCCTCACAGTCACTCCTCCCGAGCTGGCTGGACCAGTCCTCCTTTCTTTAGGAGGTGGTTCATGTACCCCATCTATCATTGATGATGTGTTGGTGTGGTGTAAGATAGATCGGTCATGGTTCTGAACAAAGCCTTGGGATTTAATTAAATTATGAAGACTCATAGGAGTGTGATTGTGCTAAGGTCTGTCGATGCCTTGTCCTCTTAAATTCACATCAAGGGAGGAAGCTGTTCAGCCGGTCAAGAAAGCACAGCTATGTGCGATGAAGTTGTTGGGGGAAGAGAGCAAGGTTTTCCAGTTTGAACAACCATCTCAGAGAATCGTATGTTGTTGGAAAAGGAAGATGGATTGAGGCCCCAACCTTCCTATCAGGCTGAGACTTTGTCGGAGTCCTATGATGGTGTAATTCAACCCTGAATGTGTTAGTGAGTACAGGCTGGTAAGAAGCTTTGGAATCCATAAGCCGCATATTGAGGATCATGTTTTGGATTGGGAGTACCTTGGCATGTAATCTCTGTGTGATGTCTGATGGTTGGCACTTCCATTTGTGGAGGCTCCATGGCTGTAGGTTGTTTTCTCTGGTTTAATTGTAACTTCTGATGGTCATCAATGAAGTTGAACTTAAAAAAACTTGAAAGGACCAAGAAAATTTTGAGAAAAAGGGTAAGAAGAGTGGAAGATTAATGTATTATGGCACCTGGTCATGTATTGGTTCAATAAATTGTGTTATGTACTGTTGAGAATTGTGATATTGTAAAGGAATCTCTGATTGCATTATCCTCGTATACTTGTTTTGTTTGATCAACATTTGTAAGTTCTAGTTGTTTTCTCACAAGGAAGGTCTCGCCCTGCTGCCACTATCTTTTCCAATTAAGTTTATCTCATATCACATGTTTCATCTATCCCTGTTTGGGCATTTCTTTTGTAATTAGTCTGTTCGACTTGTACTTGTCCTGTTTATGAATCATGAAGTTCCATTTATATTATGTATATATTAGTCATAGAGCCGGTAGCAATTTGCTTGTTTCTATTCCTGAAACCTAATATAATTTTCCTGCAGCTACAACTTTAACTGGTCTGCACTTTGCCACCACAACCTTAATGACTTTTGTTCTACGGTGGTTGGGATACATCCAACCATCACATCTACCTTTGCCCGAGCTCCTGAAATTCGTCTTGTTTGCAAACTTTTCTATTGTTGGGATGAACGTGAGTTTGATGTGGAACTCTGTCGGATTCTATCAGGTAAATACCGGAGGGTCAATATTATTTTTGTTTTCCTATTACCACAGATCTGTTGGCTCAGAAAAATATTCACTGCCTTGTACAATTTTCAGATAGCGAAGTTGAGCATGATCCCTGTGTCTTGCTTTCTGGAAGTTGTCTTGGACAAGGTTCGATACTCGAGGGATACAAAACTTAGCATAGGCATAGTTCTCCTAGGTGTTGCTGTATGTACTGTTACTGACGTGAGTGTAAATACCAAGGGCTTTGTTGCTGCTGTTGTGGCTGTCTGGAGTACTTCGCTGCAACAGTATGTAAGTCACTTGTCACTGAAAAGATCTTATGCATTTCTTCAGGCATTCAAACTGAACTACTTGTGTTGGTCTCCATCCACTGTCTAGAACTAGTTTTAGATACATCCCAATTTGGAGCTTATAAAACTTTATCTCCTGTAGTCATCTCTTCATGTTTCCATGCAGTATGTGCATTTCCTTCAGAGGAAATATAACCTTGGATCATTCAACCTATTAGGTCACACTGCACCTGCTCAGGCTAGATCACTGCTTGTTTTGGGACCCTTTCTGGATTACTGGTTGACAAGCCAAAAAGTTTATGAGTATGATTACAGCGTTATCTCTGTGGTAAGTACTGCTATCATAAAAAAAAAACTTTTAGTTCTGTTAATGATTTGAAATTATCAAGTTTTGGAACTGTTCATATACTTCTTTTACATAAACATAGAACCCATTTCTCTCTAGTTGTTTCATTTGCATGTTACTGGAACATTTTTTACTTGCATCTGGTTCATACTTGTTTAGGCATGCATGTTGTTAGTTCCATGCATCTGCTTGGATCATTTCATGTGTGATGTAATACTCCACCTAAAAAGTCGCGCATTGGTGTAGGCGAGAGCCATTATGAGCATATGGCATGTTTGTATTGTTTTTATGAGCATAGGAGTGGAGATGAAACTATTTGTGTTGGGTATGCGTAGGAGGAACCGTTATTAAGAAAATCCACCCTCACTCTTTTGATGAGCAACTATTCACACTTAGTGAAGCAATTTCATCTAGAACTTTCACACAAATAACATTCAAAATTCACCCTCACTCTCTTGTTCTTATAGTGCTTTCTTACTGCCTTCTCCTAATGATTCTTGCTGGCCATTATTCATTTCAGCTTTTCATCACATTGTCGTGCACAATCGCAATAGGGACCAACCTCAGCCAGTTCATCTGCATTGGCAGATTCACAGCAGTGTCCTTCCAAGTACTTGGACACATGAAGACTATCCTTGTACTAGTTTTAGGGTTCATATTCTTTGGAAAAGAGGGACTAAACATACAAGTAGTGCTTGGGATGATTATAGCGGTGGTTGGAATGATCTGGTATGGTAACGCTTCATCAAAACCAGGTGGCAAGGAGCGCCGCAGCTATTCTCTTCCAGTTAGCAGACACAGTAGTGGGTTATCAGAATCTGGACAGAGTGATGGAAAGACCTAATGGGAAATGGGAAATTAAATTAATAGTTGATTTCAGGAATCACCTCACAGCAAAAGGTAGAACACACATTTTTTTTTTCTAATTCTTTTCCTCTATATTGTTATTTTCTCTCAAGCCGCTGTATGGTATTGAGTAGCCTTTAGATTACCGGCAAGTCCATTGTTGTGTCAAGGTCATAATTTATAGTAATTTATTTCCCTTTTTCTCAAACTATTTTCAGTCCTCGGTGTGTTCTTGTATTTCAGGTTAAGATAATAGGTGTGTTCTTGTATTTCAGGTTAAGATTTATATACCGACTTAGTGTGTGTGTGTTGTTATACTTATACAATGCCATGATGCAATTTCAGGTTATGCGAGGATACAATTTGAAGTGGCGGTAGAATCTGAGAAACATTCAGCGGTGCCGCAATGTACAGACGAAGTTAGGACTATAGGAGAAGCTGTTGGCCATTTCATTTCGTGGCCAAAAAAGCTGGTGTATATATATGATAGCATATTAACAATTTTGTATGAATGCTTAAATTATATTTTGAATGAATGAGAAATAGTTAGTTATCATGTTGTGTCTTTATTGATTGATTGAACGTTGTCATTATTATATTAAATATTATATTTAGCCCAGAAAATCGGTATCGGAAAAATAGAAAAAACAAATCAAATAACTTAGATAGCACTCAAATTAGCGCTATCTAAGTTTAACATATATACTACAATAGCGCTTCTTTAAGCGCTATCTAAGAACAATCTAATTACTTCCATAGCGCTTATTTACGCGCTATCTTAGCAGATAAACAAATCTAATTTAAAAAAATCATTTAAATTAAATAGCGCTTTGTTAAGCGCTATTCAAGCTAATTTAAAAAAAATTAGCGCTTACATAGCGCTTTAGAAGGCGCTATTGAAGTTAATTAAAAAAAAAAAAAACGCTTAGATAGCGCTTTTTAAGCGAAGCGCTATTCAAGTACGCGCCTTGCATAGCGCTAAAAAGCGCTATCTAAGCCTATTTTTAAGCGCTATGCAAGCCTATATTTGTAGTAGTGGTTTAGTGGCTATTTTCAGCTAATTTAAGTCTGTTTCAGCTGGGTTTCGATGGCTGAGTTTAGGGGGTGTTTTCAGCTAATTTAAGATATTTTCTTATTCTTGATAGATGCTTCTGGTGTTACTTAATTTACCTAGTTGTTATCTTATTCCACTGTTTGGTTCTTTAAGTGTGTTTAGGGGGTGAAAAAATAAGTGTTGTCATGCAAACTACTGACTATAGATTAACATGACATTATTTACTCTTGTAACAGGAAACATTTGCGGGAGTTGACGAATCACACAAAAAAAAGATTGTTTCTCGTGCTGGTTACTTGCATAGAGTTTTTAGGACAAGGTTAAGGAATCTTGCGAGAGATAGTGAGGGTAACTTTTCGGATGAGCCGCCTTTCATATACTCTCACTTGTCCACTGTGTCTCTGTATTGGAAAGATTTCGTAGCATACTCATCAACTCTGGAGTTTAAGGTACGTTCAAGTTATTATATTACTTCAATTTGGGGCATTTCAATTTAAACCAACTAATGACAACATTCA
Source organism: Berberis vulgaris (assembly GCA_963556465.1). Classification (NCBI taxonomy): domain Eukaryota; kingdom Viridiplantae; phylum Streptophyta; class Magnoliopsida; order Ranunculales; family Berberidaceae; genus Berberis; species Berberis vulgaris. Next base: position 27,128,991 of record OY747130.1, on the reverse strand, counting down.
ATTGAAGGAAACAAGCAAACTTAACAAAGAGAGAGCGGAAAAGATGGAAGCGCGATATAGGAGGGCATGTGTGGGTTATGCACGGCTGAGAGAGCAGATTGTATGTATTAATTATCTACATTACGTATCTATGATATGAAATTTAAATGTGGCTTTGAAATTCGCAGATTGAGCAAAAAATACGTGAAGGGGAAGAGGATCCTGTTGTGACTCGCTTGGATACTTGGAAGTATGCGAGGATGAATGGTGAGCATGAGGTTGATGATCCTACTGCCTTGCAAGTACTTGAGGATGTGGTAATATCTACTTCCTTTGTTTGAAAACAAATCTGCACTGTTTGGACATGATACCATCCTATATCAAGAATCTAAATGATATTAAGTTGTATTAGGTACGCATAACACAACAGTTGGAAGAGGATGAGCTAAATGATATTAAGCTTGGCGACTTGCTTGATCGAGCAATTCCTTTAGAGTATTCCGGACGTGTCCGAGGATGTGGATGGGGTGTTACGAAGAAATCTTTAGCTCAGGCACCCGAATTGTCCGAAATGTCAAAGTTGAAAAAGCAATGCAATAGATTAGAGAAAGACATGCAAGAGATGAAGGCTAAAGGCTACCAACCTACTGTGCCATCATCTTGTGGTTCTAGTCATAAGGATAATTTCAATGTGGATGATGATGACATGAATTCTGATGATGACCTTGATTTTTCGGATGAGGTTCCGAATGAGGTTCTTCCTGAGGTATATTTAATTTTCAAACTTGGCTAATAAATATGTTTATTGGATAAAAGACTAACATATTTTTCGTTTCTAGGGTCCTATTAGATGTTATTTGTATGTTGAGAACCCTCGTAAACATGTTGGGCAAGGTATTTTGCATAATCGCCCGAATGAAATTCTTCATGGTGTTCCACTACCAGAAGGTTGAACATATTACTTTAAGATTTATATACCGACTTAGTGTGTGTGTGTGTTGTTATACTTATACAATGCCATGATGCAATTTCAGGTTATGCGAGGATACAATTTGAAGTGGCGGTAGAATCTGAGAAACATTCAGCGGTGCCGCAATGTACAGACGAAGTTAGGACTGTAGGAGAAGCTGTTGGCCATTTCATTTCGTGGCCAAAAAAGCTGGTGTCTTTGAGAATAGAGGTACAATTATTTATGTATTAAGTATTTTCTCCTTTTTTCTTGCGATTAGGAGCATGTCTGGGATATCTTTGTTGTTTGTTGTTCATGTTGATGAAATTATTTAGATTGCTAGGAATTGATAAGGAACATATAGCTTATTTAGATTGCTAAAAAGCTATTCTTGAAATTGATAAGGAGAACATATAGCTTAGTGCTAGAAAGCTATTCTTGAAAGTAGGAGAACATATAGCTCAAATTCAATACTTACCTCACAAGTTAATTTTTGATTTGCAGTGCCCACCTCCTAAGAATAAGAATATGGATAAGAGGAACGATGCTAATAAGCCTATCATGAAAAGTGTAGAATCAACGGTTTGTGCTAAGCCATTAGGATATCCTAAGTGTGGAGATTCTCCTCATAATTCCATGGTATTGCATATTTTGCGTTTCTTACCCTCAAACATCATGAATGGTGGTATCGAAGTTCCCATGACAACATATTTTGACGGGGAGCCTTGGAACGAATGCATTGTTCATGAACATGTCGTGGAGATTCTAAAGGATCGATGGTTACGTGCCTCAAGCATCGCCTTCTATATAAGGTGATAAAACTAGTAAAATAAATTTATTTGATGTTAATGTTTTAAAACTTTATTTGTCCTTATGCATTGCTTCTATATAAGGTGATTTGCTTATTTTTGTTGATTCCTTATGATTATTGAAAGTGCAGTCAAGTATCAATGATGGTTAGATATAGTTCAAAGCTAGTAGGATTGTAATACTTTATTAAAAAGATATAGCTCAGTCTTATTGGACCATTTGATATAAATATTTTAGAAAACTTTATTTATTCTTATACATTGTTGATTGTTGAAGGTATTTGGGTGAAGTCTATCTATCCGAAAATGTCGAGTTAGCGGGGAAGTTTTCTTTTATGTCGCCCCATATTACACCTATGCTAGGTAATGGGACATCGTCTAATCATTTGGCCGAATGTTTGTTGAAGCATACAGGAAAAGACCATCTATTATTGGTGCCGCATAATGTTGGGTGAGTTCAATATAAATAAGATTCAATTATGTGTTTATTAAGTATCAGGATGTCTAAATTTTTTGAAACATTATGCAGTCAACATTGGGTATTGATTGGTATCAATACCAAAACAGAGATGATATACTTTATGGATCCAGCTCCGGGTACGAAGATCGCACAACGCGTTGATTTGAAAAACTTTGTTGAAAGGTAAATACATGTTCTAGTTTTATTTTTACATTACAAATTTATACATATTACATATGTATAATATTACTTTATACAAAATAGTGCATTGAGAAGTTATCGGACTCGTCGAGGCGGCTCTATAACAAAGGCTGCAATGAACAGATTTAATTGGGCAAACATTCAGGTAAATATTTTACAGTACTAAAAATTATTTTATATAATAAGACATGGTAACAAATTTCATATAATTAATTGGATGTTATTTCTCATAGTGTCCAAAGCAGATTGAGATTGATGGCATCCATTGCGGTCATTATATTTGTTGCTATATTGAGGATCTCTTGAATTCTGGTGATACAAGTATTCCTGTTTATGTAAGTAAATAGTTTTATTGAATTACTTTATTTGTTGATTTTTGAAGTATTTGATATCATCTAACTATATATTGATTGTAACTTTTGTATTTGCAGTTTGTTCATAAACAGCCAGTCAAATTTTATTCTCCGAAAAAAATGGAGAATTTCGTAATCAATTGGTCAGGATACTTGTACAACCGATTTCTCAAGGAGAAAATGGAAAGCTGAAGCAAAACATTTTAATTATGCCTGTAGTTTAAGATATTTATTAGTATTGTGCTACGAACAAATATATATGATAGCATATTAACAATTTTGTATGAATGCTTAAATTATATTTTGAATGAATGAGAAACAGTTAGTTATCATGTTGTGTCTTTATTGATTTATTGAACGTTGTCATTATTATATTAAATATTATATTTAGCCCAGAAAATTGGTATCGGAAAAATAGAAAAAACAAATCAAATAACTTAGATAGCGCTTAAATTAGCGCTATCTAAGTTTAACATATATACTACAATAGCGCTTCTTTAAGCGCTATCTAAGAACAATCTAATTACTTCCATAGCGCTTATTTACGCGCTATCTTAGCAGATAAACAAATCTAATTTAAAAAATTCATTTAAATTAAATAGCGCTTAAAAAAGCGCTATTCAAGCTAATTTAAAAAAAATTAGCGCTTACATAGCGCTTTAGAAGGCGCTATTGAAGTTAATTAAAAAAAAAATTCAACGCTTAGATAGCGCTTTTTAAAAAAAAAATTCAACGCTTAGATAGCGCTTTAAAAAGCGCTATCTAAGCGAAGCGCTATTCAAGTACGCGCCTTGCATAGCGCTTTTTAAAGCGCTATCTAAGCCTATTTTTAAGCGCTATGCAAGCCTATATTTGTAGTAGTGTCATAAAAAGGCTTTCGGTGGAAACATGATTCTAGAAATTGATATGGAGAAAGCTTATGACCGCCTTGAACGATCATCCAGGGAGAGATTGGTTTTTACTATACACCAAGAGCATGCTTGCCTATCACACATCTTTTGTATTCAGATGACACTTATATTTCTCAATGGTATGAAATCATCAGTTTTGGGCTGTATGGATTTTTTGGAAAGATATAGTAAGGCTTTAGGGCAGAGAATCAATGCAGACAAGAATTCTTTTATGGTAGAAGAAAAGGCTATTGTTGAAAGAGTGGTAGCACTAAAGACTTATATAGGTTTTCAATACAAGGGTTCCCCTATGAAATATTTAGGTGTTCCCTTTTTCCATGGGAGGAGAAAAATAATTTTCTTTGAAGAGCTAATTAACAAAATATAATTTCGAGTTTTAGGTTGGAAGGCGAAACTCCTGTCTTTGGGAGGGAGATTGATCCTAATCAAACATGTGCTGAGTTGTATTCCGGTTTATACTCTAAGTGATATGTGTGTGCCTCAGAAAGTCTTATCAAGGATTCAGAGTTTGTTAGCAGATTTGTTTTTGGGGAGATTGTGAAGGAAGGCTAAAAAAAAAAAATGGGTTTCTTGGAATAAAATTTGTCTCCCTGAGGGGGAAGGAGGACTGGGGGTTAGGAGTTTGAAGGTGGTTATTAAGGCTTTCCGAGTCAAGGCTTTGTGGAGCTTACTTAATTTGAACTTGCTATGGGTGAATTTTATGCGGAGTAAATATTGGATTTCACGGATTTCTGGGATTCCTTTGAGCTGCGAAATGAGAATGGTGCTTTCTGTATTGGAGCTGTCTCGAAACAGAGTTTTAGACTCTGTTTTTTGCTTGCTGCTGATGCTGCGGCGTAGCGGGCTGGTCGGTTTGAAGTTGGGATGGTGGCTGCGACTGGGGCGAGGTGGAAGCTGTTCACTGTGGCTTGCTATCTGGCGTAGTGTGTCGATGATTTCTTGGATGCAAAGGAATGGCTGCTTATTTCCAGTGTTGGTGCGGTCTTGCTGGGTGAGTTTTCTTTGCTGGCTGGTTATGGTTGCAGCTGGGTTGGACAACTTTTGTTTGTTGATGCTGCATGGCGGTGGCTGGTACTTCGGCTGTGGGGCGGTATTGGCAGTTTTTGTTCGTGCAACATCGTTGGAATGCAGCTGTTTTGGGCGGTTGCTGGCTGGTACGTGAAGTGTTGATGCAGGTGGTTACAAGAATGTTGCGTCTAATCTTGCTATTGTGGCCATTGGTCGGTGGCTGTTGGTTCGGTTACAAGATTTTGTTACATTTGATCGAGTTTGGTGTTTAGGTGTTTGGTTGCTTGGCGGCTAGTAATTGTCTTACCTTCTTTTGAGTAAGGCGTTGTGGTTCTTGTTTCTTTTCTTTTGAGGAAGACCTTTTCTCTTGAGTAAGGCCTTACTCTTGAGAAGGGTTAAAGGCCTTACTCTCGAGAAGGGTTAAAGGCCTTATCTCGAGTTGACTTTTGGTTTTGAGCCTTGTTTTGAGTTTGTTTCTGAATTTTTATTTCGGGTAAAGTCGTAATGTAACCCGACTCGTTGTAACAATTTTTTTTATAATAATAAAGGCCTGGCATCCCATAGCTGCTCCTCCACTCCGAAACTTTAAAAAAAAAAAAAAAAAAACAAGTTGCAAAAAATAGTACATATAAATTTACATATTTAATAATGGGTCATTATGAGAAATCGAGCACACCATTGCAATTTAAATCTTTGGACATGCATGGCAACTTGTGGGTGGTTCTCTAAAAAAACCACAGGATGTTTAATTTAAACAAAATAAAATTGAGCTTTGCCAAACAATAAATAAGTAAATCTGAAATATTCAATGCATAAGTAAATCTTAAATATTTTACTTGAATTAATTACCTTATATTGCCGGCCGAAATAACAACCTTTCTTTGGGCTGATTGTTATTCGCATGGGTCATGTTGCAACCATATACAATCCACTAAACAATAATTGAAATTCAAATTTAAATAAAATTTCATGAAATAGGTCACTTAGGCGACGTAGCATAAAAATTCACCTAAATTTAAATTCTGGATTGCTAATTAAAATATTCTTTAAGTCCTCCAAAAATTCCATAAATGCAAGAATGAAGAATACCAAAAAATGCAATGGGGTCTAGTGCAATAGGCCAGGTAGCCTAAACAGGCCCAAATAACCAAAACCGATCCACCAAGGCAAGACTGGGCCAGCTGGTCCACTAGGACAAGACTAGCCCAACTGGTCCAGACTTGTCCACTAGGACCAGACCAACTAGTCCATTAGTAGAAGACCGGTCTAGCCGGACCCGAACCGACTCAACAGATTTGAAGGCCAGTTGGACCGGAACTTGACTCGATTATATATATATATATAAATTTTTTTTATTATAGCCACCAGGATGGAGGGGCAACTATGGGATGGCAGACCTTAATTAACTAATCAGAAGATTTACACAAATCGGAGGTACATTATGACTTTACCCGAAATAAAAACCAAAAACATAACATAAGGCCTAAAACACCAAAATAATAAAAAGAAATTCAAAGAAATCTTTCAAGCAGCCTAGGAAAAAACCAAGACCATAAGCCTAATTCACCACAAACATTAGGCCTAAATCACCAAGGGCCTTGGTCTCAAGAAACTACTCAGATAGACTACAGCTAAACCTGACAACATTAACCAATGGCCCATAAATCAGGCAACCAAAACAAACTGCTGTAATTAAAGACGGGAGTAGCATCACTGTTCCAAAGTCCTTCACGTCCTAACTGCATCAAGAAACGTACCCAGCGACCACGCTGGACTGCGCCAAAATCAATACCATGCAAACACATCCCTGCATAAGTAGAAAACTGTCCCTGCACACCATGTATTGCCATTACCTCATTCAACATATCTCTCCCCCAAGCAAACTAATTTACATATCCCAAGATCCTTCTCAAAACCTATGAAACAAAAGAAACTCCACAACTAAATTGTTTTGCGTCCTGTTTCTACCACCAACATTGGCATGATTAAGATCTATTGATATATCCCGTATGTCTCTTATCAAGCAACAATATGGATTTAGGCTTACTAGGGAAATAACCCCAGTCATAATTTCGTGTATTCTTCCATTATTGCGCCAGCATAGCCAGGGAATCTTCCACCGCATTAAATTCTTGAAAAATATGCCTACAATGGCATACTAAACAAGAACTAATTTTCCAGATCTCTTTCCACTAGTTGTTAAGGGACCAAGGAATCTTGATTTCTCTAACGAACCATTGTTTAACTAACATCGAATTTGTTTGAATCAAACAATTTTGGAACCCACTTCGTTTACATATGTTCAAACCCTCCAACAAAGCTCTCGTTTCCGCCACAATGTTAGAACCATGTCCAAAATAAATCTGTCGTGCAGTCACAAATTGCATACCAACCCCCCGTCACCTCATTAGTTCTTTTCACCTCATTTTCCGTCGAAGAACAATCCACATTAATTGCATACCAACCCTGAAGAAAAGGAATCCAATAGACCACCCGAGGTGTTTGTCTTCACACCCCCTTAGTTTGCATACCCAACCTGTGCAGTAGTATATACCTCCCTTCCATCTTTTTCGGGATGAACAACTTGGCCACACATCTCAACCAGTGGTATGTTTTCACAATGATAGAATTTGCCAAAACCTCGCCACCTTCATAAAATTCCTTATTTCTTTGCAACAATATCTCCCACAATATAAAAAGTGGAGTGAACTGAAAAAGAATACCTGAAAGAGTCGTTTCCTTTGCCTGAGAAAACCAACTCCTTAGCATTGTGCCCACCAACACCGGCTTATGCACATGTACATCAAAAACCACCTCGAAGTGTGGCCATACATTTGAAGCCATGTCACCCTCCAAGAATCGATGTTTCATGGTTTCATCCCCATGTCTCGCGCAACAACTACACTTCGACGCCAATTTAAATCCAATTCTTATTCATTCTTAATCAACTGGAATGGATTTCTTCAAAATTTTCCAAATAAAAATTGATATTTTAGAAGGCAATAAAAGATTCCATAATTTTTTCCAAAACCGAGATATTTATTCCCTTCTTCTCAATATATGACACACAAATCTAACTGTAAATCTCCCATCATTCGTCGGTTTCCATATCCTAACATCTGGCTCGTCAGATTTCCCCCTCAACCTTTCCTCTTACATAATCTGCACATGGCATTAATAGATAGGGCCAAGAAGTGAAAAATTTTCTCCCTGCATGACTCTCAAAGAAGGCCACCTGTTTTCAACCACTGGCCAACCCATAGGGTGAATTGCTTTCCCAGAGCCAAGTTTTTATTAAAAAAAAAACTTACGTTGCCCCTACAAATCATCCAGGTATAATGGTCAATCATAAAATTAATAAAACCAAACAATTTTTTCATGAAGGGGCACATACCAAATTTAATGAGATGCTTACTAATAGGTACTCTATCTTGCAAATACTTCTTTCACATGAACACTACCCACAAAGAGTTTGTATTCACCAGATACCACAAAGATTTGATTATGAAAGCAGACACAAGACCATCAAGTTCCCTCACCCCAAATCCACCCTCATGGACATTAATGTTTCTGATGTCTGCCCAAGTACTCACCCCCGAAGAAATCTGCAATGGCCGTATGAATATTTTCCAACACTTTATTTGGAACACACGTCGCTGCAATCGTACACACTCGCATTGAAAATAAAACATGTCTGATCAAAATCAATCTGCCGCATGGGGAAAGGATGAGGGGTGCAACACGATGACTTCCCATGAGGTCATCTATCCTAGTACTACTCTCGCACAAGCACGTTTAACTCTCGCCCTCGTAGTCACTCCAGTGAATTATCTTTTTCACCCATCTAGCTGAAGGTGAATGAGAAATAAAACTAATTGAAAACAAGGGAATATAGTCAATCAAAGCTAAGAAGAGTGGTCACCGAAATCCCCCCGCCCTGTGCCATGACTGGCTGAAGCGAGAGAGTCGATCGAAAAACCGAGGGGCGATTTCAGGAGGGGAAAAAAAGGAAGAGGTGCAAGAATGCCTTCTTGATGTGTTGTCGACCGACAATTGTGTGGCGATCAACCAAAATTGATGATTGATGGGGCCAAAAAAGGTCTATCATCGAATGAAAGTACCTCTCTTTTTTATGAACAATAAATATAGAAATAAAAATAATAAAAATTTCCATTTTAGTTAAAACTATGACTGACAGCCAAAAAATCCATATGGGGTAGATAAAAGCGTAAACCATAATCTAGTCACTGGGAGAACCACAGATCTAGCAAATAGATTTTAGGGTTTTGGTAAAACCCACGCGAGGATTGATTAATTAATCAAGCAATAAGAAAAACATTAAACCATATGTTTTCTTCCACTTGTATAAATCTAACAGATCCTAAACCAAGACCTCATGTGAATAATCAATGAAAAAAAACTTTAATCAATGCGTACATGAAGATGCCATTGATGAAGAGTGTCCTTGTAGCAATCCTCACGAACTAACAACATGCAGCGGTGAAATCTTCCACCTCTAGAACCTTTATCTTGTGTTTTTCAAACTAGACGGGAAAAGTAAGAGATAAATAAATAGGTTTGGAGTGGGGACCTCAATCGTATATATAGAACCCCAATTATATTATTAGCCCATCATCAAAATAATATTATAGTGGGACTTAAATTGGTATCTACACATAAATATCCTACATACTCAATTTATTAATACATGTCAATATAAAACATGTAATTAGAAATGTGTTTATGACTCGTCTTGTTTCTTAATGATCACAACTAATCGGGTTTAATCGAACACCAATCACCTATATTTCGACAGTCTACAACGTATAATAATATGAACTATGTAGATCCACCTTAAGGGTATTTTCTAACAAACAGTTCACACTTCTCATCAACTGCAGGAGCATTGAAACTATGCACAAACTAGCCATATTCAGTTAAAACTGAAAACGCTCAGGAAAGCACTTATTAGATAGAATAGGGAGGTCTTTGAGAATGTCTTTAGCAAAATTAGAGCTTTAGAGGATGAAATACAGCTATGGGAGACTATTTTTCTTTTGGGGTGGACGGTGAATGGGAGAATGTTTTGAACCCGAATGTTGTTCGGGATGTCAATGCTAGTTGTAATCTTAATAGACGTCAGCAGATTATAGGCTTGCATTGAAACGGGAGGAGTTATATTTGCTTTAGAAATCAAGGGAGAAAATTTTGCAAGAGGGAGATGTTTGTACAAATTTTTTTTTTTCGTCAGTTAAATCCAAACAGAATATAAGGGTTATAAATCAGATTACTTTGTCTCTGGGGCGAGAGATTTCGGATTTTGGCAAAATTCTGCAATAAGCCAATAATATTTTTCAGGAGTTACTATCTTCTAAGGGTAATAATGTTTTGGACCATGATTTGTTAGATTGTATTCTTGCGGTGTTGAATAGTTTTAATTGTGAATATCTAGTCAGGCGCCCTACGTTGGAGGAGGTGAAACAGGGAACCTTAAAAATAGTGCATTGGGTCTGGATGGCTTTACTTCAGGATTCTTCCACACTTGTTGAGAAGTGGTGGGTATAGATATTTGGGAAACATCGATTCAGTTTTTTTAAGGGGAGGCTCTTCCGGTAGCTTTCTAAGCTAATCTTATAGCGCTTATTCCTAAAATTGAGGTGCCAGGTCCTTTACTTGATTTTAGACCTATTAGTCTATGCAATGTTATTTATTAAATTTGCAGTAAATTATTTTGCAATAGATTGACTGCATTACTTCCAGATATAGTTGCTACGGAACATGGTGCTTTCGTTAGAGGGAGAGCCATTGTAGGAAGTATTGGTCTGGCCCAGGAACTTATGTGGGATATTGGTAAACAGGCTTTTGGTGGTATTGTGGTTCTTAAAATTGATATAGAAAAGGCATATGATCAATTAGAATGGAATTTTTTTTTGCTGTGCTTAGAAAATTTGGTTTCTCCAATAAAGTGTGATATATTATCTCTAATTGCATCACAAAATGTGGCTTCTCAATTTTGCCGCAAGGTGTTTATATGGAGCACTTTAAATTTTTGAGAGGTTTGAAGCAAGGGGACCCGTTGTCTCCATTACTTTTTGTTATTGTTACTGAAGTATTGAACAGGGGATTAAAGAGGGCATTTAAGAAAGGGGAGATTGGTTTTTAATACACTCCCAGATATTGCATGCCTATAACTCTTCTTTTGTATGTTGATGATAACATGATATTCCTCAATGGTAGGAAAACCTCAGTCTTAGGCTGTTCTAAGTTCTTTGGGAAGTATAGCAGGGCCTCAGGTCAGAAAATTAACTCAAATAAGAGCTCTTTTATGATTGAAGAAAAAGTTGTGGTAGAAAGATTAGTAGCTATAAAAAGGTATACATATTTTAAATTAATTGATCACCTATGAAATATTAGGGAGCCCCAATATATTAGAGAAGGAGTAAATTAATTTATTTTTAAGAAATGGTTAATAAAATCAGGAAACGAATGGAGGGTTTGAAGGCTAAGTTGTTATGTCAGGGTGGTAGACCGATTTAAATTAAGCACGTGCTCAGTTCGATTCATGTCTATATATTGAGTGTTGTGTGTACCGCAAAAGATCTTAGACAAAATTCAAAAAACAATAACAGATTTATTTGGGGGAGATTGTGCATGGAAAATGAAAAAAAAGTGGGTGTCCTGAGGTAAAATTTGTCATCCTGTGAGGAAGAAGGGTTGGGAGTAAGTAATTTTGAAGTGGTAGTGAAAGATTTTTGTATCAAAGCTTTGTTGAATTCAGTCAAATCCAATTCATTATGGTCTTCCTTCATGAGATTGAAAAATTTGAAATTAGGTGTTCCATTGAGCTGGAAGACAGTAAAACATAATGCATCCCCATTGATGAAAGAGCTTTCGAAAGTGAAAATTATTCTCTTGGGGAATTCCATTTGGCGGATAGGTAGAGGTAAGGTGAGCTTTTTTTATGAGAATTGGAATTTATCCATTGTTTTTTAGAGAACTATCTTTATTACGGATCAGGATGTTTGGCCTTCACTTCGGGAAATAAAGGTGGATGGTTTTGAAATGCTAGGGACAATGTTGAAGGAGGAAGCCAAGAAGATTTATGAGGGGAGGTTAGAAGGAAGGATTTTTAGGGATGATGTTTGTGTTTGGAAACCTAACCCAGACGGTTTGTTTTCTTATCGCTCATCTTATCATATGCTAGTGGAGAAGAACAAAGAAGTGCCTCTTTTTAAGAATATTTGGCACCCTTGTTTGTCGTCTAGAATTTATATTTTTGTGTGGAAATTTTTATTCCTTGGTCTTTTAGTAGATGGGGAGTTATTTCGCTGTGGGTTTAGTCTTGCCTCAAAGTATAGATGTTGTGTTCACTCAGATGTAGAATCAGTAAAACATCTTTTCATTAAGGGCGAGTTGGCGGCGAAGGTGTGGAAACATTTTGAGCTGATTTTTGGGGTTCATGTGAGGAGATATAATGAAATAAGGACATTGTTAACTGTTTGATTTCGAAGAGCGAATAAGTTATCTTTGGTGGGGATGTTGTATTATATCACGCCTATGTTCATTCTATGGGAAATTCGGAAACAAAGATGCAAAGGAGTTTTTGAGGGGGCTAAGCCGAATGTTCATTCGGTGATTATCTTAGTTCGTAAGTGGCTTCGGATGTTTAGTACAGTTTACATGCCTAAGAGAAAAAGTGCCAATAATGGTCTGTTGATCGCTTTGGGTTTAACAATTTAGTCGGTGACTAGAAATAATAGTAGAATTGTGTATTGGGATTTTTCGCCTGCCCGCTTATTTGTTATGAATGTGGAAGGGTCTTCAAAGGAAAAAGGGCTTCAGGAGGGGTGGTTATCAGAGTCGCGAATGGGGATTGTGCAGCTGCTCTTCAAGGTTTTTTAGGGTAAGGAACCAATAATATGGCCGAAGTCTTGGCAGGGCTTATAACTATGTGATAGGCGTCGCATCACGAAAGTGCTGTTGCAAATTGATTCAGATCTAGTTAAAATATGGTTTCATGGGGAAAGCAAGATTTCTTTGGTTTTTTTTTAATATTTGGAGGGAGATTGATAATAATAGAAAAGTGAAAACTATCCTTTGTAGACATATATTTAGAAAGGCAAATTCAGTGGGGGATGCTTTGGCAACAGAGGCGCCAGCAGGGGAGAAGTTTTGCAAAATACAATAGTTTGAACCTCCCATCTAGAACTTTAAGGCTGATTCGTATATATATGTCCCATACTGCATATATTAGAAAATGATGCAGAGTTTTCTTCCATCTGGCGCTCGTAGAGCTGGCAATTTGCTGCTGGTTAGGGTGAAGGTTGTGGTGTGTGTTTCAGTGGCGGCTTGGACTTTATATTTGCTATCCAGAATATTTATGCATTTGCAGGTTTTGAGACATGGTAACGGTGCATTTTATTTCCTGTTTATTATTGTATCAAGGAAGTTGCAACTGTGGGTGCTGGGAATAGTTCATGATTATGTTACAGCAACTTTTCACGTCCCTGCTGCAGGTAAATGGATGGTTTGGCCGCCAACATGCAGGAACCGAAGGGGCAGACTCTGTCCCATTGTTTGGACAAAGCTGCGTGGTGTGGCTCTTGACTGTTTTGTGACATGGTATGAGCAGTTGGAGCACAAGATATTCACGGCAACAGTAGATTATTGTAGATGTGAATGCTAGAAGTTTTTATATGGTGGTGGTAATGGGCATTGAAATTTGGATGCTTGCAAGAATTTGGAGATGTTTTCTTGGAATTCTTTGGTTTATAATTATCTTGAAGGTTTGGAATGAAGGTTTTTTCTTTTTTTTTTAAGGGTTTCTGCTTTGGTTTTGTGGATTTGGCCCTTAAGTTATTTTAGTTAACAAGGGCTAGCCCCTAGGTTCCTAGTTTTTTTGATATTTTGTTTTGGTGAATTAGGTCTAGCCCTTGGTTTCTCAGGATATGGCCCTTATTATGAGAGCTAGCCCGTTTAGAATCTATGTTTTCTTTTTTTAGGGTAAAGTCGCAATGTACCCCTGACAATGTAAAATCTTTCGGTTAAGTAATAAAGGTTTGGCATCCCATAGTTGCCCCTCCCTCCTGAAGGTTAAAAAAAAACAAACAGAAAAAAATAAAAAACTAAAAATTAATAAAATCAAAAAGGTAAATGAGAAAAATGAAGAAAATAATCAACATAGTCAGGGGTTTGATTGGTTTTGTTTTTTTTAATTAGAACCTCCGGTGGGGAGGGCCAGCTATGGGATGCCAGACCTTTATTACTTGAAAAAATCTTGTACACATGTCGGGGGTACATGACGACTTTACCTGAAAGAAAAAGAAACAAATGGACATACATCCTAAAAACCAGAAAAATTCCTAGCTCAAAGCGACCTAAAACCAATTAGATCTTAAGAGAACTCAGAAAGCAACACCAGATACAACTTGCGCAACTTGAGCAACATCACCAGAAGCAGCTTGAGCAGCTTGAAGTAGAAACCCTTAGATATAAAACAAACATGAAATTGAAACCATTTACTTGGATTCCAATTTTGAGCCCCCTCCCCCAATGGAAAAACCAAATAAAATATCTTGAAGTCACTACTACAAATATAGGCTTGCATAGCGCTTAAAAATAGGCTTGCATAGCGCTTAAAAAGTGTTATGCAAGGCGCGTACTTGAATAGCGCTTCGTTAGATAGCGCTTTATTAAGCGCTATCTAAGCGTTGATTTTTTTTTTAATTAACTTCAATAACTTCAATAAGTGAGCAGGTAAGTGACCAATGTGGTGTGTCAATGAACCATCATTCCTCGTGCCATGCACCTTATGAGTTCATCACCATCTCTGCTCATATCTCTTTGGATGTATATGCCCACACCAAGCTCTCATTTCCATTGAGCAATGACTTGACCCCTCTTTACACCTATGAGATTTTTAATTCCACCCCTAGCTAGGCTTGCAAATTATTCAGGATCCTCTCATGATGCTGACACACACCCTCCCACACTATGCATCATTTCAAAACATATATCAAAACTAATTCATTTTAAACTTTGAGTGAAGTCAGGGAATCAGGTTTTGCATCGGGATGATGTGGCATGTGTATGTGTATGTGCATTGACAATAATCATCCAAAAATAATATAGAGAAAAGAACAAATATTTGGAAATTAAGATCAAAATCCACAAAAATAATACTTAAAAAGCACCTTGGCAATCAAATCCTCTCCGGAAGTACGTGTGTCCATTTCAGGACTGTGTTTCAAATCTTCCTCTGTTATAAACATGTAATATCGCCTCTTCTTTTTCCTTCCATCTCTCTGGCAGATCAGTTTTCGAACTGATCCCGCTTCCATATAAAAGAAATTTGGCAACTTAAGAATCAATTCAACTCCAAAATTCAAAAATTAAAACAATAGAAAGCGGTCTCTGCATCTAAACAAATCAAAACAGACTAAACAAAAACAAATAAAGTAGAGAAATTAGTCTCTTTGTTTTCATTATTTGTAAGGAATTCAATTCAACAATAACAAAGACAAAACACTCTGAATCAAAACGAATGAAGTTAGTAAAAGAAAACATTTCGTTTACTTATTCAAATCCTCCCAAAACAAAGTGAACAATGTCGTAACCTTCGAACGTGAAAGAAAATGAATCAGCAAACAACAGCTGATAAAAATTAAAGTGGAAAACCATAATTTCTGAAACTTACCTTTGAAATCCACCAAGGAGGACGACGGAATGAGATCTCTAGTTAAAATCCTGGGCTAAGTCATCATTTATTGAGCGAATCAACTCACTGTTTCAAAATATGAATGAAAACTATTCTTAGAAAGAGAGGAAGATTGAAGTGAACAAAATTGAGTGAAGTGAAGAAAAGCGACAAGAAGAAAGCCCGATGAAGCAAGATTGGCAATGATTGCACCCAACAACTTACTCAACTCCTCGTCATTTCACACTGCCAATTGTATGTGTCGTAGCACTATTCTGGATTGCTTGTTGTCTCTCGCTGCTTTTCCTGCTAACTCCAACACCTGATAAGAAGAAACCCATTGTAAATTAGATTCCCAATTCATTAGGTCAAAATTGTTCAAGTCTGTTTCACAAAAAATCACAAATTTAAGCACCATAATCAAAGTCCATTGTCAATTTCATAAAAATAAACCAAAACAATCAAACCCCATGTAAACATAAACATGATTCAATTTCGTTTCAGAAAATCAAAAAATTAGGGCACAAAAGGCAAATCAAAACCAAACTAATGAAAACCCATTCAAAATCAAAGCATGCTTAACCAACCCGGTTCTAAAGATATAAACTTGAAACAAAATACCCAGATTTAAACAAGATAAAAAAAATAACCAAAAAAATCACCAAATTAGGGCCAAAAAATCGAACTCCTCTCAAAACAAGATAAAAACAATGACGTAAAACAACAAAATCAAAGCCCCCCAGATCAAAAAACGTACCTCTATGGCCAAATATTCGAGTACGGCAGCGAGATAGATAGGGGCGCCAGCACAAACTTGCTTGCATACTTGCCTACTTTGAGTAATCTAGCGATTCTACCAACGGGGAACTGGAGCCCGGCCTTGCTGCTCCTCGATGTGGTTTTTTTCGAGGCTACTGCCCGGCCTTCCGACTCCTCGGTTCCTCGCCTCCTCTGGTTCCTCGCCTGAGTCGCCTCTTTCCTCGGTTCCTCGCCTCCTCTGGTTCCTCGCCTCCTCGCCTCGCCTCCTCTGGTTCCTCGCCTGAGTCGCCTCCTTCCTCGGTTCCTCGCATCCTCGCCTCGGTTCCTTGCCTCCTCGCCTCTCTGTGTGTTTGAAAAATAAGGCAATAGCAAAACCAAAAAAAACGAGATTTAGGTTTTATATTAGGGCTTGTGATCTTAACCGTCTGATCGTATCAAGATCTGAAAAAATGAGATTTAATTTGATATTTGAAGCGCTATCCTAAATGTAAGTAGCATAGCGCTTCGGAAGCGCTATGCAAGCACTTTAAAAGCGCTATGGTAGCTTTGGTAACGTTTTTTCTCATAGCGTTTTTTAAAGCGCTATCTAAGACATAATTAAGATAGCGCTTAACTGAAAAAAAAATTAAAAGCGCTATTGTAGCGTTTTTTTTTTTTTTTTTTTTTTTAAAGACAAATAAGCGCTATCCTAGTGCCCACTTGGATAGCTCTTTAAAAAAGCGCTATCTAAGTGGCGTTACCTAAGCTAATATTTGTAGTAGTGAGTTCATGAAAAATGAAAAATGAAAAATAAAAAAGGAAAAATGAAAAATGACAAAAATATATATATAACATAAATAGTAGAAAACAACTTACAAAAATGAAAAAGGAAAACTAATTCTAATCCCGGTACAAAACGAGAGCTCTTGGCTGGGTGATTATATGTGTAGGGGTATTACGATCCATTCTTTTTCAGATGGTTCTCAACCTTTGGATTAACATCACGATCTGATCTAGGCTGTTGTTTGCTAGATTTTTCATGTTATCTCCATGGCGGCTCTCCCAGCAAACTATGGCTTCCCTCCCCTTTGGGATGGTAAAGGCTCGGGCGAGGTTCCCAAGGAGCCCGTTTGTTCCTTTTTGCAAGTTTTGGGGATTGCAAACACCGTTGTCATTGATAGGGAACCTTTGGAAGGTACACGTTTTCGTAAAGTGGGAAACCCAACCATCTCTCTCACGAACTCTGATGTTATTCGTTTGGATAGGTATGTGGAAAAGTATGTTATTGTCCTCAAGTTTTCGAGTTTTCTTCCTTCCCTGGAAGCGATTCAAGAAACCACTCATAGATCTTGGGGAGTGAGCGGTGACTTCACAATGGGATTGCTCAATCCTAGGCATGTCATTGTGACATTTCAAGCAAAAGAAGAATTGCGAAAAGTGTTTTCTAGAGACTCGTTTTTTATCCGCGGAGTTCTATTCAAAGCATTCCGTTGGCATGAGGGAATCAGTTTAAACGCTAATCTAATCTGAGACCCTCTTTTGATTGATCTTCCAGACCTCCCATTGCGTTACTTTCATCCAATGTTCCTAAAGGATGTAGGGGATTCCATAGGAACGTTCCTACACATAGACGAGAGCACACAATGCTATACTAAACTGAGGGTTGCTCATATCTGTGTGGAGATGGTCTCTCAGGGTGGATATTTTGGGTAGTAATTGTTTCAGGCAAAATAATATTTTTCCTTGTTTCAAGTATTGTGAGTATTGTGCCATGGTAGGCCATCATGATTCACTACTACAAATATAGGCTTGCATAGCGCTTAAAAATAGGCTTAGATAGCGCTTTTTAGCGCTATCTAAGCTACCGCTATGGTAGCTTAGATAGCGCTCAAAAAAGCGCTATGCAAGGCGCGTACTTGAATAGCGCTTCGCTTAGATAGCGCTTTAAAAAGCGCTATCTAAGCGTTTTTTTTTTTTTTAATTAACTTCAATAGCGCCTTCTAAAGCGCTATGTAAGCGCTAATTTTTTTTAAATTAGCTTGAATAACGCTTTTTTAAGCGCTATTTAATTTAAATGATTTTTTTAAATTATATTTGTTTATCTGCTAAGATAGCGCGTAAATAAGCGCTATGGAAGTAATTAGATTGTTCTTAGATAGCGCTTAAAGAAGCGCTATTGTAGTATATATGTTAAACTTAGATAGCGCTAATTTGAGCGCTATCTAAGTTATTTGATTTGTTTTTTCTATTTTTCCGATACCGATTTTCTGGGCTAAATATAATATTTAATATAATAATGACAACGTTCAATCAATCAATAAAGACACAACATGATAACTAACTATTTCTCATTCATTCAAAATATAATTTAAGCATTCATACAAAATTGTTAATATGCTATCATATACATACACCAGCTTTTTTGGCCACGAAATGAAATGGCCAACAGCTTCTCCTACAGTCCTAACTTCGTCTGTACATTGCGGCACCGCTGAATGTTTCTCAGATTCTACCGCCACTTCAAATTGTATCCCCGCATAACCTGAAATTGCATCATGGCATTGTATAAGTATAACAACACACACACACACTAAGTCGGTATATAAATCTTAACCTGAAATACAATAACACACCTATTACTGCTACTATATATATGCAAACCACTGCCAAACACAAAGGGTTTTGTATCAGTAAGATAAATGTAAATGACTAAAGGTCCAACTATATTTCTTGATAGCAGCCTTCTCAACTAATATATATATATAGTAGCAGTAATAGGTGTGGAACTTACCCCAGAATAACCAATTCCAACGAGCTCAAGAACTCCGAGAACTAAAGGAAGCCTATCAATGGCCTGCAGAAACAGAATGCACAAATTAAACTTTCGTTCAATAAATATCATACAAGCTATCAATAACTCTTAAGCTCGCATATAACAGATATGATCAGTATTAATCTTTTAACTGCAATGAAATCTGAAGGGCAGTAAATATTAGAAAGATTTTATGCTCACAGAAATCATCCCTGTAGAGCCCCATAGAGCAACTCCACCAGCAACTACATGAAGTCGTGGCATACTTGTCTTCCATCTTGTCCCACTGCAAAAACAATCAGAAAACTAAACTAATAACACTATTGTTTAACACAAATAATGTCAACATTTTACTAATCCAACTTTTAAGTTCCAAAACCTTTCAACTTTCTATCTGCTGTTTTTCTCCAGATTCATCCCCAATTGCAAAATGACATACTTGATAAATTTATGATGAATATTTCGGAAGAAAGATCAATTTCATTCCTTTAATCCATTAGAGAGATTGTTAATAGTAATCAAGTAATAAACATATAAAAGAAACATCTGCACTATATCATACATATCAATACTTCAACTTAATATCCACAAGGACCAAAAAATGTCAAAGCCCAGCTGAAAAGACAAATAATAAAGTCAGTCGAATCATAGATACTTTTTAGTTAAAGAAGCTCTGATTCAGTCCAGATGGTTTCTGAGCTAGTATATAGAACTTCTGATTCAGTCTAGATGGTTCCAAGTAGGCCCTTCGGTGACATTCGGATCTGAAATCTGATCCAATAATTTAAGCCTTTTTAAGCACCTTTCACAAATTCTGAGCTAGTATAGAGAAGTTCTCACAATTTTCTATTTGAAAAACTTGAAAGTAGTTCATAAGAAGGGGACAGTAAGAAACAGAAAAAGTTGAAGAGACAGATTAACAACTGGTAACCTACCAGCTCAAAGTGCCATCTCTGCTTGTAATGCAGCCAGCTCGTCTTCCTCAGCAGTGTTCTTTCGAGGAGCAGGTCGAGTTGGCTGTCTTCCTGCTGGAACATGTACGGGAGCTGCAGGGGCAGTTGTAGCAGGCTGGAGAAGTTGTTCTTCCAACTCCGCACCTTCCAATTCCTCAAGCTCAGCTTCCAATTCATCCTGCAATTCAAGACACATTTAGTGTCCTATACAGAATTTAGTATAGAACAGGGGGAATGAGAAGCTCTCTAAGTAGCAATACTTCATCGAAGTCGGCAGCGGAACCAATTGGAGTTGATAATGCTTCCTGGATCTGCTTCATGTTCTCTGTCTGCTCATTGATCTCATCCATCGTCTTGTAAACGTCATCAATATTCCTGTAATAAGATGCATGTCAAAATCCATCTATTAATATTTTGTTCAAATTTTCAATCTAAAATACCATCACACACCCTTCAGATCATTTACATTGAAAGCCCCACACATCAAGGACTGAGTTGCTAGAGTTTTCAAAACCACTATCCATGCAAATAGCAAGACATGTGCCTGAATACAACAAAACTGCCATCTAGAAATAAAAGACATTCAAATACAAAATCAGAATGATCGATGTAACCCAACTTTTTCAAATGGGTCATAAGCTCATACACCTCAATGAGGGGGACAAGGAGGATGCCATGAGACTTTACTGCCTGGGAGATTGAATCTATGACCAATCTATTTGATTTATACCATATTGTCCTGGAGATGAGGATGAGTGGCTCGGGACATTCTGCAAATCAGCTTCTTCTCTGTTGTTTTTTAATGAGGTTATCGTTCTTTTTTTTTCTTCATATAGCAAATCTCATCTTGTAAATTCCTAGATTCAGTAGAGTGAATTTGAAAGACCCAATACCTTCAAATTTTTATTTAATTATTTACTAGTTTTTGTCGGCTGAATATTGTAGAATAAAAGTTTAATAGAAAATGTACCAAAAAAACAAAGGATTTCCATTCTCGATCATGGATCCTTGTGCTTAATTTGTTTCCTAACTTATTTTCTGCCCCTTACCTAGATGGAACTCCTGTTTAGATGGACTTAATAAATCGGGGACAATGCCAAACTCAAGTTTGTACTCATTCGAGTGCAAGGAATGACACTTTTCATTTGGGGCACCTAGCTGGATACGAGGAAAACTAGTGTAGGACACTTTTAATGGGTAGGGACAACTTTGGATCAACATTGTGGGGATCTTTTTTCTTACAGGAAAAAACTGGCAAGCTAGCTAACAATGATACAGGTAAGTGATACAGGTAAGTGAGCAGGTAAGTGACCAATGTGGTGTGTCAATGAACCATCATTCCTCATGCCATGCACCTTATGAGTTCATCACCATCTCTGCTCATATCTCTTTGGATGTATATGCCCACACCAAGCTCTCATTTCCATTGAGCAATGACTTGACCCCTCTTTACACCTATGAGATTTTTAATTCCACCCCTAGCTAGGCTTGCAAATTATTCAGGATCCTCTCATGATGCTGACACACACCCTCCCACACTATGCATCATTTCAAAACATATATCAAAACTAATTCATTTTAAACTTTGAGTGAAGTCAGGGAATCAGGTTTTGCATCGGGATGATGTGGCATGTGTATGTGTATGTGCATTGACAATAATCATCCAAAAATAATATAGAGAAAAGAACAAATATTTGGAAATTAAGATCAAAATCCACAAAAATAATACTTAAAAAGCACCTTGGCAATCAAATCCTCTCCGGAAGTACGTGTGTCCATTTCAGGACTGTGTTTCAAATCTTCCTCTGTTATAAACATGTAATATCGCCTCTTCTTTTTCCTTCCATCTCTCTGGCAGATCAGTTTTCGAACTGATCCCGCTTCCATATAAAAGAAATTTGGCAACTTAAGAATCAATTCAACTCCAAAATTCAAAAATTAAAACAATAGAAAGCGGTCTCTGCATCTAAACAAATCAAAACAGACTAAACAAAAACAAATAAAGTAGAGAAATTAGTCTCTTTGTTTTCATTATTTGTAAGGAATTCAATTCAACAATAACAAAGACAAAACACTCTGAATCAAAACGAATGAAGTTAGTAAAAGAAAACATTTCGTTTACTTATTCAAATCCTCCCAAAACAAAGTGAACAATGTCGTAACCTTCAAACGTGAAAGAAAATGAATCAGCAAACAACAGCTGATAAAAATTAAAGTGGCAATAGTTCACCTACAGCTTCTAACATCTCTGTGAAGAAAACATCAGAAACTTGATGACTAGCCTTTAAGTTGTACAAAGTCAACACAGCTGACAATTTTGTAGCCTTTGTACAACCCGGCCACAACGGTAACCCAACATCCTCTCTTAAGCCATCACACATATCAGGATGATCCCGCAACTCTTCATTGACAACACTTGGGGAATTCTTCACAGGACTAGATTTTTCATTACCATCTCCCATATCACTTGTGTTCATTTTATTTATAAACTCAAACTGGGAGCCCAATTGACTTGATAAACTATGTTTACGTTTGCCAATTGAGCTACGTTTATCTTTGCTCTCACCATGATATGTCCAAACCTTATATGTATTGTCAATACCATTAGTCTCCGCGTCCCCATTCCTTATAAATAGTTCATCCTTAGCCCATTGTTCTTCAAAGAAACTGACGCTACCTCTAGTAATCATCCAGGTGGAGTTTGCCACTATGAAATTTTTATGCATCAACAATTCTTTCATGAAAGGTGAGGCCTCAGCTTTAAGCTCCTGCTTTCGGATTGGTACCCCTGGCTTAAAATATTTTTTCTTTAAAAAATTTGCCCATAAAGAGTTAGAATGCATCAGGTTCCAAAGGGATTTAACTCGAAAAGCTGTAATAGTGTCGGCCAGACTTCGAACATGTAAGCCACCTTCTTCCTTAGTAACACTGATTTTTTGCCACGCAATCCATTTCCGTTTATGTCTCCCTTCATGATCACCCCAAAAGAAATCAGCAAGCAATTTCTGAATAGCTTGCAAAATCCTCATAGGAACCACTGTAGCTGCTATAGTGTAAATCGGCATAGACAAAAGAACATGCCGGATCGAAGTCAATCTTCCCCCAGGCGACAGCAGACGTGCTTTCCAGCCCTGAATTCTGTTGTGGATCTTATTAACCAAATCATCATAATAAGAAATTCTGCATCTACCTTGATAAATGGGAACTCCAAGGTACGTGAAAGGGGACTGTTTGTAAGAAAAGCCAGTCCATAATCTGATCATGATAATAATGTCGGCACTCACTTTCTCATCCATCATGAAAGAACTTTTTGCTGTATTGATTTTCTCTCCTGAGGCCCGACAGTACCTATCAATAAACTTCATACATCCCGCAATGGATTTTTTCCTACCATTCAAGAAAACCAGTGAGTCATCAGCATATAAGAGGTGAGTAATCGGGGAGGCCGTCCTTGGAACATGATAAAAACCAATTTCCCCTCTACGAAAAGCGCGAGAAAGTCCTCTACTTAGAACTTCCGCAGCAATGACAAAGAGCAAGGGGGAGAGAGGATCGCCTTGTCTAAGACCCCTGGAAGATCTGAAATATCCGTCATACTTGCCTTGCATCAACACCGAAAATCCACATTGAGTTACACAGTTTGAAATCAGGTGACATATTCTATTGTTAAAACCAAATTTACGAAGGACCGCCAATAGATATCCCCATTCAATTCTGTCATACGCCTTTTCCATATCCAGCTTGAAAATGACATTGTTGCCAATCACTTTTTTGCCAATCTCCCTCATTAATTCTTGAGCCAAGCCAATGTTCTCTGAGATAAGTCTCCCTTGGACAAAAGCCCCCTGCTCTAAAGAAATAATATTTGGGAGTATCTTCCCCAACCTCAAACAAAGGATCTTACTAAAAATTTTATAAACCACGTTGCACAGACTGATAGGTCTAAAATCAGAATAAGATACGGGCTCGTCAATTTTAGGAATAAGAGCTAAAAAATTAGAAGAGAAGCTACCTGGCATCGCTTGGCAATCAAAAAATTCCGTCGCGGCTTTCCAAATATCCAGACCAATAATGTCCCAGCATTTGTGAAAGAAACCAGCTGTAAACCCGTCCGGGCCCGGTGCACTATCATGAGGAATGCTAAAAGCTGCTTGTCGAACTTCCTCTAAATTCGGAGAATTCATGATTGATTCACAGTCTGCCTTCCTTATCAAACGCGGAATGCACTCCATGAGTTCTGGATCCTCTTGATAACCACCTGCAGATAGCAAAGCTTCAAAAAAATTATTCGCTTCTAAAATAATATCTCTCGGATCCGTGATTAAATTCCCTGCCCTGTTATGGATTTTTGATATCATTCTCCTTTTTTGCTTGGCTTTGACGGAAGCAAAGAAAAATTTAGTGCATGCATCTCCTTCTTTGAACTCCTTTTCGCCTGATTTTTGTTGCCAATAAATTTCTTCTCTGACCAGAGCCAGTTTGAGTTCAGCCTGACATCTATTCAAATTAACCATATCATTTGTATCCCAACCCTGCATAAGGTTGAATTCTAATCGGGCAACCTCATCCTCCAGACCTCGAATAGTGCTGAAAATGTTGCCAAAAGTTTCTTTATTCCATATTTTCAAAGCTCCTCTAAGGCGCTTAAGTTTCATGGCCACGATAAACATATTTCCAGAAACACCTACCGGAGAGTTCCAGTTTCTGTCCACAAATCCCAAAAAATCATCATGAGTTAACCACATATTTTGGAATCTGAAAGGGGACATACCTGCTCTTTGTGTCAGAGGCAAAGAAAGAAGCAGTGGAGCGTGATCCGAGCATACCCGAAGGAGATGATCAACTCGAGAATGCTGCATAAGAATAGACCATTCTGCATTACCCAAAAAACGATCCAGTCGAGCCCAGGTTCTGTCATCTCCTCTTTGGTTGTTACACCAAGTAAACTTTGGTCCTTCAAACCCACAATCTGTAAGTCCGCAGCTCGAGATACATCTAGAAAAGTCTGATGTAGCTAGATGATTATAAGGACGACCGCCTAATTTTTCACCGCCGTCAACAATGACATTAAAGTCGCCGCCAATGATCCAAGCTTCATCCATACCCATTGCAATGTGCTCCATGGCCTCCCATAATGTTCGTCGCTCCTGAACTGAACATTTTGCATATACAAAGGAAGTGAAAAAAACAATATTGGAAAAAAGGATAATAATCTTATAGTGAAGCAATTGATCGGTGCGGAATAATATGTCCACTTGTAAGTGATTATCCCAGAAAAGCCATAATTTGCCTCCAACGTCCTCATTCGTTGCAAAGCAAGGCAGACTCACTTTGCCTGCAATCTCCATGTGCCTTGACGCTTGGATCATCGGCTCCGCAATGGCAAGCATCTTAACATTATTATCTGTAACCAGCTTTTTTAATCTGCTACGGGTCGCCCGGTTGCCAACTCCCCGTGCATTCCAGAACATTATATTATCTATCATTAGGGACACCTGGATTAGTCATATTGCGTGTCACTCGCCGGCTCCCCCCGTCGGGTCCCTTCTTTGAACTCTTCTTTTTACCTTTCGTCCTCGCCTCATCAGATTGATGGCCGGCGTCAACCCTGGTATTAGAAGACGTATTTGCATATGATTCATCCTCCGACATAGCATTATTCCCGAGCTCGGTGCATCCTACCTGCATCTGCAATTGTTGTGCATTAACTGTTTCTTCCGGATCTTGAAAGTTGTCGGCATGCATTTTCAGTGGAGGAAAGGTTCCATCTCCCTGCGGCTGTTGCAGAGATTGTGTACTCTGTTTCAGGGTTGATCCCTGCCCTTGCTTTCCTAAATCATCCATTGCATTGGTCCCCGAATCCAGCAAAACCAAGTTGTGAGTCAATGAAGCAGAATGCGTCACTCTATCTCCTGTTCGTTGTGTCACATTCGCCATGTGTGGATCCCCTGTTGCATGACTCACTGCAAGCAATCTGTCCGCTATTCTGGGCAGCACAGCAGCTCTATTTGAACCCCCTGTATGTGGCGAAAAAACTGCCTGCGAGGACAGGCGATCTGTGAACGTACCTGTGGGGACAGCTGCCTGTGAGTTCATCTGATCCTCTGTTTCAACAAGTTTGGACTGACCTTGGTCATTCTCGGAACTACTATCGGCCACAAAAGGGACCGTCCATATCGGTGTTGCTTTAGAAAATCCGTCTTCAGACTTTGCTTCATCGCATGGCTCTGTCGGCCTTGCCATTTTGATTTCCGAGGATGTGTAACCAGCGCCTTTTAAAAGGTCTTGTGTATTTTCAGTTTCTGCTTTAGTCCCCCTTGTGTGTTGAGACGCCATGTTTTTTGCTGCTTGTGGCTTCGTTTCTGCTTCATTACCCTCATCAACTCCTTCCGAGTGTTCTTCCGCAAGGGCCCCGAATTTGTTAAGGGATATCACATTGTCAGAGGCCTCTCCCCTTATCTTCACCTTTGTGTCTTTATCAGGTGTACTACTTATCTCAACTCCTTGCGAATTTTTGGCTCCACTAGTGCCTATGTGGCCATTATCTTTCATCGCTTTTTTGATCACCGGGACATACATTTGTTTCGGCTCTTGAGACTCTTGCAGCCCTTCAACCTTTCATTGATAAATATGGCAGTTTGAGGGGTTATTTACAGGGTTGTTTGGGGACGGAATCTGGTTGTTTTTGGACCCGTTTGGGGACTGAAATATGGCTGTTTTGAGTCTATCTTGGGATGCATTTTGATGTTCAAAAGTGGTCGTTTTGGAACTAAATTGGGTTACAATTTAGTCCTCAAATAAGGCTATTTGTGGGGTTGTTCCAGCAGACAGTTAGTGTTGTTTCAGCAGATTTTTGGTGTTATTTCAACAGATTTTTGGGGCTGTTTCTAGCTGAGTTTGTGGGGTTATTTCAGCATGTTTAGATGGCTGATTCGGCTGTGTTCACTACTACAAATATTAGCTTAGGTAACGCCACTTAGATAACGCTTTTTTAAAGAGCTATCCAAGTGGGCGCTAGGATAGCGCTTATTTGTCTTTTAAAAAAAAAAAAAAAAAAAAAACGCTACAATAGCGCTTTTAAATTTTTTTTTTTCAGTTAAGCGCTATCTTAATTATGTCTTAGATAGCGCTTTAAAAAACGCTATGTGGAAAAACGTTACCAAAACTACCATAGCGCTTTTAAAGCGCTATGCTACTTACCTCTTGTATAGCGCTTTATCCTATAGCCTAATAATTAAAAAAAAAATCAAATATCAAATTAAATCTCGTTTTTTCAGATCTTGATACGATCGGACGGTTAATATCACAAGCCCTAATAAAAACCTAAATCTCGACAACATGTTTTTTGGTTTTGCTTTTGCCATTTTTTCAAACACACAGAGAGGCGATAGGAGGCATGGAACCGAGGCGAGGAGGCGACGAACCAGATCGAGGAGGCGAGGAGGCGACGAACCGAGGAAGGACGCGAGGAACCAGAGGAGGCGAGGAACAGAGGAAGGAGGCGACTCAGGCGAGGAACCAGAGGAGGCGAGGAGGCGAGGAACCGAGGAGTCGCAGGGTAAGGACCAGGTTCGTCTCCCAGGCAGTAAAGTCTCATGGCATCCTCCTTGTCCCCCTCATTGAGGTGTATGAGCTTATGACCCATTTGAAAAAGTTGGGTTACATCGATCATTCTGATTTTGTATTTGAGAGGTAGTTCCTAATACATATGAGAATCTGTCTGATTTGATTTCGAGTGAGGGTCTTGACCATGACGAAGATGATTTGTGTTTCTTCCACCTAAATAGTCTTCGAATTTTCTATTGTTATCGACTCAACATAATTAAGAGATTCACAATTTTTCCTGTTGGGTCTCAAAATACTCTTTGAATTATGGGCAAGTTTGCAATAACCAAGAGGATGAATCTAAGTGATACATCATCATTTGTCTAAGATTTTTATTTTTATTTTATTTTTATTTTTTTATGTTATTTAGTAATTAGTTCACTGCTAATATGATGATGGTGTTCGCTGCAGGGTAGTAAGCTGACGAAGAGGGAAATGGAGCTGATGGGAAGTAAGAAAATGAAACAAGAAGTAGAAGAAGAATGCACTCTTGACGGCACCGTGGATCGGCGTGGCCGCCCTGCAATCCGTCCATCAACTGGAAGTTTGTTTGTTGGAATCCTCATATTAGGTACGTAACATCATTCCTCCTTCATCCCTTTTTAGTTTTTGTTGTGAATCCTCATATTAGGTACGTAAAATCTAACGGTGAATCTCCGAGTGTAACCTCAACTAATTTAAACGTAGGCAGTGATGTTATGGATTCTCACTTGGCAAGTAGGATGTATAGAATAGCTCTCTCACTCTGATAAGCTTATCTGATATGCATATCATCATCGTCATCTATACATCATCTAGGGAAGAGGAGGTACTCTCCCTCACAGTCACTCCTCCCGAGCTGGCTGGACCAGTCCTCCTTTCTTTAGGAGGTGGTTCATGTACCCCATCTATCATTGATGATGTGTTGGTGTGGTGTAAGATAGATCGGTCATGGTTCTGAACAAAGCCTTGGGATTTAATTAAATTATGAAGACTCATAGGAGTGTGATTGTGCTAAGGTCTGTCGATGCCTTGTCCTCTTAAATTCACATCAAGGGAGGAAGCTGTTCAGCCGGTCAAGAAAGCACAGCTATGTGCGATGAAGTTGTTGGGGGAAGAGAGCAAGGTTTTCCAGTTTGAACAACCATCTCAGAGAATCGTATGTTGTTGGAAAAGGAAGATGGATTGAGGCCCCAACCTTCCTATCAGGCTGAGACTTTGTCGGAGTCCTATGATGGTGTAATTCAACCCTGAATGTGTTAGTGAGTACAGGCTGGTAAGAAGCTTTGGAATCCATAAGCCGCATATTGAGGATCATGTTTTGGATTGGGAGTACCTTGGCATGTAATCTCTGTGTGATGTCTGATGGTTGGCACTTCCATTTGTGGAGGCTCCATGGCTGTAGGTTGTTTTCTCTGGTTTAATTGTAACTTCTGATGGTCATCAATGAAGTTGAACTTAAAAAAACTTGAAAGGACCAAGAAAATTTTGAGAAAAAGGGTAAGAAGAGTGGAAGATTAATGTATTATGGCACCTGGTCATGTATTGGTTCAATAAATTGTGTTATGTACTGTTGAGAATTGTGATATTGTAAAGGAATCTCTGATTGCATTATCCTCGTATACTTGTTTTGTTTGATCAACATTTGTAAGTTCTAGTTGTTTTCTCACAAGGAAGGTCTCGCCCTACTGCCACTATCTTTTCCAATTAAGTTTATCTCATATCACATGTTTCATCTATCCCTGTTTGGGCATTTCTTTTGTAATTAGTCTGTTCGACTTGTACTTGTCCTGTTTATGAATCATGAAGTTCCATTTATATTATGTATATATTAGTCATAGAGCCGGTAGCAATTTGCTTGTTTCTATTCCTGAAACCTAATATAATTTTCCTGCAGCTACAACTTTAACTGGTCTGCACTTTGCCACCACAACCTTAATGACTTTTGTTCTACGGTGGTTGGGATACATCCAACCATCACATCTACCTTTGCCCGAGCTCCTGAAATTCGTCTTGTTTGCAAACTTTTCTATTGTTGGGATGAACGTGAGTTTGATGTGGAACTCTGTCGGATTCTATCAGGTAAATACCGGAGGGTCAATATTATTTTTGTTTTCCTATTACCACAGATCTGTTGGCTCAGAAAAATATTCACTGCCTTGTACAATTTTCAGATAGCGAAGTTGAGCATGATCCCTGTGTCTTGCTTTCTGGAAGTTGTCTTGGACAAGGTTCGATACTCGAGGGATACAAAACTTAGCATAGGCATAGTTCTCCTAGGTGTTGCTGTATGTACTGTTACTGACGTGAGTGTAAATACCAAGGGCTTTGTTGCTGCTGTTGTGGCTGTCTGGAGTACTTCGCTGCAACAGTATGTAAGTCACTTGTCACTGAAAAGATCTTATGCATTTCTTCAGGCATTCAAACTGAACTACTTGTGTTGGTCTCCATCCACTGTCTAGAACTAGTTTTAGATACATCCCAATTTGGAGCTTATAAAACTTTATCTCCTGTAGTCATCTCTTCATGTTTCCATGCAGTATGTGCATTTCCTTCAGAGGAAATATAACCTTGGATCATTCAACCTATTAGGTCACACTGCACCTGCTCAGGCTAGATCACTGCTTGTTTTGGGACCCTTTCTGGATTACTGGTTGACAAGCCAAAAAGTTTATGAGTATGATTACAGCGTTATCTCTGTGGTAAGTACTGCTATCATAAAAAAAAAACTTTTAGTTCTGTTAATGATTTGAAATTATCAAGTTTTGGAACTGTTCATATACTTCTTTTACATAAACATAGAACCCATTTCTCTCTAGTTGTTTCATTTGCATGTTACTGGAACATTTTTTACTTGCATCTGGTTCATACTTGTTTAGGCATGCATGTTGTTAGTTCCATGCATCTGCTTGGATCATTTCATGTGTGATGTAATACTCCACCTAAAAAGTCGCGCATTGGTGTAGGCGAGAGCCATTATGAGCATATGGCATGTTTGTATTGTTTTTATGAGCATAGGAGTGGAGATGAAACTATTTGTGTTGGGTATGCGTAGGAGGAACCGTTATTAAGAAAATCCACCCTCACTCTTTTGATGAGCAACTATTCACACTTAGTGAAGCAATTTCATCTAGAACTTTCACACAAATAACATTCAAAATTCACCCTCACTCTCTTGTTCTTATAGTGCTTTCTTACTGCCTTCTCCTAATGATTCTTGCTGGCCATTATTCATTTCAGCTTTTCATCACATTGTCGTGCACAATCGCAATAGGGACCAACCTCAGCCAGTTCATCTGCATTGGCAGATTCACAGCAGTGTCCTTCCAAGTACTTGGACACATGAAGACTATCCTTGTACTAGTTTTAGGGTTCATATTCTTTGGAAAAGAGGGACTAAACATACAAGTAGTGCTTGGGATGATTATAGCGGTGGTTGGAATGATCTGGTATGGTAACGCTTCATCAAAACCAGGTGGCAAGGAGCGCCGCAGCTATTCTCTTCCAGTTAGCAGACACAGTAGTGGGTTATCAGAATCTGGACAGAGTGATGGAAAGACCTAATGGGAAATGGGAAATTAAATTAATAGTTGATTTCAGGAATCACCTCACAGCAAAAGGTAGAACACACATTTTTTTTTTCTAATTCTTTTCCTCTATATTGTTATTTTCTCTCAAGCCGCTGTATGGTATTGAGTAGCCTTTAGATTACCGGCAAGTCCATTGTTGTGTCAAGGTCATAATTTATAGTAATTTATTTCCCTTTTTCTCAAACTATTTTCAGTCCTCGGTGTGTTCTTGTATTTCAGGTTAAGATAATAGGTGTGTTCTTGTATTTCAGGTTAAGATTTATATACCGACTTAGTGTGTGTGTGTTGTTATACTTATACAATGCCATGATGCAATTTCAGGTTATGCGAGGATACAATTTGAAGTGGCGGTAGAATCTGAGAAACATTCAGCGGTGCCGCAATGTACAGACGAAGTTAGGACTATAGGAGAAGCTGTTGGCCATTTCATTTCGTGGCCAAAAAAGCTGGTGTATATATATGATAGCATATTAACAATTTTGTATGAATGCTTAAATTATATTTTGAATGAATGAGAAATAGTTAGTTATCATGTTGTGTCTTTATTGATTGATTGAACGTTGTCATTATTATATTAAATATTATATTTAGCCCAGAAAATCGGTATCGGAAAAATAGAAAAAACAAATCAAATAACTTAGATAGCACTCAAATTAGCGCTATCTAAGTTTAACATATATACTACAATAGCGCTTCTTTAAGCGCTATCTAAGAACAATCTAATTACTTCCATAGCGCTTATTTACGCGCTATCTTAGCAGATAAACAAATCTAATTTAAAAAAATCATTTAAATTAAATAGCGCTTTGTTAAGCGCTATTCAAGCTAATTTAAAAAAAATTAGCGCTTACATAGCGCTTTAGAAGGCGCTATTGAAGTTAATTAAAAAAAAAAAAAACGCTTAGATAGCGCTTTTTAAGCGAAGCGCTATTCAAGTACGCGCCTTGCATAGCGCTAAAAAGCGCTATCTAAGCCTATTTTTAAGCGCTATGCAAGCCTATATTTGTAGTAGTGGTTTAGTGGCTATTTTCAGCTAATTTAAGTCTGTTTCAGCTGGGTTTCGATGGCTGAGTTTAGGGGGTGTTTTCAGCTAATTTAAGATATTTTCTTATTCTTGATAGATGCTTCTGGTGTTACTTAATTTACCTAGTTGTTATCTTATTCCACTGTTTGGTTCTTTAAGTGTGTTTAGGGGGTGAAAAAATAAGTGTTGTCATGCAAACTACTGACTATAGATTAACATGACATTATTTACTCTTGTAACAGGAAACATTTGCGGGAGTTGACGAATCACACAAAAAAAAGATTGTTTCTCGTGCTGGTTACTTGCATAGAGTTTTTAGGACAAGGTTAAGGAATCTTGCGAGAGATAGTGAGGGTAACTTTTCGGATGAGCCGCCTTTCATATACTCTCACTTGTCCACTGTGTCTCTGTATTGGAAAGATTTCGTAGCATACTCATCAACTCTGGAGTTTAAGGTACGTTCAAGTTATTATATTACTTCAATTTGGGGCATTTCAATTTAAACCAACTAATGACAACATTCAATTGAAGGAAACAAGCAAACTTAACAAAGAGAGAGCGGAAAAGATGGAAGCGCGATATAGGAGGGCATGTGTGGGTTATGCACGGCTGAGAGAGCAGATTGTATGTATTAATTATCTACATTACGTATCTATGATATGAAATTTAAATGTGGCTTTGAAATTCGCAGATTGAGCAAAAAATACGTGAAGGGGAAGAGGATCCTGTTGTGACTCGCTTGGATACTTGGAAGTATGCGAGGATGAATGGTGAGCATGAGGTTGATGATCCTACTGCCTTGCAAGTACTTGAGGATGTGGTAATATCTACTTCCTTTGTTTGAAAACAAATCTGCACTGTTTGGACATGATACCATCCTATATCAAGAATCTAAATGATATTAAGTTGTATTAGGTACGCATAACACAACAGTTGGAAGAGGATGAGCTAAATGATATTAAGCTTGGCGACTTGCTTGATCGAGCAATTCCTTTAGAGTATTCCGGACGTGTCCGAGGATGTGGATGGGGTGTTACGAAGAAATCTTTAGCTCAGGCACCCGAATTGTCCGAAATGTCAAAGTTGAAAAAGCAATGCAATAGATTAGAGAAAGACATGCAAGAGATGAAGGCTAAAGGCTACCAACCTACTGTGCCATCATCTTGTGGTTCTAGTCATAAGGATAATTTCAATGTGGATGATGATGACATGAATTCTGATGATGACCTTGATTTTTCGGATGAGGTTCCGAATGAGGTTCTTCCTGAGGTATATTTAATTTTCAAACTTGGCTAATAAATATGTTTATTGGATAAAAGACTAACATATTTTTCGTTTCTAGGGTCCTATTAGATGTTATTTGTATGTTGAGAACCCTCGTAAACATGTTGGGCAAGGTATTTTGCATAATCGCCCGAATGAAATTCTTCATGGTGTTCCACTACCAGAAGGTTGAACATATTACTTTAAGATTTATATACCGACTTAGTGTGTGTGTGTGTTGTTATACTTATACAATGCCATGATGCAATTTCAGGTTATGCGAGGATACAATTTGAAGTGGCGGTAGAATCTGAGAAACATTCAGCGGTGCCGCAATGTACAGACGAAGTTAGGACTGTAGGAGAAGCTGTTGGCCATTTCATTTCGTGGCCAAAAAAGCTGGTGTCTTTGAGAATAGAGGTACAATTATTTATGTATTAAGTATTTTCTCCTTTTTTCTTGCGATTAGGAGCATGTCTGGGATATCTTTGTTGTTTGTTGTTCATGTTGATGAAATTATTTAGATTGCTAGGAATTGATAAGGAACATATAGCTTATTTAGATTGCTAAAAAGCTATTCTTGAAATTGATAAGGAGAACATATAGCTTAGTGCTAGAAAGCTATTCTTGAAAGTAGGAGAACATATAGCTCAAATTCAATACTTACCTCACAAGTTAATTTTTGATTTGCAGTGCCCACCTCCTAAGAATAAGAATATGGATAAGAGGAACGATGCTAATAAGCCTATCATGAAAAGTGTAGAATCAACGGTTTGTGCTAAGCCATTAGGATATCCTAAGTGTGGAGATTCTCCTCATAATTCCATGGTATTGCATATTTTGCGTTTCTTACCCTCAAACATCATGAATGGTGGTATCGAAGTTCCCATGACAACATATTTTGACGGGGAGCCTTGGAACGAATGCATTGTTCATGAACATGTCGTGGAGATTCTAAAGGATCGATGGTTACGTGCCTCAAGCATCGCCTTCTATATAAGGTGATAAAACTAGTAAAATAAATTTATTTGATGTTAATGTTTTAAAACTTTATTTGTCCTTATGCATTGCTTCTATATAAGGTGATTTGCTTATTTTTGTTGATTCCTTATGATTATTGAAAGTGCAGTCAAGTATCAATGATGGTTAGATATAGTTCAAAGCTAGTAGGATTGTAATACTTTATTAAAAAGATATAGCTCAGTCTTATTGGACCATTTGATATAAATATTTTAGAAAACTTTATTTATTCTTATACATTGTTGATTGTTGAAGGTATTTGGGTGAAGTCTATCTATCCGAAAATGTCGAGTTAGCGGGGAAGTTTTCTTTTATGTCGCCCCATATTACACCTATGCTAGGTAATGGGACATCGTCTAATCATTTGGCCGAATGTTTGTTGAAGCATACAGGAAAAGACCATCTATTATTGGTGCCGCATAATGTTGGGTGAGTTCAATATAAATAAGATTCAATTATGTGTTTATTAAGTATCAGGATGTCTAAATTTTTTGAAACATTATGCAGTCAACATTGGGTATTGATTGGTATCAATACCAAAACAGAGATGATATACTTTATGGATCCAGCTCCGGGTACGAAGATCGCACAACGCGTTGATTTGAAAAACTTTGTTGAAAGGTAAATACATGTTCTAGTTTTATTTTTACATTACAAATTTATACATATTACATATGTATAATATTACTTTATACAAAATAGTGCATTGAGAAGTTATCGGACTCGTCGAGGCGGCTCTATAACAAAGGCTGCAATGAACAGATTTAATTGGGCAAACATTCAGGTAAATATTTTACAGTACTAAAAATTATTTTATATAATAAGACATGGTAACAAATTTCATATAATTAATTGGATGTTATTTCTCATAGTGTCCAAAGCAGATTGAGATTGATGGCATCCATTGCGGTCATTATATTTGTTGCTATATTGAGGATCTCTTGAATTCTGGTGATACAAGTATTCCTGTTTATGTAAGTAAATAGTTTTATTGAATTACTTTATTTGTTGATTTTTGAAGTATTTGATATCATCTAACTATATATTGATTGTAACTTTTGTATTTGCAGTTTGTTCATAAACAGCCAGTCAAATTTTATTCTCCGAAAAAAATGGAGAATTTCGTAATCAATTGGTCAGGATACTTGTACAACCGATTTCTCAAGGAGAAAATGGAAAGCTGAAGCAAAACATTTTAATTATGCCTGTAGTTTAAGATATTTATTAGTATTGTGCTACGAACAAATATATATGATAGCATATTAACAATTTTGTATGAATGCTTAAATTATATTTTGAATGAATGAGAAACAGTTAGTTATCATGTTGTGTCTTTATTGATTTATTGAACGTTGTCATTATTATATTAAATATTATATTTAGCCCAGAAAATTGGTATCGGAAAAATAGAAAAAACAAATCAAATAACTTAGATAGCGCTTAAATTAGCGCTATCTAAGTTTAACATATATACTACAATAGCGCTTCTTTAAGCGCTATCTAAGAACAATCTAATTACTTCCATAGCGCTTATTTACGCGCTATCTTAGCAGATAAACAAATCTAATTTAAAAAATTCATTTAAATTAAATAGCGCTTAAAAAAGCGCTATTCAAGCTAATTTAAAAAAAATTAGCGCTTACATAGCGCTTTAGAAGGCGCTATTGAAGTTAATTAAAAAAAAAATTCAACGCTTAGATAGCGCTTTTTAAAAAAAAAATTCAACGCTTAGATAGCGCTTTAAAAAGCGCTATCTAAGCGAAGCGCTATTCAAGTACGCGCCTTGCATAGCGCTTTTTAAAGCGCTATCTAAGCCTATTTTTAAGCGCTATGCAAGCCTATATTTGTAGTAGTGTCATAAAAAGGCTTTCGGTGGAAACATGATTCTAGAAATTGATATGGAGAAAGCTTATGACCGCCTTGAACGATCATCCAGGGAGAGATTGGTTTTTACTATACACCAAGAGCATGCTTGCCTATCACACATCTTTTGTATTCAGATGACACTTATATTTCTCAATGGTATGAAATCATCAGTTTTGGGCTGTATGGATTTTTTGGAAAGATATAGTAAGGCTTTAGGGCAGAGAATCAATGCAGACAAGAGTTCTTTTATGGTAGAAGAAAAGGCTATTGTTGAAAGAGTGGTAGCACTAAAGACTTATATAGGTTTTCAATACAAGGGTTCCCCTATGAAATATTTAGGTGTTCCCTTTTTCCATGGGAGGAGAAAAATAATTTTCTTTGAAGAGCTAATTAACAAAATATAATTTCGAGTTTTAGGTTGGAAGGCGAAACTCCTGTCTTTGGGAGGGAGATTGATCCTAATCAAACATGTGCTGAGTTGTATTCCGGTTTATACTCTAAGTGATATGTGTGTGCCTCAGAAAGTCTTATCAAGGATTCAGAGTTTGTTAGCAGATTTGTTTTTGGGGAGATTGTGAAGGAAGGCTAAAAAAAAAAAATGGGTTTCTTGGAATAAAATTTGTCTCCCTGAGGGGGAAGGAGGACTGGGGGTTAGGAGTTTGAAGGTGGTTATTAAGGCTTTCCGAGTCAAGGCTTTGTGGAGCTTACTTAATTTGAACTTGCTATGGGTGAATTTTATGCGGAGTAAATATTGGATTTCACGGATTTCTGGGATTCCTTTGAGCTGCGAAATGAGAATGGTGCTTTCTGTATTGGAGCTGTCTCGAAACAGAGTTTTAGACTCTGTTTTTTGCTTGCTGCTGATGCTGCGGCGTAGCGGGCTGGTCGGTTTGAAGTTGGGATGGTGGCTGCGACTGGGGCGAGGTGGAAGCTGTTCACTGTGGCTTGCTATCTGGCGTAGTGTGTCGATGATTTCTTGGATGCAAAGGAATGGCTGCTTATTTCCAGTGTTGGTGCGGTCTTGCTGGGTGAGTTTTCTTTGCTGGCTGGTTATGGTTGCAGCTGGGTTGGACAACTTTTGTTTGTTGATGCTGCATGGCGGTGGCTGGTACTTCGGCTGTGGGGCGGTATTGGCAGTTTTTGTTCGTGCAACATCGTTGGAATGCAGCTGTTTTGGGCGGTTGCTGGCTGGTACGTGAAGTGTTGATGCAGGTGGTTACAAGAATGTTGCGTCTAATCTTGCTATTGTGGCCATTGGTCGGTGGCTGTTGGTTCGGTTACAAGATTTTGTTACATTTGATCGAGTTTGGTGTTTAGGTGTTTGGTTGCTTGGCGGCTAGTAATTGTCTTACCTTCTTTTGAGTAAGGCGTTGTGGTTCTTGTTTCTTTTCTTTTGAGGAAGACCTTTTCTCTTGAGTAAGGCCTTACTCTTGAGAAGGGTTAAAGGCCTTACTCTCGAGAAGGGTTAAAGGCCTTATCTCGAGTTGACTTTTGGTTTTGAGCCTTGTTTTGAGTTTGTTTCTGAATTTTTATTTCGGGTAAAGTCGTAATGTAACCCGACTCGTTGTAACAATTTTTTTTATAATAATAAAGGCCTGGCATCCCATAGCTGCTCCTCCACTCCGAAACTTTAAAAAAAAAACTCCGAAACTTTAAAAAAAAAAAAAAAAAAACAAGTTGCAAAAAATAGTACATATAAATTTACATATTTAATAATGGGTCATTATGAGAAATCGAGCACACCATTGCAATTTAAATCTTTGGACATGCATGGCAACTTGTGGGTGGTTCTCTAAAAAAACCACAGGATGTTTAATTTAAACAAAATAAAATTGAGCTTTGCCAAACAATAAATAAGTAAATCTGAAATATTCAATGCATAAGTAAATCTTAAATATTTTACTTGAATTAATTACCTTATATTGCCGGCCGAAATAACAACCTTTCTTTGGGCTGATTGTTATTCGCATGGGTCATGTTGCAACCATATACAATCCACTAAACAATAATTGAAATTCAAATTTAAATAAAATTTCATGAAATAGGTCACTTAGGCGACGTAGCATAAAAATTCACCTAAATTTAAATTCTGGATTGCTAATTAAAATATTCTTTAAGTCCTCCAAAAATTCCATAAATGCAAGAATGAAGAATACCAAAAAATGCAATGGGGTCTAGTGCAATAGGCCAGGTAGCCTAAACAGGCCCAAATAACCAAAACCGATCCACCAAGGCAAGACTGGGCCAGCTGGTCCACTAGGACAAGACTAGCCCAACTGGTCCAGACTTGTCCACTAGGACCAGACCAACTAGTCCATTAGTAGAAGACCGGTCTAGCCGGACCCGAACCGACTCAACAGATTTGAAGGCCAGTTGGACCGGAACTTGACTCGATTATATATATATATATAAATTTTTTTTATTATAGCCACCAGGATGGAGGGGCAACTATGGGATGGCAGACCTTAATTAACTAATCAGAAGATTTACACAAATCGGAGGTACATTATGACTTTACCCGAAATAAAAACCAAAAACATAACATAAGGCCTAAAACACCAAAATAATAAAAAGAAATTCAAAGAAATCTTTCAAGCAGCCTAGGAAAAAACCAAGACCATAAGCCTAATTCACCACAAACATTAGGCCTAAATCACCAAGGGCCTTGGTCTCAAGAAACTACTCAGATAGACTACAGCTAAACCTGACAACATTAACCAATGGCCCATAAATCAGGCAACCAAAACAAACTGCTGTAATTAAAGACGGGAGTAGCATCACTGTTCCAAAGTCCTTCACGTCCTAACTGCATCAAGAAACGTACCCAGCGACCACGCTGGACTGCGCCAAAATCAATACCATGCAAACACATCCCTGCATAAGTAGAAAACTGTCCCTGCACACCATGTATTGCCATTACCTCATTCAACATATCTCTCCCCCAAGCAAACTAATTTACATATCCCAAGATCCTTCTCAAAACCTATGAAACAAAAGAAACTCCACAACTAAATTGTTTTGCGTCCTGTTTCTACCACCAACATTGGCATGATTAAGATCTATTGATATATCCCGTATGTCTCTTATCAAGCAACAATATGGATTTAGGCTTACTAGGGAAATAACCCCAGTCATAATTTCGTGTATTCTTCCATTATTGCGCCAGCATAGCCAGGGAATCTTCCACCGCATTAAATTCTTGAAAAATATGCCTACAATGGCATACTAAACAAGAACTAATTTTCCAGATCTCTTTCCACTAGTTGTTAAGGGACCAAGGAATCTTGATTTCTCTAACGAACCATTGTTTAACTAACATCGAATTTGTTTGAATCAAACAATTTTGGAACCCACTTCGTTTACATATGTTCAAACCCTCCAACAAAGCTCTCGTTTCCGCCACAATGTTAGAACCATGTCCAAAATAAATCTGTCGTGCAGTCACAAATTGCATACCAACCCCCCGTCACCTCATTAGTTCTTTTCACCTCATTTTCCGTCGAAGAACAATCCACATTAATTGCATACCAACCCTGAAGAAAAGGAATCCAATAGACCACCCGAGGTGTTTGTCTTCACACCCCCTTAGTTTGCATACCCAACCTGTGCAGTAGTATATACCTCCCTTCCATCTTTTTCGGGATGAACAACTTGGCCACACATCTCAACCAGTGGTATGTTTTCACAATGATAGAATTTGCCAAAACCTCGCCACCTTCATAAAATTCCTTATTTCTTTGCAACAATATCTCCCACAATATAAAAAGTGGAGTGAACTGAAAAAGAATACCTGAAAGAGTCGTTTCCTTTGCCTGAGAAAACCAACTCCT
The DNA here is from genome assembly GCA_963556465.1 of Berberis vulgaris. Lineage (NCBI taxonomy): Eukaryota > Viridiplantae > Streptophyta > Magnoliopsida > Ranunculales > Berberidaceae > Berberis > Berberis vulgaris. The sequence goes on along the minus strand of OY747130.1, from coordinate 27,088,945 downwards.
TAGCATTGTGCCCACCAACACCGGCTTATGCACATGTACATCAAAAACCACCTCGAAGTGTGGCCATACATTTGAAGCCATGTCACCCTCCAAGAATCGATGTTTCATGGTTTCATCCCCATGTCTCGCGCAACAACTACACTTCGACGCCAATTTAAATCCAATTCTTATTCATTCTTAATCAACTGGAATGGATTTCTTCAAAATTTTCCAAATAAAAATTGATATTTTAGAAGGCAATAAAAGATTCCATAATTTTTTCCAAAACCGAGATATTTATTCCCTTCTTCTCAATATATGACACACAAATCTAACTGTAAATCTCCCATCATTCGTCGGTTTCCATATCCTAACATCTGGCTCGTCAGATTTCCCCCTCAACCTTTCCTCTTACATAATCTGCACATGGCATTAATAGATAGGGCCAAGAAGTGAAAAATTTTCTCCCTGCATGACTCTCAAAGAAGGCCACCTGTTTTCAACCACTGGCCAACCCATAGGGTGAATTGCTTTCCCAGAGCCAAGTTTTTATTAAAAAAAAAACTTACGTTGCCCCTACAAATCATCCAGGTATAATGGTCAATCATAAAATTAATAAAACCAAACAATTTTTTCATGAAGGGGCACATACCAAATTTAATGAGATGCTTACTAATAGGTACTCTATCTTGCAAATACTTCTTTCACATGAACACTACCCACAAAGAGTTTGTATTCACCAGATACCACAAAGATTTGATTATGAAAGCAGACACAAGACCATCAAGTTCCCTCACCCCAAATCCACCCTCATGGACATTAATGTTTCTGATGTCTGCCCAAGTACTCACCCCCGAAGAAATCTGCAATGGCCGTATGAATATTTTCCAACACTTTATTTGGAACACACGTCGCTGCAATCGTACACACTCGCATTGAAAATAAAACATGTCTGATCAAAATCAATCTGCCGCATGGGGAAAGGATGAGGGGTGCAACACGATGACTTCCCATGAGGTCATCTATCCTAGTACTACTCTCGCACAAGCACGTTTAACTCTCGCCCTCGTAGTCACTCCAGTGAATTATCTTTTTCACCCATCTAGCTGAAGGTGAATGAGAAATAAAACTAATTGAAAACAAGGGAATATAGTCAATCAAAGCTAAGAAGAGTGGTCACCGAAATCCCCCCGCCCTGTGCCATGACTGGCTGAAGCGAGAGAGTCGATCGAAAAACCGAGGGGCGATTTCAGGAGGGGAAAAAAAGGAAGAGGTGCAAGAATGCCTTCTTGATGTGTTGTCGACCGACAATTGTGTGGCGATCAACCAAAATTGATGATTGATGGGGCCAAAAAAGGTCTATCATCGAATGAAAGTACCTCTCTTTTTTATGAACAATAAATATAGAAATAAAAATAATAAAAATTTCCATTTTAGTTAAAACTATGACTGACAGCCAAAAAATCCATATGGGGTAGATAAAAGCGTAAACCATAATCTAGTCACTGGGAGAACCACAGATCTAGCAAATAGATTTTAGGGTTTTGGTAAAACCCACGCGAGGATTGATTAATTAATCAAGCAATAAGAAAAACATTAAACCATATGTTTTCTTCCACTTGTATAAATCTAACAGATCCTAAACCAAGACCTCATGTGAATAATCAATGAAAAAAAACTTTAATCAATGCGTACATGAAGATGCCATTGATGAAGAGTGTCCTTGTAGCAATCCTCACGAACTAACAACATGCAGCGGTGAAATCTTCCACCTCTAGAACCTTTATCTTGTGTTTTTCAAACTAGACGGGAAAAGTAAGAGATAAATAAATAGGTTTGGAGTGGGGACCTCAATCGTATATATAGAACCCCAATTATATTATTAGCCCATCATCAAAATAATATTATAGTGGGACTTAAATTGGTATCTACACATAAATATCCTACATACTCAATTTATTAATACATGTCAATATAAAACATGTAATTAGAAATGTGTTTATGACTCGTCTTGTTTCTTAATGATCACAACTAATCGGGTTTAATCGAACACCAATCACCTATATTTCGACAGTCTACAACGTATAATAATATGAACTATGTAGATCCACCTTAAGGGTATTTTCTAACAAACAGTTCACACTTCTCATCAACTGCAGGAGCATTGAAACTATGCACAAACTAGCCATATTCAGTTAAAACTGAAAACGCTCAGGAAAGCACTTATTAGATAGAATAGGGAGGTCTTTGAGAATGTCTTTAGCAAAATTAGAGCTTTAGAGGATGAAATACAGCTATGGGAGACTATTTTTCTTTTGGGGTGGACGGTGAATGGGAGAATGTTTTGAACCCGAATGTTGTTCGGGATGTCAATGCTAGTTGTAATCTTAATAGACGTCAGCAGATTATAGGCTTGCATTGAAACGGGAGGAGTTATATTTGCTTTAGAAATCAAGGGAGAAAATTTTGCAAGAGGGAGATGTTTGTACAAATTTTTTTTTTTCGTCAGTTAAATCCAAACAGAATATAAGGGTTATAAATCAGATTACTTTGTCTCTGGGGCGAGAGATTTCGGATTTTGGCAAAATTCTGCAATAAGCCAATAATATTTTTCAGGAGTTACTATCTTCTAAGGGTAATAATGTTTTGGACCATGATTTGTTAGATTGTATTCTTGCGGTGTTGAATAGTTTTAATTGTGAATATCTAGTCAGGCGCCCTACGTTGGAGGAGGTGAAACAGGGAACCTTAAAAATAGTGCATTGGGTCTGGATGGCTTTACTTCAGGATTCTTCCACACTTGTTGAGAAGTGGTGGGTATAGATATTTGGGAAACATCGATTCAGTTTTTTTAAGGGGAGGCTCTTCCGGTAGCTTTCTAAGCTAATCTTATAGCGCTTATTCCTAAAATTGAGGTGCCAGGTCCTTTACTTGATTTTAGACCTATTAGTCTATGCAATGTTATTTATTAAATTTGCAGTAAATTATTTTGCAATAGATTGACTGCATTACTTCCAGATATAGTTGCTACGGAACATGGTGCTTTCGTTAGAGGGAGAGCCATTGTAGGAAGTATTGGTCTGGCCCAGGAACTTATGTGGGATATTGGTAAACAGGCTTTTGGTGGTATTGTGGTTCTTAAAATTGATATAGAAAAGGCATATGATCAATTAGAATGGAATTTTTTTTTGCTGTGCTTAGAAAATTTGGTTTCTCCAATAAAGTGTGATATATTATCTCTAATTGCATCACAAAATGTGGCTTCTCAATTTTGCCGCAAGGTGTTTATATGGAGCACTTTAAATTTTTGAGAGGTTTGAAGCAAGGGGACCCGTTGTCTCCATTACTTTTTGTTATTGTTACTGAAGTATTGAACAGGGGATTAAAGAGGGCATTTAAGAAAGGGGAGATTGGTTTTTAATACACTCCCAGATATTGCATGCCTATAACTCTTCTTTTGTATGTTGATGATAACATGATATTCCTCAATGGTAGGAAAACCTCAGTCTTAGGCTGTTCTAAGTTCTTTGGGAAGTATAGCAGGGCCTCAGGTCAGAAAATTAACTCAAATAAGAGCTCTTTTATGATTGAAGAAAAAGTTGTGGTAGAAAGATTAGTAGCTATAAAAAGGTATACATATTTTAAATTAATTGATCACCTATGAAATATTAGGGAGCCCCAATATATTAGAGAAGGAGTAAATTAATTTATTTTTAAGAAATGGTTAATAAAATCAGGAAACGAATGGAGGGTTTGAAGGCTAAGTTGTTATGTCAGGGTGGTAGACCGATTTAAATTAAGCACGTGCTCAGTTCGATTCATGTCTATATATTGAGTGTTGTGTGTACCGCAAAAGATCTTAGACAAAATTCAAAAAACAATAACAGATTTATTTGGGGGAGATTGTGCATGGAAAATGAAAAAAAAGTGGGTGTCCTGAGGTAAAATTTGTCATCCTGTGAGGAAGAAGGGTTGGGAGTAAGTAATTTTGAAGTGGTAGTGAAAGATTTTTGTATCAAAGCTTTGTTGAATTCAGTCAAATCCAATTCATTATGGTCTTCCTTCATGAGATTGAAAAATTTGAAATTAGGTGTTCCATTGAGCTGGAAGACAGTAAAACATAATGCATCCCCATTGATGAAAGAGCTTTCGAAAGTGAAAATTATTCTCTTGGGGAATTCCATTTGGCGGATAGGTAGAGGTAAGGTGAGCTTTTTTTATGAGAATTGGAATTTATCCATTGTTTTTTAGAGAACTATCTTTATTACGGATCAGGATGTTTGGCCTTCACTTCGGGAAATAAAGGTGGATGGTTTTGAAATGCTAGGGACAATGTTGAAGGAGGAAGCCAAGAAGATTTATGAGGGGAGGTTAGAAGGAAGGATTTTTAGGGATGATGTTTGTGTTTGGAAACCTAACCCAGACGGTTTGTTTTCTTATCGCTCATCTTATCATATGCTAGTGGAGAAGAACAAAGAAGTGCCTCTTTTTAAGAATATTTGGCACCCTTGTTTGTCGTCTAGAATTTATATTTTTGTGTGGAAATTTTTATTCCTTGGTCTTTTAGTAGATGGGGAGTTATTTCGCTGTGGGTTTAGTCTTGCCTCAAAGTATAGATGTTGTGTTCACTCAGATGTAGAATCAGTAAAACATCTTTTCATTAAGGGCGAGTTGGCGGCGAAGGTGTGGAAACATTTTGAGCTGATTTTTGGGGTTCATGTGAGGAGATATAATGAAATAAGGACATTGTTAACTGTTTGATTTCGAAGAGCGAATAAGTTATCTTTGGTGGGGATGTTGTATTATATCACGCCTATGTTCATTCTATGGGAAATTCGGAAACAAAGATGCAAAGGAGTTTTTGAGGGGGCTAAGCCGAATGTTCATTCGGTGATTATCTTAGTTCGTAAGTGGCTTCGGATGTTTAGTACAGTTTACATGCCTAAGAGAAAAAGTGCCAATAATGGTCTGTTGATCGCTTTGGGTTTAACAATTTAGTCGGTGACTAGAAATAATAGTAGAATTGTGTATTGGGATTTTTCGCCTGCCCGCTTATTTGTTATGAATGTGGAAGGGTCTTCAAAGGAAAAAGGGCTTCAGGAGGGGTGGTTATCAGAGTCGCGAATGGGGATTGTGCAGCTGCTCTTCAAGGTTTTTTAGGGTAAGGAACCAATAATATGGCCGAAGTCTTGGCAGGGCTTATAACTATGTGATAGGCGTCGCATCACGAAAGTGCTGTTGCAAATTGATTCAGATCTAGTTAAAATATGGTTTCATGGGGAAAGCAAGATTTCTTTGGTTTTTTTTTAATATTTGGAGGGAGATTGATAATAATAGAAAAGTGAAAACTATCCTTTGTAGACATATATTTAGAAAGGCAAATTCAGTGGGGGATGCTTTGGCAACAGAGGCGCCAGCAGGGGAGAAGTTTTGCAAAATACAATAGTTTGAACCTCCCATCTAGAACTTTAAGGCTGATTCGTATATATATGTCCCATACTGCATATATTAGAAAATGATGCAGAGTTTTCTTCCATCTGGCGCTCGTAGAGCTGGCAATTTGCTGCTGGTTAGGGTGAAGGTTGTGGTGTGTGTTTCAGTGGCGGCTTGGACTTTATATTTGCTATCCAGAATATTTATGCATTTGCAGGTTTTGAGACATGGTAACGGTGCATTTTATTTCCTGTTTATTATTGTATCAAGGAAGTTGCAACTGTGGGTGCTGGGAATAGTTCATGATTATGTTACAGCAACTTTTCACGTCCCTGCTGCAGGTAAATGGATGGTTTGGCCGCCAACATGCAGGAACCGAAGGGGCAGACTCTGTCCCATTGTTTGGACAAAGCTGCGTGGTGTGGCTCTTGACTGTTTTGTGACATGGTATGAGCAGTTGGAGCACAAGATATTCACGGCAACAGTAGATTATTGTAGATGTGAATGCTAGAAGTTTTTATATGGTGGTGGTAATGGGCATTGAAATTTGGATGCTTGCAAGAATTTGGAGATGTTTTCTTGGAATTCTTTGGTTTATAATTATCTTGAAGGTTTGGAATGAAGGTTTTTTCTTTTTTTTTTAAGGGTTTCTGCTTTGGTTTTGTGGATTTGGCCCTTAAGTTATTTTAGTTAACAAGGGCTAGCCCCTAGGTTCCTAGTTTTTTTGATATTTTGTTTTGGTGAATTAGGTCTAGCCCTTGGTTTCTCAGGATATGGCCCTTATTATGAGAGCTAGCCCGTTTAGAATCTATGTTTTCTTTTTTTAGGGTAAAGTCGCAATGTACCCCTGACAATGTAAAATCTTTCGGTTAAGTAATAAAGGTTTGGCATCCCATAGTTGCCCCTCCCTCCTGAAGGTTAAAAAAAAACAAACAGAAAAAAATAAAAAACTAAAAATTAATAAAATCAAAAAGGTAAATGAGAAAAATGAAGAAAATAATCAACATAGTCAGGGGTTTGATTGGTTTTGTTTTTTTTAATTAGAACCTCCGGTGGGGAGGGCCAGCTATGGGATGCCAGACCTTTATTACTTGAAAAAATCTTGTACACATGTCGGGGGTACATGACGACTTTACCTGAAAGAAAAAGAAACAAATGGACATACATCCTAAAAACCAGAAAAATTCCTAGCTCAAAGCGACCTAAAACCAATTAGATCTTAAGAGAACTCAGAAAGCAACACCAGATACAACTTGCGCAACTTGAGCAACATCACCAGAAGCAGCTTGAGCAGCTTGAAGTAGAAACCCTTAGATATAAAACAAACATGAAATTGAAACCATTTACTTGGATTCCAATTTTGAGCCCCCTCCCCCAATGGAAAAACCAAATAAAATATCTTGAAGTCACTACTACAAATATAGGCTTGCATAGCGCTTAAAAATAGGCTTGCATAGCGCTTAAAAAGTGTTATGCAAGGCGCGTACTTGAATAGCGCTTCGTTAGATAGCGCTTTATTAAGCGCTATCTAAGCGTTGATTTTTTTTTTAATTAACTTCAATAACTTCAATAAGTGAGCAGGTAAGTGACCAATGTGGTGTGTCAATGAACCATCATTCCTCGTGCCATGCACCTTATGAGTTCATCACCATCTCTGCTCATATCTCTTTGGATGTATATGCCCACACCAAGCTCTCATTTCCATTGAGCAATGACTTGACCCCTCTTTACACCTATGAGATTTTTAATTCCACCCCTAGCTAGGCTTGCAAATTATTCAGGATCCTCTCATGATGCTGACACACACCCTCCCACACTATGCATCATTTCAAAACATATATCAAAACTAATTCATTTTAAACTTTGAGTGAAGTCAGGGAATCAGGTTTTGCATCGGGATGATGTGGCATGTGTATGTGTATGTGCATTGACAATAATCATCCAAAAATAATATAGAGAAAAGAACAAATATTTGGAAATTAAGATCAAAATCCACAAAAATAATACTTAAAAAGCACCTTGGCAATCAAATCCTCTCCGGAAGTACGTGTGTCCATTTCAGGACTGTGTTTCAAATCTTCCTCTGTTATAAACATGTAATATCGCCTCTTCTTTTTCCTTCCATCTCTCTGGCAGATCAGTTTTCGAACTGATCCCGCTTCCATATAAAAGAAATTTGGCAACTTAAGAATCAATTCAACTCCAAAATTCAAAAATTAAAACAATAGAAAGCGGTCTCTGCATCTAAACAAATCAAAACAGACTAAACAAAAACAAATAAAGTAGAGAAATTAGTCTCTTTGTTTTCATTATTTGTAAGGAATTCAATTCAACAATAACAAAGACAAAACACTCTGAATCAAAACGAATGAAGTTAGTAAAAGAAAACATTTCGTTTACTTATTCAAATCCTCCCAAAACAAAGTGAACAATGTCGTAACCTTCAAACGTGAAAGAAAATGAATCAGCAAACAACAGCTGATAAAAATTAAAGTGGCAATAGTTCACCTACAGCTTCTAACATCTCTGTGAAGAAAACATCAGAAACTTGATGACTAGCCTTTAAGTTGTACAAAGTCAACACAGCTGACAATTTTGTAGCCTTTGTACAACCCGGCCACAACGGTAACCCAACATCCTCTCTTAAGCCATCACACATATCAGGATGATCCCGCAACTCTTCATTGACAACACTTGGGGAATTCTTCACAGGACTAGATTTTTCATTACCATCTCCCATATCACTTGTGTTCATTTTATTTATAAACTCAAACTGGGAGCCCAATTGACTTGATAAACTATGTTTACGTTTGCCAATTGAGCTACGTTTATCTTTGCTCTCACCATGATATGTCCAAACCTTATATGTATTGTCAATACCATGACACAATAAATGCTCGTGCAACTTCATTTGACCACTAACCTCTTTTACATTTAAACATTTTCGACACGGACATTTAATGAACATTGGATTTTTAGCATTCTTAGTTGCATAAGCACAAAACTCTTCCACCCCTTTCTTGTACTCTTCAGATAATCGATCCGCATTTACCCATTCTCGATCCATTAAAAACAATACTACAAAAAAACATCAATACATCAATCTCCATTGCCATGAATCCACATTTTTTACTTGTTCTTTCCACTCTTGGGACTTAACAAGATTCTTACTAGCACACAATTCTATGAACAGTCACTTTAATTAGAGGAAGCTAAGCATGAAATATTTATATTTGTCCAATCTATCATACACAAAGAGAAGACAAAGATCTAATCCAAACAATTTCGTAACAATAAATCATAGAGAAATGACTTAGAAACCTGTCGGAATCAAAATATGAAGAAACATATACGGAGTACTACATTTTCATTTTGAATAAGTTATATTAATACACTCTGTCACAATTTGATTGAAAGATTTTTTCAACAAAACAGTCCATATATCTTTGAAACAATAATTCATTCATACGAGTATAACTACACATTTTTAATAACACATTCATTCCATTCCATTAGATACTACACATGAAACACTAATATGACAACATTTTGAACATAAAGCTATATGCCTATAACTCAAAAACAATAAAAATATGCATTAGATGCTCACTTCCTCAGTAGACAAAAAATAGGCTAATAATCAGTGAATCACACACAAAACACAAAAAAAAAAAAAAAAAAAAAGCAAGAAGAAGCAAGAGAGACGAAATGAGATGGAGAGACGAACATTAGATGCTCACTTCCTCAGTAGACTTTGAAAGACTGATTAGTCCATTAGCCTAATTTTAACTTTTAATTGAACTTGTATTAGTCGAAAATGTTTAAATTTCAGTCTGATCTTTCTATTTCAATGGAGATGCTCTTAGGATTTGGAGTACTCACTGAGGTTGATGGAAGTAGTATGTCTTTTGATTTCTCCATCTCATTTTGTCGCAGTCATTGAGAATTTTTTTTTGCCAACAAAACACAAAACACCAACAGTGACTGAGTGAGAGTCGAGCGAGAGAGACGAACCTGGTCCTTACCCTGCGACTCCTCGGTTCCTCGCCTCCTCGCCTCCTCTGGTTCCTCGCCTGAGTCGCCTCCTTCCTCGGTTCCTCGCCTCCTCTGGTTCCTCGCGTCCTTCCTCGGTTCCTCGCCTCCTCTGGTTCCTCACCTCCTCGATCTGGTTCGTCGCCTCCTCGATCTGGTTCCTCGCCTCGGTTCCGTGCCTCCTCGCCTCCTATCGCCTCTCTGTGTGTTTGAAAAAATGGCAAAAGCAAAACCAAAAAAATGTTGTCGAGATTTAGGTTTTTATTAGGGCTTGTGATCTTAACCGTCCGATCGTATCAAGATCTGAAAAAACGAGATTTAATTTGATATTTGATTTTTTTTTTTTAATTATTAGGCTATAGGATAAAGCGCTATACTAAATGTAACTAGCATAGCGCTTCGAAAGCGCTATGCAAGCACTTTAAAAGCACTATGGTAGTTTTGGTAACGTTTTTCCACATAGCATTTTTTAAAGCGCTATCTAAGACATAATTAAGATAGCGCTTAACTGAAAAAAAATTTTAAAAGCGCTATTGTAGCGCTTTTTTTGATTTTTTTTTTTTTAAAGACAAATAAGCGCTATCCTAGCGCCCACTTGGATAGCTCTTTAAAAAAGCGCTATCTAAGTGGCGTTACCTAAGCTAATATTTGTAGTAGTGATTCATATTGTAGGAGGCTTCTAACTAAGAAGAAATTGGAGGAGGTTAAAGTGGCAACGAAGGATGTTAAACTGCAAAGGGCGAAGGTGAAACGGGTCTACAAACTAGTGGAAAAAAGGTTGAACAGGCTACGCAACAGTTGTTGGCGATGATTAATGTCCCATTTGAGGAGAGCGTTGGCAGCACAGGAACGCTCATGCGAGGGTTCTAAAGTGGTCTAACATTTTACTACAAAGGTTGGGGCTAGTAAGGTGTTAATGGAAAAGGCTCAACCCAATGAAAATTCAGCAAATAAGAGAGATTTGATGGCATCTTTGGGGCATGACTACGAAGTGAAGCAATGAAAATGAAGGGATCTCAGTCGGATTAGGATGACATGGAGGGGGCCCTAACAATCCAGAATTGGAAACAGGATATGATTCAGATAATGCTAAGGGAAAGAAGGGGAAGCAATCTAGGAAAAACAATGCTCCTGTGGCGGAGAGAATAGTCACCAGAAACACCCCTGTCCATTTTGTTATTAATGATTGACAACATAATGTTTTGGAATGCGTGGGGTGTAGGAAACATGGGCACACGTTGCAAATTGAAAAAACTAGTGCTGGATTATAACGTCAAATTATTGGTGATAGCAGAATCGACGATTACGGCTAGCAGGCATCTGGAAGTTGGAGGAAAGTTTAAGTTACCGATGTTGGGGGGGGGAACTTTGGCTTCAATGGTCGAATGATTTGGATGTTGTTGTCTTTGGAGCTTCAAATCAGGTTATTCACCGCCAGGTACACTTGATTTATGTAAACAAATAATTTATTATTTCTTTTGTTTACACTAAATGTTCTATTCTGGAGCGGCGTAGTTTGTGGGAGGATATGCAACAGTTTGGAATGGGGGTCACTGATTCTTTGATTATAGGAGGCGACTTTAACATTATTATGGATTCGAGCGAGAAGCTAGGTAGGAGAAGTCCATACAATGCAACAATGGTTGAGTTTATGGGTTGTATCACATCTTGCGTTTTTTTTTATGTTGGTTATGACGGGCCTAAATTCACTTGATGCAATAATCAACAAGGTGCTAACCAAACGTGGGAAAGACTTGATAGATTCCTTGCCAATTCAGACTGGTTAATTTTGATGCCTAGTACCAGGGTGGAACACCTTAATAAAACTTGTTCTGATCATGCTCATCTTTTGGTGTCCTTGCCATCAATGCCCCATGCAAGTATGACCCCTTTAAAATTTAAGAAAAATGTGGACTACTCATGCAAATTTTCTAGACTTGGTGGAGAATGTTTGGCTGGTAGATTGAAATTTTGTCAGAGCCATGGACAAAGTGGTATTTAAACTAAAAAAAACTTGCGAATAGAACTGATAGGATGAATAGAGATGTATTGGAAATATTTTTACCAAAATGAGAAGTTTGGAAGATGAGATTAAACAATGGGAATTTTCTTTGTTGAATGGGTGGGATGTGGATGCCAGTGTAAATCGGAATAGATGTCAGGCAAAGTACAAATTAAATCTTGTTAGGGAGGAAATTTATTGGAAGCAAAAATCAGGGGAACAAGAGATTAAATAAGGGGATGCTTGCACCAAATTTTTCTTTGCCTCAGTTAAAGCCAAACAAAAGAGGTGAAAGGTTACCAAAATTTTACTAGGATGGAAGGTAATTTAATTATAGATTAAAAATGTATCTTGAAGGAAGCGAACAAATTCTTTGAACGCCCCCTTACTTCTGAGGGTTTTCAGGATGATCAGGACCTGTTTGATTGCATTCCTTGCCTAATTAAATAGGATGATAGCAACATACTGATAGCAACATACTGATAAAAATTAAAGTGGAAAACCATAATTTCTGAAACTTACCTTTGAAATCCACCAAGGAGGACGACGGAATGAGATCTCTAGTTAAAATCCTGGGCTAAGTCATCATTTATTGAGCGAATCAACTCACTGTTTCAAAATATGAATGAAAACTATTCTTAGAAAGAGAGGAAGATTGAAGTGAACAAAATTGAGTGAAGTGAAGAAAAGCGACAAGAAGAAAGCCCGATGAAGCAAGATTGGCAATGATTGCACCCAACAACTTACTCAACTCCTCGTCATTTCACACTGCCAATTGTATGTGTCGTAGCACTATTCTGGATTGCTTGTTGTCTCTCGCTGCTTTTCCTGCTAACTCCAACACCTGATAAGAAGAAACCCATTGTAAATTAGATTCCCAATTCATTAGGTCAAAATTGTTCAAGTCTGTTTCACAAAAAATCACAAATTTAAGCACCATAATCAAAGTCCATTGTCAATTTCATAAAAATAAACCAAAACAATCAAACCCCATGTAAACATAAACATGATTCAATTTCGTTTCAGAAAATCAAAAAATTAGGGCACAAAAGGCAAATCAAAACCAAACTAATGAAAACCCATTCAAAATCAAAGCATGCTTAACCAACCCGGTTCTAAAGATATAAACTTGAAACAAAATACCCAGATTTAAACAAGATAAAAAAAATAACCAAAAAAATCACCAAATTAGGGCCAAAAAATCGAACTCCTCTCAAAACAAGATAAAAACAATGACGTAAAACAACAAAATCAAAGCCCCCCAGATCAAAAAACGTACCTCTATGGCCAAATATTCGAGTACGGCAGCGAGATAGATAGGGGCGCCAGCACAAACTTGCTTGCATACTTGCCTACTTTGAGTAATCTAGCGATTCTACCAACGGGGAACTGGAGCCCGGCCTTGCTGCTCCTCGATGTGGTTTTTTTCGAGGCTACTGCCCGGCCTTCCGACTCCTCGGTTCCTCGCCTCCTCTGGTTCCTCGCCTGAGTCGCCTCTTTCCTCGGTTCCTCGCCTCCTCTGGTTCCTCGCCTCCTCGCCTCGCCTCCTCTGGTTCCTCGCCTGAGTCGCCTCCTTCCTCGGTTCCTCGCATCCTCGCCTCGGTTCCTTGCCTCCTCGCCTCTCTGTGTGTTTGAAAAATAAGGCAATAGCAAAACCAAAAAAAACGAGATTTAGGTTTTATATTAGGGCTTGTGATCTTAACCGTCTGATCGTATCAAGATCTGAAAAAATGAGATTTAATTTGATATTTGAAGCGCTATCCTAAATGTAAGTAGCATAGCGCTTCGGAAGCGCTATGCAAGCACTTTAAAAGCGCTATGGTAGCTTTGGTAACGTTTTTTCTCATAGCGTTTTTTAAAGCGCTATCTAAGACATAATTAAGATAGCGCTTAACTGAAAAAAAAATTAAAAGCGCTATTGTAGCGTTTTTTTTTTTTTTTTTTTTTTTAAAGACAAATAAGCGCTATCCTAGTGCCCACTTGGATAGCTCTTTAAAAAAGCGCTATCTAAGTGGCGTTACCTAAGCTAATATTTGTAGTAGTGAGTTCATGAAAAATGAAAAATGAAAAATAAAAAAGGAAAAATGAAAAATGACAAAAATATATATATAACATAAATAGTAGAAAACAACTTACAAAAATGAAAAAGGAAAACTAATTCTAATCCCGGTACAAAACGAGAGCTCTTGGCTGGGTGATTATATGTGTAGGGGTATTACGATCCATTCTTTTTCAGATGGTTCTCAACCTTTGGATTAACATCACGATCTGATCTAGGCTGTTGTTTGCTAGATTTTTCATGTTATCTCCATGGCGGCTCTCCCAGCAAACTATGGCTTCCCTCCCCTTTGGGATGGTAAAGGCTCGGGCGAGGTTCCCAAGGAGCCCGTTTGTTCCTTTTTGCAAGTTTTGGGGATTGCAAACACCGTTGTCATTGATAGGGAACCTTTGGAAGGTACACGTTTTCGTAAAGTGGGAAACCCAACCATCTCTCTCACGAACTCTGATGTTATTCGTTTGGATAGGTATGTGGAAAAGTATGTTATTGTCCTCAAGTTTTCGAGTTTTCTTCCTTCCCTGGAAGCGATTCAAGAAACCACTCATAGATCTTGGGGAGTGAGCGGTGACTTCACAATGGGATTGCTCAATCCTAGGCATGTCATTGTGACATTTCAAGCAAAAGAAGAATTGCGAAAAGTGTTTTCTAGAGACTCGTTTTTTATCCGCGGAGTTCTATTCAAAGCATTCCGTTGGCATGAGGGAATCAGTTTAAACGCTAATCTAATCTGAGACCCTCTTTTGATTGATCTTCCAGACCTCCCATTGCGTTACTTTCATCCAATGTTCCTAAAGGATGTAGGGGATTCCATAGGAACGTTCCTACACATAGACGAGAGCACACAATGCTATACTAAACTGAGGGTTGCTCATATCTGTGTGGAGATGGTCTCTCAGGGTGGATATTTTGGGTAGTAATTGTTTCAGGCAAAATAATATTTTTCCTTGTTTCAAGTATTGTGAGTATTGTGCCATGGTAGGCCATCATGATTCACTACTACAAATATAGGCTTGCATAGCGCTTAAAAATAGGCTTAGATAGCGCTTTTTAGCGCTATCTAAGCTACCGCTATGGTAGCTTAGATAGCGCTCAAAAAAGCGCTATGCAAGGCGCGTACTTGAATAGCGCTTCGCTTAGATAGCGCTTTAAAAAGCGCTATCTAAGCGTTTTTTTTTTTTTTAATTAACTTCAATAGCGCCTTCTAAAGCGCTATGTAAGCGCTAATTTTTTTTAAATTAGCTTGAATAACGCTTTTTTAAGCGCTATTTAATTTAAATGATTTTTTTAAATTATATTTGTTTATCTGCTAAGATAGCGCGTAAATAAGCGCTATGGAAGTAATTAGATTGTTCTTAGATAGCGCTTAAAGAAGCGCTATTGTAGTATATATGTTAAACTTAGATAGCGCTAATTTGAGCGCTATCTAAGTTATTTGATTTGTTTTTTCTATTTTTCCGATACCGATTTTCTGGGCTAAATATAATATTTAATATAATAATGACAACGTTCAATCAATCAATAAAGACACAACATGATAACTAACTATTTCTCATTCATTCAAAATATAATTTAAGCATTCATACAAAATTGTTAATATGCTATCATATACATACACCAGCTTTTTTGGCCACGAAATGAAATGGCCAACAGCTTCTCCTACAGTCCTAACTTCGTCTGTACATTGCGGCACCGCTGAATGTTTCTCAGATTCTACCGCCACTTCAAATTGTATCCCCGCATAACCTGAAATTGCATCATGGCATTGTATAAGTATAACAACACACACACACACTAAGTCGGTATATAAATCTTAACCTGAAATACAATAACACACCTATTACTGCTACTATATATATGCAAACCACTGCCAAACACAAAGGGTTTTGTATCAGTAAGATAAATGTAAATGACTAAAGGTCCAACTATATTTCTTGATAGCAGCCTTCTCAACTAATATATATATATAGTAGCAGTAATAGGTGTGGAACTTACCCCAGAATAACCAATTCCAACGAGCTCAAGAACTCCGAGAACTAAAGGAAGCCTATCAATGGCCTGCAGAAACAGAATGCACAAATTAAACTTTCGTTCAATAAATATCATACAAGCTATCAATAACTCTTAAGCTCGCATATAACAGATATGATCAGTATTAATCTTTTAACTGCAATGAAATCTGAAGGGCAGTAAATATTAGAAAGATTTTATGCTCACAGAAATCATCCCTGTAGAGCCCCATAGAGCAACTCCACCAGCAACTACATGAAGTCGTGGCATACTTGTCTTCCATCTTGTCCCACTGCAAAAACAATCAGAAAACTAAACTAATAACACTATTGTTTAACACAAATAATGTCAACATTTTACTAATCCAACTTTTAAGTTCCAAAACCTTTCAACTTTCTATCTGCTGTTTTTCTCCAGATTCATCCCCAATTGCAAAATGACATACTTGATAAATTTATGATGAATATTTCGGAAGAAAGATCAATTTCATTCCTTTAATCCATTAGAGAGATTGTTAATAGTAATCAAGTAATAAACATATAAAAGAAACATCTGCACTATATCATACATATCAATACTTCAACTTAATATCCACAAGGACCAAAAAATGTCAAAGCCCAGCTGAAAAGACAAATAATAAAGTCAGTCGAATCATAGATACTTTTTAGTTAAAGAAGCTCTGATTCAGTCCAGATGGTTTCTGAGCTAGTATATAGAACTTCTGATTCAGTCTAGATGGTTCCAAGTAGGCCCTTCGGTGACATTCGGATCTGAAATCTGATCCAATAATTTAAGCCTTTTTAAGCACCTTTCACAAATTCTGAGCTAGTATAGAGAAGTTCTCACAATTTTCTATTTGAAAAACTTGAAAGTAGTTCATAAGAAGGGGACAGTAAGAAACAGAAAAAGTTGAAGAGACAGATTAACAACTGGTAACCTACCAGCTCAAAGTGCCATCTCTGCTTGTAATGCAGCCAGCTCGTCTTCCTCAGCAGTGTTCTTTCGAGGAGCAGGTCGAGTTGGCTGTCTTCCTGCTGGAACATGTACGGGAGCTGCAGGGGCAGTTGTAGCAGGCTGGAGAAGTTGTTCTTCCAACTCCGCACCTTCCAATTCCTCAAGCTCAGCTTCCAATTCATCCTGCAATTCAAGACACATTTAGTGTCCTATACAGAATTTAGTATAGAACAGGGGGAATGAGAAGCTCTCTAAGTAGCAATACTTCATCGAAGTCGGCAGCGGAACCAATTGGAGTTGATAATGCTTCCTGGATCTGCTTCATGTTCTCTGTCTGCTCATTGATCTCATCCATCGTCTTGTAAACGTCATCAATATTCCTGTAATAAGATGCATGTCAAAATCCATCTATTAATATTTTGTTCAAATTTTCAATCTAAAATACCATCACACACCCTTCAGATCATTTACATTGAAAGCCCCACACATCAAGGACTGAGTTGCTAGAGTTTTCAAAACCACTATCCATGCAAATAGCAAGACATGTGCCTGAATACAACAAAACTGCCATCTAGAAATAAAAGACATTCAAATACAAAATCAGAATGATCGATGTAACCCAACTTTTTCAAATGGGTCATAAGCTCATACACCTCAATGAGGGGGACAAGGAGGATGCCATGAGACTTTACTGCCTGGGAGATTGAATCTATGACCAATCTATTTGATTTATACCATATTGTCCTGGAGATGAGGATGAGTGGCTCGGGACATTCTGCAAATCAGCTTCTTCTCTGTTGTTTTTTAATGAGGTTATCGTTCTTTTTTTTTCTTCATATAGCAAATCTCATCTTGTAAATTCCTAGATTCAGTAGAGTGAATTTGAAAGACCCAATACCTTCAAATTTTTATTTAATTATTTACTAGTTTTTGTCGGCTGAATATTGTAGAATAAAAGTTTAATAGAAAATGTACCAAAAAAACAAAGGATTTCCATTCTCGATCATGGATCCTTGTGCTTAATTTGTTTCCTAACTTATTTTCTGCCCCTTACCTAGATGGAACTCCTGTTTAGATGGACTTAATAAATCGGGGACAATGCCAAACTCAAGTTTGTACTCATTCGAGTGCAAGGAATGACACTTTTCATTTGGGGCACCTAGCTGGATACGAGGAAAACTAGTGTAGGACACTTTTAATGGGTAGGGACAACTTTGGATCAACATTGTGGGGATCTTTTTTCTTACAGGAAAAAACTGGCAAGCTAGCTAACAATGATACAGGTAAGTGATACAGGTAAGTGAGCAGGTAAGTGACCAATGTGGTGTGTCAATGAACCATCATTCCTCATGCCATGCACCTTATGAGTTCATCACCATCTCTGCTCATATCTCTTTGGATGTATATGCCCACACCAAGCTCTCATTTCCATTGAGCAATGACTTGACCCCTCTTTACACCTATGAGATTTTTAATTCCACCCCTAGCTAGGCTTGCAAATTATTCAGGATCCTCTCATGATGCTGACACACACCCTCCCACACTATGCATCATTTCAAAACATATATCAAAACTAATTCATTTTAAACTTTGAGTGAAGTCAGGGAATCAGGTTTTGCATCGGGATGATGTGGCATGTGTATGTGTATGTGCATTGACAATAATCATCCAAAAATAATATAGAGAAAAGAACAAATATTTGGAAATTAAGATCAAAATCCACAAAAATAATACTTAAAAAGCACCTTGGCAATCAAATCCTCTCCGGAAGTACGTGTGTCCATTTCAGGACTGTGTTTCAAATCTTCCTCTGTTATAAACATGTAATATCGCCTCTTCTTTTTCCTTCCATCTCTCTGGCAGATCAGTTTTCGAACTGATCCCGCTTCCATATAAAAGAAATTTGGCAACTTAAGAATCAATTCAACTCCAAAATTCAAAAATTAAAACAATAGAAAGCGGTCTCTGCATCTAAACAAATCAAAACAGACTAAACAAAAACAAATAAAGTAGAGAAATTAGTCTCTTTGTTTTCATTATTTGTAAGGAATTCAATTCAACAATAACAAAGACAAAACACTCTGAATCAAAACGAATGAAGTTAGTAAAAGAAAACATTTCGTTTACTTATTCAAATCCTCCCAAAACAAAGTGAACAATGTCGTAACCTTCAAACGTGAAAGAAAATGAATCAGCAAACAACAGCTGATAAAAATTAAAGTGGCAATAGTTCACCTACAGCTTCTAACATCTCTGTGAAGAAAACATCAGAAACTTGATGACTAGCCTTTAAGTTGTACAAAGTCAACACAGCTGACAATTTTGTAGCCTTTGTACAACCCGGCCACAACGGTAACCCAACATCCTCTCTTAAGCCATCACACATATCAGGATGATCCCGCAACTCTTCATTGACAACACTTGGGGAATTCTTCACAGGACTAGATTTTTCATTACCATCTCCCATATCACTTGTGTTCATTTTATTTATAAACTCAAACTGGGAGCCCAATTGACTTGATAAACTATGTTTACGTTTGCCAATTGAGCTACGTTTATCTTTGCTCTCACCATGATATGTCCAAACCTTATATGTATTGTCAATACCATGACACAATAAATGCTCGTGCAACTTCATTTGACCACTAACCTCTTTTACATTTAAACATTTTCGACACGGACATTTAATGAACATTGGATTTTTAGCATTCTTAGTTGCATAAGCACAAAACTCTTCCACCCCTTTCTTGTACTCTTCAGATAATCGATCCGCATTTACCCATTCTCGATCCATTAAAAACAATACTACAAAAAAACATCAATACATCAATCTCCATTGCCATGAATCCACATTTTTTACTTGTTCTTTCCACTCTTGGGACTTAACAAGATTCTTACTAGCACACAATTCTATGAACAGTCACTTTAATTAGAGGAAGCTAAGCATGAAATATTTATATTTGTCCAATCTATCATACACAAAGAGAAGACAAAGATCTAATCCAAACAATTTCGTAACAATAAATCATAGAGAAATGACTTAGAAACCTGTCGGAATCAAAATATGAAGAAACATATACGGAGTACTACATTTTCATTTTGAATAAGTTATATTAATACACTCTGTCACAATTTGATTGAAAGATTTTTTCAACAAAACAGTCCATATATCTTTGAAACAATAATTCATTCATACGAGTATAACTACACATTTTTAATAACACATTCATTCCATTCCATTAGATACTACACATGAAACACTAATATGACAACATTTTGAACATAAAGCTATATGCCTATAACTCAAAAACAATAAAAATATGCATTAGATGCTCACTTCCTCAGTAGACAAAAAATAGGCTAATAATCAGTGAATCACACACAAAACACAAAAAAAAAAAAAAAAAAAAAGCAAGAAGAAGCAAGAGAGACGAAATGAGATGGAGAGACGAACATTAGATGCTCACTTCCTCAGTAGACTTTGAAAGACTGATTAGTCCATTAGCCTAATTTTAACTTTTAATTGAACTTGTATTAGTCGAAAATGTTTAAATTTCAGTCTGATCTTTCTATTTCAATGGAGATGCTCTTAGGATTTGGAGTACTCACTGAGGTTGATGGAAGTAGTATGTCTTTTGATTTCTCCATCTCATTTTGTCGCAGTCATTGAGAATTTTTTTTTGCCAACAAAACACAAAACACCAACAGTGACTGAGTGAGAGTCGAGCGAGAGAGACGAACCTGGTCCTTACCCTGCGACTCCTCGGTTCCTCGCCTCCTCGCCTCCTCTGGTTCCTCGCCTGAGTCGCCTCCTTCCTCGGTTCCTCGCCTCCTCTGGTTCCTCGCGTCCTTCCTCGGTTCCTCGCCTCCTCTGGTTCCTCACCTCCTCGATCTGGTTCGTCGCCTCCTCGATCTGGTTCCTCGCCTCGGTTCCGTGCCTCCTCGCCTCCTATCGCCTCTCTGTGTGTTTGAAAAAATGGCAAAAGCAAAACCAAAAAAATGTTGTCGAGATTTAGGTTTTTATTAGGGCTTGTGATCTTAACCGTCCGATCGTATCAAGATCTGAAAAAACGAGATTTAATTTGATATTTGATTTTTTTTTTTTAATTATTAGGCTATAGGATAAAGCGCTATACTAAATGTAACTAGCATAGCGCTTCGAAAGCGCTATGCAAGCACTTTAAAAGCACTATGGTAGTTTTGGTAACGTTTTTCCACATAGCATTTTTTAAAGCGCTATCTAAGACATAATTAAGATAGCGCTTAACTGAAAAAAAATTTTAAAAGCGCTATTGTAGCGCTTTTTTTGATTTTTTTTTTTTTAAAGACAAATAAGCGCTATCCTAGCGCCCACTTGGATAGCTCTTTAAAAAAGCGCTATCTAAGTGGCGTTACCTAAGCTAATATTTGTAGTAGTGATTCATATTGTAGGAGGCTTCTAACTAAGAAGAAATTGGAGGAGGTTAAAGTGGCAACGAAGGATGTTAAACTGCAAAGGGCGAAGGTGAAACGGGTCTACAAACTAGTGGAAAAAAGGTTGAACAGGCTACGCAACAGTTGTTGGCGATGATTAATGTCCCATTTGAGGAGAGCGTTGGCAGCACAGGAACGCTCATGCGAGGGTTCTAAAGTGGTCTAACATTTTACTACAAAGGTTGGGGCTAGTAAGGTGTTAATGGAAAAGGCTCAACCCAATGAAAATTCAGCAAATAAGAGAGATTTGATGGCATCTTTGGGGCATGACTACGAAGTGAAGCAATGAAAATGAAGGGATCTCAGTCGGATTAGGATGACATGGAGGGGGCCCTAACAATCCAGAATTGGAAACAGGATATGATTCAGATAATGCTAAGGGAAAGAAGGGGAAGCAATCTAGGAAAAACAATGCTCCTGTGGCGGAGAGAATAGTCACCAGAAACACCCCTGTCCATTTTGTTATTAATGATTGACAACATAATGTTTTGGAATGCGTGGGGTGTAGGAAACATGGGCACACGTTGCAAATTGAAAAAACTAGTGCTGGATTATAACGTCAAATTATTGGTGATAGCAGAATCGACGATTACGGCTAGCAGGCATCTGGAAGTTGGAGGAAAGTTTAAGTTACCGATGTTGGGGGGGGGAACTTTGGCTTCAATGGTCGAATGATTTGGATGTTGTTGTCTTTGGAGCTTCAAATCAGGTTATTCACCGCCAGGTACACTTGATTTATGTAAACAAATAATTTATTATTTCTTTTGTTTACACTAAATGTTCTATTCTGGAGCGGCGTAGTTTGTGGGAGGATATGCAACAGTTTGGAATGGGGGTCACTGATTCTTTGATTATAGGAGGCGACTTTAACATTATTATGGATTCGAGCGAGAAGCTAGGTAGGAGAAGTCCATACAATGCAACAATGGTTGAGTTTATGGGTTGTATCACATCTTGCGTTTTTTTTTATGTTGGTTATGACGGGCCTAAATTCACTTGATGCAATAATCAACAAGGTGCTAACCAAACGTGGGAAAGACTTGATAGATTCCTTGCCAATTCAGACTGGTTAATTTTGATGCCTAGTACCAGGGTGGAACACCTTAATAAAACTTGTTCTGATCATGCTCATCTTTTGGTGTCCTTGCCATCAATGCCCCATGCAAGTATGACCCCTTTAAAATTTAAGAAAAATGTGGACTACTCATGCAAATTTTCTAGACTTGGTGGAGAATGTTTGGCTGGTAGATTGAAATTTTGTCAGAGCCATGGACAAAGTGGTATTTAAACTAAAAAAAACTTGCGAATAGAACTGATAGGATGAATAGAGATGTATTGGAAATATTTTTACCAAAATGAGAAGTTTGGAAGATGAGATTAAACAATGGGAATTTTCTTTGTTGAATGGGTGGGATGTGGATGCCAGTGTAAATCGGAATAGATGTCAGGCAAAGTACAAATTAAATCTTGTTAGGGAGGAAATTTATTGGAAGCAAAAATCAGGGGAACAAGAGATTAAATAAGGGGATGCTTGCACCAAATTTTTCTTTGCCTCAGTTAAAGCCAAACAAAAGAGGTGAAAGGTTACCAAAATTTTACTAGGATGGAAGGTAATTTAATTATAGATTAAAAATGTATCTTGAAGGAAGCGAACAAATTCTTTGAACGCCCCCTTACTTCTGAGGGTTTTCAGGATGATCAGGACCTGTTTGATTGCATTCCTTGCCTAATTAAATAGGATGATAGCAACATACTGATGGCTGAACCGATTTTGGAGGAGGTTAGGGCTGCAGTCTTCAGTATACCTAGTGATAGTGCGCCAGGTTCGGACGGTTTTACATCAGGTTTTTTTCAGTTTTGTTGGCAAATAGTTGGTGTTGATATCTGGGAAGCTGCAAAGGAATTTTTCAAATGCCATACTCAACCAGTTGCTTTTAAAACCAATTTGATCTCTTATACCAAAAACAGAATATCAAAACTCTTTTTCCGAGTTTTGTCCTATCAGTTTATGCAATATGGTGTATTAAATTTTCATTAAGTTATTTTACAGGGTGTTTTGTGAAAGGGAGGCTAATTTCATAGAATAACGGAATGGCTCAAGAATTGAGACGGTGTATTGGTAAGAAATCCGTTGGGCATAACACTATTTTCAAGTTAGACATGGAAAGGCCTATGGCATGATTGAATGGTGCTATCTCTTAGCGTTGTTGAATCAGTTTGGATTCGATAACAGGCTTTGTTTGCTTATTTTTAATTGCATGTCTGGTTGTGGTTTCTCTATTCTCATGTAAGGAAGGTATGATGGGTATTTCTATGCTTCACGAGGGTTGTGACAAGGGGATCCTTTATCTCCCCTACTGTTTGTCATAGAAGCGAAAGTTCTAAGTAGAGGGCTCACACATGCTTTTTATAGGAATGAAGTGGGTTTTTATTACACGCCCAGAGTTTGCGGCCTGATCACACATATTTTATATGCGGATGACTCTTATTTTCCTGAATGGAAAGAAAAATTGATTTTGGGTTGCATGAATTTTCTAAAAAGATATTACCGAGC
Source organism: Berberis vulgaris (assembly GCA_963556465.1). Classification (NCBI taxonomy): domain Eukaryota; kingdom Viridiplantae; phylum Streptophyta; class Magnoliopsida; order Ranunculales; family Berberidaceae; genus Berberis; species Berberis vulgaris. The sequence continues at coordinate 27,065,452 of OY747130.1, read as the reverse complement.
ATCTGGGGAAAAGAGTAAAACAGGTAATAACTCTTTTATGATTGATGCTAAGGCACCGAGTGAAATGATTATTTTCTTAAAATAGTGAACCATTTTTCGTCTTCAGTTGTCCCCTTTTAAATACTTAGGAGTGTCAGTTTACCAAGGAAATTGCAGAATTAATTTTTTTGATGAGCTGATTTCTAGTGCAGAATAAAGTTCAGGATTGGAAAGCTTGTCTTTTATCCGGGGGAGGGAAATTAGTTTTGATTTTCTATGTCATGTGTTTTATGCCTATCTATATTATGGTTGTTACTTGTCTAACTGTGAAAGTATTGGAGAATTTACAACACATTATTTATGATTTCTTTTGGGTAGATCATGGAAGAAGAAAGAAAAGGAAATGGGTGGCTTGGGATCGTTTGAGTATGCCAATGGAGAAAGGAGGTCTTGGGGTGAAACAACTTATCAATGTGATAAATGATTTTCAGATTAAGGCTTTGTGGAACCTTATGAATATGAACTCTCTTTGGGCAGTCTATATGCACAAATATATTTGCAGTTGGGAGTTCATATAAGTAATCGGGTGAGCATAATGGGTATATCCCCTTTTTTCAAAGATCTATTTTAATTTCGGCATATCTTGGCTCAGTATTCTACTTGCAAAATTATTAAAGAAGATGTTAGTTTATTTAGTGAGTAGTGGCAAAATTATTTGAGCGCACAGGTTGGGCTGCTGACAAAAAATGTTTGGCCTTCTCATCGTACTATGCAGTGAGAAAATTTCATCTCCCTAGGCATTTCTTTGTTGAATAAGGCAAGACTTTTGTATGACAATAGATTGAAAGGAGATCCGGGTCAGCCATATACTCGGATTTGGACTTGTAATAATGATGGATTGTTTAGCATTAAATCTGTGGTGGAACTTCCAAGGAATAGAAGGGAAGTTAACCGATTCTAGAACCTTATTTGGCATCCGCTGATGCCCACAAAAATTTCGGTTTTTGTATGGAAGGTAATAAAGAGGGCTTTGCAAGTTGATGGTGAACTTAGGATAATTGGTTTTAAATTGTTATCCAGGTGTAGTTGCTGTGTCAATCCAGGATTTTAATCTATGAAACATTTATTATTGAACGGGATTTGGTGGCCAAGGTATGGACTCATTTTGAATTAATTTTTGACATCCATTCTCTTAGGCCTGTAGAGATCTATACTCTGTTGAGAGCTTGGTTTGAAAAGGAATCTAGATTGTCTAAGTCACGTATTGTCTTCAACCTTACTTCATTTTATTCTGTGGAAGATATGGAATCAAAGGAATAAAAAGTTATAGGAAGAGAAATATTGGTCAGTAAACATAGTCATCAGTCGAGTGTATCAATGGATTAAGCTAGTCTTTAAAATTTTCATGCCTAAGAAAATGAGTAAAGAAGTTTGGTTGTTTCGTACACTAGGCTTACAACACGCTTTTGTGGTGTCGCCTCCGCCACTGATAGTTTTTTTGAATTTCCAATGTTAGGCTAGCATGCTCTTAATGTAGACGGATTTTCAGTTGGAAACAAGGCGGCTGGAGGTATTGTCATTAGAGATGATCCTGGTGATTTGGTGGTTGCCAAACAGGTTTTTTTGGGGATGGTTCTAATAACTTGGCAAAATCCCACGCCTTGTGGGAGGATTTAAAAATATGTCATTCTCAATGTGTCAGAAGATGTGCCATTCAAACGGACTCTAACCATGTTAAACAATGGTTGTTTTGTGTGATAAAGATTTTGCGGTCACTGGAAAACATTTTGCGAGAAATTGGTGACGTGAGCTCGTTAATGATTTGCAGTTGTCATGTTTACAAGGAAACAAATTCAGTGGCGGATTCGCTAGAAAAGATAGCACGGGAAGAGGAGGTGGCGAGAGTTTTAGATAGAGTTTCTCTCCCTCCCAAAGCAAGAGCATTGTGGTTTCTGGATAAGTGGAAAATGGCGTGTATCAAAAATTAATTATCTGCGTTTCAGGGAATATTCGGTTATCTAACTTCTGGTTATCTTCAGTGTTTAAGATTGTTTGTAAATTCAGCTGTCAGTTGGGTTCGGTTAGTATGTAGTTTTGGGTCACAGGTTGCAGAACAGAGTTTTCTGTTCCAAAACGGAGTCTGTGCAGGTGCAGCTATGTTTGCGGTGTTTATAGGTATCATCGTGTTCTTGGGTCGTAGAGCAGTAGCAGGTTGGAAACTTGTTTTATGTGTTTTTTTTAGATGGTTAGTTTATGGGTTCAAGATTGTAGCAATGCAAAGGGTTTGTTTCCTTTTTGTTTGCTATGTCTTGTAGGCTTAGTCCATTTTGTTTTGGATGTTTTGATTATTTTCGTGAATTAGGTTTAACCCTTAGGTTCTTAGTTTCTTTCTCAGGTATAGTCGTAATGTAACTTTGACATATGTAAAATCTTTTGATCAAGTAATAAAGGCTGGCACCCATAGTTACCCCTCCCTCCTGGAGGTTAATTTAAAAAACAACTTACAAAAATAAATTAAAATAAATAAATAGTTTGGAAGTCATAAAATAAACGAACTAATAAAAGTTCAATAACTTAAAATTCCCCAAAGAAAATAACACAACAAGGAAATTAAGTGAGTAGAAAATAAATCGAGAAAATGAAAACATATTCCAGAAAAAAAAAATGAAAATGAGTTTCATAATTAAATGGAAAAATAAGAACATTAGATTGTACAAATAAAAGAAAACATGGAGACTTTCATAACTTTTAGTTTGCAACATACTTCTCAATAGGCTAGGGCTGGGCATTTCAGATCGAACTGGAAATCGGACCTATCGGGCCGGTCCTTTTAATATTATTTTAATATTCGGTCCTGAAAACTGGACTTGACCAAAATTTTCGATCCGGTCTCAGTTCCACTTCACAGAACCCGCCGGTTAATCGATCCAGCTCGAGTATTTTAAAAAACTAATTAATTCGTCCCCAAAAGGCCAAAACCCACAGCCCACCTTTCTCCAATTCCCTTTGATCACCAAATCCTTCCTTCTCAAACCTCATACTTCTTCTTCGGCCCCTTCGAGTTCTAGGGTTCAAATTGGGGACAACGAGAAGTGGTTTCGAGTAGAAAATGGGGTGGTAGAAGTTTCTTCGATTTCTAGCCCAAAGATGAGGTCAGGTCTCGATGTGGAAGATGGAGCTTTGAATCCTGTTGAGTCACAGAGATTTGTTGATTAGTAAGGAAGAAAAACTTAGTAAATTAGCCATCTCATCGAGCTCGCAAAGCAAATATGGTTCTTGAACAAAAATCAAGCTCCCCTTCCATAGTGGGTCGATTTCTTGGTCAAGGTAGTTGAGTTCCGTTGTGGGTGATCTTCGAACTCAAGATCTTCAACCCCTTCTACATATGGTGATGATGAAGTGGGTGTTTCTAACAATTGGAAGAATACGACTAGTTTTAGTTTATTAGTGGAGAAATGGGGGTAATTACTGAAAAGCAACTCATGGAAATAACACAAACCTCACTTCAGTTGGACCCCTTTAACTCTAGCCTAGCAGAGACAGAAAAATAAGCAGTTAAGCGATATGCAATTGCAGCTCGAAATGCAGAGTCTGAAGTGGTGCAAAAAGCAAAAACAAAACACATGAATCAGGTGATGAAAATGTCACTTATTTTACTCACTACCTATGGGAAAGGAGGTCAAAAAATAAAATATTGTCCATCTATAACTCTCATAATGAGAAACTAGAAGATATGAAGGAGATTAAGAATGAGTGCATCAGGCATTTTAATGATGTTTTTGCTGGAGAACAAGAAGACTATGATACATCAGTCATTGATACGTTGCAAGCTGAAAGAACAATAAATGAGGTAGAGACTATGGAGTTGATCCAGGAAGTGAGCAGGAATGAAATCACAGAAGCTTTGGCCTCAATAGGCTCAGACAAGGCCCCGGGCCCCGATGGCTTCTCATCTTTGTTTTTCAAATCAGCTTGGAGAATTATAGGGAATGATTTCACAAGGGCGGTCAAAAAAAATTTCTGGAGTAAGAAGTTGCTGGGTGAGGTAAATGCAACGTATATTACATTAATTCCTAAGGTTTCTAATGCATCTTATCTAGATGATTTCAGACCAATTTCTTGTTGCAATGTGCTATACAAATGCATCACTAAAATCCTGACAAATAGGATGAAGAAAGTGGTGCACAGGTTGGTTAGCTTGGATCAATCAACATTCATAAGAGGCAGATATATACATGACAATGTGATGTTAGCTCAAGAATTGGTCAAAAATTATCATAGAAACAAGGGAGCTCCCAGATGTGCAGTCAAGATTGATCTCAGTAAGGCCTACGATATGGTTAGATGGGAAGCAATAGAGCTTGTCATGAGGAAGATGCAGTTTCCAGAACAGTTCATAGATTGAGTGAAGGCCTGCATTACGACCCCTAGATTTTCTATTTCTATCAATGGTTCTCCTAAAGGCTTTATTAGGGCAAAAAGATGAATACCTCAAGGGTGCCCAATGTCCCCATACTTGTTTGTTCTAGTTATGGAACTACTGCACCTCATACTGAAAAAGAAGGTGGATGAAGGAGACTACGTTCTGCATCCTAAGTGTAGTAATCCACAGATTACTCATCTATGTTTTGCTGATGACCTTATTGCATTTTTCCATGGGAGTATTAAGTCTGCAAAGGCGCTTCATAGTGGTTTGAGCCTATTCAAAGCAAGCACGGGACTAGCTATAAACTGCTCAAAGAGCAACCTGTTTGCAGCAGGGGTACCCAATGAGGAACTTCTCCTGATAACTAGGTGTCTTGAATTTAATTTAGAGGTGCTTCCTGTGAAGTATTTTGGGCTCCCCTTTATATCTTCTCGTCTGGATTATAACCATTGCCTACCACTAGTAGACATAATTCGCAAAAGGGTCCAATCTTGGAAGAATAGGAACTTGTCATATGCAGGAAGAGTTACTCTGATTAGGGAAGTATTGAATAGCCTTCATGTGTACTGGACTTCTTGTTTCATGCTACCCTCAAGTGTGAGAGATGATATAACAGAAATAATGAGAAACTTTTTGTGGTCAGCCTCAGATTTATAGACAAAGACACCTATGGTCAGTTGGCAACGAGTGTGTAGGCCTTATAATGAGGGAGGCTTGGGTGTCAGGTGTATTGAAACTTCAAACAAAGCAGCAATGATGCGCCATGTGTGGAATATTGTTTCTAGTAAGAATAATTTATGGGTACACTAGACCAAAGGAAACTTAATCAAAGACAAACACTTTTGGATCATGGACACTCCAAGTGAGTCATCCTGGTATTGGCGAAACATCCTGGATCATGGTAATGGAAATCTCTTGTGGAAAGACCCATGGCACCCATTGGGTATCCTTATTAACAGGTTCCCCCAACACTTCACATACCATTATGTGTTTCACCGCAATGCCAAAGTTAGTGCTATCATCACTGATAATAGGTGGAATACAAGAATGAATGAGAGAGCAGATATTGCTGATATTTATGAAGAACTTGGCTCGGTTGAAACTGACTGTGAATACAAAGATGAAATCATTTGGATGGGGGTCAAGAAGGAGAGTTCTCTAATAAATGTGCTTACCACTCAATCGGACAGAGATCACAACCAGTTTCTTGGTCCAAATTGGTGTGGTTCACAGGAATGATCCCGAAACACAACTTCATTACTTGGCTTTAATTGAATAAGGCTCTCAAGACCCAAGATAAGCTGGAAAAGTGGAGAGTCATGGTAAGCTCAGTATGCTCACTCTGTAGTGTTGAACCAAAAAGTGAAGAGCACCTATTTTTCAAGTGTAGATACTCCAGCTTTGTATGGTCATGTATTCTATTACACTTAGGATATAGGCATCAGCCTATGGATTGGATAGCCGAATGGAAATGGTGTGAGTTGAAATTCACTGGGAAATCTCCAAGCACTGTCTTAAAAAAACTAGCTCTGAATGAAACTGTTTACCATTTATGGACAAAAGGGAAATTATAGAGTGTTCTAGCCCAAGTTCAAATCAGCAGTTGAGCTAGTGTTAAAGGTTACTGAAGATGTCAGATTACGAGCTTCAGTCCTAGATCTTCAGGTAGAGGACAATGCTGACAATAGATGGCTATTTGACAAATGGAAAATTGGAGCTCACTTCCATATGTGCACTAGCACTTGGCATGCATGAGAGCGGCCTGAACCAGGATGGGTCAAAGTGAATACTGATGGCTCTCGAAGAGGTGCTAGGGGGGCTACGGTGCTTTGATTAGGGACCATGAAGGACTAGTGGTGGCAGCTACAGCAGGGTCTCAGAAAGCACAAACAATCATCTTGCATGAGCTACAGGGGATTGAAATGGGAATTAAGTTAGCTCGCAGACATGGTTTCCAGAGAGTGGAGCTAAGTATGGACTCAAACAATGCCTTCAAGTACCTAACTACCACTAAAGCTCCTCCATGGGAAGCTATTCATACTACTAGACGTATCAGGGAGGAAATAAAGAAGTTCGTGAAATGCAGGGTAATGCACGCAGTGAGGGAAACAAACCAGGCAGCAGATAAACTAGCTAAGCTTCTTCCTAATTATGAGTTTGTGGAGATCATTCCAAGCTCCTTTGCGGAAGACATCAAGAAAATTGTATTTGATAATGCTAGAGGTAGGAAATATGCTCCAATGTAACAAATCTCTTCTTTATTATTTTTAGTGGTCTGGGGAGCCCATATATACCCCCACACTTACCTTTCAAAAATAAAATAAAATAAAATAAATGAGATTTTGTTGTGGGAAGAAGAAGTGATGGGTTCTCAAGGGAGTGAAGTGATAGTGGAATAAGGGTAGTTTGGGATTATCGTTGGAGCTGAGTTTGAAGCTCATCCGGATAGGACAGAGATCGGGCCGGCCTGAAGTGTCGGGTAATCGGGATCCTGATTAATCGGCCTCACCCATTCCAGTCTCGGTCAATGAAAGTCAAAATTTTAAAAGCTAGGTCTAGTTTTCTATTTTGGCATTTTTTTAATCGGACCGACCAAGCCCTATGATAGACTAAAAATAATGGAAAGTTGGAAAACTTAGAAACAACAACAAAGTAAAATAACACAAATATTGAAAGAAAATTTGTATACAAATAAATGCGAAAGTTCGAGAAGATACATAAAATTACCTTTAAAATAAAGAGAGAAATATATAAGAAAAAAAAACTATATGAAGATGTTGCATGAAGGAAAATAAATATTCTTAGATCTATAAAAAGGTTCAATATAAGAAAAAAGAAAACAAAAATAATCAAACATTTGAAATAACTAAAATAATTTACAAAAATTAGGATAATAAAAAAATAGAAATAAATAAAGAAATAAGCAAAACTAAAGTTATTAGGACAAAAGTAACAAAAATTACTACATTACTTGGATTGAAAGAAGTATCTTGCTTCATTTTTTGATCGATTATAAAGAAAAAAACTAGATGGAGTTGTGTTTTGATCTTGAGTTGGCTTTTTTATTTTATTTTAATAAACCTCCAGGAGGGAGAGGCAGCTATGAGATGCAAGACCTTAATTACCTAATCAAAAGATTTTACTACTGTCGGGGGTGCATTCTAACTTTTCCCGATATAAGAATTGTAACAAAGATAAATTCAGGGGGCTAGACCTAAAAAGTAAAATAGTGAAACTGGAAATCCTAAAGCCTAGTCTTCAAAACCAATAAAAACAAAAAAAAACCCAAGGGCAAGCCCTTATAAAACAAAATAAAAATAAAAACTACTTGTTTAAACTACATGTTCTAGATCAAAAGGGTCTTCACCAAGAAAACCAGGCCATTATTTCACCAAGAACCAGGCCTTATTTTCACCAAGAACTAGGCCTTATTCACCAAGAACAAGGCCTTATTCACCAAGAACTAAGCCTTATTCAACTAGGCATTATTCACCAAGGATTCACAAAGCAAGAGTTTAAACTTATTCACCTCTCTTTTCACGAGCATTCAATGTATAAATTATGTTAAAACATCTCCAATGGAGAGCTTAACCTTAAAGTTCAAAAAAAAATGGACCAATTTGAGATTGAGGTTAAGTAAAAAGATTTTAGATTGAGTTATATGTATTTTTTAGTGTTTTTACTATACTTTAGGAATAGAGGAGAAAGTAGTGTTCGATGTTTTGGTTTACTTTTAGTAAATTAATTTAAGATTTTTTTTACTTAAATATATGAGGTGGTATATTACATCGTATGAGCATATTTAGTTAAGAGTGTACGAAATTATGATAAAAAAAATGCTATGGGCGATTCTGAAGGGCAAACTGGGTAATAGTTTTTTGGGAATTTTTGTTTCATCTCAGCCGCTCCTGAAACTTGGGAGGGAATCATGCACGTTCATTAGAGCGGAGATTAGCGTTCTATGGAAGTGGAGACGGCGGCCAAAGGAGATCCTTCCTTTGCTAGCCATGAGGCAGGCGACCAATCTAGACATAGCTTTGCCCATGTTCTTGGCTTGGCGAATAAGGATAACATGGAAGAGAAACCCACAGATTCTACGAGTTTTAGGAAGGATGAAGTTCTCAAGTTTTCTTCCATCTCAAGATGCAATCAGGGATTCTATCCATAGGACTTGGGGTATCTCAGGCGAGTTTATTATGGGTCTTCTAGATCAAAGACATGTTCTTGTGTGTTTACAATCAGAGGTTGAAGTTAAAAAGGTTTTATCTGAAGACTTGTTCACTATTCGGGGCATAAGATACAATCTTTTTTGTTGGCATCCGAGTTTCAATCTACTGACTGGTCCGAAATTGGCTGCATTTTGGGTAGAACTCCCAAACCTTCCGCTCGCATATTTCCTATATTCAATTATGAAGGCTCTTGAAAACTCGTTCCGGAATTTCTAAGGAATGATGATGGTACGAGATACTTTGCTCGTCCGAAGGTTTCTCATATGTGTGTAGAGATGGAAGTGTGTAAAGATGGAAGTCACTAAACCATTACCGTCTAGGATTTGGATTGAGAGTCCTAAGAGTGGTGGGTATTGGCCAAAACTGGAATATCCAGGTTTTAAGCATTGCAAGCATTGTGCACTAATAGGACATGAAAAAGAGTTTTGTAAAAAATATTGGTTCGAAGATGGTTTAATGGGGAGAGCAAGATTCCTTTGTTCCTAGAAAATATTTTGCGAGAGATTGATGGCCTAAAGATAGGAAAATTTATTCTATGTAGACATATTTTTAGAGAATGTAATTCGGTGGCGGACACTTTGGCAACTAAGGTGCAAAGAGAGAAAGCTTCGTGCGATTATAGTGAGCATAACCTGCCTGCCAGAGTTATGGGCTTGGTACGGCTAGATAAGTCTCGCACACCTTATTTACGTAAATGACTGCGATTGTATGGATGAAAGATGGTAATGCAGGTCGTGGAGGGGACGTATTGAAACAGAGCATATCCCATGTTATGCCCTGTTTATGCAGAGTTTTGGATGTTTGGGGTGCTTTAAAAGTGGGTTTCGCTTGCATGATATGCATTTTCTGCGGGTTTTGCATGTTGCAATCGTAGGGCAATCATGCGGTTGTTAAAGGTTTTGTTTTATAAGGGGATGGCAAGTTGCAGCAGGGTTTTGTTTGTAGGGCTTGTTGCTGCAGCTGTTATGGAAGTCTCCTTTTGTGCTTGGTAGTATTTGGAAGCTACTATCAAAGCTTTTAAAGGGTCTAAAGTCGCATATGCTTTGCGGTCAAATTGGATGCTTGAATTTTGTTTTAGTCTAAACAGGTTACGAGTTAAATTTTTTCAATTTGCTTATTGTCTAGTAATTTTGATTAGCAGATTTATTGAATCGGGTAAAGTCATAATGTACCCCCGAATAGAGTGTAAATCTTTTTTGATAATGAATAAGGGTCTGGCATCCCATAGTTGGCACTAAGTGGGATATTTGTTAATCACCAGAAATAGGGCACTACGATAATCAATGACGTTGTGGTAACAGACCCAACTTCTGACCATGCTATTTTTGTAATGGAGCAGCAGATAGTAAAAGGGGCAAAAGTCACTAAGAATGCAACGTTTAAGGATGACAAGAACCAGGTTTACGCAGCAGCATAAATTAATCATCAGGAGCACCTTATTTCGGGTAGAGAAACGCACTCTGATAACGAGTATGATGCTAATACAACGTCCATCTCCGTAACAGAAATCGGGTATCAATCGGACGAAGTTAGACAGAAGAGAAAAAAAATAAAAGTTCAAATAATGGGCCTCCATTGGGGGAACGTAGAGTGACGAGAAACATGCCAACCCCAGCCAGTAGTAATGATAGATAACATCATGTTTTGGAATGCACGGGGAGTTGGTAATCGAGCTACCCGATGCAGATTAAAAAAACTCGTGCAGGATAATAATGTCAAATTGTTTGCGTTTGCCGAGCCGATGATCGATGCTGCCAGACATATGGAGGTTGGAGGTAAGGTACCTTTATTTGCGTCTAATGAAGAGAGTGGAGGTAATTTGGCTTTTTTGGGATAATGATTCGAAGAAGGATATTTTGAAATGCACGAATCAGATTTTACACTATAAGGCGTCGATTATTTGCTCGAATAGAGATTTCTACATTTCCTTTGTATATGCCAAATGTGTATTGCATGAAAGAAGAAGGTTGCGAGAAGAAATGGAATATATTACCATGGGAATAGCGGATCCCTAGATCATTGGTAGGGATTTCAATGTTATTACAAAAGAAGGAGAAAATTTTGGTGGGCTTCCTCCAGTTCAATTGGCCTTGAATGAGTTTTCAGATTCTATTTCTACATGCAGGCTCACGGATTTGGGTTATGCCAGTCCGAAATTCACTTGGTTCAATAATCAAAAAGGAGATGATAGAACCTGAGCAAGACTTGATAGATTTCTGGTAAATTCAAATTGGATGGGGAATATGCAACACACCAGGGTTGAACATATTTTGCAAACCTGCTCTGATCATACCCCAATGCTTGTTTCATTTCAAATCACCGCAAGGAAAGGTATGTCGCCTTTTAGATTACAAAGAATTGGTCCTCTAACCCTGATTTTTTGGGTTTTGTTTATAGAAACTAGAATATAGAATGTGAAGGAACCGGGAAGATGTATAAATTGGCCTATAAATTAAAGCAAATGAGGAATGCGCTCAAGATTTGGAATAAGGAGACTTTTGGCAACACTTTTAGTCAGATAAGGAGTTTAGAAGATGAGATCCAACAGTTGGAATACAGTTTGATGCAGGGATGAGAAATAAATTATAGCGTGAATTTGAATAAATGCCAGGCAGAACTAAAATTAGCTTTGGTGCAGGAAGAAGTTTATTGGAACCAAAAGTCAGGATAAAAAGTAATTTAAAGAAGGTAAATTTTTTTTTTGCTTCTCTTAAAACAAAATAGAAAAGATGGGCTATATAAAAAATAACTAGCATGAAGGGAATGGAGATCACAGATCAAAAAATCATCATCCAGGAGACGATCCATTTTTTCCCACTCCTCTTGATTACTTAAGGTTATTAGGAGGATCAGGATATTATAGAATGCATCCCCCACTTTATTAAGCCAGAGGAGTGTGACATAGTTATGCAGCCACCCAGCTTAGGGGAGGTAAAAAGCGCGGTTTTTAGTATTTTGCAGGATAGTGTTACTGGTCCCGACGGGTTCACTGCAGTGATGCAAAAGATTATTTTGAAGGTTGCACTCTGCCAAGTTCTTTCACTGCAAATTTTTGGCAGTCATCCCCAAAGTAGATTAGCCGAATCTCTTTACCGAATTTTGGCCCATTAGCCTTTCAACGTTGTGTACAAGGTCTTAAGTTAAATTCTTTGTGAAAGGTTGGCAAATATTCTTCCAAAAATTATCTCATTGGAACAGGAGGCTTTTGTAAAAAGGTCGACTCATGACAGAGAATATAGGTCTGGCTCAGGAATTGATGAGATCTATTGTTAAAAAGGTCATTGGGAATAACATCATTCTCAAGCTAGACATGGAAAAGGCGTATGACTAAATTGAATGGGGTTACCTTCTGGCGGTATTGCGCAGATTTGGTTTCGATAACAAAATTTGTCTACCCATTTCCAATTGTATTGCTCATTGTGGGTTTTCGGTCCTACTCCATGGTAGATATGATCGGCGGTCTTAGAAAAGGAGATCCCCTATCTCTTCTTCTATTTGTTATTGTAGCATAGGTTTTAAGCAAGGGACCAAAATGAGCTTTCCATAGGAGACAGATTGGTTATTATCACACTCCTAGGGCATGTACTCCGATTACTCATTTATTATATGTCTATGATTTTTTGGTGTTTTTGAATGGTAGGAAAGAGTCTGTAATCGGTAGCATAAACTTTCTAAAGAGATATTGTTTGGCATCTAGGGAGAAAATAAATGTTGAAAAGAGCTCGTTTATGCTTGATGAGAAAGTGCGGGCGGAAAGAATGGTCTTAATCAAACAATGGACTGGATATTGTTTCAAACCTTCTCCTTTTACATACCTGGGGGTGCATATTTATCAAGGTAAGTGCAAAATTATTTTTTTTAGACATTGGTAAATAAGATACAACAAAAAATACAGCGTTGGAAGGCGAAATTATTGTCTCCTGGGGGAAGACTCATTCTTATTAGGCATGTACTTCTATCGATGCCTGTATATACCATAGTAGCTACGTGTGTGCTTGTGAAAGTCTTGAAAATTATTCAAAAGTTGATTGCGGATTTTTCTTGGGGGGGGGGGGGGGATCATGAAGGTAGACATAAGCGAAAATGGATTGCATGGGATAAACTCAGTTTCCTGACTGAGTAAGGTGGCTTAAGTGTATATAGTCTTGAATGTGTGATAAAAACTTTTCGTATTAATGTTTTATGGTTTGGTGAATACAGATTCTCTGTGGGCCATTTTTCTGAAAAAAAAATATTTAAAGACATGAATGCCCATTAGTCTTCAGGAAGCTCAAGTTGGGGCGTCTCATTTCCTGAAAGAATTAATGGAGTTCAAAAATTTCATGGTTGACCATTCTACTTGGAAGATCAATAAGGAGTATATTAGCTTCTTGAATGAACATTGGTTTCACGATGAGAATTTTCACTATACGGGTTGGGCAGAAACAGAAAATAAGTGGCTTCATGAAGGCAAATGCATACAGAGAATTTTAGGTCTCTGGATCCCATGCTACAAAGAAAAGCCCAAGATATGTACAACATAAGATTAAGAGGGGATGTTGGTAAAAAAAGACGTCAGAATTTGGATTCCAAATAATGATGGTAAGTTTCCATAAGTTCGGCCTGTGAAATTCTACGGAGTAGGGGGCAACTTGATGGGTTTTGGAAGTGGATATGGTATCCTTTGTTACCCACAAAAATCTTTATTATTGTGTGAAAAATTATTGAAAGAGCTTTGCCGGTGGATGGAGAGATAAGAAGAATTGGTTTTCAAATAGCCTCTAAGTGCAGTGGTTGCAGAAGATTTGGGGATGAGACGACCAAACATCTTTTTTTGGAAGGCAAGTTGGCTAGAAGGGTGTGCGATCATTTTGAACTAATTTTTTATATACATGTCCATAGACCTTTGGAAGTTTTTTCAAAGCTCAACGTTTGGTTCCAGAAAGTAAACCCGTTGACCTTATTAGGTATTCTCATACATCTAACCCCCTTATATATTTTATGGGAAATTTGGATCCAAATAAGCAAAAAAAAAATATATGAAAGTAAGAATGGTCTGCCAACTATGTGATAATCAAAATATCATTAGATCAGTTGTGTCTATAAGTTCTTTATTCCTAAGAAAAGGGAAATATATGGTTCTTTATTGCTTAGATTGGGTCTCCAAGAGAAGATGGTGATGGAGGCACCAATCCATGTAATTTATTGGAATTTTCCTCTAGATGGATGGTTTGTCGTCAATGTGGATGGTTCTTCAAAGGAAAATATTGCAGCGGGTGGTTTTGTGATTAGGAATGATGATGGTAGTTTTGTGGCCGCCAAGCAATTTTTTTTGGCAAGGATCAAATAATGTGGCGGAAAACAGGGCTTTATTGGAGGGCTTGAGATATTGCAAGATGAAGGGCTTTGTCAAATGCATGATTCAAACGGATGCTAAGCTGGTTAGGCAATGGTTTTATTGGGAAGCAAGGATTATGTGGTTCCTTGATGACTAGTGGAGGGAAATAGGAAAAATAAGTAGATCAATGGTGTGTGATTGCAATCATGATTTTTTGGAGACAAACTCAGTGGCGGATGCTTTGGCGAGGCTTGCCCAATAAGAAAAGGACTCTCGTTCGTACACATGGGCGTCCTTTCCGAATCGGCCTAGATCCTTGCTCATTTTGGATAAAAATAAGACTGCATATTTGAGAAAGTCGAAATGAAACTATTATCTTTATTTCTGTCTTATTTGCAGTCCAGTAGAGGACATTAATTTATTGGTGGAAAGCGTTCCTGAATTGGTGTGAAAGGATCTGTAACACTCTGTTTTTTTTCTGGAACAGAGCATTTGTCTCTGGCAGCATTGGTTGCTCAGATGCTGATGCTTGCGGATGCATTGCTTTGATACATTTTTTTCAGTGAAAACAGATGGCAGGATGAGGTTATAGGGTGTTGCTTTGCTCGGGGACAGTGATAGCCAGGTGCTGGAACATGCTTATGTGTTGGTGTACAGGGCAAACTCTGTTTTTTAACTGAATTGTTTTATTTTGGCAATTTTCAGTGTGGGACGTTGATGCTACTGTGACATTACAATTACAACAATTTTTATTTAACCTTCAAGGTTTGTTTTCTAACATTTTTAATGCATGGAGAGTTTCTTGGTTGAGCTTTTCATGTATTGATTTTGTTCAAGAAGAATGTACTTTTACCAAGTAGTTTTTCTTTTGGTTTGTAAGGGCTAGACCTTATATTCACCATTTCGGTGTTTTAGGTCTGGCCCCTAGGTTTTGTCACTTTATTTTCTCAAGTTAAGTCGTAATGTACCCCCGATAGTTGTAAAACCTTTTGATCTAGCATCCCATAGCTCCCCTCCCTCTTGGAGGTTCAAATTAAATAAATAAATAACTTAAATCCATATGAAGCATATTGTTAGGTTTTAAATTACAATTTACTCACATAAACTAATGTTATATTATGAACTACTAGGGTGTGGACTATGTGTTTGAATATTTAGTATTTTATTTTAAAAATTCAATAATAAGTAAAAATTAAAATTTTACGAGTTTTGTCTAAAGAATTTTGATGCATTCGTTTTTCGCTCCCCGCTCTTACCTAGTTCATGTTCAGCTGTTGACCTACACAAGTAGCACACGTGAGCCATAGACCATCGTGGAGTGCCCGATGTTACTCCGATGCTAAAGTCAGACAGGGCTCTGAGGAAGGTGTAATGTTGTAACAGAGAATTTGTAGCGTACCTTAGCTTACCAACCTCATGTCTTATGTATAGTGCAGGGAGTCCTGGTTTAACCAGGCCATCGTAGGCAAAGTTTAGGGAGGTGATCGTCGTTGAGATCCCTCTCTAATTAGGAGTCATGTTGTAGGAGGGAAGTTCCATGTTAGCTCTCCGCCCCAAGATACATGGGAGATAGTTCCCAATCAATGAGCAATCCATAGAAGGAAGTTTCCCTGTGTGGAATATACTCCGATGTTTGCTTCCTAGTTGGAAGCAGAGAGCAACTGTAGTTGCCCGTCTGAAGCTGATCCTCGAGATACTCACCAAAGGAGTACTTACAGGTATTGAGGACCGCTGTGAGATGTGTGGGCCGACTAGGCTCCCACCTTATGAATCGTGTATGACTAAGTAAAGTGGGCTAATAATTCGTGGAGTAAAAGTTTGGCAACTAGGCTGAAGAGCAGTGGTCCTGTGGCAAGCCATCGGAATCAGTTCAGTACTGACTAGGCTCCCACCTTGCGAATCGTGTATGACCCAATAAAGTGGGCTACAGATTTGAGGCTTAAAGGTTTAGCGACCAGGCTGAAAAGTAGTGATCCAGTTGCAAGCTGTCGAAATCAGTTCAGGATTGACTAGGCTCCTGCCTTTCGGACAATCTACACCCTCCCCGCGCGGTGGGGCTTCAAATTCTAGAATGGTTTGGCCACCAAGTTGAAAAGTAGTGGTCCCGTGGCAAACCATTGGAATCAGTTCAGGACTGACTAAGCTCCCACCATCCAAATTGTCTACACCTGAGTGCACCACGCTACAAATTTGGGAGGGTTCGGCGGCCACACTGAAAAGAAGTGGTCCCTTGAAAAACCGTCGAAATCAGGTCGTGGCTGACTGGGTTCCCACCTTCTGGACTATCTACACCCTCGCAGCGTAGGCTACAAGTCTAGGTTTGGTGATTTGGCGACTACGCTGAAAAGCAGTGGTCTCGTGGCGAGCCATCAGAATCAGTTCGGGACTGACTAGGCTCCCACCTTCTAGACTATCTACACCCTCGCGGTGGGGCTACAAGTCCAAGTTTTGATCAGAAGCTTTCCTTTGCTAGTAGTCACCAGCTAGGCTTACCTGATTTTGTTCGGCGATCATTGGCCGCGAATGGGGAAATGATCTCTGGCGAGTCATCGTAAGCAGGCATGATTGCGCTGATTAGACACCCACTTCCTAAATCGTCGATGCACGTGCTAAGCGGGCTAGGTATCAGGATGAACTAGAAGTTGTCGTGATCACTCCATGCTTACTAACCTTGCCTGGTTTGAATAGAAGTTCCGCCCTATAGGGGGTATGCGAACCTAATCCATCAACATGTTGCATGGAGTGGATGAATTACCTTAAATCAGCTGATGATCTAAAGGAATAATCCGTATGTCAGGGGATCTCTAGCGTTGTGCCAAGCACATGACAGAGTGCAGTTTGAATTATAGGCTGAGCCAATGGGCCCGTAGAGGAGGGGCTAGGGATTTCCGCAAGGTGCCTTGCTTGTACGGCGTAGATTGCATGGTGCCACACATACGGCGTAAGCTGCATGATGGTTGAGTATCGGTTACTCCCCCTCAGTTGATGGGGTTGCGTGATGTCATCTTTGCAGTTTCCTTGGGAACCGCCGTCTTCCAGTTGCTCGTACAATATTCAATGCTTGGCAGTTAATGTTTTAGTGTCCGCTTGGTGAACCATCATATCTATATAATGGTGTTTTCCAATCGTTGTAGGCACTATCTTTCGAAAAGCTTATCTTTTGTAATGTTTTAGTGTCCGCTTGAATAAGTTGCTTTGGGATTTCCGAAGGCTGAGGAATATGCTTTGGATTTTTCAAAGGCTGACTTTGATTCTCCGTCTCTGGAGTCTCCGAATGTTCTGACATTTGCGCCGATCAGGCAGAGATAGTTGTTGTTCTGCGGAGTCACCTGATATGGGTGGGCACGTAGTTGATCCACTGGGGTCTCGTAATTTATTCTCATTTCGAGGAGAAGTAGTACGAATTTCGTACCAAGGGAAATGCCTTGGTGTTACACCGTATCACTTGTGTCTTTGTCTGCTCAGATCCTGCTGCTGGCTGATGGCTGATCGAAGTGTTGGTTGATGTGTAGTGTCTTCGAGCTTGGTAGCTCTCAGCCACACCTGCCACCGCATATGGGAAAAGTGGTATCTCTTGATAGCATTATGAGACAGCAACTGCGTCGCTGCTTGTGGCCATCCTCATCTGCCTTCTTCTAACCTGTTTGAGGAATTCGGAAAGAGGTCGGATGTCTCTTGAGGAAATCTGTAGCTTGTTGTGAGGTCTACAATGTTGTAGTACGAGACTTTTCTGGAGTGATTTGTCAGAGCAATCTGACTGCTCAGTCCTTTTAATCCCCTCTCACACTTCGTTGTTGTCTTCGAAAGGGTCGAGCTACTTTTACTTTTATTTTTATTTTATTTTTTCCTTTCCTATCACTTGCAGATTGCTTTCATCGGAGGGTTTGCAAATCTTCAGCAGACATTGTCCATAGCAAAATTTTCTAAGTGATTATTTTACTTTAGTTCACACTGTATTCAGACACTTATAGTGCTCAGTCTTTGTATCCGCCTCTGGGCGTTCACAATATGTAGCCTTTTATATCCGCCTCAAGGTGCTTGTTTTTTTTTAATTAGAACCTCCAGTGGGAAGGGGCAGCTATGGGATGCCAGACCTTTATTACTTGAAAAATCTTGTACACATGTCGGGGGTACATGACGACTTTACCCGAAAGAAAAATAAACAAATGGACATATATCCTAAAAACCAGAAAAATACCTAACTCAAATCGACCTAAATCTAAATAGATCTTTAGAGAACTTAGCAAGCAACGCCAGATACATATTGAGCACCTTGAGCAACATCACCATAAGCAGCTTGAGAAGCTTGATGTCTTCTGCAGCTTACGCTAAAAATTGCAAATTGCAAAGTGCACAATTAAAAAGCATTCTTTGCAATCCAATTCCTTCGAAAACAGTACAGCTATTAAATCCGTAGTCCAGGCACGCTGTCCTCACCATTCACTTGCAAAATTCACTCAAGGTGCTTGTTATTTTATCTTTCCAATAATCAATAGAGTTTGTTTTTTTTAATTCTTTATTTATTTCTTAAATGATTGCGAATCACATAAGCTTTTTAAGAACTAAAACTCAATATTGACTAAGGAAAGGGAAACAAACAATTTAAAGCAAACTAACTGTTTACGGAGAGAATTCAGTCATGGCCTTGAAGTGAATTCGGGTTGCTCTCGCGGATCGTTGAGCGAACTGTTGAGGCGTTACATAGGTCACTGAAGAGTAAACCTTGCAGAGGGGCGGATCTCCGCACCGACGGAATGTGGGGGGAATGTTCCTGCTTGCCATGGCCTTTATGATTCTCTAGGCGGAGGAGTTTATTTCTCCTATACTGCTTGAAAATGATGTCTCTACCATCTTTTGGCCCTGCACTGGTTCAGGCTGCTATCCATGATGTAGCTGAATTTGGGAACACTCTATCTGTTTCAATGCTTTTGTCCTGTCTGATGTGGAGGAGCTGTCTGAGACTCTTTCCTCCTTCGTGAGGAAGAGGTATCGCATTAGAACCGTTCCATTTTCAACACGAGCAGCTCCAGTGAAAGAGAAGCGCAAGTCTGCCAGGCCTGTTGAGGCGGAGACATACGTTTCCGTATTGGAGAAAGATTACATGCGGTTGGCAAAAGTCATGGACAGGTGAAACTTAGTGGCGTGCAGGTCGAGGCTCTGAAGGACCATTTTGTGCGGGTTGCAATGCCATCTTCCGCTGGTGCTTATTCGGGTGGGACCATTGTTGTAGGAAGCTCCAGTGAAGATTCGCCCAAGGTGGTAGAATCTGATTGCCCTACTGTTGATTCGCCTAAAGGTGACCGCGATACCGGCCACGTCTCTTGTAATCCGCATTGTTCACCGTCTCGTTCTAGGCCACAACTAAAAGTATTGGAGGGTCTTTTGGTTAATTCGCTCCCTCCTCTTCCTCCAGATTCTATTGAGCCGCCTCGCAATTAAGGACCGGCTGTTAATGACAAAAGGAAGGCCACTGAGGAGAGTTTGAGGACGGTGACGGCCGCGAAGGGCGGCACTGGCGTAATCCATGATTCGGGGAAGCTTCATCCTGGTGCACAAGTAAACATGTTCGTACTTGACTTGGTAAAGATGAGATCACACGTCTAGCACCAAGAGGTGGACATATAGTATGCTTCGATGAAGAAAATAAGCAAGTGTTACATCTGGTTGATGGATCATGCTCTTAAACCCGAAGAGGATACGTTGGAAGGATGTATGGATAAGGGTTTGAAGTACCTTATGCTGGGTATGACTCACATGAGCCACGCAGCCGTTGCTGGAACAAAAGTCGAGGCGGCTCATGAGATAATATATACCTTAGAGGGCTTGTCTGGGGGACTTCGAGCGTAATCTAATAGAGGCAGTGTCCAAAAGAGACAGACTCAGGCAAGAGTTAGGCCAGATCCGTCGAGAAATCAAGGTTGCACAGGATGTTGCAACTAAGGTGTGTTATGAGTTGCAATCTTTTGCTGAAGACAACGCTTCGAAGGAAGCTGACTAGGCTGCTGAGAATCAACAATTGGAATTTGATGTGGATTTCTACACCCGTGAGGCGTGTAAGGCTGAGGACCAGCTCGAATTGGGGTGGCATGAGCTTATTTCTGTGAAGAGCAGTCTGGCCAGCGAGCAGTCTCGGGTCGACACGCTGATTGGCAAGTTGGAGCTGCTGAAGAGAAAACTTTTTGATGCAAATGTGAGAGATGAAAAGCTTATTCAGGAGCAAGGCAAGTGTGAGTTCCGCTGGGTTGTACATGGTCGGCTGGAGCTGTTAGCATTGATGAAGGAAAAGCTTATAAGAAGTTGTCATATGTTGATTTGTCTGTTGCCTTTGCATCGTCGGAAGAGGAAGACAATGTGGGCCCTTATACACAGGCCGCGGCGCGTGTGGACACTATCCCTACTCCATATTCCACAAGGCTTAGCTTTTTTGTTTCTCTACCTTCTTCTGATAGGGAGTAACCTTGGTGTGATTGTACCCCTATTCGTTTTGACTGTTAATGAAAACAATTTTATTAGTATTGTGCTTGTTGTCTCTATTTTATGTTTTTCCTTTTGCCTTGTCGGCATGCATTGGTTGGTCGAGTCAATAGGACGCTTGACTGGTCTGCTTGCAATATAGAACTTGACCTCGGTGTATTGTGAACGACTCGGGGTCATTGTTGCGTAGCCATGTCCAATAGTGGACATGTCGCGAACAGTTTAGCTGGGGATTGCCCGCGTTGTGTCTTGTTCCCAAGGTAAGCTGCTTGAGGCTTATCCTATTTGTTCGACTGGTTAGCCGTAGTTGATGCTAAGAGCAAGTTGCAATGGCTTAGCGCATGTGTTATAGCGTTCTTGCCGAGTCAGGCACCGTAAGCTCGGGCTAGCATTCTAAATAGCTTTTATCTAGGCACTAGCCATATGAATTTTGTATCGGTGCAAATGGCCTTCGGGAATATTAAAATGTCAGTTAGTTTGAGCGTGAAGACGTTGATTCAGCTAGATTCATGTTTGGTGACCAGGCTGAACAGCAGTGGTCCCGCGGCAAGCTGTTGGGATCAGTGCAAGATAGACTAGGCTCCCACCTTTCGAATCGTGTATGACCAATTAACTGGGCTACGGATTTGGGGAGTAAGAGTTTGGATAACAGACTGAAGAGAGGTGGTCCAGTGGCTAGCCGTCAGAATCAGTTCAGGACTAACTAGGATCCCCACCTTCCGAATCGTTTATGACCTAGTAAAGTGGGCTACAGATTCAGGGAGTAAAGGTTTGGCGACTAAGCTGAAAAGCGGTGGTCTTATGGTAGGCCGTCGAAATTAGTTCAAGACTGACTAGGCTCCCACCTTTCGAACCATCTACGCCCTCCCCGCGCGGCGGGGGCTCTGAATTCAAGAAAAGCTTGGCGACCAGGCTGAAAAGCAGTGGTCCCGTTGAAAGCCATAAAAATCGGTTCAAGACTGACTAGGCTCCCACCATCCAAATTATCTACACTTGAGTGCACCTAGCTACAAATTTGGGAGGGTTTGGCAGCCACCACGAAAAGCAGTGGTCTCGTGGCGAACCGTCAGAATCAGGTCATGGCTAATTGGGTTCCCACCTTCTGGACTATCTACATTCTCACAGCTTGGGCTACAAGTCTAGGTTTGGTGATTAGGCGGCACGCTGAAAAGCAGTAATCCCGTGGCGAGCCATCGGAATAAGTTCGGGACTGACTAAGCTCCCACCTTCTAGACTATCTACACCCTCGCGGTGGGGGCTACAAGTCCATGTTTTGATTAGAAGCTTTCATTGCTATTCGTTACCAGCTAGGCTTACCTGATTAGGTTTGGTGATCATTTACCGCGTAGGGGCAATGATCCCTGGCGAGTCGTTGTAACCAGGTGTGACAACACTAATTAAATTCCCACTTCCTAAACCGCGATGCTCGTGCTACCAACTTTATTCGTAGTGGGCTATGGGACAACTGGTATGAGGCCCCCACTCTTTACCGATCATGGCGAGTTAAGTCCGAAGGTGAGGTCTCTCTTAGAAAAAGGAAAGCCATTGAAATTAAGGCTCCTATTTTGTCTGACATGAAGGGGATTTTTGAGACACTTGCCTCCTTTGTAGATTCGAAGAAGTCCCATTTTAGGACTGGGTCATCTTCCAAACGATCAGGTCCAGTCAGTGAGGGGCTTGAGCCTAATCGGCCTGCTAGGGTGGAGGCCAAAGTGTCCGGCTGGGAGATGGACCACATGCGATTAGCAGGAGTTGAAGATGCATCAAATCTTAGTGTTGTGCTGGTAGAAGCTCTGAGCATGAAGCTGATGTTGGTTGCTGTGGTGGCTTCTACTGGTGTTGATCCGTCTGGGACCGTTTTGCTAGAGGATCGTGATGAGAATTTTCCTTAGGTTCTGGAGTCCATCTGTCCCACTGGTGAGTTGTCTGATAGTGGTCGTGGTGACACAAGCCAAGTTTCTCATAGTCTGCATTGTTCCCCATATCGTTCCACGCCGCATCTCAGGGTGATGGAGGGTTCGTTAGACAACTCTCTTCCATCTCTTCTTCCGACTTTCGCTAAGCCAACTCGCAATAAAGGGCCGGTTGTTGGTGACAAATGAAAGGCTGCAAAGTAGGGTTTGGGAGAAGTGGCGACTACGACGGGTGGTGCTGGTGCAATTCCTCATCCGGGAAAGCTCCACCCAGATGCGCGGATAAGTATTTTTGCCCCGAACGTAGTGAAGATGAGCAATCAGACCTGACACCAGGAGGTAGATGTGGATTATGCTTCGAGGAAGCATATAAGCAGGCGTCAAAGTTGGCTGATGGATCACGCTCCAAAACACGAGGAGGATACGCTAGAAGGGCATATGGATAAGTGTTTAAAATACCTTATGCTGGGAATGTCTCACTTGAGCCTGGTGGCCGTCAATGGAACAGAAGTAAAGGCGGCTAGTGAGAAAGTGTATACCATCGAACGTGTCTTCTCGAACATACAGAGGTTGTACTCTGATGAGCTTTTTGAAATTGAGCTGCTGATGAGATGAGGCTGGAACAGTTAGCCGTTATGGCTGAGTCTCAGAGGGTTTGTCTGGACGCCTTTGAGTGTTTTTTAGCAGAGGTGGTGTCTGCGAGTGACAAATTCAAGCATGAGTTGGATCTCACTACCCGCGACTTGGAGGTTGTGGCAGGAAGTTGTGGCTAAGGTGCGTTTTGAATTTGGTCTCTCGCTCAGAAGAATGTCTTGATTGGGCTGTGCAGAGACAGCAGTTGGAGTCCGATGTGGAGTTCAGTGTTTTGGAGTCCAGGAAGGTCGAGGACTAGCTTAAATTGGAGCAACATGTGCTCAATGTTGTAAAGAGTAGTCTGACTATGGAGCAATTTCAAGTCGATTCGCTGACAGACAAGCTAGAGCTGTTGGAGCATGAACTTGCTAAAGCGAAGGCGCGCGAGGAAGAGCTTTTCCAGGAACAAGAAGTGTGTGAATTTCGTTGGGTTGTACATAGTAAATTGGAGTTCCTGGCGCTGATGAAGGAGGAACATCTGGAATGGCACCTTGATCACTATAAAAATATGTCATATATTGACATATCAAAGGTTTTTGCATCATCAGATAAAGAGGGTGGTCCAGATCATGATGCTCAGATAAGCGCGTATGGACACAACTCCTACTTCCTCCTCCATTAAGCTTAGCTCTTCTATTTCTATGCCCTTTCCTAATGAAGAATAGACATTGTATACTTGTACCTTTATCGTTTCAACTGTTATTGAAAACATATTTATTTTGAGTATGTTCTGTACCCGTTTTATGCTCCATTTCCCTATTGCGCACTTTCCATTTCGCCTTGTCGTTTCACTTTGGCATAGGTTGGTCGGCTCAATAGGAAATCAAGTGGTTTGTCTGCTGTCGAGAGTTTGACCATTTGTGTTGCGAGTGATTCAGAGTCACTGTTGCTTAGTTACATCCAATAATGGGCGTTTCGCGGATGGTTTAGAAGCAGGCTATGCTGCACTGCTGTAGCCCATCCTTAAGGTAAGCCACTAGGGGCGTGTTTCACCTACCTGACTGGTTTTCGTGGTCAGCTGACATGATTGAACTGTGATAATCGATCTCATGCATTGTCTTTGAGCTAGAGCATTTGTCCCAAGTCAGGTTTGGCAAACTCGGACTGGCATTCTATGTAGCACTCATTCGTGTCTTCGGGACGATTTATAGGTCGGCATGAGTGGCCTTTGCCTTTGTTGGTAATAGAATGTCAGCCCGTGTGAGCGTGAAGACGATGCTTGAGCTTTGATTTATCTCTGCCACCACTGTTTCAAAAGAGAGCGGTGATCATGTGGCGAGCCATATAGGGCTCCCACCTCCAGAATCGTCTATGTCCAAGCAAAGAGGACTATAGGTTCGGGGAAGGAGGATTCGGCTATCATGGTATGTTGAAGAGCGATGATCTTGTGGCAAGTTGTCGACATCAATTCTGGACTGACTAGGCTCCGACCCTTAAAACCATCTACACTCGCGCGTAGCGGGCTACAAGTTTGAGACGAGGGGATTCGGCTACCATGGTCTGTTGAAGATCAGTGGTCCCGTGGCAAGCCGTCAGAATCAGTTTGGGATCGACTAGGTTCCCACCTTCCAAATCATCTACACTTATGCTTATCGAGCTACAAATTTGGGAGTTTTCGGCAGCCATGGTCTGTAGAAGAGCAATGGTCTCGTGGCAAGCCGTCAAAATCAGTTCGGGACTGACTAGGCTACAAACTGCCAAACCATCTACACTCACGCAGTGGGGCTACAAGTTTGGGAGTTTTCGACGACCATGGTATGTGGAAAAGCAATGTTCCCATGGAAAGCCGCCGGAATCAGTTCGAGACTAACTTGGCTCCCACCTTCCAAACCATCTACACCTGCGCAGTGGGAGTTATAAGCCTGGGGTTGGTAATTCGGCGACCACAATCAGTAAAAGAACAATGGCCCCATGGTGAACCGTCGACATCATTCGAAAATGACTAGGCTCCCACCTTCTAAACCATCTACACTGTCGCAGTGGGGGATACAAGTTTGGGCTTTGATCAGAAGCTGTTGTTGCTAGTCATCACCAGCTAGGCTTACTTGATCGGGTTCAGCGACCGTTGTCTGTGAAGGGGGCAACATTCCTTGGTTAGTCTTTGTCACCAGGCGTGATAGCGCTGATTAGACTCCCACATCCTAAACCAGAGACATCCGTAATGGGTGGACTAGGTGTCTGTTGAACAGGAAGTCGTCGTCATCAGCCAAAACTGACTAAGCTTGCCCGGCTTGGTGGGGGTTCCGCCAACTGCAGGCGTGTGAGCCTATATTCGCGAGTGGAGTGCGTTTTGCGAACAAGTTATGAAAAGACATTAGTACCTTTAATCAACTCCTGATATGCAGGTGTGATCCATGTGTCAAGAATGACTAGGGTTTCTTGCACGAAATGCGCTACGTGTACAACGTAGATCACATGGTAACAAACGTACGGCGTAGATTGGACGAACATGGTCCTGTGCAGTTTCTTTGGGAACCGTCGTCTCCTCATTTCCCATACAGTATTCAATACTGACGGTTAATGATAAAGTGCCCGTTTGGTGAACCATTATGTTTATATAATAGAGTTTCTTCATCATTGTAGGCATTATCTTCTGTAGAGCGTATCTCCTGTCATGTTCTTACTTGAAGAACATGCTTTGGGTTTTCCTGGCTGAAGAGAGATCTCCATCGTTGGAGTCTTCGAATGTTCTAACAAAGCGCCGATGAGTCATGACAAGAATCGTTGTTTTGCATGGTCACCTGCTCTGGGTGAGCACCTAATTTGTTCGCCGAGATATCGTAATTTCTTCCCATGTTGCGGAGAAGAAGTATGGACTCCCTCCCAAGGGATGAGTCTGTCGTTTATGAGCTGGTGTTGTGTCACTGCTTTGGAGCACTTAATCTTAGAGATAATACCAGCAGCCAACTCTGGAGCGGTCGCCTCCATCACTTCTGAATTAACCCCACTATCTCACCTTGCGCTGGAATTCGAGATCTTGGGATGGGGTGGAGTTGGACATGGTCATCTGGATTGGGCCATTGACTTTTGAATGTCCCTCTTATCCCTTCAGAGGGAGGGTGCACTCGATCTATTTCAACCTGATATTTATCCCAACCGGATCGAGCGTGTGAGTTAGGCATAGCTCGCCAGAGCTTTACGCAGGGCCTCCGGTTGCCGATTTTATACCACCTCATACCATATTTGAGGGTTGCATCCGCAGAGGCCTTTGATTGGACGTGTTATTTCATCCTACTTTTGCACATGCCAGTCCTTCTTCCTACTATTGCTCGCAGATAACGTTCATTGGAGAGTTCGCGGAGCCTACTTTGGGTACCTTAGCTATCCTTCGGAGTCGGACTATTTAAGCGAATCTTTACTTTATGTCGCATCGGATTAAAATGCTCGTACTATTTAGTCTTTTGTATCTACCTCAGGGCATCCGTTGTTACATCTTTCCAATAATCAATAAAGTGATTGCAAATCACATAAGCTTCTAAGAACTAAAACTCTACATTGACTATGGAAAGGAAAATAAACAATAGAAATAGACTAACTGTTGGCGGAGAGAAGTCGATCCGACCCAAAAGTGAATTTGCTTGGCCCATGCTGGATCGTTGATACTTTCATCGAACTGCCAAGCTTCAATGATTTCTCTAAGGTTACTGGAGAGTAAACCTTGCGTGGGAATTAATTTTTGCATCGACGGAATGACCGGGGGGTTGTACTCTAGTCTCCATTGACCTCTCCATTCTACTGGGTTGAAGAGCGAATTATTCCTGTAT
Source organism: Berberis vulgaris (assembly GCA_963556465.1). Lineage (NCBI taxonomy): Eukaryota > Viridiplantae > Streptophyta > Magnoliopsida > Ranunculales > Berberidaceae > Berberis > Berberis vulgaris. Next base: position 27,038,717 of record OY747130.1, on the reverse strand, counting down.
CGTTTGAACCTCCCCAGTTTCTGAAATGAGCCACCATTGTTGGGATCTCGTGCGAGTGGAGTGAAGCGTCCACAGTCACTGGGTGTGGCTCTGATGAAGGAAGAGCAACAAGAGTGGGATCTTGGCCGGTATAAGTTGTCATATGTTGATTTGTTTGTTACCTTTGCATTGTCGAAAGAGGAATACAATGTGAGCCCTTATACACAGGCCGCGGCGCGTGTGGACACTATCCCAACTCCATCTTCCACTAGGCTTAGCTCTTTTGTTTCTCTACCTTCTCCTGATAGGAAGTAACCTTGGTGTGATTGTACCCCTATTCGTTTTGACTATTAATGAAAACAGTTTTATTAGTATTGTGCTTGTTGTCTCTATTTTATGTTTTTCGTTTTGCCTTGTCATCATGCTTTGGCTGATTGAGTCAATAGGACGCTTGACTGGACTGCCTGCGATATAGAGCTTGACCGCTGTGTATTGTGAACGACTCGGGGTCATTGTTGCGTAGCCATGTCCGATAGTGGGCATGTCGCGAACAATTCAGTTGGGGGTTGCCCACGCTGTGTCTTGTTCCCAAGGTAAGCTGCTTGAGGCTTATTGTATTTGTTTGACCGGTTGGCTGTAGTTGATGCTAAGAGCAAGTTGCAATGGCTGAGCACATGTGTCTGAGCGTTAATGACGAGTCAGGCACCGTAGCTCGGGCTGGCATCATAAATAGCTTTTATGTGGGCACTTTCCATATGACTTTTGTATCGGCGCAAATGGCCTTCGAGAATATTAAAATGTCAGTCTGTTTGAGCGTGAGACGTTGATTCAGCTAGATTCTTGTTTGTTGACCAGGCTGAAAAGCAGTGGAGTGCAAGACAGTCTAGGCTCCCACCTTTCGAATCGTGTATGACCAAGTAAACTGGGCTACGGATTTGGGTAGTAAAAGTTTGGATACCAGGCTGAAGAGAAGTGGTACCGTGGCTAGCCGTCAGAATCAGTTCAGGACTGTCTAGGATCTCACTTTCCAAATCGTTTATGACCCAGTAAAGTGGGCTATAGATTCAGGGCGTAAAGGTTTTGCGACTAGGTGAAAAGCAGTGGTCCTATGGCAGGCCGTCGGAATTAGTTCAAGACTGATTAGGCTCCCACCTTTCGAACCATCTACACCCTCCCCGCGCGGTGGGGGCTACGAATTCAAGAAAGGTTTGGCGACCAGGCTGAAAAGTAGTAGTCCCATTGCAAGCCATAACAATCAGTTCAGGACTGACTAGGCTCCCACCATCCAAATTATCTACACTTTAGTGCACCAGGCTACAAATTTGTGAGGGTTTGGCAGCAACGATGAAAAGTAGTGGTCTCGTGAAGAACTGTCAGAATGAGGTCGTGGCTAACTAAGTTCCCACCTTCTAAACTATCTACATCCTCGAAGCGCGGGCTACAAGTCTAGGTTTGGTGATTTGGCGGCCACACTAAAAAGCAGTGATCCCGTGGCGAGCCATCGGAATAAGTTCGGGACCAGACTAAGCTCCTACCTTCTAGACTATCTACACCCTCGCGATGGGGGTTACAAGTCCAGGTTTTGATCAGAAGCTTTCATTGCTATTCGTTACCAGCTAGGCTTACCTGATTAGGTTTGGCGATCATTGACTGCGTAGGGGCAATGATCCCTGGCGAGTCGTTGTCACCAGGCGTGACAACATTGATTAGATTCCCACTTCTAAACTGTCGATGCTCGTGCTACCAACTTTATTGGTAGTGGGCTATGGGACAACTGGTGTGAGGCCCCCACTCTTTACCGATAAAGGCGAGTTAAGTCCGAAGGTGGGGACTCTTCTAGAAAAAGGAAAGCCACCGGAGTTAAGGCTCCTGTTTTGTCTGACACTGAGGAGATTTTTGATACACTTTCCTCCTTTGTAGATTCGAGTAAGTCTTATTTTAGGACTGGGTCATCTTCCAAAAGATCTGCTCCAGTCAGTGAGGGGCGTGAGTCCGATCGGCCTGCCAAGGTGGAGGCCAAAGTGTCTGGCTAGGAGAGGGACCGCATGCGATTAGCAGGAGTTGAAGATGCATCAAATCTTAGTGTTGTGCAGGTAGAAGCTCTGAGCGAGAAGCTGATGTTGTCTGCCGTGGCGCCTTCTATTGGTGTTGATCCGTCCGGGACCATTTTGCTAGAGGATCGTGATGAGGATTTTCCTTAGGTTCTGGAGTCCAATCGTAACACTGGTGGGTTGTCTGATAGTGGTCGTGATGCCACAAGCCAAGTTTCTCATAGTCTGCATTGTTCCCCCACTACAACACAAATGCTCTTTAATAGCACTTCCCAATAGCGTTTTTCACAATTACGCTATGAAAAATCAATTGGACTTTCAAAATGAAAAACGCTTTCTAACTAAATGGCGGGCTTTTTGGCGCCCCCCAAAATTTTTTCACTCACACCTTTTTCTCTCCACTTGCTCGCCTCTCTTCCTCTCCTCTTGCTCGCCTCTGCTACATCACCGAATAGTGTGTTTGTCTCTTCTCTCATGTGCAATAATGGAGTTTAGTCGTTTCCACTTCTAAACACCACTTCCTTCCCAGAGCGAAACGAAGATGAAGAAGAGATCATCAACAACGAAAATGACTGTGAACCTTCTGGCTTCTCCACTCCCTCTCGAAACCTCTCATCTCTCCCGCGACTCTCCTTCGAAGCCGTCGTTCGATTTCAGTGTGAAAGGCTTCAAAACCTCCGCCTTGAAGAAGAAGACCGTGACCACAGCGGCCGCATCTCCATCTGTTCCTCTCCCCATTTGCAAAGTTGAAAAGTTAGGGTTTCCTCTCCCCATCTCTTCCTCTCACCATCTCTTATTCTCTACCAATTTGGCTTCTCAACTCGAAATAGCCATTGAAGCGTGTCTGTCATTGATTCATTAGATTTTCACCAGATTCATTAGATTATGTGTGTTTGTCATTGATTCATTAGATTTTCACCAGATTTTTGTTTTGTTGTTTTACAGTAGATGCACTTGCAACATCACCAACTTACTTACGTTGGTGTTGTTGCAGAAATTTGAGGGAAATGTTCAGGATTGACGGAGCAGACTACATGATATCCATCTGTGGAAATGATACCTTGAGGGAGCTTTCATCTCCAGGGAAAATCTTCGAAAATCAGAAGTGAAGGTGTGTTCCTTTTCTTTATTGTCCATTCATTCACACATTTAACTTTATGTATTTTATTTCAATTTTTTTTTTCTTTTCAAAATTGCAATTCCAATGTCTCCAAAACTAATACTTTTCTGCAGTTCATCCTGTCCACTTTTGATTTTTGTCTAATTTTGGGCATGGTTCAGATCTCCTACTTGTTTTGACAAATCCAAAATACCTTTGATAGCAACCAAGTGGGTTTTGTGTTTTTAAGAGGTCCCGAAAGGATTTTGAAAATTGTTCAAGTTTTGAATGTGAATATCTATTTTCTTCTTGTTGACTCCATTAATGCTTTCCTTATATATTTGATAAGCTAGTAACCATTGATAAATAAGTGAACAGAGCCATGGTTTTGTGTTTTAATGTACAATAGCATGAATATATATTAATTTGGGGTTTTGTCTTTTATGAGATTAAACAAGTCAAAACATTTTTCATATAATTTACTTATTTGGTCGAGTGATGAAATAATTGCATTATGTTGTTTATCTAAAATATATACAATACAAATTTGCTAGAATATAGATTAAAAAAAACCCACAAATTATATGGGAGTTCACAGTGTTGCAAATTCACACACTATGCTGCATCAATGGGAGAGACTAGTCCACTAAAAACAAAACTTTGAGCACATGAGAGATTACGCTTTGCACTCATAAAAAAAATTTAGACACTGATGTTCCTCATACACACCACTCCTCTGCCACTCACAATAATCCTTATATATTAATCACTGAAAATGTGTACAGTGGTGAGGAAATCTGAAAATTTCAAGAACTTGATTATGCTTCCATATTGATCATGATGAACAAAATTCTAGTTGCAATAAGCTTGATATCAAGTCAATGAAAGCTTCTAGTAGTGCATGATCTGTCAGGTCGAATTTGGGTGACACAGCCTAGCAATGGCTCTTCAGAGAAATTTCTTTCAGCTTTTAAATCTTATAGAGATCTATGTCACATGAAAAACAATTTTAAATAGGTTTCCCAAGGTCAATTGGTCAATTGTACCAAACTGTGTTCTTTGTAGATGAAGCTGATGCTGAATATAATTACTGCTTTGATTTTGGTAACATGTATTTGTTTCGACCATCAAAGAAGCCAACTAAAATCTAACTAAAACACACTATCCTGGTTTTGGAACGAAATAAGATCAACTAGTGCAAGCTTCTCAATATAGTTGGTATTAAGTGACTACTTGTACAGATGTGAGCGGTGATATCAAATCTTTTCTCATTATTTAGAAATGTGTATATTTCAGGTATTCGGGGAATCCTCCTTAATAGACGAAATATTCCTATTATGTCAATGCCTCCTTCTGCATGCTTACCGTAAATCTGAAATGTGTATGTTGAAATTATTATGTTTGTGTGCTTAAAGTTTTTTCACTGGGACTAGTCTCTTTGAGATAAAATGTCAATTCTAGACACTGCTGTTTGTGTGCATATCACTGCTGTTACCTGATCCCTTCATTATTGAGGCCAGCTGCATCTGAATTGCTTGGGGTAATTTGAGCTGAATATTAATTTTTCATAATTTTGATGCAGTCAACCTTGCAATTCTCAATTCTCAAGATTTCGTGCATCAGTAAAGTTCAATTCTGGCTTAATGTCTAATAATTTTAACAAGGTATTCAGCAAATTCTGTTTCCATCATTGACATGGTAGTCTTTAGGTTGAGAAATGAGGTTTAGTTGCTAACTACCTGGGAATTTGTTTACTTGAATTTAGAGTTTCAATCCTATGTGTGAGCCCTCTGAAGACCGACAGTGCAAGTTTGATGAAAGTCCAAAACCTGAACGACGAGGAATGAACTTCGAAGCTGACCATATAGTTGATGGGGCTGGTGGTTCCTGCAAAACATCCAGGAAGGATGAAAAAGACTTCACCTTTCCCTGTGGGCAATCAGTGTCCGAAGATGATGATGAAGTTACAGAGTTGAAAATTAGAGCCTTCATTGATGAGAAGGTATTACTTTTACGATTATCAATCTTTTTTCATGACATGCGAAAATGTTCGGGAGTCATTTTCTAATTTCAGTTCTTTGATTGTTGCTTTCCAAATATTAAAATTGCAGGCCCTGGAGCTGAAGAGGATGCAAACACCATTATATGAAGATTATTATAACACTTTGAATGGTTCAGGCTCTGCAGCAGAAGAACAACTCTTACCTCAAATGCGCAATAATACAATTTGGCCTCCTAAGGAAGAAGAGAGAACGAACAACAACGGAGACGATGACGGTGAGGGCTAGCAAGAAGAACAAGGAGCAGATGGAGAGCCAAAGAATGACACACATTACTGTGGAACGAAATCGGAGAAAACAAATGAATGACCACCTCAATGCCATTAGATCTCTCATGCCTACTGCCTTTGTTCACAAGGTGAACTGTCTATTTTACTTCTTATGAATTAAATCATTTTCCTTGTGTTCAATATTTGTAATGTATGGTATTTTAATTTTATGCAAGTGTTGGACATTGATTGATTAGGGAGACCAAGCTTCAATTATCGGCGGGGCCATAGATTTTGTCAAGGAATTGGAGCAACTGTTGCAATCTCAAGATTGTATGTCCAAGAAGGCAAGGGCAACTTCTGAGAGTTATTGCAGCCTTTGAAGGAATTGGATTAACCGTCTTACACGTTAATGTTAATTCCTTTGATATCAACTCTCTACTCTACTCTTTTAATCTCAAGGTACGTAATTAGTAATTTAGTACACTCAATTCCCTTTATTCAATATATTGGTATTGCACATTCATTAACAATTTTAAGTTGTTGTTGGGTGGCACTGGCAGATAGAAGATGGGTGTCAATTTGGATCAGCTGATGAGATTGCAGCGGTTGTCAATCAAATTTTCAGCTACATCAACAACAACAATGGCCACAGACCCCAGCCCTAAACATGGACAAAAGGTATACAATTTTATGAAATTCAAGTTAGTTTTCATTATTTATTATGAGAATATATATTTTGAATGATGGATTAATGAAATCACACTACAACAAAAGTGCTTATTAATAGAAGGTCAAGTTAAATTTGGAAAATGCGCGCACTTAGTCTGGTTAGTAGAAGGTCTAAGTTTGAAGAAGACAGAAAATATAGTAGAACACCATGATGACAATTCAAGCTTTGAAGAATCATTTCAGAAGACAGGAACCAAATGCATATCCTGTCATTCAACTTGTAGAGATTAAACATATTGGCTTATCTTCAAGTGTTTGATTGTCTATCTTGAGATTGTACCGATGATTCAACTCGGGTCTAGTCGAGTATAAAATGACTCAAATAAGCTTTGGCATGAACATAAAAGCATAAAAAGATCTCGAATGAACATCAAAGCATGGAGATTGCTTTTGTTTTTTGTTTTTTTTTTTTTTAAATCTTTTCTGGCCCCAAACATGGGTTGGGGGCTTCTTAAACTTGCATTAGTTAAATATGGCAAATTTTCGTACTCTTAGTCTGGATAGAGGAAGGTCCAAGTTTGAAGAATAATCAAATATAGTAGTTTCGCCATAACGATGATGGTTCACGCTTTGAAGAATCAATTTCAGAGATGGGAACTGAATGTGCATTTACTGCATGTTTCCCACCTCACATCCTGTCATTCACCAACCTGTACCACCATAGCAACAACACAACCACTTATTAAAGTCTCAAAATAGACTTAATGAGTTGAGGGAAATAGGAACTAACCTTGAAGGTTGTTGGGTTGTGCAAAGTACTATTATTTGCTCTAGATTTTTTTATTTTATTTTTGCAGAATGTAAGCGAGCTGTTTAAGGAGCGATGAACCTTTATATTAATAAAAATGTTCAGCTTGCTCGGAGAAGGCTGGCTGCCCTGAGGCAGTGGTTGGCGCATCAAAATATTGGAAGGCAGCTCCGAAGTTGAATGATGGGGAACTTTCTCATACTGGTATGCAGCTTTGTTTGATTAGAAGTAATAACTTTTAAATTATCAGCATACTGGATTTTGTAATTAATGTAAGCTGCGGGTTAATCTTCTCAGAGTTAAGGCCCTTCTTTCGCAATAGGAGAGCTTGCTACACTCGCCAAAGGAGGGACTTGTAGTGATGGGTTTTCAAAATCATACTTCTAAAGGATAAATCTCTTCTTCCATTGAACCCAAGAGAAGGTTTCTGTGATGTTTGGTTTACTGAAGGTAAATGACTTTGTCATATTATGCTTTGGTTATGAACTTATGTATCTCGTACATGTGTGTACTTATTTCTGTTAAAAAAAAAATCGTTATACAATGAAGACGGGACTTACCATAACCTCTTGGGAATGCTTGGATGGCTTAGTTGATATTTCTTCATCGAATGTTTATGTTGATTTCTTATCTGGTTTGATCCTTCACTATAGTACATTGTACAATTAGTGGACAACATGTATGCATGACATTAAGGAAGTTTTTAATGAAACATTTCATTAAGGAAGTTTAATTCTCTGAACCTGATTCTGTAACAACAGGTTGCAAAGGCTCCTGATGGAAATGGTGGAGTATACTCTGGTAAGTACTGACTTCAGTGTTTCAGCTTCAAGTGGGGATTGTTTGCTCCTTTCTCATTTATAACCTTGGTGCAAAATTTTAAATGTTTCAGCTCTAAAAACTTCCAACTTGTTAGAAGATATGGCTAGGCGAGGTGTGAGATATGTGGATTGTTATGGAGTAGATAAGGGAAGCCCACAGCTGATTATCCTGGTAGCAAGAAGGTAAACTGTGTTGAGGTGCCAAAAATTTATTGGAACCTGACACGGAAGGCTGTACTTACAATGGAATGGATTGATGGGATCAAGCTCACAGATGCTGTTCGCTTGAGAAAGGCAGAGTTGAATCGGAAGGAACTCATTGACCAGGTAATTGGAGTTTTCTTTTTGCTTACATATCTATTCTTACGTTGTAGTAGTAGTAGTAGTAGTAGTAATAGCTGCTTGAGGAATGAAGACTGAATATTCCTTGAATATTAGTACCTGCTTGGGGAATGTTCTCTACTGCAGGAGGGTATCCCAGGTAATTCAGTATGTGCATTTGATGTCGACCTACTTGTAATTGTGTTATAACTTTTGTCTTTCAGCTCGTGCATTATGTTAACCGCGATTCTCTGGGCTTAGCAAATGACTTCCTTTCCCTTGGATTTATTCCTGATGGAGTTGATATACAGTCCGTTTCAGATGCTTTACGAGCATCCTTTGGTGATGAGACTCGGCCATCCCAAGATTTCCAGGTCAGTGTTATTTATCTATTTTTTTTACTTTTTTTTTTCCTTCCAAAAGAAGCTTATATAGCACACCTTGTTTCTCGACATTTCTACTAGTTTCTATTGAATTTGGTAGCCAAAGTATTAAGTAGTTCTTGAACTCTTTCTACTTGTTTTCAGGGTGTAATGAATCATCTGTATGATGTTATGTACGAGTTCAATTTCTCTCTGCCTCCAGATTATGCACTGGTAATCAGATCTTTGGGATCACTGGAAGGGACTGCCAAAGCATTGGATCCCGACTTTAAAGTTATAGAGAGTGCCTATCCATTTGTTGTTGCAAGACTTCTTGCAGATCCAAATTCTGATATGAGGAAAATACTAAGGGATATTTTCACGTTTTTCTTCTAAATCATATCGAGTAATCATTTCCTGCAAGCATTATATTATGAAAAGTCCGTCATTATATGCTCACCTTTCTCAGTTTTTTTTTGTAAGATCAAATGTGAATGCAGACATTTTCTATTACAGCTATGCCGACATTTTCTATTACAGCATATTTTCTAGTAGCATTTGCCCCCAATCGATTTTCTAGTAGCACACTTCCCCAGCATTTTCTAACCTACCAACAGTTTTGTTTCATGAGTTGCTTATTTATATGTTTCATTTTGATTATCTCGATCTGCTTCTTTTGTTTTTGCTTATACACACATATATGGATCAAGCCTTAACTGGAAATGCATCCTGGGGGGAACAATGAAAGAAAAAATCACATTGTATTCTAGGTTGGCACCCCAGTATTCCCACAACCAGAGTAGTTTTCATATTGACAGAGCTACCACCTTTGTTACATACACATCTTTTGTCTATTTAAACTTTAATCTAATTATGCTGCATTGAGACATAAAAATTGGGGCAAAGAATTGTCAATTTTGTTGGTTAGTGTTATTTCTGAACTTGAACATACAATTACTTGGTGCGTATTGCCTTGACGTGTAGGCTTTTTTGATGTTTTATACAATAAGATCATTATATTCTGCAAAAAGTCACAATTATAGGCGTCCTGTGAGCATTTATTTAAAGGACAGTTATAATTGAGAAGTAAGAACATCCATTGCTTGTAGACATCGTTCATTAATTGGAAATTCCAATATCAAATTCTGTTGTTCATGTACTTCAGACCAAGATCCATAATTCTAATCACTATACTCTATTCCAGATAGCAGCTATATCTGATCCAGCCAATGATTCTGCTGCAAAACCTCCCGATGATTCTGCAGCAAATGCTTCAAATGTCATGGGATGGAAGTACTTTGATATGCATTCAGTTGTGAGTGCGACTGAAGATCTTTTCCAGTTTATTCTTTCCGAAAAGGGATGGAGGGTGCGTGTTCTCCTTGTACAGGACATTATTAAAGCAGCTGATTTTTTTCTATTGGAGGAAGTTCTTCCATGCATTTTCAATGAAAAGTTGGAAGTGCAACAAAGACCCAAGGGCTTCAAATGTGGGAAAAAGTAAAGCCTTTGTGTGCATTTTAGTTTCCACTCTGGAAAATATGATTGTAAAGGGTGTACTTAGCCATATATTATGAAGTACCTTTCTGTAGTATATTTAACAACATAGGGAGAATGTTTTGGAACAATGAAAGTTACACGGAACATAATGTCAAGAACAAAACCGATAACATGGTTAGTGTATGGAATGACCTATTTCTTTCTTGAATATGTGAGAAGATTATTTGAAACATACATTATCAGGCTTGCATGGAATTGCATATCATTCATATCGGAGTATTTCTTAAGAGCCATGCCCAAAAAAAAAAAAAAAAAAAAAAAAAAAAAATTTGCTATGTATACTTACTATAGCGTTTTTAAAACGCTATGGTAGAGTCTACCATAGCGTTTTTGAAACGCTATAGTATTCTCTACCAAACGCTATAATAGAGCCTGCCATAGCGTTTTAAAACCGCTATAATAGAGCCTACCATAGCGTTTTAAAACCGCTATAAATAGTCTACCTACCATAGCGGTTTAAAAACGCTATGATAGCCCTTGTTTCTTTTATAGCTTTGGCTGTCATAGCGGTTACTAAACCGCTATAGTAGGATACCATAGCGGTTTTGAAACGCTATTGATGAGACTTTTTCTTGTAGTGCCCATATCGTTCCACGTCGCATCTCAGGTTGATGGAGGGTTCGTCGGGCAACTCTCTTCCACCTCTTCCTCCTACTTTCCCTAAGCCATCTCACAATAAAGGGTCGGTTGTTGGTGACAAATGAAAGGCTCCAAAGTAGGGTCTGGGAGCAGTGGCGACTACGAAGGGTGATGCTGGCGCAATTCCTCATCCGAAAAAGCTCCACCCAGATGCGCGGATGAGTCTATTTGCCCCAGACGTAGTGAAGATGAGCAATCAAACCTGACACCAGGAGGTTGATGTGGATTATGCTTCGAGGAAGCATATAGGCAGGCGTCATAGCTGGCTGATGGATCACGCTCCAAAACACGAGGAGGATACGCTAGAAGGGCGTATCGATAAAGGTTTAAAATACCTTATGCTAGGAATGTCTCACTTGAGCCTGGTGGCCGTCAATGGAACAGAAGTAAAGGCGACTTGTGAGAGGGTGTATACCATGGAGCGTGTCTTCTCGAACATGCAGAGATTGTGCTCTGATGCGCTTTTTGAAATTGAGATGCTGATGAGATGAGGCTGGAACAGTCAGCCGTTGTGGCTGAGTCTCAAAGGGTTTGTCTGGAAGCCTTTGAGTCTGATTTAGCAGAGGTGGTGTCTGCGAGGGACAAATTCAAGCAGGAGTTGGATCTGACTCCCCACGACTTCGAGGTTGCAGCAGAAAGATGTGGCTACGGCGCGTTCTGAATTGTTGTCTCTCGCTCAGCAGAATGTCTTGGAAAAGGTTGATTGGGCTGTCCAGAGACAGCAAATGGAGTCCGATAGGGAGTTCAGTGTTTTGGAGTCGAGGAAGGCCGAGAACTAGCTTAAATTGGAGCAACATGAGATCAGTGTTGTAAAGAATAGTCTGACTATGGTGCAATTTCAAGTCGATGTGCTGACAGACAAACTGGAGCTGTTGGATCGTGAACTTGCTAAAGAGAAAGCGCGTGAGGAAGAGCTTTTCTTGGAACAGGACAAGTGTAAATTTCGTTGGGTTGTATATAGTAAATTGGAGCTTCTGGAGCTGATGAAGGAAGAACATCTTGAATGGCACCTTGATCACTATAAAAAGATGTCAAATATTGACATATCAGTGGTTTCTGCATCATCAGATAAACACTACACCAAAAATACCCATCAGCAACGGTTTGGGACCATGGGTAACCTATTGTCACAGCTTAGAGGCCTGGCCATTTGAGGCGTCACCAAATCACCATTGACGGCTATAAACCGTGGAAACAAATATTAGCAACGGTTTTATATTCGAGGACGCTTGATGATTTTCTGCATTTAGCCATGGTTTAGCTACGGCTACCCGGCATGGCTAGATTATCCACGTTCCATAACCGTGGCAACATATATCACTTATTTTGAATTGCTTTGGTCTCATAGACGTTGCAAGCATAATGGCCACGGTTTTAAGCCGTTGCAAGAATGATGGCAACGGTTTTAAGCCGTGGCAAGCATGAAGTACCATGGTTTTAAGCCGTGACCAGTCAAAAGAAAATTAAAAAAAATAAAAAATCTGGTTTGTTGCGAGGGTTTGAAACCGTTGCAAATTAATATAATCGAAAAACAAATTACATTTTTTTTTGCTGCTGCAGCAAAATCACACCCCACACCTGCAAAATCAGTCCTTTTTAAGATCGACCAGACACTTGCCATGTGGCGTGTACCCGTGCCTACGACACGGCTACCGTGTCATGCCTCCGGCACGAATAGGATTCCACAAACTATATGCTAGATAAATACAAAATCAACCGTAAAATGGAACCTTGGAATTGCATTCAAATGAAGCCAAGTATCTATTAAATTTGTAGAAGTCATGGACGCTACATTGCATGACGCTACATTGACAAGTCATGGAAGCATGTAACAAAAGAAACTTGTAGAAGAATAATTCAATTAAAAAAATATGCTGAAACCCCAAGTGGTTTATCTTATCTCCCTGCTTGTGCACAGACAAATATATGTGTCTTGGTAATATTTGACTGAAACCCCTTTAGTTCTTAAACTCTAGAAATACAAAGTACAAAATAACACTGACAAACCTGTATATGACTGGTTTCAATCTTGTTGAGCAGTGGATTTAACAGGAATGAAGAAAACCATTGCCTGAGGCGGTCTCGCCATTGCTCGATCTGAGGGTATATGCCCAAATTTTCAAAAGCTTCAATTGCTTCTTCTATTGAAATGGCTGGCGGAAGCTCATTCTCTCCTTTCTTTGGAGGGGTACTGAATTTTTGGGAGCTGGGAAACATCCTCACAGGCCTAAGTGGTGTACTCCTTGTAGTTCCAGAAGCAGTATTACTTGAATTGGCAACTGTAACAGCACTAGCCACGCCAAAAGTATTAACAGTTGGTGGAGGAGTTATCAGCTTCTCTACTGATGCTGCAATTTTCTCATCTACATCTGCCAAAAAATCTTCAAGCATTTCCTCTGTTACAATCTCCTTTCCAGCGGAACTTCTCTACTTTGACCAAGGGCTTGACAGAATCCGATCTAGTCCAGGTGAGGTCTTAACTGATGATGCTGAGATGAGTTCACTGGTGATTTTGATGGTGTATAATGTGACCCAAGCTTGCCACCACCACTAGCATTCGGCAACAAGAAAAAAATCATAAATTGCCACTACCCAAGCTTGCCAAACTACAATATGCACTTCACGAGATTTAATTTATTCCATTATGCTGAAGGCAACAAGAAAAAAATCATAAATTGCCAATGTAAGAAGTAAACACACCTCAGTTCCTGAATATGCCTTTAGAATAGTCTTTGCAAGTGGTCCTGCTGCAACTTTCCCAATAGTTTCTCTTGCTGAAGATCTGCCACCACCCTATAATTCCATTTGCAGCCATATCAATTAGACCATAAATTAAATATTTGGTATCTATAGAACTCTATTAAGTAGAAAGCGGTAGCCTGATTGTAAGAAGTAGAGGTCACCTGCATAGATCGCACTCCATACGTAAAGTCATATGTTGAGTTTGCATGAGAAGGCCTATACACAACAACCATTTCACTACAGTCCTGACAAGATTTCAACAAGGTATGCAGTTTTTATAAGTTCAAACATAACACTAAAACCAACACAAGAAACAGGAGAAAACTTGAAGACCTTGATTGAGATAAACCAACCCACATTTTCATGTGTATGGCACAAATGCCACGTGCTCATGAACAGCGAATCAGCTAGCCTGACTCTACAGAAATCAACTCCATAATCTATACACTCCTACACCTGAAAAACAACATAATAATGCACAACTCCTTAATCTATCCACTACTACACCTAAAACATTTTACTTGGCCACTTATGTTATGGTGAGACCACCTTATTTATGTAGGTGTTACTGCATAGACATAAGCCACTGGACTATATATTTTTACTTGGCCAGTAACATCTATGGCACTGGACTATACATGGATGATACTAATCATAATGCCTTTTCACCTAAAAATAAATAAAAGGATCAGATCCACTAGGATAAGGGATCACCACATATCTACAAAAAAATTTAGTCGAACAATAAGATAAACAACTTCTCAGTCAATAATTCGTCAAAAAAAGAAATGTACCCTTGATGAGCGCTTCGCAGTTGTGCTTCCTGACTTTGAAATAGTTTTCTCGACTGCTCTATTACGCTTTCTAGGGGTACTTGGCTGAAATTTTTGGGAAAAAAGATATAACATAAGCCACTACAACCATAAATAAATTCTTTCAGTCATCTAAAAACACCATAGAAGATAGCACCTGCTCCTTTTCTGCAAGTGAAGTGTTGGTTGTAGCATGAGGGGCCTTCAAAAAGTCAATTAGCTTGGCCACAATATCCTCCTGCACATCAAAGTTTCAGGGTCATCTTTGACAGTAAAAGAAAAAATGTAAAATAGATAGTAGCCATGACAATATGATAAGATCTGACTTCTTATTCTGATATTCTGCAGAATTGGAACAGTTCAAGCTCAACCTGCTAATTCAATTACAGAAAAGATTGGGAAATGATACTGCAGTTTCAACAAGCAAGCCTCAACAAAAGAATCACAGGAATGAAAGAATTATTTGATTAAAATGTAAGGGTTACAATGGTCTGGATAGACTGGAATGTAATAGGCAGAATTCGAGATTGCCAATCTCCTTAGAGAGCAATGTGCTCACTTGTACAAAGTGTTTACAAAGAAGAATGAATGAATTCCATTTCTGAAACTCTATTTTGAACGCCATAGATTATATAAATGTTATCTATGGAGTGCGGATTGATTTTTAACTCTATTTTTTTTAATGATGTAATTGACTATTTGATATTTTAGTTTGAAATCTTGGGTGCAAGTTTTATGGTTAACGATGTTATTTTTTTATCATGGAAAATTGTTGCTTTGTCTTACACTAGATATAAACTTTGTATTATTTTTCAGTATCTTAATTGGCATGCGCCTTGAGTGCACCTTTGCGCCCCTACACTAAACTAGAGTGTTGTCATTTGAACTATGTCAGGTGCATGACTAACCCATTTGGTCACAATAATCCCATAGCTTCTGTTTCACTACACTACATGGATTAGCTACTATAATAGGTACGCACATGCAAAACCAAGACATAATGGGGAATATACTAGGAACCAACCAGAGGAACAAACAGTCCCCATTGCTATATATCTGTTGAAAGTTAATTAGTTAAACAGATGGAAACCATAAGAGAGTTGGGAGGTTAAGGAACACAACAATGAGAATGCTCTATAGCGTGGATATCTGACATAGTAAGACTACAAACCTTTTTTTTTGTGGCTTTCGCAAAGTGTATATCAATCACATCATAGAATTCTACCAATCTTTCCTTGACACACTTATCAAACTTTTCCTTTATTTTCAGTTTTTGCTTCTCCTGAAATAAAACCACCGTTTGAATCAGGAAAGAGTAAATAAATCATGTAGCAGAATGATAAAAAATCTCAAAAGGCTCCCCTATTACATCACATAATGGGAGGATCTTAACAAGAAAAGAGAAAAAAATAACCATTTCCAAAGTGGTAAAACTTTTACCTCATTTTCATGCCAAGCAAAGCCAGAAAACTGGGAGAGGTTGTTCTTCACATTAAATGGCTGCAAACATAATACAGATTCACAAAAAGTGTCATTTTAGTTTGTCTAACAGAAACATCCCTTCTTGACAATAGCAATAACAAGAACCAACCCAGAAATACAGAAGACTACACATTCTCACTGACCATAAAACAAACATCTTTGAATTGGGGGGAGACATGGATAAAGAAAGGTATAAGAGTGAATCGCTTATAAATTACTTTGGTTAATCATAAGAAATATAGGCATGTTGCAGCTCAACTTGGAAAAAAAAATGGAGAAAGTATGCAAATAAGAAGAAAAAAAGTTCAACATTAAATCTATGATACATGCGAAGTACTACTTGTAAAAAATCAAAACAGAAAAAATAAATAAAAACAAGTTTTATAGGTTACCTTTCCCCTTTTTCCAAATAGAATCACGTGAAGTAGTACAAAGGTCTCATCCGTCTTCTTTTTAGCTAGTTTGTATGCCACTGAAACATCAATACAAAAATGATGGTTCAAAAAATGTCAAAGGATAAGCTTTTCATAAATTTTTGTTGCACTCGTAACACATTATAGCCAACAACACAAGTATGAAAACATGCCTAAGGTGTTGATCATTCAAAATGCCAACACTGCAGCAGCTTTAATGAGAATGAAAATTGGCAACTGTGGTATTCATATGCAAGGCCAGATGCACGTTGGAACTTATCTCTACTACAAGATTGACATTGTTGCTGGATAAGTAACTCATATAAACAATTGATAAAATGCTCAATCTAGAAACTTTGTTAGCACTTGTACGACTTCTCCAATGGGCTCTCCATTGCAAGATTTCTACCTTGGTAATTTGGAGGCCTTGAAAGGTGTCCAAGTTTGTCTAATTAAAATACTATGTCAAGTATATCCCAAAACCCGAAAAAGTTATTTATCGAGTTGAATTTTCTGAACCCAAACCCAACAAGGGTTAGCTCGTGTCAAAACGATCCATCTTGACACAGTTGACATGGTTAACGGAGTCAACATCCACGATATAGACACAACCTAAACAAACAACTTCTTAAGTCTACCAACAAAAACACAAAGAGAATTCATTTTTTATAGAATCCTTGCTACTTACAATTTGTTTGTAATTAATGTGAGACTAAAGTTTCTCAAGGCTACAGTATGAGGCAATGTGTAATAAAAAATTATAGTCCCATATTGAGTGGGGACAAATTCTAAATACATTTCAATGTTATAAATGCATCCAAAATCTTTTGTAGAAATATTCATACACGGCAATGGCAGTCAGTTGTGTTTTGTGGTGTTGCTGGGTTACAAATTGCCACCTTTGAAGGTAACAACATAATTTTCATATTCATAATTTACTTCCTATTTTCCTTCTTTCATTCATCTGACCAGGAATGGAAATATATTACATATTAGTTTTTTGAAGGAAGAACTAGAAGTTTTATTCATTATATTCTAAGTACAACCATACCAAGAAATTTGCATTGTTCCAGACACTATGAAATGCAACCAACACAGGTGTCGGACAAATAAACTATGAAAACACAATACGGTGCCACGCTTGTACATTATATTATTTTTTTCATCAGTAAATTAGAATAGTATGAGTCATGTTTGTTAGCTTGTTGCAACACATGTACCACTAACATACCAAAATAATATGCTTCATAGAGTCATAGTATCAAATTTATTGATGGAAAATCAATCCTGCAAATGATTCTTGTTCTACTTTGTTTAATGTTATATTTGAAAAATGCTAAATTGTAATTTGTGTTCCTTGCACCTTGGTCTTTACTACCAAATTATATGAAGATATCCATTAAACAGGGTATACCCATTCAAAACCATTGGTTCTTGGATGAGTTATATCACTTTGTAATTGTATAAATACCACTCAAAAGAATAATTACAATAATATCCTAACTGAAGCAACAGAATCCACAAGATTGTTTCTTAATTTTACTTATAAATTTATCTCGGTTTTGTCACTGTTAAATTGGTAATTACACAAGAGTTATCTAGTACAAACTTAATCTAATGGACACAATATTACAAATCTCAAAACACTCAATTTAGTGATTTACCATTCAAAGCATCTTTAGCTATTTCACACATTAACTTTCATAACATATTAGATTTATTCCTGGTTACACTCTGAATATATGACATGGAACGTCCATGAAGATATACTCAATAGGCACAAACATATAGCCACTGGGATAGGCAATGATCCAAATGCCCTTGTTATATATACCCTAGTTTTCCATGATTTGTTGTATCATTGTGTTGCACAACACCCATATTCGTGTCCATGCTAGACCATTGAAGATCCTATTTGTACCTAATGAGTACAAATAGGATCTACAATGGCTTTTCACTGGCAAATATATCAGATTTTCTATTTAGATATTCTAGATAGACATTGGCTTTTCACTGACTTTTCTAGATAGACATTGGCTTTTCACTAGAAAATATATTGCATGACAGAGACATTTTTCTCACTTACTGATTCAAGGACTGGAAATAAGTTCAAAGTTTGGCTTGCATTAGATAAGTAGGAAAAACATTAAACCCCCATTTCGCTTGCAAGGCAGCAAATCCGTCTGTTATTTCAAGGAAAAAATCCATTTTGGCAAACACGGGATTTAACAGATTTAGATTTTCATTGTTTCAAAAACATGCGTGTATGTAGAAGTGGATTTCAAAATGTTTTACCCTGGTATTAATGTTTTATAGCATTAGCTCACTAAAATGGGCTTATAAGCCTTAGATGATAATTTGCAAGAATCGCAGCAGTAGTGAGTTGTATGTCCAAATCTTTAACTGACCCACATATTCAGATAAACAACAAATCTAAGAAAATTCTTCCAAGAGAAAGAGAATCAACATAAACTACTCATGCATTTAACATATGAACCTTTATTAGAACTAAATCAAAAGTTAATAAATATACCATTTGGTATGTCCTTAAGTGCAGTACCACGGCCCTGCAATTAAAGAGCAAAGCAACATTTTCAATACAAATACCATTTAAAGAATAGCTAAAAACAAATGAAAGCATGAGCAGAAAGGAATAGTAAAGAGTACCATTCCAATAAGAAGTGCTCGAGGCTGTTCCTTCTCAATATGGGCAACCAGCCGCTCAACAGACTTTCGCTCACGAACAGGTCGCTCAATGGTGGGTGCAGCAGGTGTGACTGGTTCTTTAACTTTTCTCTTGTGCACCTCCTTTTTCTCATCCTCTTTTTTCTCATCCTTCACTTGATCCCCAATAAGAAAAATTACTGAAAATTAAGTCAACGACCAATCACTGAAAATTTTCACAATAATTATTGCGATTTCAAAATGTATATATTGACCAAAGAAAAGGAAAAGAAGAAACTGAATCGAACAATTAGGTCTTCTTCTTCACTTAGTTGATCGAACAGAAAAAAAAACTGAATCGCAGAGAAGAGGAAGAAGAAGTAAAGAAAAAAGAAAAGGAAAAGAAGAAACTGAACGGGGTTTTGATCATACCTGATTGATTGCTTGGATCTGGCATCTGGGTTTCTTGCCGAACCCATAGTTTCAATTCTCTCTTAGGTATTCTTCTTCGCAAACCCTTTCAAATCTACTTATTCCCTTCGATTTCTTCTTCTTCGCAAACACTTTGATTTCTTCTTTGCAAACCTTTTGATTTACTAAAGTGGTATGTCGGTAGAAGGTCTAGGGAGTGTGAGAGGTATGTTGATCAATCAATTGGAGTGTAGAGGGCTATCAATCAATTGGTGAAGGCGGAAGATGGGCTCAATCGACTGGAAGATGGGTTCGATTGACTCTGTCGATCGACTGGTGCTAAGGATTGGAGGGTTTTGGGATGATTTGAGTTGCGATCTTCGTCGATCTTGGTAGCAGGAGGTCGACATAGTGGGTGGGATCGTCGTCTCTCTCACTCCATTAAACAAAAGGTACCCATACATGTCTCTTTCACTCTGAGTCTCACTTCTTTGATGGTTTTACTCTCATCAACTCCAACACTCTGATTTGAAATGAAAATGGAGCTCCTCTACACCAATTTTTTTCGCAAGACCGCGAAATGATTTCACAATGGCGCAAAAGCAAACACATGTGCATTTTCTTTTTATAGCCACGGTTTTACGCTCTAGCCAGGATTTTGAGTTGTGGCAAATAAACTAACGGTTTTGAGCCGTGCCCATCTCCGTGTAGCTAATAAAGCCTTTTGGTGTAGTGACGGTTTTAGGCTCTAGCCACGATTTTGGGCCGTGGCAAATAAACTAACAGTTTTGAACCGTGGCCATCTCCGTGTAGCTAATCAAGCCTTTTGGTGTAGTGAAAGAGGGTGGTCCGGATCATGATGCTCAGACTGTAGCGCGTATGGACGCAACTCCTACTTCCTCCTCCGTTAAGCTTAGCTCTTCTATTTCTATGCCCTTTCCTAATGAAGAATAGACATTGTACACTTGTACCTTTTTTGTTTCAACTGTTAATGAAAACATATTGATTTTGAGTATGTTCTGTACCCGTTTTATGCGTCGTTTCCCTATTGCGCGCTTTTCATTTCGCCTTGTCATTTCACTTTGGCATAGGTTGGTCGGCTCAATAGGAAGTCAAGTGGTTTGTCTGTTGTCGAGAGTTTGACCATTTGTGTTGCGAGTGATTCAGAGTCACTGTTGCTTAGTTACATCCAATAATGGGCGTTTCGCGAATGGCTTAGAATGTCTGAACGATATGACAAGAGCGTTATTGTGTGGTGCTCGGACTCCTTCGAGGTCCTTGTTTATAAAGGTTAAGGTGGGAATGAGGCTTTGCACTTTCGATTAGTAAATTCGTATGTCCTCATCTACGGGCTGTGTCTGCATCTCCAGTAGAGTCTGCTTGCGGGACCTATTTGACTGGTCTTCATCCAGTCCGACTCCATTAAGGACATAGATTGTGCCTGGAATCTCCTTCTCGATCTTGTTTACTAACTCCCCCTGACCCTGGGTCGTTCTGGTCGCTTCTCAGAGCCCAATAATTCTTTAGTTTGCCCCTGCGGATCCAGTACTCGATCACGTACTCTTGTAGTCGTTGGTGTCATGGCAACCTTCCTTGTGGTATGAGCAGTAATTGTTGTTGTCATGTTTGGAGGGGTCTCTGTGCTGCTTCAGGGGCCACTTCATATCTTCCCAGTTTTTCATGAAATTCAGGATGTCTGATCTGTTGTCATTGCGTTTTTGCTTGCTATTTTCTTCATCCACACGCCTCCTTCTTATCCTTAGAAGCGAAGGCTTTTTATCACATTCCATTTCCTTTTTCACAATTTTCAACTCTTCTAAGGTGATGTACCTCTGGGCACTCTTAAGGAGCTCTGTCATATCTAAAGGGGGTTCCAAGGTGAGGCATTCATAAAATTTTCCCTTCTTTAGGCCCGCGGTAAAAGCCTTCACGGCTATGTCATCGCTGCAGCCATCAATGAGTGTCAGTTCGTCGTTGAAGCACGTGACATGGTGTCTGTGTGTCTCATTGGATATTTGTTTCAGAAAGAGTATGTAGTGTGGTCCTTTACGGAGACGCTGACTTCCAACAAAAGGCATCAGGAACTCCTTCGTCAGCATCTTGAATGCGTTGATCGACTTTGAAAAAATGCATTGGAACCATGTTAGTGTTGACTTCTTCGGGCTATAGGGAAATTTTTGCCCATCACCGACTCGGATCCCTCTTTGAGGCCCATTTCATGTTACTATTGGCATAGGTGGTTGAATGGGTAAGTGGTCCCATCGTAGAAGTCGAGCTTTGGAGGTGTGAACTTCTTTGGGAGAGCCTCGTTCATGATACGGTCCATGAACGGTGGAAAAGATAGACGATACAACACGTCTGGGTCCTACCCCCTCTGCGGAGGGGGCTCTAAGGGCCAAGCCTCTCTGCCCTGAGATTCGGTTCCGCGTTTGCTGCACCACCTCATCTAGTCCAATGGGAGCCCAGCAGGTTCTTGACTCCCCCGTGCTTGCTCTCTGTTGTTTTTCGAAGATGCGGGCTTGTGATGTTCCCGATCTCCATTAGCGAGTGGAGTGTTCTGTTGTATGAAAGCATGCATTGCTTTGGCGATTTGTCATTGTTGTGACTAACATGGGGGCACGAGTTTGTTGCCGGTGTGCCACCGTCACCACTGAGAACGGTCTGGCTGTTTTATGTGTCCTCTTGTTCTCCATTGTTGCGTGATATTGTTGTCACCATTTCTTTGTTTCCCGGAAAGATATGATGCTAGTGAAAGGTTAGGAACTTTGTCGTTCCCACGGACGACGCCAAACTGATGCAGTCGTTTTTCGCTCCGTACTTTGACCTTGACCTACACAACGAACGCACGTGAACGACGGACCACTGTTGTGGTGGCTGATGGCACTACGATGCTAAAGTCAGTCAGGGATCTGAGGAAGGTGGAATGTTGTAAACATGAAATGTGTAGCGTAACTTAGCTTACCAACCTCATGTCTTATTTATAGTGTTGTAGTCCTGGTTCGGCCAGACCATCGATGGCGTAATTTAGGAAATAAGATCTTCGTGGAGATCCTTTTCTAATTAGGAGTCCTGCTGTGGAGGGGAGTTTTCCAACTAGCCTTGTGCTCCAAGATACGCGGGAGGTAGTTTCTGTTTTGAGAGCAATCTATAGATAGAAGACTCCATGTGTGACATATACTCTGGAATTTGCTTCCTAGTTGGAAGTAAAAAGCTGTTGTAATTGCCTGTCCGAAGCTGATCCTCGAGATACTTGTCTAAGCAAGGCTTACGGGTATTGAGGATAGCTATGAGACACGTGGGCTTAGCGGGCTATAAGAATCTGAGTCTGTTTGGCCGACTGCATTGGGTGGACTTATAACCACTTGGGCCGGATTAGTGTTGGGCTGACACTACGGCTTGTTATTCCTCGAGATCATCATGACACGTGTACGGCACAGAGTTGGGACCATTTTGGTGTATCATCAGCAGCAACTGGTGGCTGTTCATGTTGGTATTGAAAAGGAACTGAGACAAACAAATATTAGGATAGGGAAAGAGGTGATATTTATTAGGCCGTTGGAGCAGTTAGGCACAAGCTTTGTTGGCAAATAAACCAAATTTGGGTTCACATGCATTTGTTAATTAAGTGGTTAATGTATTTAGATTAATGTTGAGGTAATGTATTTGGCTAGATTAAGATGTATCTAGGCATATGAATCTAGGGAAGTGTATGTGAGTTAATTAGCTATGTATATTCATGTACTAGAATAGATATAAAAGGATGACTCCTATCCCATTTGTAATGAATCAAGTGAAGTACAACAAAGGTTGAGAGAGTCCTCCAAAACTGTTCATAAGTTCTTCAATTTCAAGTCTTACAAAGTGGTATCAGAGCCATATGGCAACCACAAGTATCCCGGTTGTGCCTCGATTCAATGGGCAAAATTATGATTATTGGAGCAACAATATGAAGGTGTTGCTAAAATCAAAAGAGCTTTGGAGTACTGTCAATGGAGGATATGAAGAGCATGAAGATGAAGCTGCTCTAACACAAGCACAAAAGAAAAGCTTGGCCGAGGGTCGAAAAAAGGATAGTGAAGCCTTCTTCCTTATTTATCAAGCAATTGAGATGCCGGTGTATGACAAAATTACAAAAGCTACAAACTCAAAGCAAGCATGGGAGAAAATTCAAGCAACCTACCAAGGAAATGAGAAGGTGAAAAAGGTTTGTCTTCAAAGCTTGAGATCGGAGTTCGCAAAGTTAGAAATGAAGGAGAACGAAAATATCGAAGAGTATTGTGCAAAAGTTACTTTGGTTGTCAACCAAATGGCTTCAAATGGAGAAACTCTAGAAGATGCTAGAGTTGTTGAAAAAATTCTTCTTAACTTACCAAAAAAATTTGATTATGTGGTAACCGTAATAGAAGAAACAAGAGATCTCTCCACTCTCTTGTTGGATGACTTACAAGCAATATTGAAGGCTCACGAAATTAAGATCAATCGGCAAAATCCTTCTTCTTCTCTTCATGATCAAGCACTAAAATCCCAATTACATCAACGGGAGGCCATGGTTCTTATCATGGTCGTGGTCGTGGAAGATATGAAAATTCTAGAGGACAAGGTCCTGGTGGAAGAGGATCAGGCTATCAAAGCCACCACAATAGCTCAAGACAAGAAGAAGAAGATCAAAAGTCAAGGTTACCGCAACAAAGAAGGGGACGTGGATTTCAAAGAGGGAGAGGTCATGGCTATTTTGAATGTTTCAATTGCCACAAACCAGGCCACCTTGCTAGTGAGTGCTAGCACAATCCCAAAGAGAAGAGAAATGAGATTGGCTATGTGCATGAAGCCAAGAATGAAGAAAATAGCAATCAAGATGCAAGGTGAGACCGATGATGTATGGTATCTTGATAGCGGCGCCAGCAAGCATATGACCGGAAACAAGACCCTGTTGTCCAACTTAGTTGAAGGAGATCATGGGCAAGTGAAGATTGGTGATAACACTGCATACAAGATTGAAGGAGTTGGTGAAGTGTTGTTCAAAACCAAAAGAGGTAACATCGAAAAAATGTCTTAAGTTTATTATGTTCCTGGATTGAAGAGTAACTTGTTAAGCACAGGCCATCTTTTGAGAAAGGGATTTGATATCCATTTTAGAGACAATGCTTGCTTCATGTCAAGGCAAAATCAACTTGTTGCAAAAATTGGAGTAGCTCCAAACAACTTGTTTCCTTTGAACCTGCCAAGCCCAAATTTGTCATGTTTCACAAGTATCAGCCAAGAAAACTCAAAATTGTGGCATGACAGATTTGGACATCTCGACTATGAAAGCTTGAGGTTGTTATCAACAAAGAAGATGGTTGAAGGGCTACCACAAATTGACCCTGTTAAGGAAGTTTGTGATGCATGTCAACTTGGCAAGCAACATAGAACCTCATTTCCTTCGCAATCCACTTGGCGAGCAAAGAAACCATTACAACTTATTCACTCGGATCTATGTGGACCTATGTCTGTGCCATCACTTGGAGGTAACAAATACTTCATTTCATTTATTGATGATTTTTCAAGAAAAGTATGGGTGTACTTACAGAAAAATCTGAAGCATTTCAAGCCTTCAGAGATTTCAAAGCTGGAGTTGAGAATTTCACTGGATTAAAAATAAGAACTTTGAGGAGTGATAGAGGTGGCGGGTACCTTTCAAATGAGTTTAAACAATATTGCATAAATGAAGGAATAAAGCACCAGTTAACTGTTCGCTACACACCTCAACAAAACAGTGTTAGCGAAAGGAAAAATTGAACAATCATGGAGATGGCAAGGTCCATGCTGTCTAGGAAGGGGATGCCAAGAGAATTTTGGGCAGAAGTAGTTTCTTGTGTGGTTTATCTCATCAACAGGTCTCCAACAAAAAGCCTAAAGAACTGCACACCTCATAAGGCATGGTATGGATCAAAACCCAACATTGTTCACTTGAAAGTGTTTGGGAGTGTTGCTTATGTGCATGTTCCAAATGTTATGAGAAGCAAACTTGATGAAAAGGCAGAAAAATGCATCTTTATTGGGTACAGTTAAATAAGCAAAGCCTACAAGCTGTTTAATCCAAGTACCAAGCAGATTGTGATTAGCCGTGATGTCAAGTTTGATGAAAGCTCAGCAATCAGTGATGAAGATCCAAAACAGGTGCCTATCTTTGAAGATAAAGAAAGTGACTCTCCAACAGCAAGTTCAGAAAATGCTTCATCCAGTGATGATTTCTCCCAGAGTCCTCCTCCAAGAATGAAAAGTCTACAAGAAATCTATGACTCCACTCAGCAAGTCACTCCAGAAAATTCTATCTTTTTTGCGTTCTTTGCAGGAGAAGATCCAGTCACTTTTGATGAAGCCAACAAAGAAGTAAAGTGGAGGCAAGCAATGAAAGAAGAACTAGAGGCTATTGAAAAGAATGATACATGGGAGCTTTCAGAATTACCACTACACAAGAATCCTATTGGTGTGAAATGGGTGTACAAGACAAAAATGAATCCAGATGGCTCCATCAACAAGCACAAAGCAAGACTTATGGCAAAAGGATATAAGCAGAAGGAAGGAGAAGACTTCACTGAAGTATTCGCTCCAGTCTCTAGACTTGACACTGTCAGATTGATGATTTCGCTTGCAGCTCAAAACAACTAGAAGATATTTCAAATGGACGTGAAGTCAGCATTCTTGAATGGTGTCCTCAATGAAAAAGTTTGTCTTGAGCAACCTCCTGGTTTTTTGAAGAAAGGAAAAGAGGATAAAGTGTACAAGCTGAAGAAAGCGCTTTATGGGCTCAAACAATCACCAAGAGCATGGTACAGCCGCATCAATTCTTACTTTGAGAAGAATGGATTTCAGAAATGCCCGTATGAGCATACTCTCTACACTAAAGAAAATTCTCAGGGAAGCTTCATGTTTGTGAGTCTCTATGTTGATGATCTAATTTTCACTGGGAATGATCTTGAAATGTTGAATGAATTCAAGTTCTCAATGAAGAATGAGTTTGAGATGACAGATTTGGGAGAGCTACACCATTTTCTCGGCATTGAGGTTCTTCAATCCAAGAATGGTACTTTCATTACTCAAGAGACCTATGCAAAAGAAATCTTAAAAAAATTCAGAATGGAAGATGCAAATCCAGTTTCTACTCCATGTATTACAGGCCTGAAATTAAGCAAAGATGGTGATGGAAAGCTTGTCAATTCCACCATGTTCAGAAGTTTGGTGGGTAACTTGATGTACTTAACAGCTACAAGGCCTGACATAATGTACGTAGTCAACCTGGTGAGCAGATTCATTGCAAAGCCATATTCAAGTCACTGGGAACCAGCTAAAAGAATTTTGAGATATGTCAAAGGAACATTGGATTATGGTATTTTCTATCAAGCTAATGTCCCAGTTAATCTTGTTGGCTATACAGACAGCGATTTGGCAGGAAGTATTGATGATAGCAAAAGCACTTCAGGCTATGTTTTTCATCTTGGAAGCGGCGTTATTTCATGGAGCTCAAAGAAGCAGTCAGTTGTTGCTCTATCCACTACAGAAGCTGAATACATTGCTGCCTCTACTGCAGGATGTCAAATTCTTTGGCTTCAATAAATTATGGAAAGACTCAAGCACAAGCAAGATAGCCCAACAACATTGTTTTGTGATAATAGCTCTGCAATTGCAGTTGCAAAAAAATCCAATTCTCTATGGCCAAACAAAGCACATTCGCATTCGATTTCACTTCTTGAGGGAGCTTGTGAATGAAGATTGGCGATTCCCCCTAGGAGAACGTCGCTTAACAGGCGGGCTATGGATTCACCTTCTCAGGTTAGTCATGATTAAAAACATTATGTTTTGGAATGCACGGGGTGTTAGGAATAGGGCGACTCATTGCAGACTAAAAACGATGGTAGAAAAATATAAGGTTAGAATTCTCATGTTGCCGGAACCTATGATTGCAGCGAGTAGATATTTAGAAGTTGGGAATAAAGTTAGATTGGCAGGTTTTACGTCTAATGAAATGGTGGGAGGTAAAATTTGGTTGTTCTGGGCAGCTGATATGAGTGTTACGGTACTTGATCGATCTGATCAGATTATTCATTGCAAGGTCACAGACGCTAACTCCAGGTCATTCTTAATTTCTTTTGTTTATGCTAAATGCTCAGTGGAAAAGAGAAGGGAGCTATGGGAAAATATGGAGAATTTTACTCTTCAGTGTGACTTACCGTGGATGGTAGGCGGAGATTTTAATGCTATTGTTAGTTCCCAAGAGACGATAGGAGAAGAGAATCCCTTTATGGTCAGTAAGACAAATTTTAGGGATCACATTGATAACTGTGGTTTGCAGGATCTTGGTTTCTCGAGCCCAAAATATACTTGATGCAACAACAGAACAAATAGAGGTCGTATATGGGCGAGACTGGATAGAATTTTGGTGAACTCACAATGGTTGGCGTAGATACTGAATGCTAAGGTGGAGCATTTTCATCGTACTTTCTCTGATCATTCACATATCTTGGCTTCCTTGCCTTATCAGGCAAGGTCAGGTACATCTCCCTTTCGATTCCTTCTTATGTGGATGACACATCCATCCTTTACTCTTTTGGTATAATTAGTTTGGAATATGAATATTTCTAATATGAGGGCGGTTGATAGAATTGATATAAAACTGAAAACGCTCAAGAAAACACTTATTAGATGGAACAGAGAGGTTTTTGAGAATGTCTTTAGCAGAATTAGAGCTTTAGATGATGAAATGCAGCTATGGGAGACTATACTTTATTCGGGGTGGACGGTGAATGGGAGTAATGTTTTGAACCCGAATGTTGTTTGGGATGTCAATGCTAGTTGTAATCTTAATAGACGTCAGCAAAATATAGGCTTGCATTGAAACAGGAGGGTTATATTTGCTTCAGAAATCAAGGGAGAAAAATTTGCAAGAGGGTGATGCTTGTACAAAACTTTTTTTTTCGTCGGTTAAATCCAAACAGAAAAGAAGGGTTATAAATCAGATTACTTTGTCTTCGGGGCGAGAGATTTCAGATTTTGGCAAAATTCCGCAATAAGCCAATAAATATTTTCAGGAGTAACTCTCTTCTAAGGGTAATAATGTTTTGGACCATGATTTGTTAGATTGTATTCTTGCGGTGTTGAACAGTTTTAATTGTTAATATCTAGTCAGGCGCTCTACGTTGGAGGAGGTGAAAAAAAGAACCTTAAGCATTCCAAAAAATAGTGCACTGGGTCCGGATTGCTTTATTTCAAGATTATTTCAGACTTGTTGGGAAGTGGTGGGTATGGATGTTTGGGGAACAACGATTCAATTTTTTGAAGGGGAGGCTCTTCCTGTAGTTTTCTCAGCTAATCTTATAGCGCTTATTCCTAAAATGGAGGTGCCAGGTTCTTTCTTTGATTTTAGACCTATTAGTCTATGCAATGTTATTTATAAAATTTGCAGTAAATTATTTTGCAATAGACTTACTGCATTACTTCCAGATATAGTTGCTCCGGAACATGGTGTTTTCGTTAGAGGGAGAGCCATTGTAGAAAATATTGGTCTGGCCCAGGAACTTATGTGGGATATTGGTAAACAGGCTTTTGGTGGTATTGTGGTTCTTAAAATTGATATGGAAAAGGCATTTGATCGATTAGAATGGATTTTTTTTTTGCTATGTGCCATATTATCTCTAATTGCATCACAAATTGTGGCTTCTCAGTTTTGCCGCGAGGTGTTTATAAGGGGCGCTTTAAATTTTTGAGAGGTTTGAGGCAAGGGGACCCATTGTCTCCATTACTTTTTGTTATTGTTACTGAAGTATTGAACTGGGGATTAAATAGGGCATTTAAGAAATGGGAAATTGGTTATTAATATACTTCTAGATATTGCACGCCTATAAACTCTTCTTTTGTATGCTGATGATACCTTGATATTCCTCAATGGTAGGAAAACCTAAGTCTTAGGCTGTTTGAAGTTCTTGGGGAAGTATAGCAGGGCCTCGGGTTAGAAACTTAACTCAAATAAAAGCTCTTTTATGATTAGAAAGTATAGCAGGGCCTCGACTGTTCGATTCATGTCTATATATTGAGTGTTGTGTGTAGCGCAAAAGATCTTAGACAAAATTCAAAAAGCAATGGAAAATTTATTTGGGGGAGATTGTGAAGGGAAAATGAAAAAAAAAAAAAAAAAAAAAAAAAAAAAAAAAAGTGGGTTTCCTGGGGTAAAATTTGTCATCCTCTGGAGGAAGTAGGGTTGGGAGTAAGCAATTTTGAAGTGGTAGTGAAAGCTTTTTTTATCAAAGCTTTGTGGAATTCAATCAAATCCAATTCATTATGGTCTTCCTTCATGAGATTGAAAATTTTGAAATTAGGTGTTCCATTGAGCAAGAAGATAGTAAAACCGAATGCTTCCCCATTGATGAAAGAGCTTTTGAAAGTGAGAATTATTCTCTTTGGGAATTCGATTTGGCGGATAGGTAGAGGTAAGGTGAGCTTTTTTGATGAGAATTGGAATTTATCCATTGTTTTTTAGAGACCTATCTTTATTACGGATCAGGATGTTTGGCCTTCACTCCGGGAAATAAAGGTGGATGGTTTTGAAATGCTACGGACGGAGTTGAAGGAAGAAGCCAAGAAGCTTTATGAGGGGAGGTTAGAAGGAAGGATTTTTAGGGATGATGTTTGTGTTTGGAAACCTAACCCAGACGGTTTGTTTTCTTATCGCTCATCTTATCATATGCTAGTGGAGAAGAAATAAGAAGTGCCTCTTTTTAAGAATATTTATCACCCTTGTTTGCCGTCTAGAATTTCTATTTTTGTGTGGAAATTTTTATTCCGAGGTGTTTCAGTAGATGGGGAGTTAATTCGCTGCGGGTTTAGTCTTGCCTCAAAGAATAGATGTAGTGTTCATTTAGATGTAGAATCAGTAAAGCTTCTTTTCATTGAGGGCGAGTTGGCGACGAAGGTGTGGAAACAATTTGAGCTGATTTTTGGGGTTCATGTGAGGAGATATAACGAAATAGGGACATTGTTAACTGTTTTTTTTTTTAAGAGCGAATGAGTTATCTTTGGTTGGGATGTTGTATTATATCTCACCTATGTTCATTCTGTGGGAAATTTGGAAACAAAGATTTAAAGGAGTTTTTGAAGGGGCTAAGCCGAATGTTTTTTTTTTTTTAAATAAACCTCACTCTGAGACCTTGTAAAGGCCTGGTTCATCAAATAGTAGACCTTAAATAATAAGGTCTACAACCAAGTAAACCACTACATAACAAAAAAGAAGAATAAAAACTAGACCTATTTCACCAAGAATAAGGCCTAAACCAAAGAGATGTTTAGAACTTAAGAGACCTTATTCAAGAGATAGGCCAAAACTCACCAAGAGTTAAGGCCTCATAAACAAACAAATAGGTGCACAACCAAATACCTAAATCAAACCATCTGGCCAATAATCAATTGCCCTACTCAAAAACCATTTAAGCAACCTGCAACTTGATCACCTTGAAAATTATCAACTTGCAACTTGATCCCCTTGAACACTTTGCTCCATCCTGCAACTTGCATACATAACAACTTGCAACTTGAAAGCATAACAAACATGCCAAACTTGCAAGAATAATCTTGCAAGTTCAAATGGAAACTTGCAACCATATCAAACAAACTCAAATTGCTAATTACCATCAACAGAAGTTGCCAAGCCATAACGCATATTCCAGCCCCACTCCAAGCCATTTTAGCAAGCATATCGACCACCAATCAAAATAAATAAATTCCATAGTAGCACCAGAAACGCTTTCCACACATACGAACTGAATACAGAGACAGATGCAGAGACTCTGTCCAACCCGTTTCCAGGACAACAACTCTGAATATAGAGATAGATGCAAAGACTTTGTCCAGACTCTTGGCAACCGGCCCTGCAAACAACAGTCTGCACGGCACTTCAAATCTATGACAAAACCCTGCATAAAAACACCAATACATCTTCTATTCATACCCATGACGGACATAAGCTGTGTGGCAACTGTCGAGCAAAACCAACCCTGCCAATCACCTAGGTAAATCATTCGCTCGAATAGTGACAATCTTTTTGTGCTCTATCGGCTAGCGCATTCGCCTCTCTGTAGAAATGTTTGCAATCTATCGACATTTTTTCCGCCTTCAACTTAATTTCTTTAAAAATGTTCTCCAACTGCCAAGGAATTTTAAAGGTCTCCCTAAACAAACCACAAACAAGTTCTTAATCTGATTGGATCATCACTTTTCTAAACCCCAATGAGAAACAAAGGCGCAAACCTTCCACAAGCGCCAAAGCTTCCGCTTTGTTATTGGAACCTTCCCCAAAAAATAATTGCTTTCCCACAAAACAAAGACCCTTGAGTCTCTAATAACCACCCCTCCCAATGCCTGGTTTCTGTGAGAGGACCCATCAACATTGAAAGCAACAAAATCTGCAGGAGGGAAAATTCAATAAACAATTCTAACGGCCTTCCTTCTAACTGGGATCTCATGTAACCTCAAAGCCCTTAATGGGACTTTATTTCGACTGATTTGTTTTGGAATGATAAAAGTATTTGCCAACATCAGATTGCGCCTAATATTTAAGATCACAAAAACAGAATTTGGAGAAGCATCTTCATAGACACATTTACATATTTGCTTCCAAATTTCCCATAAAATAAACATTTGAGTCAAGAAATATAACACAACTGTTTGTGACTTCATCTTGGCTCTTTTGAACCATATCAATAAAACCGTAGAGATCTCTGCTGGTTTCCTTATATGCACGTAAAAAAACCCTTCAAAATGGTTCCACACCTTTACCGCCAACTTTCCATCAAGAAATAGGTGATTCAAAGATTTTTTTCTTTGGATTGGCACAACACCTACATCTTGATTCTAGGCTAAAACCGCGTCTATGTAACTCCCCGTCCACTGGCACACCTCTTCGCAATAGCTTCCACAACAAAACTGATATTCTGGAAGGAATAATGTCTTGCCATATCTTTTTACTTAACTTATTAACCGCCCGATGACTACGTAACAATTCATACGCTGACTGAAGAGAGAAAAGACCATTCGAATTCGGAGCCGATACACATCTATCATCGCCAGATCTCTCACCGCACAATCTATCTGCATAGAGGTTACGCGCCATCTGCCTGAGAGTTGGGTTGATCAATTGAAAGTTACGCAAGCTCACTTCCCTTACTGTAGGCCAAATACCACTACTAACTAAGTCCTCCGTTCTTCTAAAAGACACCACAGTTTTCCAGTTTTCCTCATAAAACTAATAGAGCCCTTTCCAATACGCCAAAACGAGTTACTCAAAAACAGAGATTTATAAAGCATGATCTCCTTGTAAAAAGGTGAAGCCCCACATTTTACAACTTG
The DNA here is from genome assembly GCA_963556465.1 of Berberis vulgaris. Classification (NCBI taxonomy): domain Eukaryota; kingdom Viridiplantae; phylum Streptophyta; class Magnoliopsida; order Ranunculales; family Berberidaceae; genus Berberis; species Berberis vulgaris. The sequence continues at coordinate 27,006,238 of OY747130.1, read as the reverse complement.
ACAACTCAAAGCAACTCTAGGCAACAAGTATTTGTTTCTCATGAAAGAAGCCCATAAAGAATCCGAATTGATTAGGTTTTAAAGAGCCTTAACTCGAAAAGCCTTCATCACAACTGTCAGATTTCTAACACCCAAACCTTCCTCCTCCCGAGGGAAACAAATCTTGTCCCATGACACCCAGTTTTTCTTCAACCTGCCTTCATAGTCCCCCCCAAAAGAAATCCACTAACAAGCCATTAATTCTTGATAAAACATTCTTGGGCACACACATGGCACTTAAATAGGGATCGAGCTCAGGACATGTTTAGTCAAGATCAATCTTCCCCCAGGGGATAATAATTTTGCTTTCCATCCCTGAATACGACGTTGAATTTTAGCAATGAACTCTTCGAAGTAGGAAATCCTAACTTTACCTTGAAAAATTGGCCCTCCCAAATACGTCAACGGAGCATTTTTATATTGGAATCCTGTATACCTTTTCAAAGCCACAATTCCTTCCACAACCGCCTTATCCTCTAGCATAAAAGAACTTTTTCCCTCATTCATTTTCTGTCCTGAAACATTACAATATCTCTTCAAAAATTCCATGCATTCCAGAACAAATGATTTTCTACCATTTAAAAAATAAGGGTATCGTCTGCATAGAGAAGATGTGAGACAGGTCTGAAGGCCCTAGGCGTATAATAATACCCAGCATTTCCTCTATTGAAAGTTACTTGCAGTCCCCTACTGGGCACTTTAGAGGAAATAATGAATAATAATGGTGACAGAGGGTCTCCTTGCCTTAATCCTCTGGTGTATTTGAAGAATCCTTTGTAGGCTCCATGTAGAAAAACTGAAAAACCACAAGAAGCAATACAATTGGAAATAATATGGCAGAATCTAATGTTAAAACCAAATCTCATGAGCACCGCGAACAAAAAGTTAATTTCCAGTCGATCATAAGCTTTCTCCATGTCAATCTTTAAAACAACGTTACCTCCAAAAATCTTTTTATGGATATCCCTTACCAATTCCGGCGCTAGTCAAATATTTTCACCAATGAACCTTCCTTTCACAAATGCCCCCTGCTCCGGAGAAATCATATGTGGCAAGAACAAAGCCAGTCTATTGCAAAAAAATTTAATCAAAATTTTATAGATCACATTGCACAAACTAATAGGGCAAAAGTCATAAAAGGAATCTGGATTCTCCGTTTTTGGAATCAAAGCCATGAAGTTCGCCGTGAAAGAAGCGGGCAAAGACTCCCCCTCAAAAAATTGTATAGCATTTTCCCATATATCAGTACTCAAGAAGTCCCAGGAAGTCTGAAAAAACCAGCCGTAAATCCATCCGGTCTAGGGGCACTACTTTTGGGAATATAAAAAATCGCCTCTTTAACTTCCTCCAAAGACGACTTTTTAACCAAATCATCACATTTATCGGAATTAAAGATCATCAGAATGTACTCTAACAATTCTGTATCCACCACACATTTTCATTGGAAAGACAAAAGATTATGGAAATATTCATTTGCATTGTCGAGAATTTCACCTGGTTCTGAAATAGTCCTTCCACATGATAAAGTGGTATGGGAAATGGCCCTTCTTTTTTGTTTCGACTTAGTGGAAGCAAAACAAATATTTTGTGCAAGCATCCCCGTCCTTATACTCTTTTTCACCTGATTTCTTAATCGAGTAGAGCTCATCTTGTTTGAGAGCTAATCTGTACTCCGCCTGACAATGACTCAGATTACAACAAGCTGTAACATCCCAATTAGCATCCACGTTTAGCCAAGATTTGCCAATATCTTCCCAGCCAGCCAAAAGAATAGTTTCCCACTGTTGCATTTCATCCTCTAAAGACCTCAGTCTGCTAAACACACTGCCAAAAATTATCTTATTCCACTGTATAAGAGCTCTTCTCACCATTTTAAGCTTAATATCCACTTTGTCAATAGGTCTCATACTGCCCATGTTAGATAACCAGATGTCTTTAAACAAATCAAGAAACCCAGAATGTGTCATCCACATGTTAAGAAAGCGAAAAGCAACAAAACCTTTTCTTGCCTGAGTTGGCATGGATGCCAGCAGCGGAGAGTGGTCTGAAAAGGTCCTACTGAGATGTTCCACTTTCGGACTAGGCAAAACTGTCAACCAAGCCGAATTAACGAGAATCATGTCAAGTCATGCCAAATACGATCTCTGTCTAGTCAATTATTGCACCAGGTGAGTCTAGGACCCGTGAACCCACAGTTTTCAATGCAGTCTGAGAAGTTAGACATGCTAGCCAAGGATGGCTCTACTCCCCCAATTTTCTCTTGCGACAGTAAATAAGTATTAAAATCCCCGCCAACCATCCATGGGAGATCATGATTAGAAGAAAAATTAATCATATTTGACCAAAGTTCCCTTCTCTCTTCAACCGAGCATTTAGCATACACAAAAGAAATTAAAAAAACTCTTGAAGCAGAATCTGTTACCATACAATGAATAATCTGATCTGACATATCCACGATCGAGAGGTGTAAAGCGGCATCCCAAAAGATCCATATCTTTCCTCCGACCATGTCATTCGAAGCAAATCCCGCTAGCTTGATCTTATTACCAATCTTCAAGTATCTACTAGTGTCAATCATGGGTTCTGCTATCATAAGAATTCTCACTTTATTTTCAGCAACCATGCTTTTTAGTCGTCTTCTCGTGGCTCTATTACCAACCCCACGGGCATTCCAAAACATAAATTTTTCTATAATATTAATTATGGGAAGAGGACATACTCTTCTTTGTCTTACGACGCATGCCGAAGGCACCGCAAATTTGACTTGTTGCTTCTTAATTTCTTCATCCGACTGTGCCCCCAACGCTAAATCCTTGATAGCTATAGATTCCGGTCCTACCTCCGAAGCGGACTCCGTCTCATCACTATCTTCTGTGGCACTTTCAAAAGTATTAATGTTTCTTTTTTCTTCTTTTTCCACAAAACACGACCCTCTTTAACCAAATTAATAGCTTGATCTAGTAACAAGTTCACGTCATCCTTATTACCTGACACCACCGGTTCCGATTGATCTCCAACATCCCCCGGTTCAATTTGATTAACCTCTACGTATTCTCTCCGCGGCCGTGAATTGCTGCCTGAGACATTATCAATTTCGTGCTAGAAATCTTGGTCCTTACTGTCGTATTTGTTTGGAATAGATATTCCAGGTTCATCGCCTACAATCTTGGCCGAATTGCTCAACAAAACATCGTGCGGCCTGTCTGAAACAGAGCGGGAGCTCTCTGTTATGGGAGAAGCAGCACATTGTTGCTCTGTTATCGGCGAAACAGAGCGTATGCACTCTGATTTATTCAAGTCCAACTCGCCATTATGACACCCTGCCTCTGATTTATAGCGCAGAACATTGCCACCAGCCTGAGTAACGTCACCATTTTTCACCCCTTCGTCAACCATACCTGTCGGTGCAATGAGCTGCTCAATGCAGCTCTCAGTCACTGCCTTTCTGTCCTTAACACTGTCCTGATTGGCCATGCCAATTATCGATCCTACAGTTCCTGGAGCAATGCCCACAGAATTCAGCGCTACATTCAGACTAGGACTCACCACCATATCGTCTCCTTGACCAAGAGAGTTTGCCGATTCCTTCATGTCCTCCTCCAATCCATCTTGTACTGTCATTGCAATCCCACTGGATGTATACCCTGCTTCTTTATAGTCATTAACAAAATTGGCAACAATCTTAGAGCAAGAAAGAGATTGCTCTTTAGGTTCCAAATTAGAAACCTATTCCATATTATTTTTTCCTATAGAATCATCAATATTTCCCAACAGAATTGGCAAATCAGAGCCCAATTTAGCATTGCCCACCTCCTTTACAACTTGCTAATCTTGATCTAAACTTGCCAAAACCTCGAATGGGTTATTAGCAATAATACTCTCGGGAGCTGTTTTAATAGGAACATGAGCTGCCCCTTCCTCCTCCTTATTACGGTTGCTTGGACCGGCCTTCTCCACCCTAGGGACAGCCAATGCCTTTGCTTCCTCCACCTTCTTTGAGACAGGCTTGTGCACTCTAGCAATTTCCTTACCTTTTGGTTGATTAACTAGACCCCTCTCCTTTCCAGTGTTGGAATTCAAATGATCATCTTCCGACTTAATCCCCACCTCCTTCTCCCCTTTATTTGTGGCCTTGAGGATCCCCAACCATTTTCTACAACCATCAAAGGTATGTCCGATCATGGAGCAATACTCACAATATTTAAAACCCTGATACACAATATTTTGCCAAAATCCGGCGGTTCCAGAAAATTCCAACCATATTCTACTAGGAATCTCCGAAACATCCATCTCTACACACATCCTAGCCTCCCCAGGACGGGTGAAACCTAGAGTGCTCTCATCAATACGAATAAAAGAACCAATGGAATCGCCAACCTCTTTTAAAAATAATGGATGGAAAAATTGTAAAGGGAGATTAGGAAGATCCACCCACAAAGGGGCTTACAATGGATCTTCCCTAAGGATAAATCCATGATGCCAACGGAAAGCCTTAAATCTAACCCCATGAATCATGAAAGAGTCCCTTGACAAAGCCTTATTGACTTCCTTTTCCGATTGGAATCTAACAATCACATGTCTTGGATCTAGCAATTCCATGGTGAAATCACCCATAACTCCCCAAGATCTATGGATGGTTTCACGGAGAGCCTCAAGGGAAGGGCGATAACTAGAAAACTTAAGAACAATGACAAACTTCTTTACATACCTTTCACATCTCTTTGCCTCCAAAACGTTCATTGAAAGAGCCGCGCATCCATCCTTACGAAAATGATTCCCCTTCATAGGTTCTTCTTCAATGATAGTCTTCTTCACAACTCCCAAAGCTTGGAGGAAACTACGGTGCTTAACCTCGATTGGGGCTCCACCATTCGCCAATGGAGGATCTTCTCCCTTGGCGACTTGGAGAGCCGCCATGAGAAAGATGAGACGCCCTAGATCTGACGTTCCAGATTAGATCTTAAAGTTAATCAAATGGTTCTAACTTAATCTAATAATAATAACCGAGCTGCCCTAGGAGGAAACCAAATCGCCTTCAGAATCGCTCCAGAGCTCTATTTTCTCAAGCATTTGTTTTTCCAAGCCGAATGTTCATTCAGTGATTATCTTAGTCCGTAGGTGGCTTCAGATGTTTAGTACAGTTTACATGCCTAAGAGAAAAAGTGCCAATATTGGTCTGTTCATCGCTCTGGGTTTAACAATTTAGTCAGTGTCTAGAAAGAAGAGTAGAATTGTGTATTGGGATTTTTCGCCTGCCCGTTTCTATGTTATGAATGTGGAAGGGTCTTCGAAGGAAGAAGGGCTTCAGGAGGGGTGGTTATCAGAGACGAGAATGGGGATTGTGTAGCTGCTCTTCAAGGTTTTTTCGGGGAAGGAACCAATAATATGGCTGAAGTATTGGCAGGGCTTAAAACCATGTGATAGGCGTCGCATCACGAAAGTGGTGTTGCAAATTGATTCAAATCTAGTTAAAATATGGTTTCATGGGGAGAGCAGTGACAACTATCCTTTGTAGACATATATTTAGATAAGCAAATTAAGTGGCGGATGCTTTGGCAACAAAGGCCTGCAAGGGAGAAGTTTTGCGAAATACAATAGTTTGAACCCTCCGTCCAGAATTTTGGGGCTAATTCGTATATATAAGTCCCATACTGCATATATTAGAAAATGATGCAGAGTTTTCTTCCATCTGGCGCTCGCAGAGCTGGCAATTTGCTGTTGGCTAGGGTGATGGTTGTGGTGTGTGTTTCGGTGGTTGCTTGAACTTTATATTTGCTATCCAGAATATTTATGCATTTGTAGGTTTTGAGACATAGTAATGGTGCATTTTATTTCCTGTTTATTATTGTATCAAGGAAGTTGCAACTGTGGGTGTTGGGAGTAATTCATGATTCTGTTACAGTAGCTATTCACGTCCCTGCTACAGGTGTATGGATGGTTTGGGCGCCAACATGCAGGAACCTAAGGGACAGACTCTGTCCCACTGTTTGGAAAAAGTTGCGTGGTGTGGCTCTTGACTGTTTTGTGACATGGTATGAGCATTTGGAGCAAGAGATATTCACGACAGCAGTAGGCTCTTCTAGATGTGAATGCTAGAAGTTTTTATATGGTGGTGGTAATGGGCATTGAAATTTGGATGCTTGCAAGAATTTGGAGATGTTTTTTTGGAATTCTTTGGTTTATAGATATCTTGAAGGTTTGGAGGGAATGCATTATTTTAAGGGTTTCTTCTTTGATTTAGTGGATTTGGCCCTTAAGTTATTTTAGTTAACTAAGGGTAGCCCCTAGGTTCTGATGTTTTGTTTTGGTGAATTAGGTCTAGCCCTTGGTTTCTCAGGATTTGGCCCTTATTATGATAGCTAGCCCATTTATTTTCCTTTGGTATTTTGTTTTGGTGATTTCGAGCTAGCCCCTAGGTTTTTGGTGATTTAAGGTCGCAATGTAACCCTGACAATGTAAAATCTTTCGGTTAAGTAATAAAGGTCTGGCATCCCATAGTTACCCCTCCCTCCTGGAGGTTAAAAAATAAAAATAAAAAATCATAAGAAAATTTCATTGTTTGTAAAAAATAAGAAAAGGTAAATGATAAAAACGAAGAAAGTAATCATCATAGTCAGAGGTTTGGTTGGTTAGATCATATAAAACATACATGGAATTGAAAACGTTTATAAGGATTCAAATTCTGAGCCCCCTCCCCCAATGGAAAAACCAATCTTGTGTAGAATCGATATAGAAACCAAACAACGGAAAATGGCTTACCAAATAAAATATCTTGAAGTTGATGAAAAATGAAAAATGAAAAATGAAAAATGAAAAATGAAAAATGAAAAATGAAAAATGAAAAATGAAAAATGAAAAATGAAAAAATGAAAAAATGAAAAAAATACATATATAACATAAATAGTAGAAAACAACTTACAAAAATAAAAAAGGAAAACAAATTCTAATCCCGGTACAAAACGAGAGCTCTTGGCTGGGTGATTCTATGTGTAAGGGTATTACGGTACATTCTTTTTTAGATTGTTCTCAACCTTTGGATAAACATCACGATCTGATCTAGGTTGTTGTTTGCTATATTTTTCGTGTTCTCTCCATGGCGGCTCTTTCAGCTGACTATGGCTTCCCTCCCCTTTGGGATGGTGAAGGCTCGGGTGAGGTTCCCAAGGCGCCCGTTTGATCCTTTTTGCAAGTTTTGGGGATTGCAAACACCGTTGTCATTGATAGGGAACCTTTGCAAGGTAAACATTTTCGTAAAGTGGGAAACCCAACCATCTCTCTCACGAACTCCGATGTTACTTGTTTGGATAGGTATGTGGAAAAGTATGTTATTGTCCTCAAGTTTTCGAGTTTTCTTCCCTTCCTAGAAGCGATTCAAGAAACCACTCATAGATCTTGGGGAGTGAGCGGTGACTTCACAATGGGATTGCTCAATTCTAGGCATGTCATTGTGAGATTTCAAGCAGAAGAAGAATTGCGAAAAACGCTTTCTAGAGACTCATTTTTTATCTGTGGAGTTCTATTCAAAGCATTCCGTTGGCATCAGGGATTAAGTTTAAAGGTTGATCCAATCCGAGACCCTCTTTAGATTGATCTTCCATGCCTCCCGTTGCGTTACTTTCATCCAATGTTCCTAAAGGATGTAGGGGATTCCCTAGGAACCTTCCTACACATAGACGAGAGCACACAATGCTATACTAAACCGAGGGTTGCTCTTATTTTTGTAGAGATAGACCTCACTGGGTGGATATTTTGGCTAGTAATTGCGCCATTATAGGCCATCATGATTCATATTGTAGGAGGCTTCTAGCTAAGAAGAAATTGGAGGAGGTTAAAGTGGCAACGAAGGATGTTAAACTGCAAAGGGCGGAGGTGAAACGGGTCTACAAACTAGTGGAAAAATGTGAAACAGGCTACGCAACAGTTGTTGGCGATGATTCCAGTCCCATTTGAGGAGAACATTGGCAGCACGGGAACGCTCAGGCGAGTTATCTAAAGTGGTCTAACATGTTACTGCAAAGGTTGGGGCTAGTAAGGTGTTAATGGAAAAGGTTCAACCTTATGAAAATTCAGCAAATAAGAGAGATTTGATGGCGTCTTTGGGGCATGACTACGAAGTGCAGCAATGAAAATGAAGGGATCTCAGTCGGATCAAGAGGACATGGAGGGGGCCCTAACAATCCAGAATTTGAAATAGGATATGCTTCGGATAATGCTAAGGGAAAAGGAGGGGAAACAATCTAGGAAAAACAATGTTCCCGTGGCGGAGAGAATAGTCACCAGGAACACCCTTGTCCATCCTGTTATTAATGATAGACAACTTAATGTTTTGGAATGAGTGGGGTGTAGGAAACATGGGCATACGTTGAATATTGAAAAAAACTAGTGCAGGATTATAGCGTCAAATTATTGGTGATAACAGAACCGACGATTACAGCTAGCAGGCATCTGGAAGTTGGAGGAAAGGTTAAGTTACCGATTTTTTTATTCTGATGAGACGATGGGAGGCAACTTTGGATTCTGTGGTCGAATGATTCGGATGTTGTTTTCTTTGGAGCTTCAGATCAGGTTATTCACCGCCTGGTACACTTGATTTTTGTAAACAAAAAATTTATTATTTCTTTTGTTTACGCTAAATGGTCTATTCTGGAGCGGCGTAGTTTGTGGGAGGATATGGAACAGTTTGGAATGGGGTCACTGATTCTTGGATTATAGGAGGTGACTTTAACATTATTATGGATTCGAGCGAGAAGCTAGGTAGGAGAAGTCAAGACAATGCAGCAATGATGGAGTTTATGGGTTGTGTCACATCTTGCGGTCTTTTTGATGTTGGTTATGATGGGCCTAAATTCACTTGATCCAATAATCAACAAGGTGCTAACAAAACGTGGGAAAGACTTGATAGATTCCTTGCCAATTTAGACTGGTTAATTTCGATGCCTAGTACCAGGGTGGAACACCTTAATAGAACCTGTTCAGATCATGTTCATCTTTTGATGTCCTTGCCATCAGTGCCCCATGTAGGTATGACCCCTTTTAGATTTCAGAAAAATGTGGACTACTCATGCAAATTTTCTAGACTTGGTGGATAATATTTGGCAGGTAGATTGAAATTTTGTCAGAGCAGTGGAAAAAGTGGTATTTAAACTAAAAAAAAAACTTGCAAAGAGAACTGAAAGGTTGAAATAGAGATGTTTTGGAAATATTTTTACCAAAATGAGAAGTTTGGAAGATGAGATAAAACAGTGGGAATTTGCTTTATTGAATGGGTAGGATGTGGATGCCAATGTAAATCGGAATAGATGTCAGGCAGAGTACAAATTAGATCTTTTTAGGGAGAAAATTTATTAGAAGCAAAAATCAGGGGAACAAGAGATTAAATAAGGGGATGCTTGCACCAAATTTTATTTGCCTCAGTTAAAGCCAAACAAAAGAGGCGAAAGGTTACGAAAATTTTACTAGGATGGAGGGTAATTTAATTACAAATCAAAAATGTATCTTGAAGGAAGCGAAAAAATTCATTGAACGCCCCCTTACTTCTGAGGGTTTTCAGGATGATCAGGACCTGTTAGATTACATTCCTTGCCTGATTAAATAGGATGATTGCAGCATACTAATGGCTGAACGGAGTTTGGATGAGGTTAGGGTTGCAGTCTTCAATACACCTAGTGATAGTGCACCAGGTTCGGACGGTTTTACATCAGGTTTTTTTACAGTTTTATTAGCAAATAGTTGGTGTTGATATATGGGAAGTTGCAAAGGAATTTTTCAGATGCCATACTCTACCAAGGGCTTTTAAAGCCAAATTGATCTCTTATACCAAAAACGGAATATCAAAATTCTTTTTCCGAGTTTTGTCCTATCAGTTTATGCAATGTGATGTATAAAATTTCATTAAGATATAATGCAGCAAATTGTTTTTATCATTGCTAGAAATTATCGCTCATGAACAGGGTGTTTTTGTGAAAAGGAGGCTAATTTCATAGAATAATAGAATGGCTCAGGATTTGAGACGGTCTATTGGTAAAAAATCCGTCGGGCATAACATTATTTTCAAGTTAGACATGGAAAGGCCTATGGCATGATTGAATGGGGCTATCTCTTAGCACTGTTGAATCGGTTTGGATTCGATCACAGGCTTTGTTTGCTTATTTTTAGTTGCATATCTGGTTGTGGTTTCTCTATTCTCATGCAAGGAAGGTATGATGGGTATTCCTATGCTTCACGAGGGCAGTGACAAGGGGATCCTTTATCTCCCCTACTGTTTGTCATAGAAGCGGAAGTTCTAAGTAGAGGGGTCACACGTGCTTTTTAAAGGAATGAAGTGGGTTTTTATTACACGCCGGGAGTTTGCAGCTCGATCACGCATCTTTTATATGCGGATGAATCTCTTATTTTCCTGAATGGCAAGAAAAACCGGTTTTGGGTTGCATGAATTTTCTGAAAAGATACTACCGAGCGTCTGGGGAAAAGACTAAAACAGGTAAGAACTCTTTTATGATTGATGCTTCGGCTTACCAATGGACTATTTTTCGTCTTCAGTTGTCCCCTTTTAAATACTTAGGAGTGTCGGTTTACTAAGGAAACTGCAGAATTAATTTTTTTGATGAGCTGATTTCTAGAGTGGTGATGATGAAGTGGGTATTTCTAACAATCGAAAGAATACGACTAGTTTTAGTTTATTAGTGGAGAAATGGGAGAGATGGGGGTATGAGATTTTGCTGTAGGAATAAGAAGTGATGGGTTCTCTAGGGAGTGAAGTGACGGTGGAATAAGGGTAATTTGGGATTCTTGTTGGAGCTGAGTTTGAAGCTCCTCCAGATAGGACAAAGATCGGCCCGGCCTGAAGTGTCGGGTAACCGGGATCCCGGTTAATCGGCCTCACCCATTCCAGTCTCGGTCCATGAAAGTTAAATATTTAAAAGCTCGGTCTAGTTTTAGATTTTGGTTTTTGTTAATCGGACCGGCCAAGCCCTAGGATAGACTATAAATAATGGAAAGCTGGAAAACTTAGAAACAACAACAAAGTAAAATAACACAAATATTGAAAGAAATATATAAGGAAAAAAAACTATATGAAGATGTTGCATGAAGGAAAATAAATATTCTTAGATCTATAAAAAGGTTCAATACAAGAGAAAAGAAAACAAAAAGAATCAAACATTTGAAATAACTAAAATAATTTACAAAAATTAGGATAATAAAAAAAATAAATGAATAAAGAAATAAGCAGAACAAAAAGTATTAGGACAAAAGTAACAAAAACTACTACATTACTTGGATTGAAAGAAGTATCTTGTTTCATTTTTTGATCAATTTGAAAGAAAAAAGCTAGATGAAGTTGTGTTTTGATCTTGAGTTGCCTTTTTTATTTTATTTTAATAAACCTCCATTAGGGAAAGACAGCTATCGGATGCAAGACCTTAATTACTTAATCAAAAGATTTTACTACCTTCGGGGGTGCATTATGACTTTCCCCGATAAAAGAATACTAACTAAAATAAATTCAGGGGGCTAGACCTAAAAAGTAAAATAGTGAAACTGAAAATCCTAAAGCCTAGTCCTTAAAACCCAAAAAAAACTAAAAAAAAACAAGGGCGAGCCCTTATAAACCAAAAAAAAATAATAACTACATGTTCTAGATCAAAAGGGTCTTCACCAAGAAAACCAGACCATTATTTCACTAAAAACTAGGCCTTATTTTTACCAAGAACTAGGCCTTATTCACCAAGAACAAGGCCTTATTCACCAAGAACTAAGCCTTATTCAACTAGGCATTATTCACTAGGATTGACAAAGCAAGAGTTTAAACTTATTCACCTTCGTTCCTCGTATCCATTTGAAAGATAAAGGTATATGAAAGTGCATTTTAGCACCCTGCTACAAACAAAATATAAATTATGTTAAAACATCTCCAATGGAGAGCTTAACCTTAAAGTTAAAAAAAAAATTTAACTAATTTAAGATTAAGGGTAAGTGAAAAGATTTTAGATTTAGTTATGTGTATTTTAGTGTTTTTACTATACTTTAAGATAGAGGAGAAAGTAGTGTTTGATGTTCTGGTTTACTTTTAGTAATTAATTGAAGATTTATTTTACTTAAATCCATATGAGGTGGTATATTACATCGTATGAGCATATATAGTTAAAAGAGTACAAAATTATGATAAAAAAAACACATTGGGCGATTCTGAAGGGAAAACTGGGTAATATTTTTTTGGGATTTTTGGTTTAATCTCAACCGCTCCTGAAACTTGGGAGGGAATCCTGCACGTTCATTAGAGCGGAGGTTAGCGTTCCATGGAAGTGGAGACGGCGGCCAAGGGATATCCTCCCTTGGATGGCCATGAGGTAGGCGACCAATTCAGACGTAGCTTTGTGCATGTTCTTGGCTTGTCAAATAAGGATAACATGGAAAAGAAACCCACAAATTCTACGAGTTTTAGGAAGGATGAAGTTCTCAAGTTTTCGTCCGTCTCTAAATGCAATCTGGGATTCTATCCATAGGTCTTGGGGTATCTCATGCTAGTTTATTATGGTTCTTCAAGATCAAAGACATGTTCTTGTGTGTTTACAATCAGAGGTTGAAGTGAAAAAGTTTTATCTGAAGACTCGTTCACTATTCGGGGCATAAGATACAAGCTTTTCCGTTGGCATCCGGGTTTCAGTCTACGGGCTGATCCGGAATTGGCTTCGATTTGGGAAGAACTCCCAAACCTTCCGCTCGCATATTTCCTATCTTTAATTATGATGCCTCTTGAAAACTCGTTCCGGAATTTCTAGGGAATGATGATGGTAAGAGATACTTTGCTCGTCCAAAGGTTGCTCGTATGTGCGTAGAGATGGAAGTCACTAAACCATTACCGTCTAGGATTTGGATTGAGAGTCCTAAGAGTGGTGGGTATTGGCCAAAACTGGAATATCAAGGTTTTAAGTATTGCAAGCATTGTGCCCTAATAGGACATGAAAAATAGTTCATCATCATCATCATCAAAGCCCATTCCCGAGATTTTCGGGGTCGGCTACATGAATTTTGGTTCTCCAAGCAATGCGATCTTCCCACATTTCCTCACCTAATCCAAGCTCAATGATATCTTCATTCACCGTCTTCATCCAAGTTTTCAACGGTCGTCCCCTCCGTCTACACCCTCCATTAACTTGCCAATCTAAACATTTTCTAATTGGCGCCGTGCTTGGTCTCCTCCGCACATGACCAAACCAAGTTAAACGTCTTTCTCTAATTTTTTCCTCTATGGGCGCTACACCTAAGTATCTCCTAATTCTTTCATTTCTAATTTTATCCTTACGAGTTTTACCACACATCCACCTTAACATACGCATTTCTGCTACTGCCATCCTATGCGTATGTTGTCCCGTAGTAGCCCAACATTCTGAACCGTATAGCATGGCTGGTCGAACAATTTTCTTATAGCATTTCCCTTTTAGCCTTGCAGGCATCCTTCTATCGCACAATACTCCTGACGCCATTCGCCATTTCAACCAACCAGCTTTAACCCTTGGTCTACATCTGCTCCAATAGCCCCATTCTTTTGAATTATAGACCCTAGATATCGAAAAGCCTCACACTCCGGGACCTCGACACCTTCGATCTCAATTGCATTACTTCTCCCTCTTGGTTCACACCCAAAGTTGCACACTAGATGCTCCGTCTTCGAACGGCTAATTGTAAAACCTTTACTCTCTAAAGCCTCCTGCCACTTAACTAATTTCTGACCTAAACCTGCACTAGTCTCATCCATTAAGACAATATCATCTGCAAATAACATGCACCAAGGTACATCTTCTTGCAGATGTCTCATCAACTCATCCATGACCAAAGAAAAGAGATATGGACTTAACGCCGACCCTTGATGTAGTCCTACTGTCACTGGAAATTCACTAGACATCCCACCTACTGAGCGAACACTTGTTACAGCCCCTTCATACATATCCTTAATGATATCGACATAACATTGAGACACTTTCTTCCTTTCAAGCACCCACCAAATTAACTCCCTGAGGACCCTATCATATGCTTTCTCCAGATCAATAAAAACCATATGCAAACTCTTACGTGCCTCTCGATATTTTTCTACAGTTTGCCTAAGCAGGAAGATGGCCTCCGTAGTAGACCTACCTGGCATAAATCCAAATTGATTCTCTGAAATCGTGGTTAAACTCCTAAGTCTTTGTTCTATAACCCTCTCCCAAAGTTTCATCGTATGACTCATAAGCTTTATCCCTCTATAGTTCGAGCAATTTTGGATATCCCCTTTGTTCTTATAAATTGGTACCACAATGCTATGCCTCCATGAATCTGGCATTTTTCTATTTTCCAAAATCCTATTAAAGAGCTTAGTTAGCCATTGAATTCCAACTTCTCCCAGACATTTCCATGCTTCAATTGGTATATCATCCGGTCCAACGGCCTTCCCTGTCTTCATTCTTTTTAAAGCTTCTCTCACTTCTGTGGCACTAACTCTGCGATGGAACACGCGATCTCTCCCTTCCTGTGAAGCATACCCCTCCAAGTTTAACTCCCCTACATGTGTTCCATTGAGTAGGTTCCAAAAGTAATCCTTCCATCTATCTAAAATAGCTTTATCCTGCATTAAGACTCTTCCATCCTCATGCTTAACACACTTAACATGACTCAAGTCCCTAGTTTTTCGTTCTCTAGCCTTCGCTATCTTGAAAATATCCTTCTCCCCTTCCTTCGTACCTAGCCTATTATAAAGAGCATCATACGCTCTCTTCTTAGCTTCCCCTACTGCTCTACTACTCAACTTCTTAGCCTGCTTATAAAGCTCATAAGACTCTAGGCACCTATCTTTTTGCCATGTCTTAAAGCATCTTTTCTTTTCCGCAATGGTTTGTTGCACATCCGCGTTCCACCACCATGTCTCCTTACCATAGAAACCTCCTCTTTTGGCTTGTCCTAACTCTTCATTCGCACATCTTCTTATTCGGTTTGCCAAATGTTCAAAAACATCCGCACTACTAGTCCTATCCTTTGGTTCTAGATTCTCCCCACCCTCTGAAACTGACTGGCCACCCAAAATCCTCTTTCTAAATCTTTGGCACACATCTCCCTGTAAGGTCCACCACTTAATTCTCGGTCTAACCTGTTCTATAGCAATACGACCCCTACTCTTACGACAAAAATTGAGAACTAACAGCCTATGTTGGGATGTCAGACACTCTCCTGGTATAACCTTACAATTTTTACACCTACCTAAATCGTGTCTCTTCACAAGAAAATTATCAATTTGACTTCTATTACGCCCACTCGTAAAGGTCACCAAGTGGTCTTCCCTCTTCTTATAAAAAGTATTTACGATCCCAAAATCCTGAGCTAACGCAAAATCTAGAATAGAAATCCCCGCGGTGTTTCGATCCCCAAAGCCTTGACCTCCATGTACCCTCTCATACCCAACTCTATCCTTACCGACATGGCCATTCAAATCCCCGCCTATGAAAACCCTATCGGAAGAGGGAATTCCAAGAACTAACTCCTCTAAAGAGTCCCAAAAATCCTTCTTAGTCTCCTCGTCCAAACCCACTTGGGGTGCATACACACTAATAACATGCACTATCTCTAGTTCTAAAGCTAATTTAATACTTATGATTCTATCCCCAAACCTCCTGACGTCGACTACTGCATCCTTAAAAACTTTATCTACCACTATTCCCACCCCGTTCCTAGTGCCATCTTTACCAGAATAGAAGAGTTTGAACCCTCCTCCTAAATCTTTAGCCTTGTTCCCCTTCCATTTTGTCTCTTGAAGACAAACTATGTTTACTTTCCTCCTACGCAGGACATCCACTAATTCTATTGTCTTTCCCGTCAAGGTTCCTATGTTCCAAGAGGCTAATCTAATCATTCTATCTCTAGCTCTAACCTGGACTAGCT
Organism: Berberis vulgaris; assembly: GCA_963556465.1. Taxonomy (NCBI): domain Eukaryota; kingdom Viridiplantae; phylum Streptophyta; class Magnoliopsida; order Ranunculales; family Berberidaceae; genus Berberis; species Berberis vulgaris. The sequence goes on along the minus strand of OY747130.1, from coordinate 26,990,290 downwards.
TCTTTACTCGCCCCCGTCCAGAAAGGTGCGAGAACCCTTGCCTATTTAACACTACAGCCGGGCGCCGCTGCAGCGCGCCTTGCTCATTTGTCACTACACCCGAGCGTAGGTGCAGTGCGTCGCTTATAGCGGGGGACGCCCTATCCTTCTGCATTAATCTTTTTGAACCAATATCCATGAAAAGGGATGTGATGGGTTTTTTACGGTTGGCTATCACAAGCCTAACACCAACCCTCCTCCTTTATCCGGGCTTAGGACCGGCCGTTGCAACGGGCGGAGTTACATGAAAAAGAGTTATGTAGAAAATATTGGTTCGGAGATGGTTTAATGGGGAGAGCAAGATTCCTTGGTTCCTAGAAAATATTTGGCGAGAGATTGATGGCCTAAAGAGAGGAAAATTTATTCTATGTAGACATATTTTTAGAGAATGCAATTCGGTGGTGGGCGCATTGGCAACTAAGGTGCAAAGAGAGAAATCTTCCTGCAATAACAGTGAGCATAACTTGCCTGCCAGAGTTCTGGGCTTGGTACGGCTAGATAAGTCTCGCAAACCTTATTTACGTAAATGACTGCGATTGTATGGATGAAAGATGGTAATGCAGGTCGTGGAGGGGACGATTGAAGCAGAGCATATCCCATGTTATGCCCTGTTTATGCAGAGTTTTGGCTGTTTGGGGTGCTGCAAAAGTGGGTTTCACTTGCATGATATGCATTTTCTGCAGTTTTTGCATGTTGCAATCGTAGGGCAATCAAGCGGTTGGTGGAGGTTTTGTTTTATAGGGGGATGGCAGGTTGCAACAAGGTTTTGTCTGTAGGGCTCATTGCTGCAGCTGTTATGGAAGTCTCCTTTGGTGCTTGGCAGTATTTGGAAGCTACTATCAAAGTTTTTGAAGGGTCTAAGTCGCAGATGCTTTGCGGTCAAGTTGGATGCTTGAATTTCGTTTTAGTCTCAACAGGTTACTTGGTTAAATTTTTTCAATTTTCTTATTGTCTAGTTATTTTGATTAGTGGATTTATTTAATCGGGTAAAGAGTGTAAATCTTTTTTGATAATGAATAAAGCTCTGGCATCCCATAGTTGGCCGTCCCTCCTGAAGGTTTAATTAAAAAAAAAAAAAAAAAAAAAAAAAAAGGAGGCGGAGATTAATTTGATGCAGGGGATATTTGTTAATCACTAGAATCAGATTTTACACTATAAGGCGTTGATTATTTGCTCGAATAGAGATTTCTACATTTCCTTTGTATATGCCAAATGTGTATTGCAGGAAAGAAGAAGGATGTGGGAAGAAATGGAACATATTGCCATGGGAATAGCGGATCCCTGGATCATTGGCGGATATTTCAATGTTATTACAAAAGGAGGAGAAAATTTTGTTGGGCTTCCTCCAGTTCAATTGACCTTGAATGAGTTTTCAGATTGTATTTTTGAATGCGGGCTCAAGGATTTGGGTTATGCCGGTCCGAAATTCACTTGGTTCAATAATCAACAAGGAGATGATAGAACCTGGGCAAGACTTGATAGATTTATGGTAAATTCAGATTGGATGGCGAATATGCAACACACCAAGGTTGAACATGTTTTGCGAACCTATTCTAATCATGCCCCAATGCTTGTTTCATTTCCAATCACCGCAAGGAAAGGTATGTCGCCTTTTAGATTTCAAAGAATTGGTCCTCTAACCCTGATTTTTTGGGTTTTGTTTATAGAAACTAGAATATAGAATGTGAAGGAACCGGGAAGATGTATAAATTGGCTTATAAATTAAAGTGGATGAGGAATGGGCACAATATTTGGAATAAGGAGACTTTTGGCAACATTTTCTGTCAGATAAGGAGTTTGGAAGATGAGATCCAACAGTTAAAATACAGTTTGGGCAGGGATGAGAAATAAATGATAGCGTGAATTTGAATAAATGCCAGACGGAACTAAATTTAGCTTTGATGCGGGAAGAAGTTTATTAGAACCAAAAGTCATGATAAAAATAATTTAAAGAAGGTGACGCCTGTACAAAATTTTTCTTTGCTTCTGTTAAAACAAAACAAAAAAGATGGGCTATATAAAAAATAACGAGCATGAAGAGAATGGAGATCACAGATCAAAAAATCATCATCCAAGAGACGAACCATTTTTTCCAACTCCTCTTGACTACTTAAGGTTATCAGGAGGATCATGATATTATAGAATGCATCCCCCACTTGATTCAGCCAGAGGAGTGTGACATTATTATGCAGCTACCCAACTTAGAGGAGGTAAAAAACGCGTTTTTTGTATTTTGCAGGATAGTGTTCCTGGTCCTGACGGGTTCACTGCGGGGTTTTTTTAGTCATGTTGGGTGGTTATTGGCCAAGACATATGGCAAGATGCAGAAGAGTTTATTGAAGGTTGCACTCTGCCAGGTTCATTCACTGCAAATATTTGGCAGTCATCCCCAAAGTAGATAAGCCGAATCTCTTTTCCGAATTTTGGCCCATTAGCGTTTGCAACGTTGTGTACAAGGTCTTAAGTAAAATAATTTGTGAAAGGTTGGCAAATATTCTTCAAAAAATTATCTCATTGGAATAGGAGACTTTTGTAAAAGGTTGACTCAGGAATTTATGAGATCTATTGGTCAAAAGGTCATTGGGAATAACATCATTCTCAAGCTGGACATGGAAAAGGCATATGACTGAATTGAATGGGGTTACCTTCTGGCGGTATTGCACATATCTGGTTTCGATAACAAAATTTGTCTACCCATTTTCAATTGTATTGCTCATTGTGGGTTTTCGGTCCTACTCCATGGTAGATATGATGGACATTTTCTCTCGATTAGAGGCCTTAAAAAAGGAGATCCCCTATCTCTTCTTTTATTTGTTATTGTAGCAGAGGTTTTAAGCAAGGGACCAAAATGAGCTTTCCATAGGAGACAAATTGGTTATTATCACACTCCTAGGGCATGTACTCCGATTACCCATTTATTATATGTTGATTATTCTTTGGTGTTTTTGAATGGTAAGAAAGAGTCTGTAATCGGTAGCATAAACTTTCTAAAGAGATATTGTGTGGCATCTGGGGAGAAAATAAATGTTGAAAAGAGCTCGTTTATGCTTGATGAGAAAGTGCGGGAGGAAAGAGTGGTCGTAATCACACAATGGACTTGATATTGTTTCAAACCTTCTCCTTTTACAAACTTGGAAGTGCCTATTTAAGGTAAGTGCAAATTTTTTTTTTTAGACATTGGTAAATAAGATACAACAAAAAATACAGCGTTGGAAGGCAAAATTATTGTCTCCAGGGGGAAGACTCATTCTTATTAGGCATGTACTTTTATTGATGATTGTATATACCATAGAAGCTACGTGTGTGCTTGTGAAAGTCCGGAAAAATATTCAGAAGTTGATTGTGGATTTTTCTTGGGGGGGATCATGAAGGTAGAAATAAGCGAAAGTGGATTGCATGGGATAAACTCAGTTTTTCGACTGAGTAAGGTGGCTTAAGTGTACGTAGTCTTGAATATGTGATGAAAACTTTTCGTATTAAGGCTTTATGGTTTGGTGAACACAGATTCTCTGTGGGCCATTTTTATGAGAAAAAAATATTTAAAGACATGAATGCCCATTAGTCTTCAGGAAGCTCAAGTTGGGGCGTCTCATTTCCTGAAAGAATTAATGGAGTTCAAAATTTTCATGGTGAACCATTCTACTTAAAAGATCAATAAGGAGTATATTAGCTTCTTCAATGAACAATGGTTTCACGATGAGAATTTTCATCGTACGAGTTGGACAGAAACAGAAAATAAGTGGCCTTCCTTAAGGCAAATTCATAGAGAAAACTTTAGGTCTCTGGGTCCCATGCTGCAAAGAAAAGCCCAAGATATGTATAGCAGAAGATTAAGAGGGGGTGTTGGTAAAAAAGACGTCAGAATTTGGATTCCAAATAATGATGCTAAGTTTCCATAAGTTCAACCTGTGAAATTCTACGGAGTAGGGGCAGCTTGATGGGTCTTGGAAGTGGATATGGCAACCTTTGTTACCCCACAAAAATCTCTATTATTGTGTGAAAAATTATTAAAAGAGCTTTGCTGGTGGATGGAGAGATCAGAAGAATTGGTTTTCAATTAGCCTCTATGTGCAGTTATTGCAGAAGATTTGGGGATGAGACGACCAAACATCTTTTTTTGGAAGGCGAGTTGGCTAGAAGGGTGTGGGATCATTATGAACTAATTTTTTATATACATGTCCATAGACCTTTGGAAGTTCAACGTTTGGTTCCAGAAAGCAAACCCGTTGACCTTATTAGGTATTCTCATACATCTTCACCCCTTTATTTATTTTATGAGAAATTTGGATCCAAATAAGCAAAAAAATATATGAAAGTAAGGAATAGTCTGCAAACTATGTGATAATCAAAATATCATTGGATCAGTTGTGTCTATAAGTTCTTTATTCCTAAGAAAATAGAAATATTTGGTCATTTATTGCTCAGATTGGGTCTCCAAGAGAAGATGGTGATGGAGGCACCAATCCATGTAATTTATTGGAATTTTCCTCTAGATGGATGGTATGTCGTCAATGTGGACGGTTTTTCAAAGGAAAATATTGCGGTGGGTGGTTTTGTGATTAGGAATGATGATGGTAGTTTTGTGGCTGCCAAGCAATTTTTTTTGGCAAGGATAATAATGTGGTTGAAAATAGGGCTTTATTGGAGGGCTTGAGATATTGTAAGATGGAAGGCTTTGTCAAATGCATGATTCAAACGGATGCTAAGCTGGTTAAGCAATGGTTTTATCGGGAAGCAAGTATGATGTGGTTCCTTGATGACTAGTGGAGGGAAATAGGAAAAATAAGTAGATCAATGGTCTATCATTGCAATCATGATTTTTGGGAGACAAACTCAGTGGCAGATGCTTTGGCGAGGCTTGCCCAAGAAGAAAAGGACTCTCGTTCGTACACATGGGCGTCCTTTTTGAATCGGCCTAGATCCTTGCTCATTTTGGATAAAAATAAGACTGCATATGTGAGAAAGTCGAAATGAAACTGTTGTCTTATTTCTGTCTTATTTGCAGTCCGGTAGAGGACATGCATTTATTGGTGGAAAGCGTTCCCGAAATTGTGTAAAAGGATCTGTAACACTGTTTATTTTTCTGGAATAGAGCATTTGTCTCTGGCAGCATTAATTGCCCAGATGCTGATGCTTGCGGATGAATTGCTTTGATACATTGTTTTCAGTGAAAACAGATGGCAGGATGAGGTTATAGGGTGTTCCTTTGCTCGGGGACGGTGATAGCCAGGTGCTGGAACATGCTTATGTGTTGGTGTACAAGGCAAACTCTGTTTTTTAACTTAGTTGTTTGGCTTTGGCAATTTTCAGTGTGAGACGTTGATGCTGCTGTGACATTACAATTACAACAATTTTTATTGAACCTTTTGTTTTCTAACATTTTTAATTTTCTTGGTTGAGCTTTTCATGTATTGATTTTGTTCAAGAAGCATGTACTTTTACCAAATAGTTTTTCTTTTGGTTTGTAAGGGCTAGACATTATATTCACCATTTCGGTGTTTTAGGTATAACCCCTAGGTTTTGTTAGCTTATTTTCTCAGGTTAAGTCGTAATGTACCACCGATAGTTGTAAAATCTTTTGATCTAGCATCCCATAGCTGCCCCTCCCTCCTAGAGGTTTAATTTAAAGAAATAAAGAACTTAAATCCATATGAACCATATTGTTAGGTTTTAAATTACAATTTACTCACATAAATCAATGTTATATTATGAACTACTAGGGTGTGGACTATGTGCTTGAATATTTAGTATTTTATTTTAAAAATTCAATAATAAGTAAAAATTAAAATTTTACAAGTTTTGACTAAAGAATTCCGATGCAGTCGTTTTTCGCTCCCCACTCTTACCTAGTTCCTGCTGACCTGTTGACCTACACAAGTAGCACACGTGAGCCACATACCATCATGGGGTGGTCGATGGTACTCCGATGCTAAAGTCAGACAGGGCTCTGAGGAAGGTGTAATGCTGTAACAGGGAATTTGTAGTGTACCTTAGCTTACCAACCTCATGGCTTATTTATAGTGCAAAGAGTCTCGGTTTAACCAGGCCACCGTAGTCGGAGTTTAGGGAGGTGATCTTCATTGAGATCCCTCTCTAATTAGTAGTCTTGTTGTAGGAGGGAAGTTCCCTGTTAGCTCTCCGCCCCAAGATACATGGGAGATAGTTCCCAATCAAAGATCAATCCGTAGAAGGGAGTTTCTTTGTGTGGAAGATACTCTGGTGTTTGCTTCCTAGTAGGAAGCAGAGAACAACTGTAGTTGCCCGTCCGAAGTTGATCCCCGAGATACTCGCCTAAGGAGTACTTACGAGTATTGAGGACCGCTGTGAGATGTGTGGGCCTAGCATGCTATGAGAGTCCAGATCCGCCTGGCAGACTGAAGTCGAGCGGGCTTAAACCGCTTGGGTCGGATCAGTGTTGAGCTGATGATGGGACTTGTAGTTCCTCAAGATCATCATGACAAGTGTACGACTCAGGGGTGTGACCATTTTTATGTATTATCAGCTACTCCCCCTGAGTTAGTGGGTCGTCATATCGGTTCACTTTTCATCTCTTGAAGGAATATGCCGCTCATGATGATTGAGTCTAAATCGTTGCTTGAGCCGCATTACGCATTAATGGCATGTGCGTTGGTTAGACGGAAAAGAGGCGGGAAACCATCCTTTATTTAAGTCATCCGCAGTGCAAAGTCTGATTCTTCGACTTTGTTTGCTTTTGAAGATATTGTTCTGAAAAGATCGTTCGTTTTCTTCATGGATCAAAAAAACCTTCTTGATGATTCTATTTTTGCTAAGGCCTTGGAGTTTTTTTAAGACAGGTTATTGTCCGAGCCTGGTCTTGCTGAAATCCATACGAGTTTGGAATTCTTGAGGACTTGCCATTGTATCTCCTAACGGGCGACCAAACGCTCGTGTCACCTCCTGCCGGTTTCATCTGTTTACATCGTGGATGTTTCAAACTGGAATGCGTTTTCCGATCCTAGGCGTGATTTGGGAGTTCTTGGATCTCTTAGGGATTCCTTCGGCTCAGTTGGGGCCCAATGGATATAGGATCGTTCTCATGATTTTGCTCAGTGCTACAGAGGCCGATGTTGGCGTGACTCCGCGGATAATCCAGTTGTTGACCTCTCCCCGACTAAAGAGCAATGTTGTCTTTAAGATGAAGTCGCCGAAGTGCTTCTGTAATCTACCTGATGATTTCAAGTTTTGGTAGAAGTACTGCATCTTGGCTCCCGCAAATTTGAAGTATTTTCGGTGCAGGGGTCGTCCACTCGAGCCACAGTTCAAGCCGCTTCGTAAGTTCAACCATTGCGACTTTGATATGCTTTATAGTGGGCTGACTGAGCATTACTTGTGTTCCCTTGCAAGAAGGTTTCCTACTACTCCTCTTACTTTCAAGGAGCGAAATACCATGGAGACATTTTGTGTCATGCCGAAAAGAAAAGCGGTGGATGTCATAAGGGTTTCCAACTTCATCCATAGTAGGTTGTGGGACAACTGGTACGTCACCACCACTCTATATCGAGAGTCATGCATTAAGTTGGAAGATGGGGCCCCTTCCAGGAAGAGAAAGGCTTTGAGTCCAAAGCTTTTGTCCTGTCTGATGTGAAGGAGCAGTCTGTGACTCTTGCCTCCTTCGTGAGGAAGAGGTCTCGCGTTAGAACCAGTCCGTCTTCGGTATGAGCCGCTCCAGTGAGAGGAGCACGAGTTTGCCAGGTTTGTTGAAGCGGAGACTGATGTTTCCGTCTTGGAGAAAGATTACCCACGGCTGGTAGTAGTCATGGACTGGTGGAACCTTAGTGAAGTGCAGGTCGAGGCTCTGAATGACCGTCTGGTGTGGGTTGCAATAGCAGCTTACGCGGGTTCTAATTCGCATGGGACCATTGTTGTAGGAGGCTCTTGTGCAGATTCGCCCGAGGTGGTAGAATCTAATCGCCCTACTGTTGATTCGCCTGAAGGTGGCCGCAGTATTGGCCACTTTTCTTGTAAACCGCCACAGCTAAAAGTGTTGGAGGGTCCTTTGGATAATTCCCTCCTTCCTCTTCCTCCGGATCCTATTGAGCTGCCTCGCAATAAAGGGTCGACTGTTAATGACAAAGGGAAGGCCACAGAGGAGAGGATACGTTGGAAGGATGTATGGATAAGGGTATGAAGTACCTTATGTTGTGTATTTTTTACATGAGCCACGCGGCAGTTGCTGGAATAGAAGTCAAGGAGGCTCGTGAGAGAGTATATACCTTGGAGCGTGTCTTCTCGCACATGCAGCTGTTGTATTCTGATGCGGTCCGTGAAATTGAGCGACTTAAGAAGCAGACCAAGGAGAAGCGATTGGATCAGTCAACCGTGGTAGTTGAAGCTCAAAGGGCTCGTCTGGAAGACCTCGAACGTAATCTGATAGAGGCGATGTCCGAAAGGGACAGACTCAAGTAGGAGTTAGGTCGGATCCGCCAAGAAAATGAGGTTGCGCAGGATGCTGCAGTTAAGGCATGTTCTGAGCTGCAGTCTTTTGCTTAAGAGAGCACTTCGAAGGAAGCTATCTAGGCTGCTGAAAAGCAGTAATTAGAATCCGATGTGGAGTTCTACGCACGTGATGCAAGAAAGGCTGCTGAAAAGCAGTAATTAGAATCTGATGTGGAGTTCAAGCATGAGCTTAGTGCTGTGAAAAGCAGTCTGGCCACATAGCAGTCTCAAGTCGAATGCTAACTGGCAAGTCGGAGCAGTTGGAGCGTGAACTTGTTGACGCGAAGGTGCGAGAGGAAGAGCTTCTTCAGAAGCAAGGAAAGTGTGAGTTCCGCTGGGTTGTACATGGCCAGTTAGAGCTGTTGGCACTGATGAAGGAGGATCATCCGGAGTGGGATCTTGGCCGGTATAAGAAGATGTCATATGTTGATTTGTATGTTGCCTTTGCAACGTCGGATGAGGAAGACAATATGGGCCCTGATACACAGGTTGTGGCGCCTGTGGACTCTATCCCTACTCCATCTTCCACTAGCTTAGCTCTTTTTGTTTCTGTACCATCTTCTAATAGGGAGTAACCTTGGTGTGATTGTACCCCTTTTAGTTTAGACTGTTAGTGAAAACAGTTTTATCAGTACTGTGCTTGTTGTCTCTATTGTATGTTTTTTCTTTTGCCTTGTCATCATGCTTGGGCTGGTTGAGTCAATAGGATGCTTGATTAGTCTGTTTGCGATAGAGATCTTGACCGTTATGTATCGTGAATGACTCGGAATCGTTGTTGCGTAGCCATGTCCGATAGTGGGCATGTCGCGAACTGTTTAGCTGGGGGTTGCCCACGCTGTGTCTTGTTCCCGAGGTAAGCAATTTGAGGCTTATCCTGTTTGTCAAACCGGTCGGTCGCAGTTGATGCTAAGAGCGAGTTCCAATGGTTGAGTGCATGCGTAAGAGCGTTCTTGCCACGTCAGGCACCGTAAACTCGAGCCGGCATCCTAAATAGCTTTTATTTGGGCACTTGCCGTACGACCTTTGTATCGGCGCAAATGGCCTTCACAAATATTAGAATGTTAGTTCGTTTGAGCGTAAAGATGTTGATTCGGCTAGATCGATGTTTGGCGACTGGGTTGAAGAGCAGTGGTCCTGTGGTAAGCCATCGGGATCAGTGCAGGACTGACTAGGCTCCCGCCTTCTGAATCGTGTATGACTAAGTAAAGTGGGCTACTAATTAGCGGAGTAAAAGTTTGGCAACTAGGCTGAAGAGCAGTGTTCCTGTGGCAAGCCGTCGGAATCAGTTCAGTACTGACTAGGCTCCCACCTTTCGAATCGTGTAAGACCCAGTAAAGTAGGCTACGGATTTGAGGCTTAAAGGTTTAGCGACCAGGCTGAAAAGCAGTGATTTCGTTGCAAGCTGTCGAAATCAGTTCAGGATTGACTAGGCTCCCACCTTTCGAACAATCTAAACCCTCCCTGCGCGGTGGGGGCTTCAAATTCAGGAAAGGTTTGGCGACCAAACTGAAAAGCAGTGGTCCCGTGGCAAACCATTGGAATCAGTTCAGGACTGACTAAGCTCCCACCATCCAAATTATCTACACCTGAGTGCACCAAGCTACAAATTTGGGAGGGTTCGGCGGCCACACTGAAAAGAAGTGGTCCCTTGGAAAACCGTCGAAATCAGGTCGTGGTTGACTGGGTTCCCACCTTCTGGACTATCTACACCCTCGCAGCGCAGGCTACAAGTCTAGGTTTGGTGATTAGGCGACTACTCTAAAAAGTAGTGGTCTCGTGGCGAGCCATCAGAATCAGTTCGGGACTGACTAGGCTCCCACCTTCTAGACTATCTACATCCTCGCGGGGGGGGGGGGGGGGGGGGGCTACAAGTCCAAGTTTTGATCAGAAGCTTTCGTTTGCTAGTAGTCACCAACTAGGCTTACCTGATTTGGTTCGACGATCATTGGCTGCGAAGGGGGCAATGATCCCTGGTGAGTCATCGTAAGCAGACATGATTGCGCTAATTAGACTCCCACTTCCTAAATCGTCAATGCCCGTGCTAAGCGGGCTAGGTATCGGGATGAACCAGAAGCTGTCGTGATCACTCCATGCTTACTAAGCTTGCCTGGTTTGAATAGAAGTTCCGCCTAATAGGGGGCATGCGAACCTAATCCATCAACATGTTGCATGGAGTGGATGAAATTACCTTAAATCAGTTGATGATCTAAAGGTATAATTCGTATGTCAGGGTTGACTAGGATCTCTAGCGTTATGCCAAGCACATGACAGAGTGCAGTTTGAATTATAGGCTGAGCCCATGGGTCCGCAGAGGAGGGGCTAGGGATTTCTGCAAGATGCGTTGCTTGTACGGCGTAGATTGGACAGTGCCACACATACGACGTAAGCTGCGTGATGGTTGAGTATCGGTTACTCCCCCTCAATTGATGGGGTTGCGTGATGTCGTCTTTGCAGTTTCCTTAATGTCCGCTTGGTGAACCATCATATCTATATAACGGTGTTTTCCAATCGTTGTAAACACTATCTTTCGAAGAGCTTATCTTTTGAAATGTTTTCCCTTGAAGAAGTTGTTTTTGGATTTCCGAAGGCTGAGGAAAATGCTTTGGATTTTTCAAAGGCTGACTTTGATTCTGTCTCTGGAGTTTCCGAATGTTCTGACATTTGCGCCGACCAGGCAGAGATAGTTGTTGTTATGCGGGGTCACCTGATATGGGTGGGCACGTAGTTGATCCGCTGAGGTCTCATAATTTCTTCTCATTTCGAGGAGAAGTAGAACCGATTTCCTACCAAGGGAAATGCCTTGGTGTTACACCGTATAACTTGTGTCTTTGTGTGCTCGGATCCTGCTGCTAGCTGATGACTGATCGAAGTGTTGGTTGATGTGTAGTGTCTTCGGCCATGGTAGCTCTCAGCCACACCTGCCACATGATATGGGAAAAGTGGTATCTCTTGATAGCATTATGAGACAGCAACTGCGTCGTTGCTTGTGGCCATCCTCATCTGCCTTCTTCTAACCTGTTTGAGGAATTCGGAAAGGGGTCGGATGTCTCTTGAGGAAATCTGTAGCTTGTTGTGAGGTCTACAATGTTGTAGTACGAGACTTTTCTGGAGTGATTTGTCAGAGCAATCTGACTGCTCAGTCCTTTCAATCCCCTCACACACTTCGTTGTTGTCTTCGAAAGGGTCGAGCAACTTTTACTTTTATTTTTATTTTATTTTATTTTTTTCCATTGCTATCACTTGCAGATTGCTTTCATCGGAGGGTTTGCAAATCTTCAGCAGACGTTGTCCATAGCAAAATTTTCTAAGTGATTATTTTACTTTAGTTCACATTGTATTCAGACACTTATAGTGATCAGTCTTTGTATCCGCCTCAAGGCGTTCACAATATGTAGCCTTTTGTATCCGCCTCAAGGTGCTTGTTGTTTTATCTTTCCAATAATCAATAGAGTTTGTTTTTTGTAATTCTTTTTTTATTTCTTAAATGATTGCGAATCACATAAGCTTTTTAAGAACTAAAACTCAATATTGACTAAGGAAAGGGAAACAAACAATTTAAAGCAAACTAACTGTTTACGGAGAGAATTCAATCATGGCCTTGAAGTGAATTTGGGTTGCTCTCGCGGATCATTTAGTAGAATGTCGAGCCGTTACATAGGTCACTGAAGAGTAAACCTTGCAGAGGGGCGGATCTCTGCACCGACGGAATGTCGGGGCGAATGTTCCTGCTTGCCATGGCCTTTATGACTCGCTAGGCGGAAAAGTTGATTTCTCCTATACTGCTTGAAAATGATGTCTCTACCATCTTTTGGCCCTACACTGGTTCAGGCTGCTCTCCATGATGTAGCTAAATTTGGGAACATTCAATTTGTTTCAATGCGGCATAGTGGCAGCCTCGTGCCATAGGTTATTTTCCACGTATTGTTCCTTCCGAGTGGTTAGCAGTATAACACACTGGGGAAGGGCGGAGACCAATGCTTCCATCTGGTGGAGCCATGGTCTTCCCAGGATGAGATTGTAGGATGATGGTGCATCTACCACCATGAAGTCCAGAAATAGGACCTTCCCGAGCTGCAGCTCTCCTACTACCGTAGCCAATCTTATCTTTCCAATGGGGAAGCACTTCTCCCCGCTGAATTCGATCAGTGGGTGTTCTTAAGACATCAATTTTTCCTCCTTTAGGTCCATGTTGTGGAACGCATTGTAGAACAAAACGTTAAGAGAACTTTCTGTGTCAACCAAAACTCTATTTACTTCCCACCTTGCTATGGAGACCAAGATGACTAAGGCGTCGTTATGTGGCGCCCGATCTCCTTCGAGATCCTTGTCCATAAAGTTCAAGGTGGGAATGCAGCTCTGGACCCTTGAGTGGCAAGTGTGCCTGTCCTCATCCACGGATTGTGTCCACATATCCAGGAGTGTCTGTTTGTTGGACCTGTATGACTGGCTTTCATTCGGTCCGACTCCATGAAGGGCGTATATTATCCCTAGAGTCTCCTTTTCTATTTCTTTAACTTACTCCCCCTTGTCCTTTGTTTGTTCTGTCGGCTTCTCAAACTGTAGGAACTCTTTCAGTTTACCTTTGCGGATCCAATACTCAACTTCGAACCCAGATTCTTGTAGTTATTGGTGTTGTGGCCATTGTCATTGTGGTACGTGCAGTACTTGCCATTGTCGCGCTTGGTGGGGTTTTTGCGTGTCTTTGGGGGCCACTTTAGATCCTCCCAGTTTTTCATTGATTTTAGTACACCAACAGGTTAGCGTTTAGGGGTGTCACCGCTCTGGATCCAACGTAGTTGGATGATTTATCTGATCTGAACCGAACTGGGTCTGGCCTATGGTTACCGCGCTTCTTCTTGCTTCATTCCTCATTCGCGGGTTTCTTTCCCTCTTTAAGGCCTACAATGAAGGCTGTCACAGTTGTATCGTTGCTACACTCGTCGATGAGGGTCAGCTCATTGTTGAAGCGCGTCACATAATCTCGAAATGTCTCGCCGGACCTCTGCCTCAAGGAGAGTGTAGTGCTGGCCTATTTGGAAGCGCTGAATTTCGCAAAACGCGTCAAGAATTCCATTGCCATCATTTTGAAAGAGTCGATGGTCTTCGGCAGAAGGTTGTGGAACCACGTCATCATTTTTTTAGGGCCATTACGTGCTATTAATGGCGCAGATGATCGAATAAATTGGTGGTCCCGTCGTAGGAGTCGTGCTTCGGGGGAGTTAACTTCCTTGGAAGGGCCTCGTTCACGATTCTATCCACGAATGGTGGGACGGAGAGGTTGTACAGTACGTCCGGGTCATGCGCTCCTCTGTGGAGGGGGTTCCCAGGGCTGAGCCTCTTTGTCCTGATGTTGAACTTAATGTTAGCCACGCAGCCTCCTTTAGTCAAATAAGAACTGGTGGGAGCTTGGATTTCTTGTGCTTTCCGGTAGAGGGCATGAATTTATTGGTGGACAACATTCTCGGATTTGTGTAAAAGGATCTGTAACACTATGTTTATTCTGGAACAAAGCATTTGTCTCTGGCAGCATTGGTTGCCAAGATGTTGTTGCTTGCGGATGCATTATTTTGACACTGTTTTTTCAGTGAAAACAAATGGCGGGATGAGGTTATAGGGTGCTGCTTTGCTCGGGGACGTAGATAGCCAGGTGCTGGAACATGCTTATGTGTCGGTGTACAGGGCAGACTTTGTTTTTTAACTAAGTTGTTTGGCTTTGGCAATTTTCAGTGTGGGATGATGATGCTACTGTGACATTACAATTGCAGCAGTTTTTATTGAACCTTCAAGGTTTAATGCATGGAGAGTTTCTTGGTTGAGCTTTTCATTTATTGATTTTGTTCAAGAAGCATGTACTTTTACCAAGTAGTTTTTCTTTTGGTTTGTAAGGGTTAGACCTTATATTCACTATTTTGGTGTTTTAGGTCTAGCCCCTAGGTTTTGTTAGTTTATTTTCTCAAGTTAAGTCGCAATGTATCCCCTACAGTTGTAACATCTTTTGATCTAATAATTAAAGTCTGACATCCCATAGCTGCCCTTCCTTCTTGGAGGTTTAAATAAAAAATTAACAAATAAGTAAAAAAACTTAAATCCATATGAACCATATTGTTGGGTTTTAAATTACAATTTATTCACATAAACCAATGTTATATTATGAGCTACTACGGTGTGGACTATGTGCTCGTGTGTTTAGCATTTTATTCTAAGAAATCAATAATAAGTAAAAATTAAAATTTTACGAGTTTTGACTAAAGAGTTTTGATGTAGTCGTTTTTCGCTCCCTGCTCTGACCCAGTTCCTACTGACTTGTTGACCTGCACAAATAGCACACGTGAGCCACAGACCACCGTAGGGTGGCCGATGGCACTCTGATGCTAAAGTCAGATAAGACTCTGAGGAAGGTAAAATGTTGTAACAAGGAATTTGTAGCGTACCTTAACTTACCAACCTCATGTCTTATTTATAGTGCAAGAAGCTCTGGTATAACTAGGCCATCGTAGGTGTAGTTTAGGGAGGAGATCTTCGTGGAAATCCCTCTCTAATTAGGAGTCGTGCTATAGGAGAGAAGTTCCATGTTAGCTTACATGGGAGATAGTTTCCAATCCAAGAGCAATCTGTAGAAGGGAGTTTCCCTATGTGGAAGATACTCTGGTGTGTGCTTCCTAGTTGGAAGTAGAGAGCAGCTGCAGTTGCCCGTCCAAAGTTGATCCTCGAGATACTTGCCTAAAGAGGGCTTACGGGTATTGAGAACAATATTGCGACGTGTGGGCCTAGTGTGCTGTGAGAGTCCAGGTCTGCCTGGCGGACTGAAGTCGAGCGGGCTTAAACCGCTTTGACCGGATTAGTGTTGGGTTGAAGTTGGGCATGTAGTTCCTCGAAATCATCATGACATGTGTACGGCTCAGGGATGTGACCATTTTTATGTATCATCAGCTACTCCCCCCGAGTTAGTGCGCCGTCACATTTGTCCGCTAAGTCATCTCTTCAAGGGATCCGCTCATGATGATTGAGTTTGAATCGTTGATTGAGCCGCACGCCGCATTAATGGCACGAGCGATGGTTCGGCAAAAAATAGGCGGGAAATCAACCTCTATTTAGGTCATCCGCAGTGCAGAGTCTGATTCTTTTACTATGTTTGCTTTCGAAGATGTTTTTCTGAAAATATCGTTCTTCTTCATGGCTCAAGAAAATCTTCTTGATGATGCTGTTTTGGCTGAGACCCTGGAGTTTTTTTAAGACGGGTTGTTGTCCGAGCCTGGTCTTGCAGAAATCTGTATGAAGTTTGGAGTTCCTGAGGACCTGCCATTGTATCTCCTAACGGGCGACCAAACGCCAGTGTCACCTCCTATCGGTTTCATCTATTTACATCGTGGGATGCTTCAAACTGGAGTGCGTTTTCTGGTCTTGGGCATGATTTGGGACTTCTTGGATCTCTTAGGGATTCCTCCAACTCAATTGGAGCCCAATGGATATATCATTCTCATGATTTTGCTCACTACAAAAGACGTCGTTGTTGGCTTGAACCGCGGGTGATCCAGTTGCCGACCTTTCCCCGGCTGAAGAGCAATGTTGTCTGTAAGATGAACTCGCCGAAGTGCTTCTATAAACTGCCTGATGATTTCAAGTTCTGACAGAAATACCGCTTCTTGGCTCCCGCAGATTCGAAGTATTTTCGGTGCAAGGGTCGTCCGCTCGAGCGACAGTCCAAGCCGTTTCGTAAGTTCAACACTTTTCTATCGACTTTGA
This sequence comes from Berberis vulgaris, assembly GCA_963556465.1. NCBI lineage: Eukaryota > Viridiplantae > Streptophyta > Magnoliopsida > Ranunculales > Berberidaceae > Berberis > Berberis vulgaris. The sequence continues at coordinate 26,974,051 of OY747130.1, read as the reverse complement.
TATGCTTGATAGTGGGTTGACTGATCATTACTTGTGTTCCCTTGCAGGAAGGTTTTCTACTACTTCTCTTACTCTGGAGGGGCGAATTACCATGGAGACGTTCCGTGTCTTGCCGAAAAGAAAGGTGGTCGATGTCATAAGGCTTTCCTATTTCATCTGTAATGGGTTGTGGGACAACGATTACATCTTCCCCACTCTATATCGAGAGTCGCGCATTAAGCTGGAAGATGAAGCCCCTTCCAGGAATAGTAAGGCTACTGAGTCCAAAGCTTTTGTCCTGTCTGATGTGGAGGAGTCATCTGACACTCTTGCCTCCTTCGTGAGGAAGAGGTATCGCAATAGAACCGGTCCGTTTTCAACACGAGAAGCTCCAGTGAAAGAGAAGCGCAAGTCTACCAGGCATGTTGAGGCGGAGACAGACGTTTTCGTCTTGGAGAAAGATTACATGCAGTTGGCAAAAGTCATGGACAGGTCGAAACTTAGTGATGCGCATGTCGAGGCTCTGAATGACCATTTGGTGCGGGTTGCAATGCCAGCTTCCGCTGGTGCTTATTCGGGTGGGACCATTGTTGTAGGAAGCTCCATTGAAGATTCGCCCAAGGTGGTAGAATCTGATTGCCTTACCGTTGATTCGCCTAAAGGTGACCGCATTACCAGCTACGTCTCTTGTAATCCGCATTGTTCACCTTCTCGTTCTAGGCCACAACTAAAAGTATTGGACGGTTATTTGGATAATTCGCTCCCTTTTCTTCCTCCAGATTCTATTGAGCCGCCTCGCAATTAAGGATTGGTTGTTAATGACAAAGGGAAGACCACGGAAGAGAGTTTGAGGACGGTGATGACCGTGAAGGGCAGCACTGGCGTAATCCATGATTCGGGGAAGCTTCATTGTGGTGCACAGATAAACCTGTTCGTACTTGACTTGGTAAAGATGAGATCACACTTCTAGCACCGAGAGGTGGACATATAGTATGCTTCGATGAAGAAAATAAGCAAGTGTTACAGCTAGTTGATGGATCATGCTCTTAAACCCGAAGAGGATACATTGGAAGGATGTATGGATAATGGTCTGAAGTACCTTATGCTGGTATGACTCACATGAGCCACGCAGCCGTTGCTGGAACAAAAGCCGAGGTGGCTCATGAGAGAATACATACTTCAGAGGGCTCGTCTGGAGGACTTCGAGCGTAATCTGATAGAGGCGGTGTCCCAAAGGGACAGACTCAGGCAAGAGTTAGGCCGGATCCGTCGAGAAATCAAGGTTGCACAAGATGTTGCAGCTAAGGTGTGTAATGAGCTGCAATCTTTTGCTAAAGAGAGCGCTTCGAAGGAAGCTGACTAGGCTGCTGAGAAGCAGCGATTGGAATTCGATGTGGATTTCTACTCCCGTGAGGCGTGAAAGGCTGAGGACAAGCTCGAATTTGGGTGGCATGAGCTTATTTTTGTGAAGAGCAGTCTGGCCATCGAGCAGTCTCAGGTCGACAAGCTGACTGGCAAGTTGGAGCTGTTGAAGAGAAAACTTGTTGATGCGAATGTGAGAGATGAAAAGCTTATTCAGGAGCAAGGCAAGTGTGAGTTCCGCTGGGTTTTACATAGTCGGCTGGAGCTGTGGGCACTGATGAAGGAGGAGCAACCAGAGTGGGATCTTGGCCAGTATAAGAAGCTGTCATATGTTGATTTGTCTGTTGCTTTTGCATCGTCGGAAGAGGAAGACAATGTGGGCCCTTATACAAAGGTCGCGGCGCGTGTGGACACTATCCCTACTCCATATCCCACAAGGCTTAGCTTTTTTTGTTTCTCTACCTTATCCTGATAGGGAGTAACCTTGCTGTGATTGTACCCCTATTCGTTTTGATTGTTAATGAAAACAATTTTATCAGTATTGTGCTTGTTGTCTCTATTTTATGTTTTTTCTTTTGCCTTGTCGGCATGCATTGGCTGGTTGAGTCAATAGGACGCTTGACTGGTCTGCCTGCGATATAGAACTTGACCCATGTGTATTGTGAACGACTCAAGGTCATTGTTGCGTAGCCATGTCCAATAATGGGCATGTCGCGAACAGTTTAGCTGGGGGTTGCCTGCGCTGTGTCTTGTTCCCAAGGTAAGCTGCTTGAGGCTTATCCTGTTTGTTCGACCGGTTAGATGTAGTTGATGCTAAGAGCAAGTTGCAATGGCGGAGCGCATGTGTCAAAGAGTTGTTGTCGAGTCAGGCACCGTAAGCTCGGGCTGGCATTCTAAATAGCTTTTATCTGGGCACTGGCCATATGACTTTTGTATCGGCGCAAATGGCCTTCGAGAATATTAAAATGTCACTCCGTTTGAGCGTGAAGACGTTGATTAAGCTAGATTCATGTTTGGCGACCAGGCTGAAGAGCAGTGGTCCCACGGCAAGCCGTCATGATCAGTGCAAGACAGACTAGGCTCCCACCTTTCGAATCGTGTATGACCAAGTAAACTGGGCTACGGATTTGGGGAGTAAAAGTTTGGATAACATGCTGAAGAGAGGTGGTCCCGTGGCAAGCCGTCAAAATCAGTTCAGGACTAACTAGGATCCCCACCTTTTGAATCGTTTATGACCTAGTAAAGTGGGCTACAGATTCAGGGCGCAAAGGTTTGGTGACTAGGCTGAAAAGCAGTGGTCCTATGGCAGGCAGTCGGAATTAGTTAAAGACTGACTAGGCTCCCACCTTTCGAACCATCTACACCCTCCCCGCGCGGTGGGGGCTACGAATTCAAGAAAGGTTTGGCGACCAGGCTGAAAAGCAGTGGTTCCGTTCCAAGCCATAAAAATCAGTTCAGGACTTACTAGGCTCCCACCATCCAAATTATCTACACTTGAGTGCACCTAGCTATAAATTTGGGAGGGTTTGGCAGCCACCAAGAAAAGCAGTGGTCCTGTGGCGAACGGTCAGAATCAGGTCATGGCTAATTGCGTTCCCACCTTCTGGACTATCTACATCCTCGCAACGCGGGCTACAAGTCTAGGTTTGGTGATTTGGCGGCCACGCTGAAAAGCAGTGATCCCGTGGCGAGCCATCGGAATAAGTTCGGGACTGACTAAGCTCCCACCTTCTAAACTATCTACACCCTCGCGGTGGGGGCTACAAGTCCAGGTTTTGATCAGAAGCTAGGCTTACATGATTAGGTTTGGTGATCATTGACCGCGTGGGGTCAATGATCCCAGGCGAGTCGTTGTCACAAGGTGTGACAACACTGATTAGATTCCCACTTCCTAAACCGTCAATGCTCGTGCTACCAACTTTATTCGTAGTGGGCTATGGGACAACTGGTATGAGGCCCCCACTATTTACCGATCATGGCGAGTTAAGTCCGAAGGTGGCGCTCTTCTAGAAAAAGGAAAGCCATCGGAGTTAAGGCTCCTGTTTTGTCTGACACGGAGGGGATTTTTGAGACACTTGCCTCCCTTGTAGATTCGAAGAAGTCCCATTTTAGGACTGGGTCATCTTCCAAATGATCTGCTCCAGTCAGTGAGGGGCGTGAGCCTGATCGGCCTGCTAGGATGGAGGCCAAAGTGTCCGGCTGGGAGAGGGACCACATGCGATTAGTAGGAGTTGAAGATTCATCAAATCTTAGTGTTGTGCAGGTAGAAGATCTAAGCAGGAAGCTGATGTTGGTTGTTGTGAAGGCTTCTACTGGTGTTGATCCGTCCGGGACCGTTTTGCTAGAGGATCGTGATGAGGATTTTCCTTAGATTCTGGAGTTCAATCGTCCAACTGGTGGGTTGTCTGATAGTGGTCGTGGTGACACAAGCCAAGTTTCTCATAGTCTGCATTGTTCCCCATATCGTCCCACGCCGCATCTCAGGGTGATGAAGGGTACGTCGGACAACTCTCTTCCATCTCTTCCTTCGACTTTCGCTAAGCCATCTCGCAATAAAGGGTTGGTTGTTGGTGACAAATGAAAGGCTGCAAAGTAGGGTTTCGGAGCACTGGCGACTACGAAGGGTGGTGCTGGTGCAATTCCTCATCCGAGAAAGCTCCACCCAGATGCGCGGATAAGTCTATTTGCCCCGGACGTAGTGAACATGAGCAATCAGACCTGACACCAGGAGGTTGATGTGGATTATGATTTGAGGAAGCATATAAGCAGGCATCAAAGCTGGCTGATGGATCACGCTCCAAAACACGAGGAGGATACGCTAGAATGGCGTATGGATAAGTGTTTAAAATACCTTATGCTGGGAATGTCTCACTTGAGCCTGGTGGCCATCAATGGAACAGAAGTAAAGGCGGCTAGTGAGAGAGTGTATACCATGGAGTGTGTCTTCTCGAACGTACAGAGGCTGTACTCAGATGCACTTTTTGAAATTGAGCTGCTGGTGAGATGAGGCTGGAACAGTCAGCCGTTGTGGCTGAGTCTCAGAGGGTTTGTCTGGAAGCCTTTGAGTCTGATTTAGCAAAGGTGGTCTCTGCGAGTGACAAATTCAAGCATGAGTTGGATCTGACTGTCCGCGACTTGGAGGATGTGGCAGGAAGTTGTGGCTAAGGCACGTTTTGAATTTGGTCTCTGGCTCAGGAGAATGTCTTGATTGGGTTGTTTAGAGACAGCAGTTGGAGCCCGATATGGAGTTCAGTGTTTTGGAGTCGAGGAAGGCCGAGGACTAGCTTAAATTGGAGAAACATGAGCTCAGTGTTGTAAAGAGTAGTCTGACTATGGAGCAATTTCAAGTCGATGCGCTGCAGACAAGCTAGAGTTGTTGGAGTGTGAACTTGCTAAAGCGAAGGCGCGCGAGGAAGTGCTTTTCTAGGAACAAGACAAGTGTGAATTTCGTTGGGTTGTACATAGTAAATTGGAGCTCCTGGCGCTGATGAAGGAGGAACATCTGGAATGGCACCTTGATCACTATAAAAAGATGTCATATATTGACATATCAGTGGTTTTTGCATCATCAGATAAAGATGGTGGTCCAGATCATGATGCTCAGATTACAGCGTATGGACGCAACTCCTACTTCCTCTTCCGTTAAGCTTAGCTCTTCTATTTCTATGCCCTTTCCTAATGAAGAATAGACATTGTACACTTGTACCATTTTCGTTTCAACTGTTATTGATAACATATTTATTTTGAGTATGTTCTGTACTCGTTTTATGCTCCGTTTCCCTATAGGAAATCAAGTGGTTTGTCTGCTGTCGAGAGTTTGACCATTTGTGTTGTGAGTGATTCAGAGTCACTGTTGCTTAGTTACATCCAATAATGGGCGTTTCACGGATGGTTTAGAAGCAGGCTATGCTGCACTGCTTTAGCCCATCCTTAAGGTAAGCCACTAGTGGCGTGTTTCACCTACTTGACTGTCGGTCGTGGTCAGCTGACATGATTGAACTGTGATAATCGATCTCATGCATTGTCTTTGAGCTAGAGCGTTTGTCCCAAGTCAGGTTTTGCAAACTCGGATTGGCATTCTATGTAGCACTCATTCGTGTCTTCGGGATGATTTATAGGTCGGCATGAGTGGCCTTTGCCTTTGGTGGTAATAGAATGTCAGCCCATGTGAGCGTGAAGACGCTGCTTGAGCTATGATTTATCTCTGCCACCACTGTTTCAAAAGAGAGCGGTGATCATGTGGCGAGCCATGTAGGGCTCCCACCTTCAGAATCATCTATGTCCGAGCAGAGAGGACTATAGGTTCGGGGAACGTGGATTCGGCTATCATGGCATGTTGAAGACCGATGATCTCGTGGCGAGTTGTCGACATCAATTCTGGACTGACTAGGCTCCGACTTTTCAAACCATCTACACCCGCACGTAGCGGGCTACAAGTTTGAGACGAGGGGATTCGATGACCATGGTCTGTTGAAGAGCAGTGGTAAGCCGTCAGAATCAGTTTGGGACCGACTAGGCTCCCACCTTCCAAATCATCTACACTCATGCGTATCGAGCTACAAATTTGGGAGTTTTCGGCAACCATGGTCTGTAGAAGAGCAATGGTCTCGTGGCAAGCCGTCAAAATCAGTTCGGGACCGACTAGGCTACCAACTTCCAAACCATCTACACTCAAGCAGGGGGGCTACAAGTTTGGGAGTTTTTGACAACCATGGTCTGTGAAAAAGCAATGTTCCCATGGAAAGCCGTCGGAATCAGTTCGGGACTAACTTTGCTCCCATGTTCCAAACCATCTACACCTGCACAGTGGGAGTTATAAGCCTGGGGTTCACTACACCAAAAGGCCGTTTTAGCTACACGTAGATGCCCACGGTTCTTAGCCGTGGGTTCATTTGCCACGGCTAATAACCGTGGCTATAATGGCCAACGGGCTAAAACCGTGGGCACAAACGTGTTTTGAACTGCCAACGGCTTAAAACCGTTGCAATAATCACCACCCCATGGCCACGGTTTAAAACCGTGGGTTCATTTGCCACAGCTAAAAACCGTGGCTATAATAGCCAACGGGCTAAAACCGTGGGCACAAACGTGTTTTGAATTGCCAACGGTTTAAAACCGTGGCTAAACACATGTGTTTTGCACGTGCGTATGTGTGGAGAGAGTTTCGCGCTCTGGCTCCAAAATTTTCGCGCTTTAAATTTGGCGAAAAAAATTATATGCTTCAAACTCTTCTATCATACGAGATCTCAAGTGACCGAACAGTCGAGTAGTTCTGAACAACAAAGTAGGTTTTTGATAATTTAGGCAAAATTTGACACAGATGGTTTTGTGAATTGTCAGATCTAGGGCTTGTTCTGGTTTTCAAACTCTGGGTAAGTCGAAATTTCGAAACTTGTTCATTGTTTAATGAGATTTTTTTATGATGGTGTTCTGTTTTGGTGAAATCTGACTTGAAAGCTATCCTAATTTCAGATCTAAGCGTTTGGGGGATGAAAGTTGAGACCAACTTTTCATTCAACTTGTTTTCAAGCTAAGGTGAGTAGGAATTCAATGTACCCATTTGATTTAGGGTTTAAATTTTGTGTTTTTTTGACATGGTGTTTATATTTGTTTGAATTTTGTAGATATGCTTTTCATTGATTGTGTGTTAGTAATCTTAACATGTATAGTTTGATGCCCGTACCCAAACTCACAAGATTTGCCTCCCTCCCTGAAACACCTTCCATTCCCACAACCGCGCTGCTTCTGTTCTGCATCCATCCGATAGGTATAAATGGATTGCTTGAATTGGAGGATACAAAACGAGATTGACAATATATTGTCGGTGAGCATTTTCAAGGAAACCTTCTAATAGAAAAAATACGCTCAAGAAGATAGAAAAAATATGCTCATTTCTTAGAATAAACTATTTCAGACTAACCATTGAACAGATGCATAAGCATGCTGTTCTTCCTTCCCCAAGTCTAAACCATCTTTTTTATTTGTTATGGTTTTATGTTCAATAAAAGTTTGGTTGTTCAACGCTAGCAGATAAGGGATCAAGTAATCGGCATCATCTAATATTACTACTCTTTTTATACAGAAACCCATAGTTCCCCCTGATTTATACAGAGCTGTGCGTGATTCACAACTAATAGGATTATCGGGTTACTCAAAACAGGTCAGCTCTCATCCTCATGTTTGTACTTTTAGGGGTTATTTTGGCATATTTCTGCTTCGTCCAGCCTATTTATTTTATTGCATTTGCAGCAGACTTAGAATCTTAGATGACTATCTAAGATAGCAATTGCTTCATGTTCCTTTTAAAGCTTATTTGTTTGACTGTTTCCTTCTCTTTTCTTTTAGATATCATTCATTAGATAGCAATTTTAAATCATTCTTCTAGATGAAGATGACTTTTTTCTCGATTTTTCATTCTTCTAGTACACGTGTTTCCCATTATCTTATCATGTCTAGGCAAATAACTTTGGCATCAATGGAAGTATGTATCCCAATGTGTCAATAGCTTTGGCATCAACATAAATATTTATCAAGAAGTTAATTTTTAATTTGATTTTGCATATACTTGGCTAAAAATAGGATTTGGAACTCAAAATTGGATCAGAGATTAAAATATCTCATAGTTAAACAAAAAGAATCATTTGGGTTTGTTATTCTTCTCGAGCATAGCAGTCTTAGATAAATGTGGCTCTATATGTTAACTAGAGCAATTTGAAATACGTGTCTGGTATATTCTGTTTGAAGCCTTTTGGTTTAGCTTTTAGCGGTTATATTTCATCTAGGCTTCTACTTTACTCTCATACTCCTGCTAAATCATTCTTATTGTGTTTCAATGGAAAGAGAATAGGCAAATGCTCCTAAAATTAAGTTTTTCTTTTCTCTTTTTTGACAGGGTCTTCCCGTATTTGCTATTGGTGTGGGACAAAGCACATTCGACAAAGCTTCGGTAAGAATTATTGTCTTAACATGTTCCTTCATGTAGATCTCCACCTAATTTGAGAAGTGAGCCTTAGATGATTGTTGGTATGATTTCCTTTCTAGGTACACTATTATGTCCAGTCACACATCCAAATTAATGAATACAGAGATCGCGTTGTTTTGGTGAGTATAATGTCTACAAGTGCATACTCTTGGTGAGTATAATGTCTTAACTAATATCTGCTTCTTCAGCCTAATGCAACCAAAAAATATGGGCGGCATATTGGCACTTGTGTGAAGGTTCTGGATATGACTGGCCTAAAGCTTTCAGCTCTGACCTTAATAAAGGTATATTCAAGTGTTTCAATTTTCAGCTGTGTCAGAGCTTACAAAGCTCGCTTCAACAAAAAGAATAGCTCCTGGTGATTTCAGTGAAGTTGGTCGAATTCTTAAGAAGGTATGAACTTTTCTCATTTAGTTTAGACCCTATGTCACACATAAGGTACCTTTTTTGTGTTATGTTATTGTTGTTGTTTGTCTCTGTTTATTCTTCTTATTTTAGAGAGTAGCTGTAGGGTTTTACTGTATATCGATGTATAAGTAATGAGCAACATATATATATGAATGGATTCATCAAAATTCCTACTAAGACACCGTTGACGTGATTAGGAAATTTAAAATCCATTAAATTTGTGTATAGATAATCCCGTCTCCATAACCTCCCTCCAAAATCAACCGCTTTGGAAATTTCTAACTTCATTAATTTAGGTATACCTTTTTGCTTGCAGCTTATTATGGATGTGAACATAGCTGTTGCAGTTGAAGCTAGACAAGCTATTGGGAATCTTGCTAGGGGACTGAGAAATCATTTTTCTGGAGGCTCACGGTTTCTCTTACCAGTTTTGCTTATAAGTAAAGTGAAACATGCTCTATTACTATGTAATAGGAGGAACAAGTGTGTATGCTAGTAATAACAATGCTTCGGAGAGCTCCCATCCAGAAGAAGGTAGTTTGCTTTTCATATTACCTTTATATGTGTATGCTAATTGGTATTTCAAGTGTGGATCCAGTTGGCATTTTCATAAATCTGTTATTCGTATACGACTTTGTTTTTCTAGTACTTTGACTTACTATATTCTAATAAGTTGTTTCACATTTCAAACAGCTGAAGGTCATTCAATCTATATCCAGAGTTTGCCTCTTACTGTAACTGTTGCACAGGTTGAGAAGGAGTTCAATGAATTCGGGGATATCAAGCCAAATGGTGTACAAGTCAGAAGTAACAAGGTATTATTTACTTTTAGCTCCATAATATTCTCTCCAGGCTTACATTTCCCTATGATGGCATTTATTCTGTGTTACTATCTGCACATCAACAGGGTTTCTGCTTTGGATTTGTTGAGTATGAATCGATCTCCTCTATGGAAAAAGTTCTCTCGGAACAAAACTATGAATTTTATGTTACTTAAATTGGATGTCAACATGTTGCTTGTCAGTTTGACCTTGCAGTACTGTGTCATATAATTCTTAGAGTTGTGTAAGTGACCAGTCTTCAACTGATCTCTTTGCCTCCATAGTCTAGTGTTTTCAAATGCTGATGTTTGGTGTTCTGTGTTGCTTTTCTGAGCTTAGTTATTGATCTTGTACTCAAATAGAAATCCACTTAGAGAAGGGCAGGTCACAAGGTTGGTTTCTTGGCTCTCATGTCCCTACTCAAGTACTGCTATGAAATGGGGTTGAAGTATGTGACAATGTCACCATTGACAATTTCAGACGGCGACCTGATGAAGTTCAGTATGTTATGGATCTAATGGAGAAGATCTAATGGAGAAGAAACTTATGGCTCCACCCCCACCCACAAAGCCATCAGCCAAGGAAATGAAAAGCAATTAAAGACATGGAGGGCCACAGAGAACATCCCATCTTTTTCATCTCTAAGAATCTTTTATGTCCTTGAGACCTATACCCCTAAGAATGTAAATCAACAACCTCCACCAATCTTGTGTTCTTTTTACAAGTTCTTAGGTGAAAAGTTCACTCCATTGCACTCTCCACGCCTCTCATTTCACACCAGCACACTCACCATATATACTCTTGTAAAAATCGATCAACTCTGAATTTGTTGTACTTCTCTGGGCTGATTTTTGTTTCGTATTTTTCTCACCAGATATTATAATCTTGCTCATGCTGTGAATGAGAAGGTCATTAGACAACCTTCCATGCTACGTGCTGGGACTTTGCGAGATTATCAGCTTGTGGGTTGCAACCTCGTTAGTTTTGTTGGGTTTTTATTCATTTTTAGTCGTTTCTTATTTCTTCTGCTCAATGTAGGTATTTCGAGTTGACTAGTCCTTTGTATTTGCAGGTTGGGTTGCAATGGATGCTATCTTTGTATAACAATAAGCTAAATGGGATTTTGGCTGATGAGATGGGTCTTGGGAAGACAGTGCAGGTGATTTGTCAATGTATTTCTTGTGTGTTGAAGTATTATGTTTTTTTTACTCTTTCTTTTTATTCTATCCTCATATTTTCCAACTTTTTCATTTGACTACTTAATATCTATGAGAGTCAATGCCTAAGCATGTCTAGGAAGAGGTAGCTTTGCCTGGATCATTTGCCAGGCAGCCTATTCTCAACCTTAGGTATTTGGAGTTTTATATAAATGCTCTTTCATCATTTTGATTCATGTTTCTTGTAATCTATTATCCTCACTAGAATGTACAAACTCATCTCCGATATTTAGGAAAAGCAACACACACACCCTTTTTCAGAATAAGGGTGCTTATTGCCATATTTAGGGGTATACTAGATTAAAAATGTTCCTATGGAACTTCAGGAGTTGTTCAATGCCTTAGGCTTTGGTATAGTCTGTCAATCTCTTGGCTGTTGTGAGCTTCAACTACATTTTCCTTTTCAGTCTGTTAATTCTGTTCCGCAGTTTTGCTCAGTTAGGCTCCTGTGAAGTACGTACATTTTTTTGAGGCATTGTATCACTTGCCATTGGTATCAGTGTTCCACTTTTGATAAAGGATGTAAACATTTTTAATCCTTTTCTTTTTTTTTGTTTGTAGTTTACTTCAATTGTTTCTTCTAGAGGTTTTGATTGTGCTATCTGTAGTGACTTAAATTGTGTTGTATTTCTAACCAGAAGATAAACCAAAATAGTAAATGAACAAAGAATCAGTTTTCCTTGGCTACTTCAGTGTCATCTTTCTAATACATTATTTTGATTTTTATCGGTGTTACGTTTGAATGACATTGATTTTTACCAATCCAAAAGCACCTTGTATGGCCATCTCTCCAGCATTGATTTTTTCTGATGCAGTCAGTTCTCACTGGAGAGTCCCTTCCTGTCACAAAGAGGACAGGAGATGAAGTCTTTTTCTGGTTCTACCTGCAAGCGAGGAGAAATCGAGGCCAAACTGCCAATTTCCTAGTGCAATGTCTTAGGTATACATTCTATTCTTTGTGTGTATGTTTGCATGATTTATTGCAAGGATCTAATTTCCTCGCAAAGGCACTTGCAAAGACAGCTGTAAGTGCTTTTTCCATTTCCTACTGCTTTTACCATGTATGATTGGCCTAGACGGTGTCCAATCCAATGTAGAAACTGACTTGTCTTCTTTCCCAGCACTAGCAGTCAGAGAGACTGATATTTGTTTTCATTTTCTAGCTATTCTTTTTGCCATTATACTTCATGTATACAAATCCGATGATTGTAGTGTTTATTCTATTGGATTATTTAATTTCGGAAGTTGCATCTGATCAAGGCAGAAGTTGATGATAGGGTATATGATGATAGTCAGGTCTAGGGATAGGGTATATGATGATAGTAGTCTGATAGACCTTCTGTCAGATATACTTACACAAGGAAGAGATTTAAATCAGCAAAACATTGAGGGTCTTTTGAAGAATACAAGAGCATGCAAGTAATGCTATGTTTGCAAGTCTGGATGGTATTCTGCAAGTTTGGGTTGGTTAGCAGGTCTATTAGCAAGTCTGCAAGTGATTGCGACTATGCCTTTGTAGGTTTCAATTTGCTTTGGCATTGGAACTTTTTAGTCACTTCTTATTATGCATACTTAGGAATGAGAAAATTGCATTTCCTGCATTTTCACTTCATTGTTGTCATACCTTGATGTTGTGGGCATACAATGCTTCCAGCTGAGCCAGTGTACATACAAGGTGAATTGAAGACGTAGTCTTTCAGATCATTTGATAACTAATTTGGCAAATAAGTGGAAAACCTCGTAACTGCAATGAGCTGATGCTGTCATTATTTATACTGTAGTTGGCTCAATATCCTAGCATGTCTCATTAGTCTTAGAGAGTAATCTTATGACAATGATCAAATTGGTGCATGTTTGACAGTCTGAATACTAAGCTTCTCCTGTTTTTTTCTCTTGCAGAAAACAAGCTGATGATTTGGCTGCACCAAGCTGTTGATTTTACTTAATTTTAATGTGTTTGTACGTAATACTGCTAGTGAGGATGATATTGTTGTGCAATGTAATAAATCCGAGGTGGATGGTTTAATTTGTATTTCCTGATTTGTACATGATGTTTGTCATCAATAAACTGTATCGAAAATCAAAATTACTCCAGTTGATGGTCAATGGAACCAAATTGATATTGATTCATTCTTCTCTTATTCACACCCAGAAGTACCAAAATATTTAGTCCCATGGTATGAAGTGGGATCAATATATTTGTTCTATGTGACCCGACTTTGATCAATTATTTATTGGCTTATAGTGGGTCAAAATTTCAGTAGAACGGCATTGGCTTAACACCGTGACCAAAAAAAAAAAAAAAATTTGCCACGACTAAAAACCGTGGCTAACTGTTGCCACGACTTAAAACCGTGGCTAAAGCCTTTGCAACGGTTTATAACCGTGGCTAACATATATTTTGCCACGGTTTTTAGCCGTGACTGAGGATTTAGCGACGCCCCTACAGCCCATGGTTCTAAGCCGTGCCAATGGGTTTCCCCCACGGTTTAAAACCGTTGCTAATGGCCATTTTTGGTGTAGTGGTTGGTAATTCGGCGACCACAGTCTGTAAAAGAACAATGGCCCCATGGTGAACCATCGACATCATTCAAAACTAACTAGGCTCCCACCTTCCAAACCATCTACACGCTCGCAGTGGGGGCTACAAGTTTGGGCTTTGATCAGAAGCTGTAGTTGCTAGTCATCACCAGCTAGGCTTACCTGATCGGGTTCAGCGACCGTTGTCTGCGAAGGGGGCAACAGTCCCTGGCGAGTCGTTGTCACCAGGCATGATAGCGCTGATTAGACTCCCACATCCTAAACCATAGACATCCGTAATGGGTGGACTAGGTGTCGGTTGAATAGGAAGCCGTCGTCATCAGCCAAAACTGACTAAGCTTGCCCGGCTAGGTGGGGGTTTCGCCAACTGCAGGCGTGTGAGCCTATATCAGCGAGTGGAGTGCGTTTTGCGAACGAGTTATGAAAATACATGAGTACCTTTAATCAACTTGCGATATGCAGGTGTGATCCATGTGTCAAGAATGACTAGGGTTTCTTGCACGAAATGCGCTACGTGTACAGCGTAGATCACATGCTAACAAATGTACGGCGTAGATTGGATGAACATGTTGTTGTGCAGTTTCCCTGGGAACCGTCGTCTCCTCATTTCCCATACAGTATTCAATGCTGACGGTTAATGCTAAAGTGCCTGTTTGGTGAACCATTATGTTTATATAATAGAGTTTCTTCATCATTGTAGGCATTATCTTCTGCAGAGCGTATCTCCTGTAATGTTCTTACTTGAAGAACGTGCTTTGGGTTTTCCAATGGCTGAAGGGAGATCTCCATCGTTGGAGTCTTCGAATGTTCTAACAAAGCGCCGATGAGTCATGACGAGAATCGTTGTTTTGCTTGGTCACCTGCTCTGGGTGAGCACCTAATTTGTTCGCTGAGATATCGTAATTTCTTCCCATGTTGCGGAGAAGAAGTATGGACTCCCTCCCAAGGGATTAGTATGTCGTTTATGCGCTGGTGTCGTGTCACTGCTTTGGAGCACTTAATCTTAGAGATAATACCAGCATCCAACTCTGGAGCGGTCGCCTCCATCACTTCTGAATTAACCCCACTATCTCACCTTGCGCTGGAATTCGAGATATTGGGATGGGGTGGAGTTGGACATGGTCATCTAGATTGGGCCATTGACTTTTGAATGTCCCTCTGATTCCTTCAGCGGGAGGGTGCACTCGATCTATTTCAACCTGATATTTATCCCAACCGGATCGAGCGTGTGAGTTAGCCATAGCTCGCCAGAGCTTTTCACAGGGCCTCCGGTTACCGATTTTATACCACCTCATACCATATTTGAGGGTTTCATCCGCAGAGGCCTTGGATTGGACGTGTTATTTCATCCTGCTTTTGCACATGCTAGTCCTTCTTCCTACTGTTGCTCGCAGATAACGTTCATTGGAGAGTTCGCGAAGCCTACTTTGGGTACCTTAGCTATCTTTCGGAGTCGGACTATTTAAGCGAATCTTTACTTTATGTCGCATTGGATTAAAATGCCCGTATTATTTAGTCTTTTGTATCTACCTCAGGGAATCCGTTGTTACATCTTTCCAATAATCAATTGAGTGATTGCAAATAACATAAGCTTCTAAGAACTAAAACTCTACATTGACTACGGAAAGGAAAATTAACAACTGAAATAGACTAACTGTTGGCGGAGAGAAGTCGATCCGACCCTAAAGTGAATTCGCTTGGCCCATGCTGGATCGTTGATACTTTCAGCGAACTGCCATGCTTCAATGATGTCTCTAAGGTTACTGTAGAGTAAACCTTGCGTGGGAGTTAATTTTTGCGTCGACGGAATGTCCGGGGGGTTGTACTCTACTCTACATTGACCTATCCATTCTACTGGGTTGAAAAGCAAATTACTCCTGTATCGTTTGAACCTCCCCAGATTCTGAAATGAGCCACCGCTGTTGGGATCTCGTGCGAGTGGAGTGAAGCATCCACAGTCACTGGGTGTGGCTCTGAGGAAGGAAGAGCAACCAGAGTGGGATCTTGGCCGGTATAAGAAGCTGTCATATGTTAATTTGTCTGTTACCTTTGCATTGTCGAAAAAGGGAGACAATGTGAGCCCTTATACACAGGCCGTGGCGCGTGTGGACACTATCCCAACTCCATCTTCCACTTGGCTTAGCTCTTTTGTTTCTCTACCTTCTCCTGATAGGGAGTAACCTTGGTGTGATTGTACCCCTATTCGTTTTGACTGTTAATGAAAACAGTTTTATTAGTATTGTGTTGTTGTTTCTATTTTATGTTTTTCCTTTTGCCTTGTCGTCATGCTTTGGCTGGTTGAGTCAATAGGACGTCAGACTGGTCTGCCTGCGATATAGAGCTTGACCGCTGTGTATTATGAACGAGTCAGGGTCATTGTTGCGTAGCCATGAACGACCAACAGTTTAGTTGGGGGTTGCCCGCGCAGTGTCTTGTTCCCAAGGTAAGCTGCTTGAGGCTTATTGTGTTTGTTCGACCAGTTGGTCGTAGTTGATGCTAAGAGCAAGTTACAATTGCTGAGCGCATGTGTCAGAGCGTTGTTGCCGAGTCAGGCACCGTAAGCTCGGGCTGGCATCATAAATAGCTTTTATCTGGGCACTGGCCATATGACTTTTGTATCGGCGCAAATGGCCTTCGAGAATATTAAAATGTCAGTCCGTTTGAGCGTGAAGACGTTGATTCAGCTAGATTCATGTTTGGCGACAAGGCTGAAAAGCAGTGGTCCCGTGGAAAGCAGTCGGGATCAGTGCAAGACAGACTAGGCTCCCACCTTTCGAATCGTGTATGACCAAGTAAACTGGGCTACGGATTTGGGGAGTAAAAGTTTGGATACCAGGCTGAAGAGAAGTGGTCCCATGGCTAGCCGTCAGAATCAGTTTAGGACTGACTAGGATCCCACTTTCAAAATCGTTTATGACCCAGTAAAGTGGGTTACAGATTCGGGGCGTAAAAGTTTGACGACTAGGTGAAAAGCAGTGGTCCTATGGCAGGCCGTCGGAATTACTTCAAGACTGATTAGGCTCCCACCTTTCGAACCATCTACACTCTCCCAGCGCGGTGGGGGCTATGAATTCAAGAAAGGTTTGGCGACCAGGCTGAAAAGCAGTGGTCCCGTTGCAAACCATAAAAATCAGTTCAGGATTGACTAGGCTCCCACCATCCAAATTATCTACACTTTAGTGCACCAGGCTAAAAATTTGTGAGGGTTTGGCAGC
The DNA here is from genome assembly GCA_963556465.1 of Berberis vulgaris. NCBI lineage: Eukaryota > Viridiplantae > Streptophyta > Magnoliopsida > Ranunculales > Berberidaceae > Berberis > Berberis vulgaris. The sequence goes on along the minus strand of OY747130.1, from coordinate 26,957,526 downwards.
AACGATGAAAAGCAGTGGTCTAGTGAAGAACCGTCAGAATGAGGTCGTGGCTAACTAAGTTCCCACCTTTTGGACTGTCTACATCCTCGAAGCACGAGCTACAAGTCTAGGTTTGGTGATTGGGCGGCCACGCTGAAAAGCAGTGATCCCGTGGCGAGCCATCGGAATAAATTCAGGACTGACTAAGCTCCTACCTTGTAGACTATCTACACCCTCGAGGTGGGAATTACAAGTCCAGGTTTTGATCAGAAGCTTTCATTGCTATTCGTTATCAGCTAGGCTTACCTGATTAGGTTTGGCGATCATTGACCGCGTAGGGGCAAGGATCCCTGGCGAATCGTTGTCACCAGGCGTGACAACATTGATTAGATTCCCACTTCCTAAACTGTCGATGCTCGTGCTACCAACTTTATTCGTAGTGGGCTATGGGACAACGGGTATAAGCCCCCCACTCTTTACCGATCAAGGAAAATTAAGTCCAAAGGTGGGGTCTCTTCTAGAAAAAGGAAAGCCACCGAAGTTAAGGCTCTTGTTTTGTCTGACACGGAGGGGATTTTTGATACACTTGCCTCCTTTGTAGATTCGAAGAAGTCTTATTTTAGGACTGGCTCATCTTCCAAAAGAATTGCTTCAGTCAGTGAGGGGCGTGAGCCTGATCGGCCTGCCAGGGTGTAGTCCAAAGTGTCCGGTTGGGAGAGGGACCGCATGCGATTAGCAGAGTTGAAGATGCATCAAATCTTAGTGTTGTGCATGTAAAAGCTCTAAGCTGAAGCTTATGTTGGCTGTCGTGGCGGCTTCTACTGGTGTTGATCCGTTCTGGACCGTTTTGCTAGAGGATCGTGATGAGGATTTTCCTTAGGTTCTGGAGTCCAATCGTCCCACTGGTGGGTTGTCTGATAGTGGTCGTGATGCCACAAGCCAAGTTTCTCATAGTCTACATTGTTCCCCATATCGTTCCACGTCACATCTCAGGTTGATGGAGGGTTTTTCGGACAACTCTCTTCCATCTCTTCCTCCTACTTTCGCTAAGCCATCTCGCAATAAAGGGTCGGTTGTTGGTGACAAATGAAAGGCTCCAAAGTAGGGTCTGGCAACAGTGGCGACTACGAAAGGTGATGCTGGCGCAATTCCTCATCCGAGAAAGCTCCACCCAGATGCAAGGATAAGTATATTTGCCCCGGACGTAGTGAAGATGAGCAATTAGACCTGACACCAGGAGGTTGATGTGGATTATGCATCGAGGAAGCATATAAGCAGGCATCATAGCTGGCTGATGGATCACGCTCCAAAACACGAGGAGGATACGCTAGAAAGGCATATCGATAAAGGTTTAAAATACCTTATGCTAGGAATGTCTCACTTGAACGTCAATGGAACAGAAGTAAAGGCAACTAGTGAGAAGGTGTATACTATGGAGCGTGTCTTCTCGAACATGTAGAGATTGTACTCTGATGCGCTTTTTTGAAATTGAGCTGCTGATGAGATGAGGCTGGAACAGTTAGCCATTGTGGCTGAGTATCAAAGGGTTTGTCTGGAAGTCTTTGAGTCTGATTTAGCATAGATGGTGTCTGCAAAGGACAAATTCAAGCAGGAGTTGGATCTGACTCCCCACGACTTGGAGGTTGCGGCAGAAAGTTGTGGCTAAGGCGCGTTCTGAATTGTTGTCTCTCACTCAGGAGAATGTCTTGAAGAAGGTTGATTGGGTTGTCCAGACACAACAGTTGGAGTCCGATGTGGAGTTCAGTGTTTTGGAGTCGAGGAAGGCCGAGGACTAGCTTAAATTGGAGCAACATGAGATCAATGTGCTGACAGACAAACTAGAGTTGTTGGATCGTGAACTTGCTAAAGCGAAGGCGCGTGAGGAAGAGCTTCTCCAGGAACAAGACAAGTGTGAATTTCGTTGGGTTGTTTATAGTAAATTGGAGCTCCTGGAGCTGATGAAGGAGGAACATCTTGAATGGCACCTTGATCACTATAAAAAGATGTCAAATATTGACATATCAGTGGTTTCTGCATCATCAGATAAAGAGGGTGGTTCGGATCATGATGCTCAGATTGCAGCGCGTATGGACGCAACTCCTACTTCCTCCTCCGTTAAGCTTAGCTCTTCTATTTCTATGCCCTTTCCTAATGAAGAATAGACATTGTACACTTGTACCTTTTTCGTTTCAACTGTTAATGAAAACATATTTATTTTGAGTATGTTCTGTACCCGTTTTATGCGCCGTTTCCCTATTGCGCGCTTTCCATTTCTCCTTGTCGTTTCACTTTGGCATAGGTTGGCCGGCTCAACAGGAAGTCAAGTGGTTTGTCTGCTGTCGAGAGTTTGACTATTTGTGTTGCGAGTGATTCAGAGTCACTATTGCTTAGTTACATCCAATAATGGGCGTTTCGCGGATGGTTTAGAAGCAGGTTATGCTGCCCAGCTGTAGCCCATCCTTAAGGTAAGTCACTAAGGGCGTATTTCACCTACCTGACTGTCGGTCGTGGTTAGCTGACATGAGTGAACTGTGATAATCGATCTCATGCATTGTCTTTGAGCTAGAGCGTTTGTCCCAAGTCAGGTTTTGCAAACTCGTTTCTGAAATGATCCACCGTTGTTGGGATCTCGTGCGAGTGGAGTGAAGCGTCCACAGTCACTGTGGGATCCAGTTGGATCTGGGAACATTTTATTTGCTTCAGTGTAGCATAATGGCAGCCTCGTGCCACAGGCTAGTCCCCACGTATCGTTCCAACGGAGTGGTTAGCAGTGTACTTAACACACTGGTGAAGGGTGGAGACTACTGCTTCCATTTGGTGGAGCCATGGTCTTCCCAAGATAAGGTTGTAGGTAGATGGCGCGTTTACCACCATGAAGTCCAGGAATAAGAACTTTCGGGGCAGTTGTGGCTCTCATGCCACCACTGCTAACCTTATCTTCCCGATCAGGAAGCATTTCTCTCCGCTGAATCCAATCAGTGGGTAGTCTGAGGATGTCATGTTCTCCTCCTTGAGGTCCATACTATGGAACGAGTTGTAGAACAGGACATTGAGTGATCTTTTTGTATCTACTAGGGCTCTCTTTACCTCTCGCCTTGTAATGGAGACCGATATGACAAGAGCGTTATTGTGCGGTGCTCGGACTCCTTCGAGGTCCTTGTCTATAAAGGTTAAGGTGGGAATGAGGCTTTGCACTTTCGAGTAGCAAATTTGTATGTCCTCATCTACGGGCTGTGTCTGCATCTCCAGTAGAGTCTGCTTGCGGGACCTGTTTGATTGGTCTTCATCCAGTCCGACTCCATTAAGGACATAGATTATGCCTGGAATCTCCTTTTCGATCTCGTTTACTAACTCCTCCCGACCTTGGGTCGTTCTGGTCAATAATTCCTTTATCTTGCCCCTGCGAATCCAGTACTCGATCACGTACTCTTGTAGTCGTTGGTGTCATGGCAACCTTCCTTGTGGTATGAGCAGTAATTGTTGTTGTCATGTTTGGAGGGGTCTCCATGCTGCTTCGGGGGCCACTTCATATCTTCCCAATTTTTCATGAAATTCAGGATGTTTGATCTGTTGTCATTGCGTTTTTGCTTGCTCTTTTCTTCATCCTCACGCCTCCTTCCCTCATTCTTATCCTTAGAAGCGAAGGGCTTTTTCTCACATTCCATTTCCTTTTTCACAGTTCTCAACTCTTCTAAGGTGATGTACCTCTGGGAACTCTTAAGAAGCTCCGTCATATCCAAAGGGGGTTCCAAGGTGAGGCATTCATAAAGTTTTCCCTTCTTTAGGCCCGCGGTAAAAGCCGTCACGGCTATGTCATCGCTGCAGCCATCAATGAGTGTCAGTTCGTCGTTGAAGCGCATGACATGTTGTTTGTGTGTCTCATTGGATATTTGTTTCAGAAAGAGTATGTAGTGTGGTCATTTACGGAGACGCTGACTTCCAACAAAACGCATTAGGAACTCCTTCGCCAGCATCTTGAATGAGTTGATCGACTTTGACAAAACGCATTGGAACCATGTTAGTGTTGACTTCTTCAGGCTATAGGGAAAGTTTTGCCCATCACTGACTCGGATCCCTCTTTGAGGCCCATTACATGTTAGTATTGGCATAGGTGGTCGAATGGGTAAGTGGTCCCATCGTAGAAGTGGAGCTTTGGAGGTGTGAACTTCTTTGGGAGAGCCTCGTTCATGATACGGTCCATGAACGGTGGAACAGATAGACGATACAACACGTCTGGGTCCTACCCCCTCTACAGAGGGGGTTCTGAGGGCCAAGCTTCTCTGCCCTGAGATTCGGTTCCACGTTAACCGCGCCGCCTCATCTAGTCCAATGGGAGCCTAGCAGGGGTTTGACTCTCCTGTGCTTGCTCTCTTATGTTTTTCGAATATGCAGGCATGTGCTGTTCCCGATCTCCATTAGCGAGTGGAGTGTTCTGTTGTATGAAAGCTTGCATTGCTTTGGCGATTTGTCGTTGTTGTGACTAACGCGGGGGCACGAGTTTGTTGCCGGTGTGCCACCGTCACCACTGAGAACGGTCTGGTTGTTTTATGTGTCCTCTTGTTCTCCATTGTTGGCTGATTTGGTTGTCACCATTTCTTTGTATCCCGGAAAGATATGATGCTAGTGAAAGGTTAGGAACCTTGTCGTTCCCACGGACGACGCCAAACTGATGCAGTCATTTTTTGCTCCCTACTTTGACCTTGACCTGCACAAGGAACGCACCTGAGCCACGGACCACCGTTGTGGTGGCTGATGGCATTACGATGCTAAAGTCAATCAGGGATCTGAGGAAGGTGGAATGTTGTAAACATGAAATGTGTAGTGTAACTTAGCTTACCAACCTCATGTCTTATTTATAGTGTTGTAGTCCTGGTTCGGCCAGACCATCGATGGCGTAATTTAGGAAATAAGATCTTCGTGGAAATCCTTTTCTAATTAGGAGTCCTGCTGAGGGGAGTTTCCCAACTAGCCTTGTGCTCCTAGATACGCGGGAGGTAGTTTCTGTTTTGAGAGCAATCTATAGATAGAAGACTCCATGTGTGACATATACTCTGGAATTTGCTTCCTAGTTGGAAGTAAAAAGCTGTTGTAATTGCCTGTCCGAAACTGATCCTCGAGATACTTGTCTAAGCAAGGCTTACGGGTATTGAGGATAGCTATGAGACACGTGGGCTTAGCGGGCTATAAGAATCCGAGTCTGTTTGGCGGACTGCATTGGGTGGACTTATAACCACTTGGGCCGGATTAGTGTTGGGCTGACACTACGGCTTGTTATTCCTCGAGATCATCATGACACGTGTACAGCGCAGAGTTGGGACCATTTTGGTGTATCATCAGCAGCAACTGGTGGCGGTTCATGTTGGTATTGAGAAGGAACTGAGACAAACAGATATTAGGATAGGGAAAGAGGTGACATTTAGGAGGTCGTTTGAGCAGTTAGGCACAAGCTTAGCCAGTACAGAGGCAGTCAACATTGAGGTTTTGGACTCACAATGTGATGTGTTGGAAACGGGTGATAACAAGAATATGAGGGAATTTTTAGACAAATCTATTAGCTTGGTTAATGAGAGACGCAGGCTACAAAAAAACAGAATTAATATCAATACCGTTAAAAGTGTTAGCAATGAAAGCGATGAGATGGATTCGGATTCAGAGGTGAGGCCTCACACAGCGTTGAACAAGGACTTGGATTGGGCTCGCAGTCTGAGTGAGAACATGGTAAAAGGAAAAGAAAGGTTTAAGATTGGCGATTCCCCCTAGGAGAACGTCGCTTAACAGGCGGGCTATGGATTCACCTTCCCAGGTTAGTCATGATTGAAAACATTATGTTTTGGAATGCACGGGTGTTAGGAATAGGGCGACTCATTGCAGACTAAAAAAGATGGTAGAAAAATATAAGGTTAAAATTCTCATGTTGGCGGAACATATGATTGAAGCGAGTAGATATTTAGATGTTGGGAATAAAGTTAGATTGGCAGGTTTTACGTCTAATGAAATGGTGGGGGGTAAAATTTGGTTGTTCTGGGCAGCTGATATGAGTGTTACGGTACTTGATCAATCTGATAAAATTATTCATTGAAAGGTTACAAACGCTAACTCCAGGTCATTCTTAATATCTTTTGTTTATGCTAAATGCTCAGTGGAAGAGAGAAGGGAGCTATGGGAAAATATGGATAATTTTGCTCTTCAGTGTGACTTACCGTGGGTGGTAGGCTGAGATTTTAATGCTATTGTTAATTCCCAAGAGACGATAGGAGAAGAGAATCCCTTTATGGTCAGTAAGACAAATTTTAGGGATCGCATTGATAACTGTGGTTTGCAGGATCTTGGTTTCTCGATCCCAAAATTTACTTGATGCAACAACATAACTAATAGAGGTCGTATATTGGCGAGACTGGACAGAATTTTGGTGAACTCAGAATGGTTGGCGTAGATACCGAATGCTAAGGTGGAGCATTTTCATCGTACTTTCTCTGATCATTCACATATCTTGGCTTCCTTACCTTATCAGGCAAGGTCAGGTACATCTCCCTTTTCGATTCCTTCATTTGTGGTTGACACATCCATCCTTTACTCTTTTGGTATAATCAGTTTGGAATATGAATATTTCTAATATGAGGGCGGTTGATAGAATTGATATAAAACTGAAAACGCTCAGGAAAACACTTATTAGATGGAACAAGGAGGTTTTTGAGAATGTCTTTAGCAGAATTAGAGCTTTAGAGGATGAAATGCAGCTATGGGAGACTATACTTTTTTCTAGGGTGGACGGTGAATGGGAGTAATGTTTTGAACCCGAATGTTGTTTGGGATGTCAATGCTAGTTGTAATCTTAATAGACGTCAGCAGAATATAGGCTTGCATTGAAACGGGATGAGTTATATTTGCTTTAGAAATCAAGGGAAAAAAATTTGCAAGAGGGAGATGCTTGTACAAAACTTTTTTTTTCGTCGGTTAAATCCAAACAAAAAAAAGGGTTATAAATCAGATTACTTTGTCTTCGGGGCGAGAGATTTCAGATTTTGGCGAAATTCCGCAATAAGGGTAACTCTCTTCTAAGGGTAATAATGTTTTGGACCATGATTTGTTAGATTGTATTCTTGCGGTGTTGAACAGTTTTAATTGTTAATATCTAGTCAGGCGTCCTACATTGGAGGAGGTGAAACAAAGAACCTTAAGCATTCCATAAAATAGTGCACTGGGTCTGAATTGCTTTATTTCAAGATTCTTTTAGACTTGTTGGGAAGTGGTGGGTATGGATGTTTGGGGAACAGCGATTCAATTTTTTTGAAGGGGAGGCTCTTCCGGTAGCTTTCTCAGCTAATCTTATAGCGCTTATTCCTAAAATGGAGGTTCCAGGTTCTTTCTTTGATTTTAAACCTATTAGTCTATGCAATGTTATTTATAAAATTTGCAGTAAATTATTTTGCAATAGACTTACTGCATTACTTCCAGATATAGTTGCTCCGGAACATGGTGTTTTCGTTAGAGGGAGACCCATTGTAGAAAATATTGGTCTGGCCCAGGAACTTATGTGGGATATTGGTAAACAGGCTTTTGGTGGTATTGTGGTTCTTAAAAATTGATATGGAAAAGGCATATGATCGATTAGAATGGAATTTTGTCTTTGCTGTGTGCCATATTATATCTAATGGAATCACAAATTGTGGCTTCTCAGTTTTGCCGTAAGGTGCTTATAAGGGGCGCTTTAAATTTTTTAGAGGTTTGAGGCAAGGGGACCCATTGTCTCCATTACTTTTTGTTATTGTTACTGAAGTATCGAACAGGGGATTTAATAGGGCATTTAAGAAATGGGAAATTGGTTTTTAATATACTCCTAGATATTGCACGCCTATAAACTCTTTTTTTGTATGCTGATGATACCTTTATATTCCTCAATGGTAGGAAAACCTGAGTCTTAGGCTGTTTGAAGTTCTTGGGGAAGTATAGCAGGGCCTCGGGTTAGAAAGTTAACTCAAATAAAAGCTCTTTTATGATTGAAGAAAAAGTTGCGGTAGAAATATTAGTAGCTATAAAAGGGTATACATATTTTCAGTTAATGGATCACCTATCAAATATTATAGAGCCTCAATATATTAGGGAAGGAGTAAATTAATTTATTTTGAATAGATGGTTAATAAAATCTGGAAACGAATGGAGGGTTGGAAGGCTAAGTTGTTATCACAGGGTGGTAGACCTGTTTTAATTAAGCACGTGCTTAGTTCGATTCATGTCTATATATTGAGTGTTGTGTGTACCGCAAAAGATCTAAAAGAAAATTCAAAAAGCAATGGCAAATTTATTTGGGGGAGATTGTGAAGGGAAAATGAAAAAAAAAAAAAAAAAAAAAGTAGGTGTCCTGGGGTAAAATTTGTCATCCTCTGGAGGAAGTAGGGTTGGGAGTAAGTAATTTTGAAGCGGTAGTGAAAGCTTTTTGTATCAAAGCTTTGTGGAATTAAATCAAATCCAATTCATTATGGTCTTCCTTCATGAGATTGAAATTTTGAAATTAGGTTTTCCATTGAGCAACAAGATATTAAAACCGAATGCTTCCCCATTGATGAAAGAGCTTTTGAAAGTGAGAATTATTCTCTTGAGGAATTCGATTTGGCGGATAGGTAGAGAGGTAAGGTGAGATTTTTTTATGAGAATTGGAATTTATCCATTGTTTATTAGAGACCTATCTTTATTATGGATCAGGATGTTTGGCCTTCACTCCGGGAAATAAAGGTGGATGGTTTTGAAATGCTAGAGACGGTGTTGAAGGAGGAAGCCAAGAAGCTTTATGAGCGGAGGTTAGAAGGAGGGATTTTTAGGGATGATGTTTGTGTTTGGAAACCTAACCCAAGCGGTTTGTTTTCTTATCGCTCATCTTATCATATGCTAGTGGAGAAGAAAGAAGAAGTGCCTCTTTTTAAGAATATTTGGCACCCTTGTTTGCCGTCTAGAATTTCTATTTTTGTGTGGAAATTTTTATTCCGAGGTCTTTCAGTAGATGGGGAGTTAGTTCGCTGCGGGTTTAGTCTTGCCTCAAACTATAGATGTTGTGTTCATTCAAATGTAGAATCAGTAAAGCTTCTTGTCATTGAGGGCGAGTTGGCAACGAAGGTGTGGAAACATTTTGAGATGATTTTTGGGGTTCATGTGAGGAGATATAACGAAATAGGGACATTGTTAACTGTTTTTTTTTCGAAGAGCGAATGAGTTATCTTTGGTTGGGATGTTGTATATATCACACCTATGTTCATTCTGTGGGAAATTTGGAAACAAAGATTTAAAGGAGTTTTTGAAGGGGCTAAGCCGAATGATTTTTTATTTTTTTTAAATAAACCTCCAGTAGGGAGGGGCGGCTATGGGATGCCAGACCTTTATTACTTAAAAAAATCTTGTACATCAGTCGGGGGTACATGACGACTTTACCCGAGCAAATAAACCAATGGACTTACATCATAAACAAACAAAAATTAAAAAAATTGCGTCCATAAAAGAAATTCCTATCTCACTCTGAGACCTTGTAAAGGCCTGGTTCACCAAATAGTAGACCTTAAATAATAAGGCCTACAACCAAGTAAACCACTACATAACAAAAAGGAAGAATAAAAACTAGACCTATTTCACCAAGAATAAGGCGTAAACCAAAGAGATGTTTAGAACTTAAGAGACCTTATTCAAGAGATATGCCAAAACTAGTTAAGGCCTAATAAACAAACAAATAGGTGCACAACCAAATACCTAAATCAAACCATATGGCCAAGAATCAATTGCCCTACTCAAAAACCATTTAAACAACCTGCAACTTGATCACCATGAAAATTATCAACTTGCAACTTGATCACCTTGAGAACTTTGCTCCATCCTGCAACTTGCATACATAACAACTTGCAACTTGAAAGCATAACAAACTTGCCAAACTTGCAACTTGCAATATAACAACTTGCAACTTGCAAGAATAATCTTGCAAGTTCAAATGGAAACTTGCAACCATATCAAACAAACTCAAATTGCTAATTACCATCAACAGAAGTTGCCAATCCCTAACGCATATTCCAACCCCACTCCAAGCCTTTTTAGCAAGCATATCGACCACCAATCAAAATAAATAAATTCCAGAGTAACACCAGAAACGCTTTCCACACATACGAACTGAATACAGAGACTCTGTCCAACCCGTTTCCAGGACAGCAACTCTGAATACAGAGACAGATGCAAAGACTCTGTCCAGACTCCTGGCAACCGGCCCTACAAACAACAGTCTGCACGACACTTAAAATCTATGAAAAAACCCTGCATAAAAACACCAATACATCTTCTATTCATACCCATGACGGACATAAGTTGTGTGGCAACTGTCGAGCAAAACCAACCCTGCCAATCGCCTAGGTAAATCATTCGCTCCAAAAGTGACAATCCTACAATCTTTTTATGCTCTATCGGCTAGCGCATCCGCCACCGCATTCGCCTCTCTGTAGATATGTTTGCAATCTATCGACATTTTTTCCGCCATCAACTTAATTTCTTTAAAAATGTTCTCCAACTGCCAAGGAATTTTAAAGGTCTCCCTAAACCAACCACAAATAATTTTTGAATCTGATTGGATCATCACTTTTCTAAACCCCAATGAGAAACAAAGGCACAAACCTTCCACAAGCGCCAAAGCTTCTGCTTTGTTATTGGAACCTTCCCCGGAAAACAATTGTTTTCCCACAACACAAAGACCCCTTGAGTCTCTAATAATCACCCTTCCCGATGCCTTGTTTCTGTGAGAGGATCCATCAACATTGAGAGCGACAAAATCTGCAGGAGGGAAAATTCAATAAACAATTCTAACGGCCTTCCTTCTAACTGGGATCTCATGTAACCTCAAAGCCCTAATGGGACTTTATTCCGACTGATTTGTTTCGGAATGATAAAAGTGTTTGCCAACATCAAATTGAGCCTAATATTTAAGATCACAAAAATAGAATTTGGAAAAGCATATTCATAGACACACTTACATTTTTGCTTCCAAATTTCCCATAAAATAAACATAGGACTCAAGAAATAAACATAGCCCATACACATCTATCATCGCCAGATCTCTCACCGCACAATCTATCTGCATAGAGGTTACGCGCCATCTGCCTGAGAGTTGGGTTGATCAATTGAAAGTTACCCAAGCTCACTTCCCTTACCGTAGGCCAAATTTCACTACTAACTAAGTCCTCCGTTCTTCTAAAAGACACCACAGTATTCCAGTTTTCCACATAAAACTAATAGAGTCCTTTCCAATACACCAAAACGAGTTACTCAAAAACAGAGATTTATAAAGCATGATCTCCTTGTAAAAAGGTGAAGCCCCACATTTTACAACTTGACAACTCAAAGCAACTCTAGGCAACAAGTATTTGTTTCTCATGAAAGAAGCCCATAAAGAATACGAATTGATTAGGTTTTAAAGAGCATTAACTCGAAAAGCCTTCATCACTAGATTTCTAACACCCAAACCTTCCTCCTTCTGAGGAAAACAAATCTTGTCCCATGACACCCATTTTTTCTTGAACCTGCCTTCATAGTTCCCCCAAAAGAAATCTGCTAACAAGCCATTAATTCTTGATAAAACTTTCTTGGGCACACACATGGCACTTAGAATATAAATAGGGATCGAGCTCAGGACATGTTTAATCAAGATCAATCTCCCCCCAGAGGATAATAATTTTGCTTTCCATCCCTGAATACGACGTTGAATTTTAGCAATGAACTCTTTGAAGTAGGAAATCCTAACTTTACCTTGAAAAATTGGCGCTCCCAAATACGTCAAATGAGCATCTTTATATTGGAATCATGTATACATTTTCAAAGCCACAATTCCTTCCACAGCCACCTTATCCTCCTGCATAAAAGAACTTTTTCCCTCATTTATTTTCTGTCTTGAAACATTACAATATCTCTTCAAAAATTCCATGCATCCCAGAACAAATGATTTTCTACCATTTAAAAAATAAGGGTATCGTCTGGATAGAAAAGATGTGAGACAGGTCTGAAGGCCCTAGGCGCATAATAATACCCAACATTTCCTCAATTGAAAGCTACTTGCAGTCCCCTACTGAGCACTTCAGAGGCAATAATGAATAATAATGGTGACAGAGGGTCTCCTTGCCTTAATCCTCCGGTGGATTTAAAGAATCCTTTGTAGGCTCCATGTAGCAAAACCGAAAAAAAATACAAGAAGCAATACAATTGGAAATAATATGGCAGTATCTAATGTTAAAACCAAATCTCTTGAGCACCGGGAACAAAAAGTTCCATTCCAGTCTATCATAAGCTTTCTCCATGTCAATCTTTAAAACAACGTTACCTCCAAAAACCTTTTTATGGATATCCCTTACCAATTCATGCGCTAGTCCAATATTTTCACCAATGAACCTTCCTCTCACAAAAGCCCCCTGCTCCGGAGAAATCATATGTGGCAAGAACAAAGCCAGTCTATTGCAAAGAATTTTAATGAAATTTTTATAGATCACATTGCACAAACTAATAGGGCGAAAGTCAGAAAAGGAATCCAGATTCTCCGTTTTCGGAATCAAAGCCATGAAGTTCACCGTGAAAGAAGCGGGCAAAGACTCCCCCTCAAAAAATTGTATAGTAGCTTCCCATATATCAGTACTCAAGAAGTCCCAGCAAGTCTGAAAAAAACCAGCCGTAAATCCATCTGGTCCAGAGGCACTATTTTTGGGAATATCAAAAACCGCCTTTTTAACTTCCTCCAAATACGGCTTTTTAACCAAATCATCACATTTATCGGAATTAAAGATCATCGGAATGCACTCTAACAATTCTGTATCCACCACACAGTTTCATTGGAAAGACAAGATTATGGAAATATTCATTTGCATTGTCGAGAATTTCACTTGGTTCCGAAATAGTCCTTCCACCTGATAAAGTGGTCTGGGAAATGGCCTTCTTTTTTGTTTCGACTTAGAGGAAGCAAAAAAAAAATTTGTGCAAGCGTCCCCGTCCTTGTACTCTTTTTTACCTGATTTCTGAATCGAGTAGAGCTAATCTGTACTCCGCCTGACAATGACTCAGATTACAACAAGGTGTAACATCCCAATTAGCATCCACGTTTAGCCCAGAATTGCCAATATCTTCCCAGCCAGCCAAAAGAATAGTTTTCCACTGTTGCATTTCATCCTCTAAAGACCTCAGTTTGCTAAACACATTGCCAAAAACTGTCTTATTCCACTGTATAAGAGCTCTTCTCACCATTTTAAGCTTAATATCCACTTTGTCAATAGGTCTCATACTGCCCATGTTAGATAACCAGATGTCTTTAAACAAATCAAGAAACCCAGAATGTGTCATCCACATGTTAAGAAAGCGAAAAGGAACAAAACCTTTTCTTGCCTGAGTTGGCATGGATGCCAGCAGCGGAGAGTGGTCTGAAAAGGTCCTACTGAGATGTTCCACTTTCGGACTAGACAAAACTGAATTAACGAGAATTCTGTCAAGTCATGCCAAATACGATCTCTGTCAACTAATCCACAGTTTTCAATGCAATCTGAGAAGTTAGACATGCAAGCCAAGGATGGCTCTACTCCCCCAATTTTCTCTTGCGACAGTAAATAAGTATTAAAATCCCCGCCAACCATCCATGGGAGATCATGATTGGAAGCAAATTTAATCATATTTGACCAAAGATCCCTTTTCTTTTCAACCGAGCATTTAGCATACACAAAAGAAATTAAAAAAAACTCTTGAAGCAGAATCTGTTACCATACAATGAATAATCTGATCCGACATATCTCTGATCGAGAGGTGTAAATCGGCATCCAAGAAGATCCATATCTTTCCTCCGACCATGTCATTCGAAGCAAATCCCGCTAGCTTGATCTTATTACCAATCTTCAAGTATCTACTAGTGTCAATCATGGGTTCTGCTATCATAAGAATTCTCACTTTATTTTCAGCAACCATGTTTTTTAGTCGTCTTCTCGTGGCTCTATTACCAACGCCACGGGCATTCCAAAACACTGCCACCAGCCTGAGTCCCTATATTGGCCTGAGTAACGTGACCATTTTTCACCCCTTCGTCAACCATACATGTCGGTTCAATGAGCTGCTCAATGCAGCTCTCAGTCACTGCCTTTCTGTCCTTAACACTATCCTGATTGGCCATGCCAATTATCGATCCTACAATTCCTGGAGCAATGCCCACAGAATTCAGCGCTACATTCAGACTAGGACTCACCACCATATCGTCTCCTTGACCAAGAGAGTTTGTCGATTCCTTCATGTCCTCCTCCAATCCAGCTTGTACTGCCATTGCAATCCCACTGGATGTATACCCTGCTTTTTTACAGTCATTAACAAAATTGGCAACAATCTTAGAGCAAGAAAGAGATTGCCCTTTAGGTTCCAAATTAGAAACCTATTCCATATTTTTTTTTCCTGTAGAATCATCAATATTTCCCAACAGAATTGGCAAATCAGAGCCCAATTTAGCATTGCCCACCTCCTTTACAATTTTCTAATCTTGATCTAAACTTGCCAAAACCTCGAATGGGTTATTAGCAATAATACTCTCGGGAGTTGTTTTAATAGGAACATGAGCCGCCCCTTCCTCTTCCTTGTTACGGTTGCTTGGACCGGCCTTCTCCACCCCAGGGACAGCCAATGTCTTTGCTTCCTCCACCTTCTTCGTGACAGGCTTGTGCACTCTAGCAATTTCCTTACTTTTTGGTTGATTAACTAGACCCCTCTCCTTTCCTGTGTTGGATAAGCTTTTCATAAATTTTTGTTGCACTCGTAACACATTATAGCCAACAACACAAGTATGAAAACATGCCTAAGGTGTTGATCATTCAAAATGCCAACACTGCAGCAGCTTTAATGAGAATGAAAATTGGCAACTGTGGTATTCATATGCAAGGCCAGATGCACGTTGGAACTTATCTCTACTACAAGATTGACATTGTTGCTGGATAAGTAACTCATATAAACAATTGATAAAATGCTCAATCTAGAAACTTTGTTAGCACTTGTACGACTTCTCCAATGGGCTCTCCATTGCAAGATTTCTACCTTGGTAATTTGGAGGCCTTGAAAGGTGTCCAAGTTTGTCTAATTAAAATACTATGTCAAGTATATCCCAAAACCCGAAAAAGTTATTTATCGAGTTGAATTTTCTGAACCCAAACCCAACAAGGGTTAGCTCGTGTCAAAACGATCCATCTTGACACAGTTGACATGGTTAACGGAGTCAACATCCACGATATAGACACAACCTAAACAAACAACTTCTTAAGTCTACCAACAAAAACACAAAGAGAATTCATTTTTTATAGAATCCTTGCTACTTACAATTTGTTTGTAATTAATGTGAGACTAAAGTTTCTCAAGGCTACAGTATGAGGCAATGTGTAATAAAAAATTATAGTCCCATATTGAGTGGGGACAATTTCTAAATACATTTCAATGTTATAAATGCATCCAAAATCTTTTGTAGAAATATTCATACACGGCAATGGCAGTCAGTTGTGTTTTGTGGTGTTGCTGGGTTACAAATTGCCACCTTTGAAGGTAACAACATAATTTTCATATTCATAATTTACTTCCTATTTTCCTTCTTTCATTCATCTGACCAGGAATGGAAATATATTACATATTAGTTTTTTGAAGGAAGAACTAGAAGTTTTATTCATTATATTCTAAGTACAACCATACCAAGAAATTTGCATTGTTCCAGACACTATGAAATGCAACCAACACAGGTGTCGGACAAATAAACTATGAAAACACAATACGGTGCCACGCTTGTACATTATATTATTTTTTTCATCAGTAAATTAGAATAGTATGAGTCATGTTTGTTAGCTTGTTGCAACACATGTACCACTAACATACCAAAATAATATGCTTCATAGAGTCATAATATCAAATTTATTGATGGAAAATCAATCCTGCAAATGATTCTTGTTCTACTTTGTTTAATGTTATATTTGAAAAATGCTAAATTGTAATTTGTGTTCCTTGCACCTTGGTCTTTACTACCAAATTATATGAAGATATCCATTAAACAGGGTATACCCATTCAAAACCATTGGTTCTTGGATGAGTTATATCACTTTGTAATTGTATAAATACCACTCAAAAGAATAATTACAATAATATCCTAACTGAAGCAACAGAATCCACAAGATTGTTTCTTAATTTTACTTATAAATTTATCTCGGTTTTGTCACTGTTAAATTGGTAATTACACAAGAGTTATCTAGTACAAACTTAATCTAATGGACACAATATTACAAATCTCAAAACACTCAATTTAGTGATTTACCATTCAAAGCATCTTTAGCTATTTCACACATTAACTTTCATAACATATTAGATTTATTCCTGGTTACACTCTGAATATATGACATGGAACGTCCATGAAGATATACTCAATAGGCACAAACATATAGCCACTGGGATAGGCAATGATCCAAATGCCCTTGTTATATATACCCTAGTTTTCCATGATTTGTTGTATCATTGTGTTGCACAACACCCATATTCGTGTCCATGCTAGACCATTGAAGATCCTATTTGTACCTAATGAGTACAAATAGGATCTACAATGGCTTTTCACTGGCAAATATATCAGATTTTCTATTTAGATATTCTAGATAGACATTGGCTTTTCACTGACTTTTCTAGATAGACATTGGCTTTTCACTAGAAAATATATTGCATGACAGAGACATTTTTCTCACTTACTGATTCAAGGACTGGAAATAAGTTCAAAGTTTGGCTTGCATTAGATAAGTAGGAAAAACATTAAACCCCCATTTCGCTTGCAAGGCAGCAAATCCGTCTGTTATTTCAAGGAAAAAATCCATTTTGGCAAACACGGGATTTAACAGATTTAGATTTTCATTGTTTCAAAAACATGCGTGTATGTAGAAGTGGATTTCAAAATGTTTTACCCTGGTATTAATGTTTTATAGCATTAGCTCACTAAAATGGGCTTATAAGCCTTAGATGATAATTTGCAAGAATCGCAGCAGTAGTGAGTTGTATGTCCAAATCTTTAACTGACCCACATATTCAGATAAACAACAAATCTAAGAAAATTCTTCCAAGAGAAAGAGAATCAACATAAACTACTCATGCATTTAACATATGAACCTTTATTAGAACTAAATCAAAAGTTAATAAATATACCATTTGGTATGTCCTTAAGTGCAGTACCACGGCCCTGCAATTAAAGAGCAAAGCAACATTTTCAATACAAATACCATTTAAAGAATAGCTAAAAACAAATGAAAGCATGAGCAGAAAGGAATAGTAAAGAGTACCATTCCAATAAGAAGTGCTCGAGGCTGTTCCTTCTCAATATGGGCAACCAGCCGCTCAACAGACTTTCGCTCACGAACAGGTCGCTCAATGGTGGGTGCAGCAGGTGTGACTGGTTCTTTAACTTTTCTCTTGTGCACCTCCTTTTTCTCATCCTCTTTTTTCTCATCCTTCACTTGATCCCCAATAAGAAAAATTACTGAAAATTGAGTCAACGACCAATCACTGAAAATTTTCACAATAATTATTGCGATTTCAAAATGTATATATTGACCAAAGAAAAGGAAAAGAAGAAACTGAATCGAACAATTAGGTCTTCTTCTTCACTTAGTTGATCGAACAGAAAAAAAAAAACTGAATCGCAGAGAAGAGGAAGAAGAAGTAAAGAAAAAAGAAAAGGAAAAGAAGAAACTGAATGGGGTTTTGATCATACCTGATTGATTGCTTGGATCTGGCATCTGGGTTTCTTGCCGAACCCATAGTTTCAATTCTCTCTTAGGTATTCTTCTTCGCAAACCCTTTCAAATCTACTTATTCCCTTCGATTTCTTCTTCTTCGCAAACACTTTGATTTCTTCTTTGCAAACCTTTTGATTTACTAAAGTGGTATGTCGATAGAAGGTCTAGGGAGTGTGAGAGGTATGTTGATCAATCAATTGGAGTGTAGAGGGCTATCAATCAATTGGTGAAGGCGGAAGATGGGCTCAATCGACTGGAAGATGGGTTCGATTGACTCTGTCGATCGACTGGTGCTAAGGATTGGAGGGTTTTGGGATGATTTGAGTTGCGATCTTCGTCGATCTTGGTAGCAGGAGGTCGACATAGTGGGTGGGATCGTCGTCTCTCTCACTCCATTAAACAAAAGGTACCCATACATGTCTCTTTCACTCTGAGTCTCACTTCTTTGATGGTTTTACTCTCATCAACTCCAACACTCTGATTTGAAATGAAAATGGAGCTCCTCTACACCAATTTTTTTCGCAAGACCGCGAAATGATTTCACAATGGCGCAAAAGCAAACACATGTGCATTTTCTTTTTATAGCCACGGTTTTACGCTCTAGCCAGGATTTTGAGTTGTGGCAAATAAACTAACGGTTTTGAGCCGTGCCCATCTCCGTGTAGCTAATAAAGCCTTTTGGTGTAGTGACGGTTTTAGGCTCTAGCCACGATTTTGGGCCGTGGCAAATAAACTAACAGTTTTGAACCGTGGCCATCTCCGTGTAGCTAATCAAGCCTTTTGGTGTAGTGAAAGAGGGTGGTCCGGATCATGATGCTCAGACTGTAGCGCGTATGGACGCAACTCCTACTTCCTCCTCCGTTAAGCTTAGCTCTTCTATTTCTATGCCCTTTCCTAATGAAGAATAGACATTGTACACTTGTACCTTTTTTGTTTCAACTGTTAATGAAAACATATTGATTTTGAGTATGTTCTGTACCCGTTTTATGCGTCGTTTCCCTATTGCGCGCTTTTCATTTCGCCTTGTCATTTCACTTTGGCATAGGTTGGTCGGCTCAATAGGAAGTCAAGTGGTTTGTCTGTTGTCGAGAGTTTGACCATTTGTGTTGCGAGTGATTCAGAGTCACTGTTGCTTAGTTACATCCAATAATGGGCGTTTCGCGAATGGCTTAGAATGTCTGAACGATATGACAAGAGCGTTATTGTGTGGTGCTCGGACTCCTTCGAGGTCCTTGTTTATAAAGGTTAAGGTGGGAATGAGGCTTTGCACTTTCGATTAGTAAATTCGTATGTCCTCATCTACGGGCTGTGTCTGCATCTCCAGTAGAGTCTGCTTGCGGGACCTATTTGACTGGTCTTCATCCAGTCCGACTCCATTAAGGACATAGATTATGCCTGGAATCTCCTTCTCGATCTCGTTTACTAACTCCCCCTGACCCTGGGTCGTTCTGGTCGCTTCTCAGAGCCCAATAATTCTTTAGTTTGCCCCTGCGGATCCAGTACTCGATCACGTACTCTTGTAGTCGTTGGTGTCATGGCAACCTTCCTTGTGGTATGAGCAGTAATTGTTGTTGTCATGTTTGGAGGGGTCTCTGTGCTGCTTCAGGGGCCACTTCATATCTTCCCAGTTTTTCATGAAATTCAGGATGTCTGATCTGTTGTCATTGCGTTTTTGCTTGCTATTTTCTTCATCCACACGCCTCCTTCTTATCCTTAGAAGCGAAGGCTTTTTATCACATTCCATTTCCTTTTTCACAATTTTCAACTCTTCTAAGGTGATGTACCTCTGGGCACTCTTAAGGAGCTCTGTCATATCTAAAGGGGGTTCCAAGGTGAGGCATTCATAAAATTTTCCCTTCTTTAGGCCCGCGGTAAAAGCCTTCACGGCTATGTCATCGCTGCAGCCATCAATGAGTGTCAGTTCGTCGTTGAAGCACGTGACATGGTGTCTGTGTGTCTCATTGGATATTTGTTTCAGAAAGAGTATGTAGTGTGGTCCTTTACGGAGACGCTGACTTCCAACAAAAGGCATCAGGAACTCCTTCGTCAGCATCTTGAATGCGTTGATCGACTTTGAAAAAATGCATTGGAACCATGTTAGTGTTGACTTCTTCGGGCTATAGGGAAATTTTTGCCCATCACCGACTCGGATCCCTCTTTGAGGCCCATTTCATGTTACTATTGGCATAGGTGGTTGAATGGGTAAGTGGTCCCATCGTAGAAGTCGAGCTTTGGAGGTGTGAACTTCTTTGGGAGAGCCTCGTTCATGATACGGTCCATGAACGGTGGAAAAGATAGACGATACAACACGTCTGGGTCCTACCCCCTCTGCGGAGGGGGCTCTAAGGGCCAAGCCTCTCTGCCCTGAGATTCGGTTCCGCGTTTGCTGCACCACCTCATCTAGTCCAATGGGAGCCCAGCAGGTTCTTGACTCCCCCGTGCTTGCTCTCTGTTGTTTTTCGAAGATGCGGGCCTGTGATGTTCCCGATCTCCATTAGCGAGTGGAGTGTTCTGTTGTATGAAAGCATGCATTGCTTTGGCGATTTGTCATTGTTGTGACTAACATGGGGGCACGAGTTTGTTGCCGGTGTGCCACCGTCACCACTGAGAACGGTCTGGCTGTTTTATGTGTCCTCTTGTTCTCCATTGTTGCGTGATATTGTTGTCACCATTTCTTTGTTTCCCGGAAAGATATGATGCTAGTGAAAGGTTAGGAACTTTGTCGTTCCCACGGACGACGCCAAACTGATGCAGTCGTTTTTCGCTCCGTACTTTGACCTTGACCTACACAACGAACGCACGTGAACGACGGACCACTGTTGTGGTGGCTGATGGCACTACGATGCTAAAGTCAGTCAGGGATCTGAGGAAGGTGGAATGTTGTAAACATGAAATGTGTAGCGTAACTTAGCTTACCAACCTCATGTCTTATTTATAGTGTTGTAGTCCTGGTTCGGCCAGACCATCGATGGCGTAATTTAGGAAATAAGATCTTCGTGGAGATCCTTTTCTAATTAGGAGTCCTGCTGTGGAGGGGAGTTTTCCAACTAGCCTTGTGCTCCAAGATACGCGGGAGGTAGTTTCTGTTTTGAGAGCAATCTATAGATAGAAGACTCCATGTGTGACATATACTCTGGAATTTGCTTCCTAGTTGGAAGTAAAAAGCTGTTGTAATTGCCTGTCCGAAACTGATCCTCGAGATACTTGTCTAAGCAAGGCTTACGGGTATTGAGGATAGCTATGAGACACGTGGGCTTAGCGGGCTATAAGAATCTGAGTCTGTTTGGCCGACTGCATTGGGTGGACTTATAACCACTTGGGCCGGATTAGTGTTGGGCTGACACTACGGCTTGATATTCCTCGAGATCATCATGACACGTGTACGGCACAGAGTTGGGACCATTTTGGTGTATCATCAGCAGCAACTGGTGGCTGTTCATGTTGGTATTGAAAAGGAACTGAGACAAACAAATATTAGGATAGGGAAAGAGGTGATATTTATTAGGCCGTTGGAGCAGTTAGGCACAAGCTTTGTTGGCAAATAAACCAAATTTGGGTTCACATGCATTTGTTAATTAAGTGGTTAATGTATTTAGATTAATGTTGAGGTAATGTATTTGGCTAGATTAAGATGTATCTAGGCATATGAATCTAGGGAAGTGTATGTGAGTTAATTAGCTATGTATATTCATGTACTAGAATAGATATAAAAGGATGACTCCTATCCCATTTGTAATGAATCAAGTGAAGTACAACAAAGGTTGAGAGAGTCCTCCAAAACTGTTCATAAGTTCTTCAATTTCAAGTCTTACAAAGTGGTATCAGAGCCATATGGCAACCACAAGTATCCCGGTTGTGCCTCGATTCAATGGGCAAAATTATGATTATTGGAGCAACAATATGAAGGTGTTGCTAAAATCAAAAGAGCTTTGGAGTACTGTCAATGGAGGATATGAAGAGCATGAAGATGAAGCTGCTCTAACACAAGCACAAAAGAAAAGCTTGGCCGAGGGTCGAAAAAAGGATAGTGAAGCCTTCTTCCTTATTTATCAAGCAATTGAGATGCCGGTGTATGACAAAATTACAAAAGCTACAAACTCAAAGCAAGCATGGGAGAAAATTCAAGCAACCTACCAAGGAAATGAGAAGGTGAAAAAGGTTTGTCTTCAAAGCTTGAGATCGGAGTTCGCAAAGTTAGAAATGAAGGAGAACGAAAATATCGAAGAGTATTGTGCAAAAGTTACTTTGGTTGTCAACCAAATGGCTTCAAATGGAGAAACTCTAGAAGATGCTAGAGTTGTTGAAAAAATTCTTCTTAACTTACCAAAAAAATTTGATTATGTGGTAACCGTAATAGAAGAAACAAGAGATCTCTCCACTCTCTTGTTGGATGACTTACAAGCAATATTGAAGGCTCACGAAATTAAGATCAATCGGCAAAATCCTTCTTCTTCTCTTCATGATCAAGCACTAAAATCCCAATTACATCAACGGGAGGCCATGGTTCTTATCATGGTCGTGGTCGTGGAAGATATGAAAATTCTAGAGGACGAGGTCCTGGTGGAAGAGGATCAGGCTATCAAAGCCACCACAATAGCTCAAGACAAGAAGAAGAAGATCAAAAGTCAAGGTTACCGCAACAAAGAAGGGGACGTGGATTTCAAAGAGGGAGAGGTCATGGCTATTTTGAATGTTTCAATTGCCACAAACCAGGCCACCTTGCTAGTGAGTGCTAGCACAATCCCAAAGAGAAGAGAAATGAGATTGGCTATGTGCATGAAGCCAAGAATGAAGAAAATAGCAATCAAGATGCAAGGTGAGACCGATGATGTATGGTATCTTGATAGCGGCGCCAGCAAGCATATGACCGGAAACAAGACCCTGTTGTCCAACTTAGTTGAAGGAGATCATGGGCAAGTGAAGATTGGTGATAACACTGCATACAAGATTGAAGGAGTTGGTGAAGTGTTGTTCAAAACCAAAAGAGGTAACATCGAAAAAATGTCTTAAGTTTATTATGTTCCTGGATTGAAGAGTAACTTGTTAAGCACAGGCCATCTTTTGAGAAAGGGATTTGATATCCATTTTAGAGACAATGCTTGCTTCATGTCAAGGCAAAATCAACTTGTTGCAAAAATTGGAGTAGCTCCAAACAACTTGTTTCCTTTGAACCTGCCAAGCCCAAATTTGTCATGTTTCACAAGTATCAGCCAAGAAAACTCAAAATTGTGGCATGACAGATTTGGACATCTCGACTATGAAAGCTTGAGGTTGTTATCAACAAAGAAGATGGTTGAAGGGCTACCACAAATTGACCCTGTTAAGGAAGTTTGTGATGCATGTCAACTTGGCAAGCAACATAGAACCTCATTTCCTTCGCAATCCACTTGGCGAGCAAAGAAACCATTACAACTTATTCACTCGGATCTATGTGGACCTATGTCTGTGCCATCACTTGGAGGTAACAAATACTTCATTTCATTTATTGATGATTTTTCAAGAAAAGTATGGGTGTACTTAAAGAAAAATCTGAAGCATTTCAAGCCTTCAGAGATTTCAAAGCTGGAGTTGAGAATTTCACTGGATTAAAAATAAGAACTTTGAGGAGTGATAGAGGTGGCGGGTACCTTTCAAATGAGTTTAAACAATATTGCATAAATGAAGGAATAAAGCACCAGTTAACTGTTCGCTACACACCTCAACAAAACAGTGTTAGCGAAAGGAAAAATTGAACAATCATGGAGATGGCAAGGTCCATGCTGTCTAGGAAGGGGATGCCAAGAGAATTTTGGGCAGAAGTAGTTTCTTGTGTGGTTTATCTCATCAACAGGTCTCCAACAAAAAGCCTAAAGAACTGCACACCTCATAAGGCATGGTATGGATCAAAACCCAACATTGTTCACTTGAAAGTGTTTGGGAGTGTTGCTTATGTGCATGTTCCAAATGTTATGAGAAGCAAACTTGATGAAAAGGCAGAAAAATGCATCTTTATTGGGTACAGTTAAATAAGCAAAGCCTACAAGCTGTTTAATCCAAGTACCAAGCAGATTGTGATTAGCCGTGATGTCAAGTTTGATGAAAGCTCAGCAATCAGTGATGAAGATCCAAAACAGGTGCCTATCTTTGAAGATAAAGAAAGTGACTCTCCAACAGCAAGTTCAGAAAATGCTTCATCCAGTGATGATTTCTCCCAGAGTCCTCCTCCAAGAATGAAAAGTCTACAAGAAATCTATGACTCCACTCAGCAAGTCGCTCCAGAAAATTCTATCTTTTTTGCGTTCTTTGCAGGAGAAGATCCAGTCACTTTTGATGAAGCCAACAAAGAAGTAAAGTGGAGGACAGCAATGAAAGAAGAACTAGAGGCTATTGAAAAGAATGATACATGGGAGCTTTCAGAATTACCACTACACAAGAATCCTATTGGTGTGAAATGGGTGTACAAGACAAAAATGAATCCAGATGGCTCCATCAACAAGAACAAAGCAAGACTTATGGCAAAAGGATATAAGCAGAAGGAAGGAGAAGACTTCACTGAAGTATTCGCTCCAGTCTCTAGACTTGACACTGTCAGATTGATGATTTCGCTTGCAGCTCAAAACAACTAGAAGATATTTCAAATGGACGTGAAGTCAGCATTCTTGAATGGTGTCCTCAATGAAAAAGTTTGTCTTGAGCAACCTCCTGGTTTTTTGAAGAAAGGAAAAGAGGATAAAGTGTACAAGCTGAAGAAAGCGCTTTATGGGCTCAAACAATCACCAAGAGCATGGTACAGCCGCATCAATTCTTACTTTGAGAAGAATGGATTTCAGAAATGCCCGTATGAGCATACTCTCTACACTAAAGAAAATTCTCAGGGAAGCTTCATGTTTGTGAGTCTCTATGTTGATGATCTAATTTTCACTGGGAATGATCTTGAAATGTTGAATGAATTCAAGTTCTCAATGAAGAATGAGTTTGAGATGACAGATTTGGGAGAGCTACACCATTTTCTCGGCATTGAGGTTCTTCAATCCAAGAATGGTACTTTCATTACTCAAGAGACCTATGCAAAAGAAATCTTAAAAAAATTCAGAATGGAAGATGCAAATCCAGTTTCTACTCCATGTATTACAGGCCTGAAATTAAGCAAAGATGGTGATGGAAAGCTTGTCAATTCCACCATGTTCAGAAGTTTGGTGGGTAACTTGATGTACTTAACAGCTACAAGGCCTGACATAATGTACGTAGTCAACCTGGTGAGCAGATTCATTGCAAAGCCATATTCAAGTCACTGGGAAGCAGCTAAAAGAATTTTGAGATATGTCAAAGGAACATTGGATTATGGTATTTTCTATCAAGCTAATGTCCCAGTTAATCTTGTTGGCTATACAGACAGCGATTTGGCAGGAAGTATTGATGATAGCAAAAGCACTTCAGGCTATGTTTTTCATCTTGGAAGCGGCGTTATTTCATGGAGCTCAAAGAAGCAGTCAGTTGTTGCTCTATCCACTACAGAAGCTGAATACATTGCTGCCTCTACTGCAGGATGTCAAATTCTTTGGCTTCAATAAATTATGGAAAGACTCAAGCACAAGCAAGATAGCCCAACAACATTGTTTTGTGATAATAGCTCTGCAATTGCAGTTGCAAAAAAATCCAATTCTCTATGGCCAAACAAAGCACATTCGCATTCGATTTCACTTCTTGAGGGAGCTTGTGAATGAAGATTGGCGATTCCCCCTAGGAGAACGTCGCTTAACAGGCGGGCTATGGATTCACCTTCTCAGGTTAGTCATGATTAAAAACATTATGTTTTGGAATGCACGGGGTGTTAGGAATAGGGCGACTCATTGCAGACTAAAAAAGATGGTAGAAAAATATAAGGTTAGAATTCTCATGTTGCCGGAACCTATGATTGCAGCGAGTAGATATTTAGAAGTTGGGAATAAAGTTAGATTGGCAGGTTTTACGTCTAATGAAATGGTGGGAGGTAAAATTTGGTTGTTCTGGGCAGCTGATATGAGTGTTACGGTACTTGATCGATCTGATCAGATTATTCATTGCAAGGTCACAGACGCTAACTCCAGGTCATTCTTAATTTCTTTTGTTTATGCTAAATGCTCAGTGGAAAAGAGAAGGGAGCTATGGGAAAATATGGAGAATTTTACTCTTCAGTGTGACTTACCGTGGATGGTAGGCGGAGATTTTAATGCTATTGTTAGTTCCCAAGAGACGATAGGAGAAGAGAATCCCTTTATGGTCAGTAAGACAAATTTTAGGGATCACATTGATAACTGTGGTTTGCAGGATCTTGGTTTCTCGAGCCCAAAATATACTTGATGCAACAACAGAACAAATAGAGGTCGTATATGGGCGAGACTGGATAGAATTTTGGTGAACTCACAATGGTTGGCGTAGATACTGAATGCTAAGGTGGAGCATTTTCATCGTACTTTCTCTGATCATTCACATATCTTGGCTTCCTTGCCTTATCAGGCAAGGTCAGGTACATCTCCCTTTCGATTCCTTCTTATGTGGATGACACATCCATCCTTTACTCTTTTGGTATAATTAGTTTGGAATATGAATATTTCTAATATGAGGGCGGTTGATAGAATTGATATAAAACTGAAAACGCTCAAGAAAACACTTATTAGATGGAACAGAGAGGTTTTTGAGAATGTCTTTAGCAGAATTAGAGCTTTAGATGATGAAATGCAGCTATGGGAGACTATACTTTATTCGGGGTGGACGGTGAATGGGAGTAATGTTTTGAACCCGAATGTTGTTTGGGATGTCAATGCTAGTTGTAATCTTAATAGACGTCAGCAAAATATAGGCTTGCATTGAAACAGGAGGGTTATATTTGCTTCAGAAATCAAGGGAGAAAAATTTGCAAGAGGGTGATGCTTGTACAAAACTTTTTTTTTCGTCGGTTAAATCCAAACAGAAAAGAAGGGTTATAAATCAGATTACTTTGTCTTCGGGGCGAGAGATTTCAGATTTTGGCAAAATTCCGCAATAAGCCAATAAATATTTTCAGGAGTAACTCTCTTCTAAGGGTAATAATGTTTTGGACCATGATTTGTTAGATTGTATTCTTGCGGTGTTGAACAGTTTTAATTGTTAATATCTAGTCAGGCGCTCTACGTTGGAGGAGGTGAAAAAAAGAACCTTAAGCATTCCAAAAAATAGTGCACTGGGTCCGGATTGCTTTATTTCAAGATTATTTCAGACTTGTTGGGAAGTGGTGGGTATGGATGTTTGGGGAACAACGATTCAATTTTTTGAAGGGGAGGCTCTTCCTGTAGTTTTCTCAGCTAATCTTATAGCGCTTATTCCTAAAATGGAGGTGCCAGGTTCTTTCTTTGATTTTAGACCTATTAGTCTATGCAATGTTATTTATAAAATTTGCAGTAAATTATTTTGCAATAGACTTACTGCATTACTTCCAGATATAGTTGCTCCGGAACATGGTGTTTTCGTTAGAGGGAGAGCCATTGTAGAAAATATTGGTCTGGCCCAGGAACTTATGTGGGATATTGGTAAACAGGCTTTTGGTGGTATTGTGGTTCTTAAAATTGATATGGAAAAGGCATTTGATCGATTAGAATGGATTTTTTTTTTGCTATGTGCCATATTATCTCTAATTGCATCACAAATTGTGGCTTCTCAGTTTTGCCGCGAGGTGTTTATAAGGGGCGCTTTAAATTTTTGAGAGGTTTGAGGCAAGGGGACCCATTGTCTCCATTACTTTTTGTTATTGTTACTGAAGTATTGAACTGGGGATTAAATAGGGCATTTAAGAAATGGGAAATTGGTTATTAATATACTTCTAGATATTGCACGCCTATAAACTCTTCTTTTGTATGCTGATGATACCTTGATATTCCTCAATGGTAAGAAAACCTAAGTCTTAGGCTGTTTGAAGTTCTTGGGGAAGTATAGCAGGGCCTCGGGTTAGAAACTTAACTCAAATAAAAGCTCTTTTATGATTAGAAAGTATAGCAGGGCCTCGACTGTTCGATTCATGTCTATATATTGAGTGTTGTGTGTAGCGCAAAAGATCTTAGACAAAATTCAAAAAGCAATGGAAAATTTATTTGGGGGAGATTGTGAAGGGAAAATGAAAAAAAAAAAAAAAAAAAAAAAAAAAAAAAAAAAAGTGGGTTTCCTGGGGTAAAATTTGTCATCCTCTGGAGGAAGTAGGGTTGGGAGTAAGCAATTTTGAAGTGGTAGTGAAAGCTTTTTTTATCAAAGCTTTGTGGAATTCAATCAAATCCAATTCATTATGGTCTTCCTTCATGAGATTGAAAATTTTGAAATTAGGTGTTCCATTGAGCAAGAAGATAGTAAAACCGAATGCTTCCCCATTGATGAAAGAGCTTTTGAAAGTGAGAATTATTCTCTTTGGGAATTCGATTTGGCGGATAGGTAGAGGTAAGGTGAGCTTTTTTGATGAGAATTGGAATTTATCCATTGTTTTTTAGAGACCTATCTTTATTACGGATCAGGATGTTTGGCCTTCACTCCGGGAAATAAAGGTGGATGGTTTTGAAATGCTACGGACGGAGTTGAAGGAAGAAGCCAAGAAGCTTTATGAGGGGAGGTTAGAAGGAAGGATTTTTAGGGATGATGTTTGTGTTTGGAAACCTAACCCAGACGGTTTGTTTTCTTATCGCTCATCTTATCATATGCTAGTGGAGAAGAAATAAGAAGTGCCTCTTTTTAAGAATATTTATCACCCTTGTTTGCCGTCTAGAATTTCTATTTTTGTGTGGAAATTTTTATTCCGAGGTGTTTCAGTAGATGGGGAGTTAGTTCGCTGCGGGTTTAGTCTTGCCTCAAAGAATAGATGTAGTGTTCATTTAGATGTAGAATCAGTAAAGCTTCTTTTCATTGAGGGCGAGTTGGCGACGAAGGTGTGGAAACAATTTGAGCTGATTTTTGGGGTTCATGTGAGGAGATATAACGAAATAGGGACATTGTTAACTGTTTTTTTTTTAAGAGCGAATGAGTTATCTTTGGTTGGGATGTTGTATTATATCTCACCTATGTTCATTCTGTGGGAAATTTGGAAACAAAGATTTAAAGGAGTTTTTGAAGGGGCTAAGCCGAATGTTTTTTTTTTTTTAAATAAACCTCACTCTGAGACCTTGTAAAGGCCTGGTTCATCAAATAGTAGACCTTAAATAATAAGGTCTACAACCAAGTAAACCACTACATAACAAAAAAGAAGAATAAAAACTAGACCTATTTCACCAAGAATAAGGCCTAAACCAAAGAGATGTTTAGAACTTAAGAGACCTTATTCAAGAGATAGGCCAAAACTCACCAAGAGTTAAGGCCTCATAAACAAACAAATAGGTGCACAACCAAATACCTAAATCAAACCATCTGGCCAATAATCAATTGCCCTACTCAAAAACCATTTAAGCAACCTGCAACTTGATCACCTTGAAAATTATCAACTTGCAACTTGATCCCCTTGAACACTTTGCTCCATCCTGCAACTTGCATACATAACAACTTGCAACTTGAAAGCATAACAAACATGCCAAACTTGCAAGAATAATCTTGCAAGTTCAAATGGAAACTTGCAACCATATCAAACAAACTCAAATTGCTAATTACCATCAACAGAAGTTGCCAAGCCATAACGCATATTCCAGCCCCACTCCAAGCCATTTTAGCAAGCATATCGACCACCAATCAAAATAAATAAATTCCATAGTAGCACCAGAAACGCTTTCCACACATACGAACTGAATACAGAGACAGATGCAGAGACTCTGTCCAACCCGTTTCCAGGACAACAACTCTGAATATAGAGATAGATGCAAAGACTTTGTCCAGACTCTTGGCAACCGGCCCTGCAAACAACAGTCTGCACGACACTTCAAATCTATGACAAAACCCTGCATAAAAACACCAATACATCTTCTATTCATACCCATGACGGACATAAGCTGTGTGGCAACTGTCGAGCAAAACCAACCCTGCCAATCACCTAGGTAAATCATTCGCTCGAATAGTGACAATCTTTTTGTGCTCTATCGGCTAGCGCATTCGCCTCTCTGTAGAAATGTTTGCAATCTATCGAAATTTTTTCCGCCTTCAACTTAATTTCTTTAAAAATGTTCTCCAACTGCCAAGGAATTTTAAAGGTCTCCCTAAACAAACCACAAACAAGTTCTTAATCTGATTGGATCATCACTTTTCTAAACCCCAATGAGAAACAAAGGCGCAAACCTTCCACAAGCGCCAAAGCTTCCGCTTTGTTATTGGAACCTTCCCCAAAAAATAATTGCTTTCCCACAAAACAAAGACCCTTGAGTCTCTAATAACCACCCCTCCCAATGCCTGGTTTCTGTGAGAGGACCCATCAACATTGAAAGCAACAAAATCTGCAGGAGGGAAAATTCAATAAACAATTCTAACGGCCTTCCTTCTAACTGGGATCTCATGTAACCTCAAAGCCCTTAATGGGACTTTATTTCGACTGATTTGTTTTGGAATGATAAAAGTATTTGCCAACATCAGATTGCGCCTAATATTTAAGATCACAAAAACAGAATTTGGAGAAGCATCTTCATAGACACATTTACATATTTGCTTCCAAATTTCCCATAAAATAAACATTTGAGTCAAGAAATATAACACAACTGTTTGTGACTTCATCTTGGCTCTTTTGAACCATATCAATAAAACCGTAGAGATCTCTGCTGGTTTCCTTATATGCACGTAAAAAAACCCTTCAAAATGGTTCCACACCTTTACCGCCAACTTTCCATCAAGAAATAGGTGATTCAAAGATTTTTTTCTTTGGATTGGCACAACACCTACATCTTGATTCTAGGCTAAAACCGCGTCTATGTAACTCCCCGTCCACTGGCACACCTCTTCGCAATAGCTTCCACAACAAAACTGATATTCTGGAAGGAATAATGTCTTGCCATATCTTTTTACTTAACTTATTAACCGCCCGATGACTACGTAACAATTCATACGCTGACTGAAGAGAGAAAAGACCATTCGAATTCGGAGCCGATACACATCTATCATCGCCAGATCTCTCACCGCACAATCTATCTGCATAGAGGTTACGCGCCATCTGCCTGAGAGTTGGGTTGATCAATTGAAAGTTACGCAAGCTCACTTCCCTTACTGTAGGCCAAATACCACTACTAACTAAGTCCTCCGTTCTTCTAAAAGACACCACAGTTTTCCAGTTTTCCTCATAAAACTAATAGAGCCCTTTGCAATACGCCAAAACGAGTTACTCAAAAACAGAGATTTATAAAGCATGATCTCCTTGTAAAAAGGTGAAGCCCCACATTTTACAACTTGACAACTCAAAGCAACTCTAGGCAACAAGTATTTGTTTCTCATGAAAGAAGCCCATAAAGAATCCGAATTGATTAGGTTTTAAAGAGCCTTAACTCGAAAAGCCTTCATCACAACTGTCAGATTTCTAACACCCAAACCTTCCTCCTCCCGAGGGAAACAAATCTTGTCCCATGACACCCAGTTTTTCTTCAACCTGCCTTCATAGTCCCCCCCAAAAGAAATCCACTAACAAGCCATTAATTCTTGATAAAACATTCTTGGGCACACACATGGCACTTAAATAGGGATCGAGCTCAGGACATGTTTAGTCAAGATCAATCTTCCCCCAGGGGATAATAATTTTGCTTTCCATCCCTGAATACGACGTTGAATTTTAGCAATGAACTCTTCGAAGTAGGAAATCCTAACTTTACCTTGAAAAATTGGCCCTCCCAAATACGTCAACGGAGCATTTTTATATTGGAATCCTGTATACCTTTTCAAAGCCACAATTCCTTCCACAACCGCCTTATCCTCTAGCATAAAAGAACTTTTTCCCTCATTCATTTTCTGTCCTGAAACATTACAATATCTCTTCAAAAATTCCATGCATTCCAGAACAAATGATTTTCTACCATTTAAAAAATAAGGGTATCGTCTGCATAGAGAAGATGTGAGACAGGTCTGAAGGCCCTAGGCGTATAATAATACCCAGCATTTCCTCTATTGAAAGTTACTTGCAGTCCCCTACTGGGCACTTTAGAGGAAATAATGAATAATAATGGTGACAGAGGGTCTCCTTGCCTTAATCCTCTGGTGTATTTGAAGAATCCTTTGTAGGCTCCATGTAGAAAAACTGAAAAACCACAAGAAGCAATACAATTGGAAATAATATGGCAGAATCTAATGTTAAAACCAAATCTCATGAGCACCGCGAACAAAAAGTTAATTTCCAGTCGATCATAAGCTTTCTCCATGTCAATCTTTAAAACAACGTTACCTCCAAAAATCTTTTTATGGATATCCCTTACCAATTCCGGCGCTAGTCAAATATTTTCACCAATGAACCTTCCTTTCACAAATGCCCCCTGCTCCGGAGAAATCATATGTGGCAAGAACAAAGCCAGTCTATTGCAAAAAAATTTAATCAAAATTTTATAGATCACATTGCACAAACTAATAGGGCGAAAGTCATAAAAGGAATCTGGATTCTCCGTTTTTGGAATCAAAGCCATGAAGTTCGCCGTGAAAGAAGCGGGCAAAGACTCCCCCTCAAAAAATTGTATAGCATTTTCCCATATATCAGTACTCAAGAAGTCCCAGGAAGTCTGAAAAAACCAGCCGTAAATCCATCCGGTCTAGGGGCACTACTTTTGGGAATATAAAAAATCGCCTCTTTAACTTCCTCCAAAGACGACTTTTTAACCAAATCATCACATTTATCGGAATTAAAGATCATCAGAATGTACTCTAACAATTCTGTATCCACCACACATTTTCATTGGAAAGACAAAAGATTATGGAAATATTCATTTGCATTGTCGAGAATTTCACCTGGTTCTGAAATAGTCCTTCCACATGATAAAGTGGTATGGGAAATGGCCCTTCTTTTTTGTTTCGACTTAGTGGAAGCAAAACAAATATTTTGTGCAAGCATCCCCGTCCTTATACTCTTTTTCACCTGATTTCTTAATCGAGTAGAGCTCATCTTGTTTGAGAGCTAATCTGTACTCCGCCTGACAATGACTCAGATTACAACAAGCTGTAACATCCCAATTAGCATCCACGTTTAGCCAAGATTTGCCAATATCTTCCCAGCCAGCCAAAAGAATAGTTTCCCACTGTTGCATTTCATCCTCTAAAGACCTCAGTCTGCTAAACACACTGCCAAAAATTATCTTATTCCACTGTATAAGAGCTCTTCTCACCATTTTAAGCTTAATATCCACTTTGTCAATAGGTCTCATACTGCCCATGTTAGATAACCAGATGTCTTTAAACAAATCAAGAAACCCAGAATGTGTCATCCACATGTTAAGAAAGCGAAAAGCAACAAAACCTTTTCTTGCCTGAGTTGGCATGGATGCCAGCAGCGGAGAGTGGTCTGAAAAGGTCCTACTGAGATGTTCCACTTTCGGACTAGGCAAAACTGTCAACCAAGCCGAATTAACGAGAATCATGTCAAGTCATGCCAAATACGATCTCTGTCTAGTCAATTATTGCACCAGGTGAGTCTAGGACCCGTGAACCCACAGTTTTCAATGCAGTCTGAGAAGTTAGACATGCTAGCCAAGGATGGCTCTACTCCCCCAATTTTCTCTTGCGACAGTAAATAAGTATTAAAATCCCCGCCAACCATCCATGGGAGATCATGATTAGAAGCAAAATTAATCATATTTGACCAAAGTTCCCTTCTCTCTTCAACCGAGCATTTAGCATACACAAAAGAAATTAAAAAAACTCTTGAAGCAGAATCTGTTACCATACAATGAATAATCTGATCTGACATATCCACGATCGAGAGGTGTAAAGCGGCATCCCAAAAGATCCATATCTTTCCTCCGACCATGTCATTCGAAGCAAATCCCGCTAGCTTGATCTTATTACCAATCTTCAAGTATCTACTAGTGTCAATCATGGGTTCTGCTATCATAAGAATTCTCACTTTATTTTCAGCAACCATGCTTTTTAGTCGTCTTCTCGTGGCTCTATTACCAACCCCACGGGCATTCCAAAACATAAATTTTTCTATAATATTAATTATGGGAAGAGGACATACTCTTCTTTGTCTTACGACGCATGCCGAAGGCACCGCAAATTTGACTTGTTGCTTCTTAATTTCTTCATCCGACTGTGCCCCCAACGCTAAATCCTTGATAGCTATAGATTCCGGTCCTACCTCCGAAGCGGACTCCGTCTCATCACTATCTTCTGTGGCACTTTCAAAAGTATTAATGTTTCTTTTTTCTTCTTTTTCCACAAAACACGACCCTCTTTAACCAAATTAATAGCTTGATCTAGTAACAAGTTCACGTCATCCTTATTACCTGACACCACCGGTTCCGATTGATCTCCAACATCCCCCGGTTCAATTTGATTAACCTCTACGTATTCTCTCCGCGGCCGTGAATTGCTGCCTGAGACATTATCAATTTCGTGCTAGAAATCTTGGTCCTTACTGTCGTATTTGTTTGGAATAGATATTCCAGGTTCATCGCCTACAATCTTGGCCGAATTGCTCAACAAAACATCGTGCGGCCTGTCTGAAACAGAGCGGGAGCTCTCTGTTATGGGAGAAGCAGCACATTGTTGCTCTGTTATCGGCGAAACAGAGCGTATGCACTCTGATTTATTCAAGTCCAACTCGCCATTATGACACCCTGCCTCTGATTTATAGCGCAGAACATTGCCACCAGCCTGAGTAACGTCACCATTTTTCACCCCTTCGTCAACCATACCTGTCGGTGCAATGAGCTGCTCAATGCAGCTCTCAGTCACTGCCTTTCTGTCCTTAACACTGTCCTGATTGGCCATGCCAATTATCGATCCTACAGTTCCTGGAGCAATGCCCACAGAATTCAGCGCTACATTCAGACTAGGACTCACCACCATATCGTCTCCTTGACCAAGAGAGTTTGCCGATTCCTTCATGTCCTCCTCCAATCCATCTTGTACTGTCATTGCAATCCCACTGGATGTATACCCTGCTTCTTTATAGTCATTAACAAAATTGGCAACAATCTTAGAGCAAGAAAGAGATTGCTCTTTAGGTTCCAAATTAGAAACCTATTCCATATTATTTTTTCCTATAGAATCATCAATATTTCCCAACAGAATTGGCAAATCAGAGCCCAATTTAGCATTGCCCACCTCCTTTACAACTTGCTAATCTTGATCTAAACTTGCCAAAACCTCGAATGGGTTATTAGCAATAATACTCTCGGGAGCTGTTTTAATAGGAACATGAGCTGCCCCTTCCTCCTCCTTATTACGGTTGCTTGGACCGGCCTTCTCCACCCTAGGGACAGCCAATGCCTTTGCTTCCTCCACCTTCTTTGAGACAGGCTTGTGCACTCTAGCAATTTCCTTACCTTTTGGTTGATTAACTAGACCCCTCTCCTTTCCAGTGTTGGAATTCAAATGATCATCTTCCGACTTAATCCCCACCTCCTTCTCCCCTTTATTTGTGGCCTTGAGGATCCCCAACCATTTTCTACAACCATCAAAGGTATGTCCGATCATGGAGCAATACTCACAATATTTAAAACCCTGATACACAATATTTTGCCAAAATCCGGCGGTTCCAGAAAATTCCAACCATATTCTACTAGGAATCTCCGAAACATCCATCTCTACACACATCCTAGCCTCCCCAGGACGGGTGAAACCTAGAGTGCTCTCATCAATACGAATAAAAGAACCAATGGAATCGCCAACCTCTTTTAAAAATAATGGATGGAAAAATTGTAAAGGGAGATTAGGAAGATCCACCCACAAAGGGGCTTACAATGGATCTTCCCTAAGGATAAATCCATGATGCCAACGGAAAGCCTTAAATCTAACCCCATGAATCATGAAAGAGTCCCTTGACAAAGCCTTATTGACTTCCTTTTCCGATTGGAATCTAACAATCACATGTCTTGGATCTAGCAATTCCATGGTGAAATCACCCATAACTCCCCAAGATCTATGGATGGTTTCACGGAGAGCCTCAAGGGAAGGGCGATAACTAGAAAACTTAAGAACAATGACAAACTTCTTTACATACCTTTCACATCTCTTTGCCTCCAAAACGTTCATTGAAAGAGCCGCGCATCCATCCTTACGAAAATGATTCCCCTTCATAGGTTCTTCTTCAATGATAGTCTTCTTCACAACTCCCAAAGCTTGGAGGAAACTACGGTGCTTAACCTCGATTGGGGCTCCACCATTCGCCAATGGAGGATCTTCTCCCTTGGCGACTTGGAGAGCCGCCATGAGAAAGATGAGACGCCCTAGATCTGACGTTCCAGATTAGATCTTAAAGTTAATCAAATGGTTCTAACTTAATCTAATAATAATAACCGAGCTGCCCTAGGAGGAAACCAAATCGCCTTCAGAATCGCTCCAGAGCTCTATTTTCTCAAGCATTTGTTTTTCCAAGCCGAATGTTCATTCAGTGATTATCTTAGTCCGTAGGTGGCTTCAGATGTTTAGTACAGTTTACATGCCTAAGAGAAAAAGTGCCAATATTGGTCTGTTCATCGCTCTGGGTTTAACAATTTAGTCAGTGTCTAGAAAGAAGAGTAGAATTGTGTATTGGGATTTTTCGCCTGCCCGTTTCTATGTTATGAATGTGGAAGGGTCTTCGAAGGAAGAAGGGCTTCAGGAGGGGTGGTTATCAGAGACGAGAATGGGGATTGTGTAGCTGCTCTTCAAGGTTTTTTCGGGGAAGGAACCAATAATATGGCTGAAGTATTGGCAGGGCTTAAAACCATGTGATAGGCGTCGCATCACGAAAGTGGTGTTGCAAATTGATTCAAATCTAGTTAAAATATGGTTTCATGGGGAGAGCAGTGACAACTATCCTTTGTAGACATATATTTAGATAAGCAAATTAAGTGGCGGATGCTTTGGCAACAAAGGCCTGCAAGGGAGAAGTTTTGCGAAATACAATAGTTTGAACCCTCCGTCCAGAATTTTGGGGCTAATTCGTATATATAAGTCCCATACTGCATATATTAGAAAATGATGCAGAGTTTTCTTCCATCTGGCGCTCGCAGAGCTGGCAATTTGCTGTTGGCTAGGGTGATGGTTGTGGTGTGTGTTTCGGTGGTTGCTTGAACTTTATATTTGCTATCCAGAATATTTATGCATTTGTAGGTTTTGAGACATAGTAATGGTGCATTTTATTTCCTGTTTATTATTGTATCAAGGAAGTTGCAACTGTGGGTGTTGGGAGTAATTCATGATTCTGTTACAGTAGCTATTCACGTCCCTGCTACAGGTGTATGGATGGTTTGGGCGCCAACATGCAGGAACCTAAGGGACAGACTCTGTCCCACTGTTTGGAAAAAGTTGCGTGGTGTGGCTCTTGACTGTTTTGTGACATGGTATGAGCATTTGGAGCAAGAGATATTCACGACAGCAGTAGGCTCTTCTAGATGTGAATGCTAGAAGTTTTTATATGGTGGTGGTAATGGGCATTGAAATTTGGATGCTTGCAAGAATTTGGAGATGTTTTTTTGGAATTCTTTGGTTTATAGATATCTTGAAGGTTTGGAGGGAATGCATTATTTTAAGGGTTTCTTCTTTGATTTAGTGGATTTGGCCCTTAAGTTATTTTAGTTAACTAAGGGTAGCCCCTAGGTTCTGATGTTTTGTTTTGGTGAATTAGGTCTAGCCCTTGGTTTCTCAGGATTTGGCCCTTATTATGATAGCTAGCCCATTTATTTTCCTTTGGTATTTTGTTTTGGTGATTTCGAGCTAGCCCCTAGGTTTTTGGTGATTTAAGGTCGCAATGTAACCCTGACAATGTAAAATCTTTCGGTTAAGTAATAAAGGTCTGGCATCCCATAGTTACCCCTCCCTCCTGGAGGTTAAAAAATAAAAATAAAAAATCATAAGAAAATTTCATTGTTTGTAAAAAATAAGAAAAGGTAAATGATAAAAACGAAGAAAGTAATCATCATAGTCAGAGGTTTGGTTGGTTAGATCATATAAAACATACATGGAATTGAAAACGTTTATAAGGATTCAAATTCTGAGCCCCCTCCCCCAATGGAAAAACCAATCTTGTGTAGAATCGATATAGAAACCAAACAACGGAAAATGGCTTACCAAATAAAATATCTTGAAGTTGATGAAAAATGAAAAATGAAAAATGAAAAATGAAAAATGAAAAATGAAAAATGAAAAATGAAAAATGAAAAATGAAAAATGAAAAATGAAAAATGAAAAATGAAAAAATGAAAAAATGAAAAAAATACATATATAACATAAATAGTAGAAAACAACTTACAAAAATAAAAAAGGAAAACAAATTCTAATCCCGGTACAAAACGAGAGCTCTTGGCTGGGTGATTCTATGTGTAAGGGTATTACGGTACATTCTTTTTTAGATTGTTCTCAACCTTTGGATAAACATCACGATCTGATCTAGGTTGTTGTTTGCTATATTTTTCGTGTTCTCTCCATGGCGGCTCTTTCAGCTGACTATGGCTTCCCTCCCCTTTGGGATGGTGAAGGCTCGGGTGAGGTTCCCAAGGCGCCCGTTTGATCCTTTTTGCAAGTTTTGGGGATTGCAAACACCGTTGTCATTGATAGGGAACCTTTGCAAGGTAAACATTTTCGTAAAGTGGGAAACCCAACCATCTCTCTCATGAACTCCGATGTTACTTGTTTGGATAGGTATGTGGAAAAGTATGTTATTGTCCTCAAGTTTTCGAGTTTTCTTCCCTTCCTAGAAGCGATTCAAGAAACCACTCATAGATCTTGGGGAGTGAGCGGTGACTTCACAATGGGATTGCTCAATTCTAGGCATGTCATTGTGAGATTTCAAGCAGAAGAAGAATTGCGAAAAACGCTTTCTAGAGACTCATTTTTTATCTGTGGAGTTCTATTCAAAGCATTCCGTTGGCATCAGGGATTAAGTTTAAAGGTTGATCCAATCCGAGACCCTCTTTAGATTGATCTTCCATGCCTCCCGTTGCGTTACTTTCATCCAATGTTCCTAAAGGATGTAGGGGATTCCCTAGGAACCTTCCTACACATAGACGAGAGCACACAATGCTATACTAAACCGAGGGTTGCTCTTATTTTTGTAGAGATAGACCTCACTGGGTGGATATTTTGGCTAGTAATTGCGCCATTATAGGCCATCATGATTCATATTGTAGGAGGCTTCTAGCTAAGAAGAAATTGGAGGAGGTTAAAGTGGCAACGAAGGATGTTAAACTGCAAAGGGCGGAGGTGAAACGGGTCTACAAACTAGTGGAAAAATGTGAAACAGGCTACGCAACAGTTGTTGGCGATGATTCCAGTCCCATTTGAGGAGAACATTGGCAGCACGGGAACGCTCAGGCGAGTTATCTAAAGTGGTCTAACATGTTACTGCAAAGGTTGGGGCTAGTAAGGTGTTAATGGAAAAGGTTCAACCTTATGAAAATTCAGCAAATAAGAGAGATTTGATGGCGTCTTTGGGGCA
The DNA here is from genome assembly GCA_963556465.1 of Berberis vulgaris. Classification (NCBI taxonomy): domain Eukaryota; kingdom Viridiplantae; phylum Streptophyta; class Magnoliopsida; order Ranunculales; family Berberidaceae; genus Berberis; species Berberis vulgaris. The sequence goes on along the minus strand of OY747130.1, from coordinate 26,918,280 downwards.
TGACTACGAAGTGCAGCAATGAAAATGAAGGGATCTCAGTCGGATCAAGAGGACATGGAGGGGGCCCTAACAATCCAGAATTTGAAATAGGATATGCTTCGGATAATGCTAAGGGAAAAGGAGGGGAAACAATCTAGGAAAAACAATGTTCCCGTGGCGGAGAGAATAGTCACCAGGAACACCCTTGTCCATCCTGTTATTAATGATAGACAACTTAATGTTTTGGAATGAGTGGGGTGTAGGAAACATGGGCATACGTTGAATATTGAAAAAAACTAGTGCAGGATTATAGCGTCAAATTATTGGTGATAACAGAACCGACGATTACAGCTAGCAGGCATCTGGAAGTTGGAGGAAAGGTTAAGTTACCGATTTTTTTATTCTGATGAGACGATGGGAGGCAACTTTGGATTCTGTGGTCGAATGATTCGGATGTTGTTTTCTTTGGAGCTTCAGATCAGGTTATTCACCGCCTGGTACACTTGATTTTTGTAAACAAAAAATTTATTATTTCTTTTGTTTACGCTAAATGGTCTATTCTGGAGCGGCGTAGTTTGTGGGAGGATATGGAACAGTTTGGAATGGGGTCACTGATTCTTGGATTATAGGAGGTGACTTTAACATTATTATGGATTCGAGCGAGAAGCTAGGTAGGAGAAGTCAAGACAATGCAGCAATGATGGAGTTTATGGGTTGTGTCACATCTTGCGGTCTTTTTGATGTTGGTTATGATGGGCCTAAATTCACTTGATCCAATAATCAACAAGGTGCTAACAAAACGTGGGAAAGACTTGATAGATTCCTTGCCAATTTAGACTGGTTAATTTCGATGCCTAGTACCAGGGTGGAACACCTTAATAGAACCTGTTCAGATCATGTTCATCTTTTGATGTCCTTGCCATCAGTGCCCCATGTAGGTATGACCCCTTTTAGATTTCAGAAAAATGTGGACTACTCATGCAAATTTTCTAGACTTGGTGGATAATATTTGGCAGGTAGATTGAAATTTTGTCAGAGCAGTGGAAAAAGTGGTATTTAAACTAAAAAAAAAACTTGCAAAGAGAACTGAAAGGTTGAAATAGAGATGTTTTGGAAATATTTTTACCAAAATGAGAAGTTTGGAAGATGAGATAAAACAGTGGGAATTTGCTTTATTGAATGGGTAGGATGTGGATGCCAATGTAAATCGGAATAGATGTCAGGCAGAGTACAAATTAGATCTTTTTAGGGAGAAAATTTATTAGAAGCAAAAATCAGGGGAACAAGAGATTAAATAAGGGGATGCTTGCACCAAATTTTATTTGCCTCAGTTAAAGCCAAACAAAAGAGGCGAAAGGTTACGAAAATTTTACTAGGATGGAGGGTAATTTAATTACAAATCAAAAATGTATCTTGAAGGAAGCGAAAAAATTCATTGAACGCCCCCTTACTTCTGAGGGTTTTCAGGATGATCAGGACCTGTTAGATTACATTTCTTGCCTGATTAAATAGGATGATTGCAGCATACTAATGGCTGAACGGAGTTTGGATGAGGTTAGGGTTGCAGTCTTCAATACACCTAGTGATAGTGCACCAGGTTCGGACGGTTTTACATCAGGTTTTTTTACAGTTTTATTAGCAAATAGTTGGTGTTGATATATGGGAAGTTGCAAAGGAATTTTTCAGATGCCATACTCTACCAAGGGCTTTTAAAGCCAAATTGATCTCTTATACCAAAAACGGAATATCAAAATTCTTTTTCCGAGTTTTGTCCTATCAGTTTATGCAATGTGATGTATAAAATTTCATTAAGATATAATGCAGCAAATTGTTTTTATCATTGCTAGAAATTATCGCTCATGAACAGGGTGTTTTTGTGAAAAGGAGGCTAATTTCATAGAATAATAGAATGGCTCAGGATTTGAGACGGTCTATTGGTAAAAAATCCGTCGGGCATAACATTATTTTCAAGTTAGACATGGAAAGGCCTATGGCATGATTGAATGGGGCTATCTCTTAGCACTGTTGAATCGGTTTGGATTCGATCACAGGCTTTGTTTGCTTATTTTTAGTTGCATATCTGGTTGTGGTTTCTCTATTCTCATGCAAGGAAGGTATGATGGGTATTCCTATGCTTCACGAGGGCAGTGACAAGGGGATCCTTTATCTCCCCTACTGTTTGTCATAGAAGCGGAAGTTCTAAGTAGAGGGGTCACACGTGCTTTTTAAAGGAATGAAGTGGGTTTTTATTACACGCCGGGAGTTTGCAGCTCGATCACGCATCTTTTATATGCGGATGAATCTCTTATTTTCCTGAATGGCAAGAAAAACCGGTTTTGGGTTGCATGAATTTTCTGAAAAGATACTACCGAGCGTCTGGGGAAAAGACTAAAACAGGTAAGAACTCTTTTATGATTGATGCTTCGGCTTACCAATGGACTATTTTTCGTCTTCAGTTGTCCCCTTTTAAATACTTAGGAGTGTCGGTTTACTAAGGAAACTGCAGAATTAATTTTTTTGATGAGCTGATTTCTAGAGTGGTGATGATGAAGTGGGTATTTCTAACAATCGAAAGAATACGACTAGTTTTAGTTTATTAGTGGAGAAATGGGAGAGATGGGGGTATGAGATTTTGCTGTAGGAATAAGAAGTGATGGGTTCTCTAGGGAGTGAAGTGACGGTGGAATAAGGGTAATTTGGGATTCTTGTTGGAGCTGAGTTTGAAGCTCCTCCAGATAGGACAAAGATCGGCCCGGCCTGAAGTGTCGGGTAACCGGGATCCCGGTTAATCGGCCTCACCCATTCCAGTCTCGGTCCATGAAAGTTAAATATTTAAAAGCTCGGTCTAGTTTTAGATTTTGGTTTTTGTTAATCGGACCGGCCAAGCCCTAGGATAGACTATAAATAATGGAAAGCTGGAAAACTTAGAAACAACAACAAAGTAAAATAACACAAATATTGAAAGAAATATATAAGGAAAAAAAACTATATGAAGATGTTGCATGAAGGAAAATAAATATTCTTAGATCTATAAAAAGGTTCAATACAAGAGAAAAGAAAACAAAAAGAATCAAACATTTGAAATAACTAAAATAATTTACAAAAATTAGGATAATAAAAAAAATAAATGAATAAAGAAATAAGCAGAACAAAAAGTATTAGGACAAAAGTAACAAAAACTACTACATTACTTGGATTGAAAGAAGTATCTTGTTTCATTTTTTGATCAATTTGAAAGAAAAAAGCTAGATGAAGTTGTGTTTTGATCTTGAGTTGCCTTTTTTATTTTATTTTAATAAACCTCCATTAGGGAAAGACAGCTATCGGATGCAAGACCTTAATTACTTAATCAAAAGATTTTACTACCTTCGGGGGTGCATTATGACTTTCCCCGATAAAAGAATACTAACTAAAATAAATTCAGGGGGCTAGACCTAAAAAGTAAAATAGTGAAACTGAAAATCCTAAAGCCTAGTCCTTAAAACCCAAAAAAAACTAAAAAAAAACAAGGGCGAGCCCTTATAAACCAAAAAAAAATAATAACTACATGTTCTAGATCAAAAGGGTCTTCACCAAGAAAACCAGACCATTATTTCACTAAAAACTAGGCCTTATTTTTACCAAGAACTAGGCCTTATTCACCAAGAACAAGGCCTTATTCACCAAGAACTAAGCCTTATTCAACTAGGCATTATTCACTAGGATTGACAAAGCAAGAGTTTAAACTTATTCACCTTCGTTCCTCGTATCCATTTGAAAGATAAAGGTATATGAAAGTGCATTTTAGCACCCTGCTACAAACAAAATATAAATTATGTTAAAACATCTCCAATGGAGAGCTTAACCTTAAAGTTAAAAAAAAAATTTAACTAATTTAAGATTAAGGGTAAGTGAAAAGATTTTAGATTTAGTTATGTGTATTTTAGTGTTTTTACTATACTTTAAGATAGAGGAGAAAGTAGTGTTTGATGTTCTGGTTTACTTTTAGTAATTAATTGAAGATTTATTTTACTTAAATCCATATGAGGTGGTATATTACATCGTATGAGCATATATAGTTAAAAGAGTACAAAATTATGATAAAAAAAACACATTGGGCGATTCTGAAGGGAAAACTGGGTAATATTTTTTTGGGATTTTTGGTTTAATCTCAACCGCTCCTGAAACTTGGGAGGGAATCCTGCACGTTCATTAGAGCGGAGGTTAGCGTTCCATGGAAGTGGAGACGGCGGCCAAGGGATATCCTCCCTTGGATGGCCATGAGGTAGGCGACCAATTCAGACGTAGCTTTGTGCATGTTCTTGGCTTGTCAAATAAGGATAACATGGAAAAGAAACCCACAAATTCTACGAGTTTTAGGAAGGATGAAGTTCTCAAGTTTTCGTCCGTCTCTAAATGCAATCTGGGATTCTATCCATAGGTCTTGGGGTATCTCATGCTAGTTTATTATGGTTCTTCAAGATCAAAGACATGTTCTTGTGTGTTTACAATCAGAGGTTGAAGTGAAAAAGTTTTATCTGAAGACTCGTTCACTATTCGGGGCATAAGATACAAGCTTTTCCGTTGGCATCCGGGTTTCAGTCTACGGGCTGATCCGGAATTGGCTTCGATTTGGGAAGAACTCCCAAACCTTCCGCTCGCATATTTCCTATCTTTAATTATGATGCCTCTTGAAAACTCGTTCCGGAATTTCTAGGGAATGATGATGGTAAGAGATACTTTGCTCGTCCAAAGGTTGCTCGTATGTGCGTAGAGATGGAAGTCACTAAACCATTACCGTCTAGGATTTGGATTGAGAGTCCTAAGAGTGGTGGGTATTGGCCAAAACTGGAATATCAAGGTTTTAAGTATTGCAAGCATTGTGCCCTAATAGGACATGAAAAATAGTTCATCATCATCATCATCAAAGCCCATTCCCGAGATTTTCGGGGTCGGCTACATGAATTTTGGTTCTCCAAGCAATGCGATCTTCCCACATTTCCTCACCTAATCCAAGCTCAATGATATCTTCATTCACCGTCTTCATCCAAGTTTTCAACGGTCGTCCCCTCCGTCTACACCCTCCATTAACTTGCCAATCTAAACATTTTCTAATTGGCGCCGTGCTTGGTCTCCTCCGCACATGACCAAACCAAGTTAAACGTCTTTCTCTAATTTTTTCCTCTATGGGCGCTACACCTAAGTATCTCCTAATTCTTTCATTTCTAATTTTATCCTTACGAGTTTTACCACACATCCACCTTAACATACGCATTTCTGCTACTGCCATCCTATGCGTATGTTGTCCCGTAGTAGCCCAACATTCTGAACCGTATAGCATGGCTGGTCGAACAATTTTCTTATAGCATTTCCCTTTTAGCCTTGCAGGCATCCTTCTATCGCACAATACTCCTGACGCCATTCGCCATTTCAACCAACCAGCTTTAACCCTTGGTCTACATCTGCTCCAATAGCCCCATTCTTTTGAATTATAGACCCTAGATATCGAAAAGCCTCACACTCCGGGACCTCGACACCTTCGATCTCAATTGCATTACTTCTCCCTCTTGGTTCACACCCAAAGTTGCACACTAGATGCTCCGTCTTCGAACGGCTAATTGTAAAACCTTTACTCTCTAAAGCCTCCTGCCACTTAACTAATTTCTGACCTAAACCTGCACTAGTCTCATCCATTAAGACAATATCATCTGCAAATAACATGCACCAAGGTACATCTTCTTGCAGATGTCTCATCAACTCATCCATGACCAAAGAAAAGAGATATGGACTTAACGCCGACCCTTGATGTAGTCCTACTGTCACTGGAAATTCACTAGACATCCCACCTACTGAGCGAACACTTGTTACAGCCCCTTCATACATATCCTTAATGATATCGACATAACATTGAGACACTTTCTTCCTTTCAAGCACCCACCAAATTAACTCCCTGAGGACCCTATCATATGCTTTCTCCAGATCAATAAAAACCATATGCAAACTCTTACGTGCCTCTCGATATTTTTCTACAGTTTGCCTAAGCAGGAAGATGGCCTCCGTAGTAGACCTACCTGGCATAAATCCAAATTGATTCTCTGAAATCGTGGTTAAACTCCTAAGTCTTTGTTCTATAACCCTCTCCCAAAGTTTCATCGTATGACTCATAAGCTTTATCCCTCTATAGTTCGAGCAATTTTGGATATCCCCTTTGTTCTTATAAATTGGTACCACAATGCTATGCCTCCATGAATCTGGCATTTTTCTATTTTCCAAAATCCTATTAAAGAGCTTAGTTAGCCATTGAATTCCAACTTCTCCCAGACATTTCCATGCTTCAATTGGTATATCATCCGGTCCAACGGCCTTCCCTGTCTTCATTCTTTTTAAAGCTTCTCTCACTTCTGTGGCACTAACTCTGCGATGGAACACGCGATCTCTCCCTTCCTGTGAAGCATACCCCTCCAAGTTTAACTCCCCTACATGTGTTCCATTGAGTAGGTTCCAAAAGTAATCCTTCCATCTATCTAAAATAGCTTTATCCTGCATTAAGACTCTTCCATCCTCATGCTTAACACACTTAACATGACTCAAGTCCCTAGTTTTTCGTTCTCTAGCCTTCGCTATCTTGAAAATATCCTTCTCCCCTTCCTTCGTACCTAGCCTATTATAAAGAGCATCATACGCTCTCTTCTTAGCTTCCCCTACTGCTCTACTACTCAACTTCTTAGCCTGCTTATAAAGCTCATAAGACTCTAGGCACCTATCTTTTTGCCATGTCTTAAAGCATCTTTTCTTTTCCGCAATGGTTTGTTGCACATCCGCGTTCCACCACCATGTCTCCTTACCATAGAAACCTCCTCTTTTGGCTTGTCCTAACTCTTCATTCGCACATCTTCTTATTCGGTTTGCCAAATGTTCAAAAACATCCGCACTACTAGTCCTATCCTTTGGTTCTAGATTCTCCCCACCCTCTGAAACTGACTGGCCACCCAAAATCCTCTTTCTAAATCTTTGGCACACATCTCCCTGTAAGGTCCACCACTTAATTCTCGGTCTAACCTGTTCTATAGCAATACGACCCCTACTCTTACGACAAAAATTGAGAACTAACAGCCTATGTTGGGATGTCAGACACTCTCCTGGTATAACCTTACAATTTTTACACCTACCTAAATCGTGTCTCTTCACAAGAAAATTATCAATTTGACTTCTATTACGCCCACTCGTAAAGGTCACCAAGTGGTCTTCCCTCTTCTTATAAAAAGTATTTACGATCCCAAAATCCTGAGCTAACGCAAAATCTAGAATAGAAATCCCCGCGGTGTTTCGATCCCCAAAGCCTTGACCTCCATGTACCCTCTCATACCCAACTCTATCCTTACCGACATGGCCATTCAAATCCCCGCCTATGAAAACCCTATCGGAAGAGGGAATTCCAAGAACTAACTCCTCTAAAGAGTCCCAAAAATCCTTCTTAGTCTCCTCGTCCAAACCCACTTGGGGTGCATACACACTAATAACATGCACTATCTCTAGTTCTAAAGCTAATTTAATACTTATGATTCTATCCCCAAACCTCCTGACGTCGACTACTGCATCCTTAAAAACTTTATCTACCACTATTCCCACCCCGTTCCTAGTGCCATCTTTACCAGAATAGAAGAGTTTGAACCCTCCTCCTAAATCTTTAGCCTTGTTCCCCTTCCATTTTGTCTCTTGAAGACAAACTATGTTTACTTTCCTCCTACGCAGGACATCCACTAATTCTATTGTCTTTCCCGTCAAGGTTCCTATGTTCCAAGAGGCTAATCTAATCATTCTATCTCTAGCTCTAACCTGGACTAGCTTCTTTACTCGCCCCCGTCCAGAAAGGTGCGAGAACCCTTGCCTATTTAACACTACAGCCGGGCGCCGCTGCAGCGCGCCTTGCTCATTTGTCACTACACCCGAGCGTAGGTGCAGTGCGTCGCTTATAGCGGGGGACGCCCTATCCTTCTGCATTAATCTTTTTGAACCAATATCCATGAAAAGGGATGTGATGGGTTTTTTACGGTTGGCTATCACAAGCCTAACACCAACCCTCCTCCTTTATCCGGGCTTAGGACCGGCCGTTGCAACGGGCGGAGTTACATGAAAAAGAGTTATGTAGAAAATATTGGTTCGGAGATGGTTTAATGGGGAGAGCAAGATTCCTTGGTTCCTAGAAAATATTTGGCGAGAGATTGATGGCCTAAAGAGAGGAAAATTTATTCTATGTAGACATATTTTTAGAGAATGCAATTCGGTGGTGGGCGCATTGGCAACTAAGGTGCAAAGAGAGAAATCTTCCTGCAATAACAGTGAGCATAACTTGCCTGCCAGAGTTCTGGGCTTGGTACGGCTAGATAAGTCTCGCAAACCTTATTTACGTAAATGACTGCGATTGTATGGATGAAAGATGGTAATGCAGGTCGTGGAGGGGACGATTGAAGCAGAGCATATCCCATGTTATGCCCTGTTTATGCAGAGTTTTGGCTGTTTGGGGTGCTGCAAAAGTGGGTTTCACTTGCATGATATGCATTTTCTGCAGTTTTTGCATGTTGCAATCGTAGGGCAATCAAGCGGTTGGTGGAGGTTTTGTTTTATAGGGGGATGGCAGGTTGCAACAAGGTTTTGTCTGTAGGGCTCATTGCTGCAGCTGTTATGGAAGTCTCCTTTGGTGCTTGGCAGTATTTGGAAGCTACTATCAAAGTTTTTGAAGGGTCTAAGTCGCAGATGCTTTGCGGTCAAGTTGGATGCTTGAATTTCGTTTTAGTCTCAACAGGTTACTTGGTTAAATTTTTTCAATTTTCTTATTGTCTAGTTATTTTGATTAGTGGATTTATTTAATCGGGTAAAGAGTGTAAATCTTTTTTGATAATGAATAAAGCTCTGGCATCCCATAGTTGGCCGTCCCTCCTGAAGGTTTAATTAAAAAAAAAAAAAAAAAAAAAAAAAAAGGAGGCGGAGATTAATTTGATGCAGGGGATATTTGTTAATCACTAGAATCAGATTTTACACTATAAGGCGTTGATTATTTGCTCGAATAGAGATTTCTACATTTCCTTTGTATATGCCAAATGTGTATTGCAGGAAAGAAGAAGGATGTGGGAAGAAATGGAACATATTGCCATGGGAATAGCGGATCCCTGGATCATTGGCGGATATTTCAATGTTATTACAAAAGGAGGAGAAAATTTTGTTGGGCTTCCTCCAGTTCAATTGACCTTGAATGAGTTTTCAGATTGTATTTTTGAATGCGGGCTCAAGGATTTGGGTTATGCCGGTCCGAAATTCACTTGGTTCAATAATCAACAAGGAGATGATAGAACCTGGGCAAGACTTGATAGATTTATGGTAAATTCAGATTGGATGGCGAATATGCAACACACCAAGGTTGAACATGTTTTGCGAACCTATTCTAATCATGCCCCAATGCTTGTTTCATTTCCAATCACCGCAAGGAAAGGTATGTCGCCTTTTAGATTTCAAAGAATTGGTCCTCTAACCCTGATTTTTTGGGTTTTGTTTATAGAAACTAGAATATAGAATGTGAAGGAACCGGGAAGATGTATAAATTGGCTTATAAATTAAAGTGGATGAGGAATGGGCACAATATTTGGAATAAGGAGACTTTTGGCAACATTTTCTGTCAGATAAGGAGTTTGGAAGATGAGATCCAACAGTTAAAATACAGTTTGGGCAGGGATGAGAAATAAATGATAGCGTGAATTTGAATAAATGCCAGACGGAACTAAATTTAGCTTTGATGCGGGAAGAAGTTTATTAGAACCAAAAGTCATGATAAAAATAATTTAAAGAAGGTGACGCCTGTACAAAATTTTTCTTTGCTTCTGTTAAAACAAAACAAAAAAGATGGGCTATATAAAAAATAACGAGCATGAAGAGAATGGAGATCACAGATCAAAAAATCATCATCCAAGAGACGAACCATTTTTTCCAACTCCTCTTGACTACTTAAGGTTATCAGGAGGATCATGATATTATAGAATGCATCCCCCACTTGATTCAGCCAGAGGAGTGTGACATTATTATGCAGCTACCCAACTTAGAGGAGGTAAAAAACGCGTTTTTTGTATTTTGCAGGATAGTGTTCCTGGTCCTGACGGGTTCACTGCGGGGTTTTTTTAGTCATGTTGGGTGGTTATTGGCCAAGACATATGGCAAGATGCAGAAGAGTTTATTGAAGGTTGCACTCTGCCAGGTTCATTCACTGCAAATATTTGGCAGTCATCCCCAAAGTAGATAAGCCGAATCTCTTTTCCGAATTTTGGCCCATTAGCGTTTGCAACGTTGTGTACAAGGTCTTAAGTAAAATAATTTGTGAAAGGTTGGCAAATATTCTTCAAAAAATTATCTCATTGGAATAGGAGACTTTTGTAAAAGGTTGACTCAGGAATTTATGAGATCTATTGGTCAAAAGGTCATTGGGAATAACATCATTCTCAAGCTGGACATGGAAAAGGCATATGACTGAATTGAATGGGGTTACCTTCTGGCGGTATTGCACATATCTGGTTTCGATAACAAAATTTGTCTACCCATTTTCAATTGTATTGCTCATTGTGGGTTTTCGGTCCTACTCCATGGTAGATATGATGGACATTTTCTCTCGATTAGAGGCCTTAAAAAAGGAGATCCCCTATCTCTTCTTTTATTTGTTATTGTAGCAGAGGTTTTAAGCAAGGGACCAAAATGAGCTTTCCATAGGAGACAAATTGGTTATTATCACACTCCTAGGGCATGTACTCCGATTACCCATTTATTATATGTTGATTATTCTTTGGTGTTTTTGAATGGTAAGAAAGAGTCTGTAATCGGTAGCATAAACTTTCTAAAGAGATATTGTGTGGCATCTGGGGAGAAAATAAATGTTGAAAAGAGCTCGTTTATGCTTGATGAGAAAGTGCGGGAGGAAAGAGTGGTCGTAATCACACAATGGACTTGATATTGTTTCAAACCTTCTCCTTTTACAAACTTGGAAGTGCCTATTTAAGGTAAGTGCAAATTTTTTTTTTTAGACATTGGTAAATAAGATACAACAAAAAATACAGCGTTGGAAGGCAAAATTATTGTCTCCAGGGGGAAGACTCATTCTTATTAGGCATGTACTTTTATTGATGATTGTATATACCATAGAAGCTACGTGTGTGCTTGTGAAAGTCCGGAAAAATATTCAGAAGTTGATTGTGGATTTTTCTTGGGGGGGATCATGAAGGTAGAAATAAGCGAAAGTGGATTGCATGGGATAAACTCAGTTTTTCGACTGAGTAAGGTGGCTTAAGTGTACGTAGTCTTGAATATGTGATGAAAACTTTTCGTATTAAGGCTTTATGGTTTGGTGAACACAGATTCTCTGTGGGCCATTTTTATGAGAAAAAAATATTTAAAGACATGAATGCCCATTAGTCTTCAGGAAGCTCAAGTTGGGGCGTCTCATTTCCTGAAAGAATTAATGGAGTTCAAAATTTTCATGGTGAACCATTCTACTTAAAAGATCAATAAGGAGTATATTAGCTTCTTCAATGAACAATGGTTTCACGATGAGAATTTTCATCGTACGAGTTGGACAGAAACAGAAAATAAGTGGCCTTCCTTAAGGCAAATTCATAGAGAAAACTTTAGGTCTCTGGGTCCCATGCTGCAAAGAAAAGCCCAAGATATGTATAGCAGAAGATTAAGAGGGGGTGTTGGTAAAAAAGACGTCAGAATTTGGATTCCAAATAATGATGCTAAGTTTCCATAAGTTCAACCTGTGAAATTCTACGGAGTAGGGGCAGCTTGATGGGTCTTGGAAGTGGATATGGCAACCTTTGTTACCCCACAAAAATCTCTATTATTGTGTGAAAAATTATTAAAAGAGCTTTGCTGGTGGATGGAGAGATCAGAAGAATTGGTTTTCAATTAGCCTCTATGTGCAGTTATTGCAGAAGATTTGGGGATGAGACGACCAAACATCTTTTTTTGGAAGGCGAGTTGGCTAGAAGGGTGTGGGATCATTATGAACTAATTTTTTATATACATGTCCATAGACCTTTGGAAGTTCAACGTTTGGTTCCAGAAAGCAAACCCGTTGACCTTATTAGGTATTCTCATACATCTTCACCCCTTTATTTATTTTATGAGAAATTTGGATCCAAATAAGCAAAAAAATATATGAAAGTAAGGAATAGTCTGCAAACTATGTGATAATCAAAATATCATTGGATCAGTTGTGTCTATAAGTTCTTTATTCCTAAGAAAATAGAAATATTTGGTCATTTATTGCTCAGATTGGGTCTCCAAGAGAAGATGGTGATGGAGGCACCAATCCATGTAATTTATTGGAATTTTCCTCTAGATGGATGGTATGTCGTCAATGTGGACGGTTTTTCAAAGGAAAATATTGCGGTGGGTGGTTTTGTGATTAGGAATGATGATGGTAGTTTTGTGGCTGCCAAGCAATTTTTTTTGGCAAGGATAATAATGTGGTTGAAAATAGGGCTTTATTGGAGGGCTTGAGATATTGTAAGATGGAAGGCTTTGTCAAATGCATGATTCAAACGGATGCTAAGCTGGTTAAGCAATGGTTTTATCGGGAAGCAAGTATGATGTGGTTCCTTGATGACTAGTGGAGGGAAATAGGAAAAATAAGTAGATCAATGGTCTATCATTGCAATCATGATTTTTGGGAGACAAACTCAGTGGCAGATGCTTTGGCGAGGCTTGCCCAAGAAGAAAAGGACTCTCGTTCGTACACATGGGCGTCCTTTTTGAATCGGCCTAGATCCTTGCTCATTTTGGATAAAAATAAGACTGCATATGTGAGAAAGTCGAAATGAAACTGTTGTCTTATTTCTGTCTTATTTGCAGTCCGGTAGAGGACATGCATTTATTGGTGGAAAGCGTTCCCGAAATTGTGTAAAAGGATCTGTAACACTGTTTATTTTTCTGGAATAGAGCATTTGTCTCTGGCAGCATTAATTGCCCAGATGCTGATGCTTGCGGATGAATTGCTTTGATACATTGTTTTCAGTGAAAACAGATGGCAGGATGAGGTTATAGGGTGTTCCTTTGCTCGGGGACGGTGATAGCCAGGTGCTGGAACATGCTTATGTGTTGGTGTACAAGGCAAACTCTGTTTTTTAACTTAGTTGTTTGGCTTTGGCAATTTTCAGTGTGAGACGTTGATGCTGCTGTGACATTACAATTACAACAATTTTTATTGAACCTTTTGTTTTCTAACATTTTTAATTTTCTTGGTTGAGCTTTTCATGTATTGATTTTGTTCAAGAAGCATGTACTTTTACCAAATAGTTTTTCTTTTGGTTTGTAAGGGCTAGACATTATATTCACCATTTCGGTGTTTTAGGTATAACCCCTAGGTTTTGTTAGCTTATTTTCTCAGGTTAAGTCGTAATGTACCACCGATAGTTGTAAAATCTTTTGATCTAGCATCCCATAGCTGCCCCTCCCTCCTAGAGGTTTAATTTAAAGAAATAAAGAACTTAAATCCATATGAACCATATTGTTAGGTTTTAAATTACAATTTACTCACATAAATCAATGTTATATTATGAACTACTAGGGTGTGGACTATGTGCTTGAATATTTAGTATTTTATTTTAAAAATTCAATAATAAGTAAAAATTAAAATTTTACAAGTTTTGACTAAAGAATTCCGATGCAGTCGTTTTTCGCTCCCCACTCTTACCTAGTTCCTGCTGACCTGTTGACCTACACAAGTAGCACACGTGAGCCACATACCATCATGGGGTGGTCGATGGTACTCCGATGCTAAAGTCAGACAGGGCTCTGAGGAAGGTGTAATGCTGTAACAGGGAATTTGTAGTGTACCTTAGCTTACCAACCTCATGGCTTATTTATAGTGCAAAGAGTCTCGGTTTAACCAGGCCACCGTAGTCGGAGTTTAGGGAGGTGATCTTCATTGAGATCCCTCTCTAATTAGTAGTCTTGTTGTAGGAGGGAAGTTCCCTGTTAGCTCTCCGCCCCAAGATACATGGGAGATAGTTCCCAATCAAAGATCAATCCGTAGAAGGGAGTTTCTTTGTGTGGAAGATACTCTGGTGTTTGCTTCCTAGTAGGAAGCAGAGAACAACTGTAGTTGCCCGTCCGAAGTTGATCCCCGAGATACTCGCCTAAGGAGTACTTACGAGTATTGAGGACCGCTGTGAGATGTGTGGGCCTAGCATGCTATGAGAGTCCAGATCCGCCTGGCAGACTGAAGTCGAGCGGGCTTAAACCGCTTGGGTCGGATCAGTGTTGAGCTGATGATGGGACTTGTAGTTCCTCAAGATCATCATGACAAGTGTACGACTCAGGGGTGTGACCATTTTTATGTATTATCAGCTACTCCCCCTGAGTTAGTGGGTCGTCATATCGGTTCACTTTTCATCTCTTGAAGGAATATGCCGCTCATGATGATTGAGTCTAAATCGTTGCTTGAGCCGCATTACGCATTAATGGCATGTGCGTTGGTTAGACGGAAAAGAGGCGGGAAACCATCCTTTATTTAAGTCATCCGCAGTGCAAAGTCTGATTCTTCGACTTTGTTTTCTTTTGAAGATATTGTTCTGAAAAGATCGTTCGTTTTCTTCATGGATCAAAAAAACCTTCTTGATGATTCTATTTTTGCTAAGGCCTTGGAGTTTTTTTAAGACAGGTTATTGTCCGAGCCTGGTCTTGCTGAAATCCATACGAGTTTGGAATTCTTGAGGACTTGCCATTGTATCTCCTAACGGGCGACCAAACGCTCGTGTCACCTCCTGCCGGTTTCATCTGTTTACATCGTGGATGTTTCAAACTGGAATGCGTTTTCCGATCCTAGGCGTGATTTGGGAGTTCTTGGATCTCTTAGGGATTCCTTCGGCTCAATTGGGGCCCAATGGATATAGGATCGTTCTCATGATTTTGCTCAGTGCTACAGAGGCCGATGTTGGCGTGACTCCGCGGATAATCCAGTTGTTGACCTCTCCCCGACTAAAGAGCAATGTTGTCTTTAAGATGAAGTCGCCGAAGTGCTTCTGTAATCTACCTGATGATTTCAAGTTTTGGTAGAAGTACTGCATCTTGGCTCCCGCAAATTTGAAGTATTTTCGGTGCAGGGGTCGTCCACTCGAGCCACAGTTCAAGCCGCTTCGTAAGTTCAACCATTGCGACTTTGATATGCTTTATAGTGGGCTGACTGAGCATTACTTGTGTTCCCTTGCAAGAAGGTTTCCTACTACTCCTCTTACTTTCAAGGAGCGAAATACCATGGAGACATTTTGTGTCATGCCGAAAAGAAAAGCGGTGGATGTCATAAGGGTTTCCAACTTCATCCATAGTAGGTTGTGGGACAACTGGTACGTCACCACCACTCTATATCGAGAGTCATGCATTAAGTTGGAAGATGGGGCCCCTTCCAGGAAGAGAAAGGCTTTGAGTCCAAAGCTTTTGTCCTGTCTGATGTGAAGGAGCAGTCTGTGACTCTTGCCTCCTTCGTGAGGAAGAGGTCTCGCGTTAGAACCAGTCCGTCTTCGGTATGAGCCGCTCCAGTGAGAGGAGCACGAGTTTGCCAGGTTTGTTGAAGCGGAGACTGATGTTTCCGTCTTGGAGAAAGATTACCCACGGCTGGTAGTAGTCATGGACTGGTGGAACCTTAGTGAAGTGCAGGTCGAGGCTCTGAATGACCGTCTGGTGTGGGTTGCAATAGCAGCTTACGCGGGTTCTAATTCGCATGGGACCATTGTTGTAGGAGGCTCTTGTGCAGATTCGCCCGAGGTGGTAGAATCTAATCGCCCTACTGTTGATTCGCCTGAAGGTGGCCGCAGTATTGGCCACTTTTCTTGTAAACCGCCACAGCTAAAAGTGTTGGAGGGTCCTTTGGATAATTCCCTCCTTCCTCTTCCTCCGGATCCTATTGAGCTGCCTCGCAATAAAGGGTCGACTGTTAATGACAAAGGGAAGGCCACAGAGGAGAGGATACGTTGGAAGGATGTATGGATAAGGGTATGAAGTACCTTATGTTGTGTATTTTTTACATGAGCCACGCGGCAGTTGCTGGAATAGAAGTCAAGGAGGCTCGTGAGAGAGTATATACCTTGGAGCGTGTCTTCTCGCACATGCAGCTGTTGTATTCTGATGCGGTCCGTGAAATTGAGCGACTTAAGAAGCAGACCAAGGAGAAGCGATTGGATCAGTCAACCGTGGTAGTTGAAGCTCAAAGGGCTCGTCTGGAAGACCTCGAACGTAATCTGATAGAGGCGATGTCCGAAAGGGACAGACTCAAGTAGGAGTTAGGTCGGATCCGCCAAGAAAATGAGGTTGCGCAGGATGCTGCAGTTAAGGCATGTTCTGAGCTGCAGTCTTTTGCTTAAGAGAGCACTTCGAAGGAAGCTATCTAGGCTGCTGAAAAGCAGTAATTAGAATCCGATGTGGAGTTCTACGCCCGTGATGCAAGAAAGGCTGCTGAAAAGCAGTAATTAGAATCTGATGTGGAGTTCAAGCATGAGCTTAGTGCTGTGAAAAGCAGTCTGGCCACATAGCAGTCTCAAGTCGAATGCTAACTGGCAAGTCGGAGCAGTTGGAGCGTGAACTTGTTGACGCGAAGGTGCGAGAGGAAGAGCTTCTTCAGAAGCAAGGAAAGTGTGAGTTCCGCTGGGTTGTACATGGCCAGTTAGAGCTGTTGGCACTGATGAAGGAGGATCATCCGGAGTGGGATCTTGGCCGGTATAAGAAGATGTCATATGTTGATTTGTATGTTGCCTTTGCAACGTCGGATGAGGAAGACAATATGGGCCCTGATACACAGGTTGTGGCGCCTGTGGACTCTATCCCTACTCCATCTTCCACTAGCTTAGCTCTTTTTGTTTCTGTACCATCTTCTAATAGGGAGTAACCTTGGTGTGATTGTACCCCTTTTAGTTTAGACTGTTAGTGAAAACAGTTTTATCAGTACTGTGCTTGTTGTCTCTATTGTATGTTTTTTCTTTTGCCTTGTCATCATGCTTGGGCTGGTTGAGTCAATATGATGCTTGATTAGTCTGTTTGCGATAGAGATCTTGACCGTTATGTATCGTGAATGACTCGGAATCGTTGTTGCGTAGCCATGTCCGATAGTGGGCATGTCGCGAACTGTTTAGCTGGGGGTTGCCCACGCTGTGTCTTGTTCCCGAGGTAAGCAATTTGAGGCTTATCCTGTTTGTCAAACCGGTCGGTCGCAGTTGATGCTAAGAGCGAGTTCCAATGGTTGAGTGCATGCGTAAGAGCGTTCTTGCCACGTCAGGCACCGTAAACTCGAGCCGGCATCCTAAATAGCTTTTATTTGGGCACTTGCCGTACGACCTTTGTATCGGCGCAAATGGCCTTCACAAATATTAGAATGTTAGTTCGTTTGAGCGTAAAGATGTTGATTCGGCTAGATCCATGTTTGGCGACTGGGTTGAAGAGCAGTGGTCCTGTGGTAAGCCATCGGGATCAGTGCAGGACTGACTAGGCTCCCGCCTTCTGAATCGTGTATGACTAAGTAAAGTGGGCTACTAATTAGCGGAGTAAAAGTTTGGCAACTAGGCTGAAGAGCAGTGTTCCTGTGGCAAGCCGTCGGAATCAGTTCAGTACTGACTAGGCTCCCACCTTTCGAATCGTGTAAGACCCAGTAAAGTAGGCTACGGATTTGAGGCTTAAAGGTTTAGCGACCAGGCTGAAAAGCAGTGATTTCGTTGCAAGCTGTCGAAATCAGTTCAGGATTGACTAGGCTCCCACCTTTCGAACAATCTAAACCCTCCCTGCGCGGTGGGGGCTTCAAATTCAGGAAAGGTTTGGCGACCAAACTGAAAAGCAGTGGTCCCGTGGCAAACCATTGGAATCAGTTCAGGACTGACTAAGCTCCCACCATCCAAATTATCTACACCTGAGTGCACCAAGCTACAAATTTGGGAGGGTTCGGCGGCCACACTGAAAAGAAGTGGTCCCTTGGAAAACCGTCGAAATCAGGTCGTGGTTGACTGGGTTCCCACCTTCTGGACTATCTACACCCTCGCAGCGCAGGCTACAAGTCTAGGTTTGGTGATTAGGCGACTACTCTAAAAAGTAGTGGTCTCGTGGCGAGCCATCAGAATCAGTTCGGGACTGACTAGGCTCCCACCTTCTAGACTATCTACATCCTCGCGGGGGGGGGGGGGGGGGGGGGCTACAAGTCCAAGTTTTGATCAGAAGCTTTCGTTTGCTAGTAGTCACCAACTAGGCTTACCTGATTTGGTTCGACGATCATTGGCTGCGAAGGGGGCAATGATCCCTGGTGAGTCATCGTAAGCAGACATGATTGCGCTAATTAGACTCCCACTTCCTAAATCGTCAATGCCCGTGCTAAGCGGGCTAGGTATCGGGATGAACCAGAAGCTGTCGTGATCACTCCATGCTTACTAAGCTTGCCTGGTTTGAATAGAAGTTCCGCCTAATAGGGGGCATGCGAACCTAATCCATCAACATGTTGCATGGAGTGGATGAAATTACCTTAAATCAGTTGATGATCTAAAGGTATAATTCGTATGTCAGGGTTGACTAGGATCTCTAGCGTTATGCCAAGCACATGACAGAGTGCAGTTTGAATTATAGGCTGAGCCCATGGGTCCGCAGAGGAGGGGCTAGGGATTTCTGCAAGATGCGTTGCTTGTACGGCGTAGATTGGACAGTGCCACACATACGACGTAAGCTGCGTGATGGTTGAGTATCGGTTACTCCCCCTCAATTGATGGGGTTGCGTGATGTCGTCTTTGCAGTTTCCTTAATGTCCGCTTGGTGAACCATCATATCTATATAACGGTGTTTTCCAATCGTTGTAAACACTATCTTTCGAAGAGCTTATCTTTTGAAATGTTTTCCCTTGAAGAAGTTGTTTTTGGATTTCCGAAGGCTGAGGAAAATGCTTTGGATTTTTCAAAGGCTGACTTTGATTCTGTCTCTGGAGTTTCCGAATGTTCTGACATTTGCGCCGACCAGGCAGAGATAGTTGTTGTTATGCGGGGTCACCTGATATGGGTGGGCACGTAGTTGATCCGCTGAGGTCTCATAATTTCTTCTCATTTCGAGGAGAAGTAGAACCGATTTCCTACCAAGGGAAATGCCTTGGTGTTACACCGTATAACTTGTGTCTTTGTGTGCTCGGATCCTGCTGCTAGCTGATGACTGATCGAAGTGTTGGTTGATGTGTAGTGTCTTCGGCCATGGTAGCTCTCAGCCACACCTGCCACATGATATGGGAAAAGTGGTATCTCTTGATAGCATTATGAGACAGCAACTGCGTCGTTGCTTGTGGCCATCCTCATCTGCCTTCTTCTAACCTGTTTGAGGAATTCGGAAAGGGGTCGGATGTCTCTTGAGGAAATCTGTAGCTTGTTGTGAGGTCTACAATGTTGTAGTACGAGACTTTTCTGGAGTGATTTGTCAGAGCAATCTGACTGCTCAGTCCTTTCAATCCCCTCACACACTTCGTTGTTGTCTTCGAAAGGGTCGAGCAGCTTTTACTTTTATTTTTATTTTATTTTATTTTTTTCCATTGCTATCACTTGCAGATTGCTTTCATCGGAGGGTTTGCAAATCTTCAGCAGACGTTGTCCATAGCAAAATTTTCTAAGTGATTATTTTACTTTAGTTCACATTGTATTCAGACACTTATAGTGATCAGTCTTTGTATCCGCCTCAAGGCGTTCACAATATGTAGCCTTTTGTATCCGCCTCAAGGTGCTTGTTGTTTTATCTTTCCAATAATCAATAGAGTTTGTTTTTTGTAATTCTTTTTTTATTTCTTAAATGATTGCGAATCACATAAGCTTTTTAAGAACTAAAACTCAATATTGACTAAGGAAAGGGAAACAAACAATTTAAAGCAAACTAACTGTTTACGGAGAGAATTCAATCATGGCCTTGAAGTGAATTTGGGTTGCTCTCGCGGATCATTTAGTAGAATGTCGAGCCGTTACATAGGTCACTGAAGAGTAAACCTTGCAGAGGGGCGGATCTCTGCACCGACGGAATGTCGGGGCGAATGTTCCTGCTTGCCATGGCCTTTATGACTCGCTAGGCGGAAAAGTTGATTTCTCCTATACTGCTTGAAAATGATGTCTCTACCATCTTTTGGCCCTACACTGGTTCAGGCTGCTCTCCATGATGTAGCTAAATTTGGGAACATTCAATTTGTTTCAATGCGGCATAGTGGCAGCCTCGTGCCATAGGTTATTTTCCACGTATTGTTCCTTCCGAGTGGTTAGCAGTATAACACACTGGGGAAGGGCGGAGACCAATGCTTCCATCTGGTGGAGCCATGGTCTTCCCAGGATGAGATTGTAGGATGATGGTGCATCTACCACCATGAAGTCCAGAAATAGGACCTTCCCGAGCTGCAGCTCTCCTACTACCGTAGCCAATCTTATCTTTCCAATGGGGAAGCACTTCTCCCCGCTGAATTCGATCAGTGGGTGTTCTTAAGACATCAATTTTTCCTCCTTTAGGTCCATGTTGTGGAACGCATTGTAGAACAAAACGTTAAGAGAACTTTCTGTGTCAACCAAAACTCTATTTACTTCCCACCTTGCTATGGAGACCAAGATGACTAAGGCGTCGTTATGTGGCGCCCGATCTCCTTCGAGATCCTTGTCCATAAAGTTCAAGGTGGGAATGCAGCTCTGGACCCTTGAGTGGCAAGTGTGCCTGTCCTCATCCACGGATTGTGTCCACATATCCAGGAGTGTCTGTTTGTTGGACCTGTATGACTGGCTTTCATTCGGTCCGACTCCATGAAGGGCGTATATTATCCCTAGAGTCTCCTTTTCTATTTCTTTAACTTACTCCCCCTTGTCCTTTGTTTGTTCTGTCGGCTTCTCAAACTGTAGGAACTCTTTCAGTTTACCTTTGCGGATCCAATACTCAACTTCGAACCCAGATTCTTGTAGTTATTGGTGTTGTGGCCATTGTCATTGTGGTACGTGCAGTACTTGCCATTGTCGCGCTTGGTGGGGTTTTTGCGTGTCTTTGGGGGCCACTTTAGATCCTCCCAGTTTTTCATTGATTTTAGTACACCAACAGGTTAGCGTTTAGGGGTGTCACCGCTCTGGATCCAACGTAGTTGGATGATTTATCTGATCTGAACCGAACTGGGTCTGGCCTATGGTTACCGCGCTTCTTCTTGCTTCATTCCTCATTCGCGGGTTTCTTTCCCTCTTTAAGGCCTACAATGAAGGCTGTCACAGTTGTATCGTTGCTACACTCGTCGATGAGGGTCAGCTCATTGTTGAAGCGCGTCACATAATCTCGAAATGTCTCGCCGGACCTCTGCCTCAAGGAGAGTGTAGTGCTGGCCTATTTGGAAGCGCTGAATTTCGCAAAACGCGTCAAGAATTCCATTGCCATCATTTTGAAAGAGTCGATGGTCTTCGGCAGAAGGTTGTGGAACCACGTCATCATTTTTTTAGGGCCATTACGTGCTATTAATGGCGCAGATGATCGAATAAATTGGTGGTCCCGTCGTAGGAGTCGTGCTTCGGGGGAGTTAACTTCCTTGGAAGGGCCTCGTTCACGATTCTATCCACGAATGGTGGGACGGAGAGGTTGTACAGTACGTCCGGGTCATGCGCTCCTCTGTGGAGGGGGTTCCCAGGGCTGAGCCTCTTTGTCCTGATGTTGAACTTAATGTTAGCCACGCAGCCTCCTTTAGTCAAATAAGAACTGGTGGGAGCTTGGATTTCTTGTGCTTTCCGGTAGAGGGCATGAATTTATTGGTGGACAACATTCTCGGATTTGTGTAAAAGGATCTGTAACACTATGTTTATTCTGGAACAAAGCATTTGTCTCTGGCAGCATTGGTTGCCAAGATGTTGTTGCTTGCGGATGCATTATTTTGACACTGTTTTTTCAGTGAAAACAAATGGCGGGATGAGGTTATAGGGTGCTGCTTTGCTCGGGGACGTAGATAGCCAGGTGCTGGAACATGCTTATGTGTCGGTGTACAGGGCAGACTTTGTTTTTTAACTAAGTTGTTTGGCTTTGGCAATTTTCAGTGTGGGATGATGATGCTACTGTGACATTACAATTGCAGCAGTTTTTATTGAACCTTCAAGGTTTAATGCATGGAGAGTTTCTTGGTTGAGCTTTTCATTTATTGATTTTGTTCAAGAAGCATGTACTTTTACCAAGTAGTTTTTCTTTTGGTTTGTAAGGGTTAGACCTTATATTCACTATTTTGGTGTTTTAGGTCTAGCCCCTAGGTTTTGTTAGTTTATTTTCTCAAGTTAAGTCGCAATGTATCCCCTACAGTTGTAACATCTTTTGATCTAATAATTAAAGTCTGACATCCCATAGCTGCCCTTCCTTCTTGGAGGTTTAAATAAAAAATTAACAAATAAGTAAAAAAACTTAAATCCATATGAACCATATTGTTGGGTTTTAAATTACAATTTATTCACATAAACCAATGTTATATTATGAGCTACTACGGTGTGGACTATGTGCTCGTGTGTTTAGCATTTTATTCTAAGAAATCAATAATAAGTAAAAATTAAAATTTTACGAGTTTTGACTAAAGAGTTTTGATGTAGTCGTTTTTCGCTCCCTGCTCTGACCCAGTTCCTACTGACTTGTTGACCTGCACAAATAGCACACGTGAGCCACAGACCACCGTAGGGTGGCCGATGGCACTCTGATGCTAAAGTCAGATAAGACTCTGAGGAAGGTAAAATGTTGTAACAAGGAATTTGTAGCGTACCTTAACTTACCAACCTCATGTCTTATTTATAGTGCAAGAAGCTCTGGTATAACTAGGCCATCGTAGGTGTAGTTTAGGGAGGAGATCTTCGTGGAAATCCCTCTCTAATTAGGAGTCGTGCTATAGGAGAGAAGTTCCATGTTAGCTTACATGGGAGATAGTTTCCAATCCAAGAGCAATCTGTAGAAGGGAGTTTCCCTATGTGGAAGATACTCTGGTGTGTGCTTCCTAGTTGGAAGTAGAGAGCAGCTGCAGTTGCCCGTCCAAAGTTGATCCTCGAGATACTTGCCTAAAGAGGGCTTACGGGTATTGAGAACAATATTGCGACGTGTGGGCCTAGTGTGCTGTGAGAGTCCAGGTCTGCCTGGCGGACTGAAGTCGAGCGGGCTTAAACCGCTTTGACCGGATTAGTGTTGGGTTGAAGTTGGGCATGTAGTTCCTCGAAATCATCATGACATGTGTACGGCTCAGGGATGTGACCATTTTTATGTATCATCAGCTACTCCCCCCGAGTTAGTGCGCCGTCACATTTGTCCGCTAAGTCATCTCTTCAAGGGATCCGCTCATGATGATTGAGTTTGAATCGTTGATTGAGCCGCACGCCGCATTAATGGCACGAGCGATGGTTCGGCAAAAAATAGGCGGGAAATCAACCTCTATTTAGGTCATCCGCAGTGCAGAGTCTGATTCTTTTACTATGTTTGCTTTCGAAGATGTTTTTCTGAAAATATCGTTCTTCTTCATGGCTCAAGAAAATCTTCTTGATGATGCTGTTTTGGCTGAGACCCTGGAGTTTTTTTAAGACGGGTTGTTGTCCGAGCCTGGTCTTGCAGAAATCTGTATGAAGTTTGGAGTTCCTGAGGACCTGCCATTGTATCTCCTAACGGGCGACCAAACGCCAGTGTCACCTCCTATCGGTTTCATCTATTTACATCGTGGGATGCTTCAAACTGGAGTGCGTTTTCTGGTCTTGGGCATGATTTGGGACTTCTTGGATCTCTTAGGGATTCCTCCAACTCAATTGGAGCCCAATGGATATATCATTCTCATGATTTTGCTCACTACAAAAGACGTCGTTGTTGGCTTGAACCGCGGGTGATCCAGTTGCCGACCTTTCCCCGGCTGAAGAGCAATGTTGTCTGTAAGATGAACTCGCCGAAGTGCTTCTATAAACTGCCTGATGATTTCAAGTTCTGACAGAAATACCGCTTCTTGGCTCCCGCAGATTCGAAGTATTTTCGGTGCAAGGGTCGTCCGCTCGAGCGACAGTCCAAGCCGTTTCGTAAGTTCAACACTTTTCTATCGACTTTGATATGCTTGATAGTGGGTTGACTGATCATTACTTGTGTTCCCTTGCAGGAAGGTTTTCTACTACTTCTCTTACTCTGGAGGGGCGAATTACCATGGAGACGTTCCGTGTCTTGCCGAAAAGAAAGGTGGTCGATGTCATAAGGCTTTCCTATTTCATCTGTAATGGGTTGTGGGACAACGATTACATCTTCCCCACTCTATATCGAGAGTCGCGCATTAAGCTGGAAGATGAAGCCCCTTCCAGGAATAGTAAGGCTACTGAGTCCAAAGCTTTTGTCCTGTCTGATGTGGAGGAGTCATCTGACACTCTTGCCTCCTTCGTGAGGAAGAGGTATCGCAATAGAACCGGTCCGTTTTCAACACGAGAAGCTCCAGTGAAAGAGAAGCGCAAGTCTACCAGGCATGTTGAGGCGGAGACAGACGTTTTCGTCTTGGAGAAAGATTACATGCAGTTGGCAAAAGTCATGGACAGGTCGAAACTTAGTGATGCGCATGTCGAGGCTCTGAATGACCATTTGGTGCGGGTTGCAATGCCAGCTTCCGCTGGTGCTTATTCGGGTGGGACCATTGTTGTAGGAAGCTCCATTGAAGATTCGCCCAAGGTGGTAGAATCTGATTGCCTTACCGTTGATTCGCCTAAAGGTGACCGCATTACCAGCTACGTCTCTTGTAATCCGCATTGTTCACCTTCTCGTTCTAGGCCACAACTAAAAGTATTGGACGGTTATTTGGATAATTCGCTCCCTTTTCTTCCTCCAGATTCTATTGAGCCGCCTCGCAATTAAGGATTGGTTGTTAATGACAAAGGGAAGACCACGGAAGAGAGTTTGAGGACGGTGATGACCGTGAAGGGCAGCACTGGCGTAATCCATGATTCGGGGAAGCTTCATTGTGGTGCACAGATAAACCTGTTCGTACTTGACTTGGTAAAGATGAGATCACACTTCTAGCACCGAGAGGTGGACATATAGTATGCTTCGATGAAGAAAATAAGCAAGTGTTACAGCTAGTTGATGGATCATGCTCTTAAACCCGAAGAGGATACATTGGAAGGATGTATGGATAATGGTCTGAAGTACCTTATGCTGGTATGACTCACATGAGCCACGCAGCCGTTGCTGGAACAAAAGCCGAGGTGGCTCATGAGAGAATACATACTTCAGAGGGCTCGTCTGGAGGACTTCGAGCGTAATCTGATAGAGGCGGTGTCCCAAAGGGACAGACTCAGGCAAGAGTTAGGCCGGATCCGTCGAGAAATCAAGGTTGCACAAGATGTTGCAGCTAAGGTGTGTAATGAGCTGCAATCTTTTGCTAAAGAGAGCGCTTCGAAGGAAGCTGACTAGGCTGCTGAGAAGCAGCGATTGGAATTCGATGTGGATTTCTACTCCCGTGAGGCGTGAAAGGCTGAGGACAAGCTCGAATTTGGGTGGCATGAGCTTATTTTTGTGAAGAGCAGTCTGGCCATCGAGCAGTCTCAGGTCGACAAGCTGACTGGCAAGTTGGAGCTGTTGAAGAGAAAACTTGTTGATGCGAATGTGAGAGATGAAAAGCTTATTCAGGAGCAAGGCAAGTGTGAGTTCCGCTGGGTTTTACATAGTCGGCTGGAGCTGTGGGCACTGATGAAGGAGGAGCAACCAGAGTGGGATCTTGGCCAGTATAAGAAGCTGTCATATGTTGATTTGTCTGTTGCTTTTGCATCGTCGGAAGAGGAAGACAATGTGGGCCCTTATACAAAGGTCGCGGCGCGTGTGGACACTATCCCTACTCCATATCCCACAAGGCTTAGCTTTTTTTGTTTCTCTACCTTATCCTGATAGGGAGTAACCTTGCTGTGATTGTACCCCTATTCGTTTTGATTGTTAATGAAAACAATTTTATCAGTATTGTGCTTGTTGTCTCTATTTTATGTTTTTTCTTTTGCCTTGTCGGCATGCATTGGCTGGTTGAGTCAATAGGACGCTTGACTGGTCTGCCTGCGATATAGAACTTGACCCATGTGTATTGTGAACGACTCAAGGTCATTGTTGCGTAGCCATGTCCAATAATGGGCATGTCGCGAACAGTTTAGCTGGGGGTTGCCTGCGCTGTGTCTTGTTCCCAAGGTAAGCTGCTTGAGGCTTATCCTGTTTGTTCGACCGGTTAGATGTAGTTGATGCTAAGAGCAAGTTGCAATGGCGGAGCGCATGTGTCAAAGAGTTGTTGTCGAGTCAGGCACCGTAAGCTCGGGCTGGCATTCTAAATAGCTTTTATCTGGGCACTGGCCATATGACTTTTGTATCGGCGCAAATGGCCTTCGAGAATATTAAAATGTCACTCCGTTTGAGCGTGAAGACGTTGATTAAGCTAGATTCATGTTTGGCGACCAGGCTGAAGAGCAGTGGTCCCACGGCAAGCCGTCATGATCAGTGCAAGACAGACTAGGCTCCCACCTTTCGAATCGTGTATGACCAAGTAAACTGGGCTACGGATTTGGGGAGTAAAAGTTTGGATAACATGCTGAAGAGAGGTGGTCCCGTGGCAAGCCGTCAAAATCAGTTCAGGACTAACTAGGATCCCCACCTTTTGAATCGTTTATGACCTAGTAAAGTGGGCTACAGATTCAGGGCGCAAAGGTTTGGTGACTAGGCTGAAAAGCAGTGGTCCTATGGCAGGCAGTCGGAATTAGTTAAAGACTGACTAGGCTCCCACCTTTCGAACCATCTACACCCTCCCCGCGCGGTGGGGGCTACGAATTCAAGAAAGGTTTGGCGACCAGGCTGAAAAGCAGTGGTTCCGTTCCAAGCCATAAAAATCAGTTCAGGACTTACTAGGCTCCCACCATCCAAATTATCTACACTTGAGTGCACCTAGCTATAAATTTGGGAGGGTTTGGCAGCCACCAAGAAAAGCAGTGGTCCTGTGGCGAACGGTCAGAATCAGGTCATGGCTAATTGCGTTCCCACCTTCTGGACTATCTACATCCTCGCAACGCGGGCTACAAGTCTAGGTTTGGTGATTTGGCGGCCACGCTGAAAAGCAGTGATCCCGTGGCGAGCCATCGGAATAAGTTCGGGACTGACTAAGCTCCCACCTTCTAAACTATCTACACCCTCGCGGTGGGGGCTACAAGTTCAGGTTTTGATCAGAAGCTAGGCTTACATGATTAGGTTTGGTGATCATTGACCGCGTGGGGTCAATGATCCCAGGCGAGTCGTTGTCACAAGGTGTGACAACACTGATTAGATTCCCACTTCCTAAACCGTCAATGCTCGTGCTACCAACTTTATTCGTAGTGGGCTATGGGACAACTGGTATGAGGCCCCCACTATTTACCGATCATGGCGAGTTAAGTCCGAAGGTGGCGCTCTTCTAGAAAAAGGAAAGCCATCGGAGTTAAGGCTCCTGTTTTGTCTGACACGGAGGGGATTTTTGAGACACTTGCCTCCCTTGTAGATTCGAAGAAGTCCCATTTTAGGACTGGGTCATCTTCCAAATGATCTGCTCCAGTCAGTGAGGGGCGTGAGCCTGATCGGCCTGCTAGGATGGAGGCCAAAGTGTCCGGCTGGGAGAGGGACCACATGCGATTAGTAGGAGTTGAAGATTCATCAAATCTTAGTGTTGTGCAGGTAGAAGCTCTAAGCAGGAAGCTGATGTTGGTTGTTGTGAAGGCTTCTACTGGTGTTGATCCGTCCGGGACCGTTTTGCTAGAGGATCGTGATGAGGATTTTCCTTAGATTCTGGAGTTCAATCGTCCAACTGGTGGGTTGTCTGATAGTGGTCGTGGTGACACAAGCCAAGTTTCTCATAGTCTGCATTGTTCCCCATATCGTCCCACGCCGCATCTCAGGGTGATGAAGGGTACGTCGGACAACTCTCTTCCATCTCTTCCTTCGACTTTCGCTAAGCCATCTCGCAATAAAGGGTTGGTTGTTGGTGACAAATGAAAGGCTGCAAAGTAGGGTTTCGGAGCACTGGCGACTACGAAGGGTGGTGCTGGTGCAATTCCTCATCCGAGAAAGCTCCACCCAGATGCGCGGATAAGTCTATTTGCCCCGGACGTAGTGAACATGAGCAATCAGACCTGACACCAGGAGGTTGATGTGGATTATGATTTGAGGAAGCATATAAGCAGGCATCAAAGCTGGCTGATGGATCACGCTCCAAAACACGAGGAGGATACGCTAGAATGGCGTATGGATAAGTGTTTAAAATACCTTATGCTGGGAATGTCTCACTTGAGCCTGGTGGCCATCAATGGAACAGAAGTAAAGGCGGCTAGTGAGAGAGTGTATACCATGGAGTGTGTCTTCTCGAACGTACAGAGGCTGTACTCAGATGCACTTTTTGAAATTGAGCTGCTGGTGAGATGAGGCTGGAACAGTCAGCCGTTGTGGCTGAGTCTCAGAGGGTTTGTCTGGAAGCCTTTGAGTCTGATTTAGCAAAGGTGGTCTCTGCGAGTGACAAATTCAAGCATGAGTTGGATCTGACTGTCCGCGACTTGGAGGATGTGGCAGGAAGTTGTGGCTAAGGCACGTTTTGAATTTGGTCTCTGGCTCAGGAGAATGTCTTGATTGGGTTGTTTAGAGACAGCAGTTGGAGCCCGATATGGAGTTCAGTGTTTTGGAGTCGAGGAAGGCCGAGGACTAGCTTAAATTGGAGAAACATGAGCTCAGTGTTGTAAAGAGTAGTCTGACTATGGAGCAATTTCAAGTCGATGCGCTGCAGACAAGCTAGAGTTGTTGGAGTGTGAACTTGCTAAAGCGAAGGCGCGCGAGGAAGTGCTTTTCTAGGAACAAGACAAGTGTGAATTTCGTTGGGTTGTACATAGTAAATTGGAGCTCCTGGCGCTGATGAAGGAGGAACATCTGGAATGGCACCTTGATCACTATAAAAAGATGTCATATATTGACATATCAGTGGTTTTTGCATCATCAGATAAAGATGGTGGTCCAGATCATGATGCTCAGATTACAGCGTATGGACGCAACTCCTACTTCCTCTTCCGTTAAGCTTAGCTCTTCTATTTCTATGCCCTTTCCTAATGAAGAATAGACATTGTACACTTGTACCATTTTCGTTTCAACTGTTATTGATAACATATTTATTTTGAGTATGTTCTGTACTCGTTTTATGCTCCGTTTCCCTATAGGAAATCAAGTGGTTTGTCTGCTGTCGAGAGTTTGACCATTTGTGTTGTGAGTGATTCAGAGTCACTGTTGCTTAGTTACATCCAATAATGGGCGTTTCACGGATGGTTTAGAAGCAGGCTATGCTGCACTGCTGTAGCCCATCCTTAAGGTAAGCCACTAGTGGCGTGTTTCACCTACTTGACTGTCGGTCGTGGTCAGCTGACATGATTGAACTGTGATAATCGATCTCATGCATTGTCTTTGAGCTAGAGCGTTTGTCCCAAGTCAGGTTTTGCAAACTCGGATTGGCATTCTATGTAGCACTCATTCGTGTCTTCGGGATGATTTATAGGTCGGCATGAGTGGCCTTTGCCTTTGGTGGTAATAGAATGTCAGCCCATGTGAGCGTGAAGACGCTGCTTGAGCTATGATTTATCTCTGCCACCACTGTTTCAAAAGAGAGCGGTGATCATGTGGCGAGCCATGTAGGGCTCCCACCTTCAGAATCATCTATGTCCGAGCAGAGAGGACTATAGGTTCGGGGAACGTGGATTCGGCTATCATGGCATGTTGAAGACCGATGATCTCGTGGCGAGTTGTCGACATCAATTCTGGACTGACTAGGCTCCGACTTTTCAAACCATCTACACCCGCACGTAGCGGGCTACAAGTTTGAGACGAGGGGATTCGATGACCATGGTCTGTTGAAGAGCAGTGGTAAGCCGTCAGAATCAGTTTGGGACCGACTAGGCTCCCACCTTCCAAATCATCTACACTCATGCGTATCGAGCTACAAATTTGGGAGTTTTCGGCAACCATGGTCTGTAGAAGAGCAATGGTCTCGTGGCAAGCCGTCAAAATCAGTTCGGGACCGACTAGGCTACCAACTTCCAAACCATCTACACTCAAGCAGGGGGGCTACAAGTTTGGGAGTTTTTGACAACCATGGTCTGTGAAAAAGCAATGTTCCCATGGAAAGCCGTCGGAATCAGTTCGGGACTAACTTTGCTCCCATGTTCCAAACCATCTACACCTGCACAGTGGGAGTTATAAGCCTGGGGTTCACTACACCAAAAGGCCGTTTTAGCTACACGTAGATGCCCACGGTTCTTAGCCGTGGGTTCATTTGCCACGGCTAATAACCGTGGCTATAATGGCCAACGGGCTAAAACCGTGGGCACAAACGTGTTTTGAACTGCCAACGGCTTAAAACCGTTGCAATAATCACCACCCCATGGCCACGGTTTAAAACCGTGGGTTCATTTGCCACAGCTAAAAACCGTGGCTATAATAGCCAACGGGCTAAAACCGTGGGCACAAACGTGTTTTGAATTGCCAACGGTTTAAAACCGTGGCTAAACACATGTGTTTTGCACGTGCGTATGTGTGGAGAGAGTTTCGCGCTCTGGCTCCAAAATTTTCGCGCTTTAAATTTGGCGAAAAAAATTATATGCTTCAAACTCTTCTATCATACGAGATCTCAAGTGACCGAACAGTCGAGTAGTTCTGAACAACAAAGTAGGTTTTTGATAATTTAGGCAAAATTTGACACAGATGGTTTTGTGAATTGTCAGATCTAGGGCTTGTTCTGGTTTTCAAACTCTGGGTAAGTCGAAATTTCGAAACTTGTTCATTGTTTAATGAGATTTTTTTATGATGGTGTTCTGTTTTGGTGAAATCTGACTTGAAAGCTATCCTAATTTCAGATCTAAGCGTTTGGGGGATGAAAGTTGAGACCAACTTTTCATTCAACTTGTTTTCAAGCTAAGGTGAGTAGGAATTCAATGTACCCATTTGATTTAGGGTTTAAATTTTGTGTTTTTTTGACATGGTGTTTATATTTGTTTGAATTTTGTAGATATGCTTTTCATTGATTGTGTGTTAGTAATCTTAACATGTATAGTTTGATGCCCGTACCCAAACTCACAAGATTTGCCTCCCTCCCTGAAACACCTTCCATTCCCACAACCGCGCTGCTTCTGTTCTGCATCCATCCGATAGGTATAAATGGATTGCTTGAATTGGAGGATACAAAACGAGATTGACAATATATTGTCGGTGAGCATTTTCAAGGAAACCTTCTAATAGAAAAAATACGCTCAAGAAGATAGAAAAAATATGCTCATTTCTTAGAATAAACTATTTCAGACTAACCATTGAACAGATGCATAAGCATGCTGTTCTTCCTTCCCCAAGTCTAAACCATCTTTTTTATTTGTTATGGTTTTATGTTCAATAAAAGTTTGGTTGTTCAACGCTAGCAGATAAGGGATCAAGTAATCGGCATCATCTAATATTACTACTCTTTTTATACAGAAACCCATAGTTCCCCCTGATTTATACAGAGCTGTGCGTGATTCACAACTAATAGGATTATCGGGTTACTCAAAACAGGTCAGCTCTCATCCTCATGTTTGTACTTTTAGGGGTTATTTTGGCATATTTCTGCTTCGTCCAGCCTATTTATTTTATTGCATTTGCAGCAGACTTAGAATCTTAGATGACTATCTAAGATAGCAATTGCTTCATGTTCCTTTTAAAGCTTATTTGTTTGACTGTTTCCTTCTCTTTTCTTTTAGATATCATTCATTAGATAGCAATTTTAAATCATTCTTCTAGATGAAGATGACTTTTTTCTCGATTTTTCATTCTTCTAGTACACGTGTTTCCCATTATCTTATCATGTCTAGGCAAATAACTTTGGCATCAATGGAAGTATGTATCCCAATGTGTCAATAGCTTTGGCATCAACATAAATATTTATCAAGAAGTTAATTTTTAATTTGATTTTGCATATACTTGGCTAAAAATAGGATTTGGAACTCAAAATTGGATCAGAGATTAAAATATCTCATAGTTAAACAAAAAGAATCATTTGGGTTTGTTATTCTTCTCGAGCATAGCAGTCTTAGATAAATGTGGCTCTATATGTTAACTAGAGCAATTTGAAATACGTGTCTGGTATATTCTGTTTGAAGCCTTTTGGTTTAGCTTTTAGCGGTTATATTTCATCTAGGCTTCTACTTTACTCTCATACTCCTGCTAAATCATTCTTATTGTGTTTCAATGGAAAGAGAATAGGCAAATGCTCCTAAAATTAAGTTTTTCTTTTCTCTTTTTTGACAGGGTCTTCCCGTATTTGCTATTGGTGTGGGACAAAGCACATTCGACAAAGCTTCGGTAAGAATTATTGTCTTAACATGTTCCTTCATGTAGATCTCCACCTAATTTGAGAAGTGAGCCTTAGATGATTGTTGGTATGATTTCCTTTCTAGGTACACTATTATGTCCAGTCACACATCCAAATTAATGAATACAGAGATCGCGTTGTTTTGGTGAGTATAATGTCTACAAGTGCATACTCTTGGTGAGTATAATGTCTTAACTAATATCTGCTTCTTCAGCCTAATGCAACCAAAAAATATGGGCGGCATATTGGCACTTGTGTGAAGGTTCTGGATATGACTGGCCTAAAGCTTTCAGCTCTGACCTTAATAAAGGTATATTCAAGTGTTTCAATTTTCAGCTGTGTCAGAGCTTACAAAGCTCGCTTCAACAAAAAGAATAGCTCCTGGTGATTTCAGTGAAGTTGGTCGAATTCTTAAGAAGGTATGAACTTTTCTCATTTAGTTTAGACCCTATGTCACACATAAGGTACCTTTTTTGTGTTATGTTATTGTTGTTGTTTGTCTCTGTTTATTCTTCTTATTTTAGAGAGTAGCTGTAGGGTTTTACTGTATATCGATGTATAAGTAATGAGCAACATATATATATGAATGGATTCATCAAAATTCCTACTAAGACACCGTTGACGTGATTAGGAAATTTAAAATCCATTAAATTTGTGTATAGATAATCCCGTCTCCATAACCTCCCTCCAAAATCAACCGCTTTGGAAATTTCTAACTTCATTAATTTAGGTATACCTTTTTGCTTGCAGCTTATTATGGATGTGAACATAGCTGTTGCAGTTGAAGCTAGACAAGCTATTGGGAATCTTGCTAGGGGACTGAGAAATCATTTTTCTGGAGGCTCACGGTTTCTCTTACCAGTTTTGCTTATAAGTAAAGTGAAACATGCTCTATTACTATGTAATAGGAGGAACAAGTGTGTATGCTAGTAATAACAATGCTTCGGAGAGCTCCCATCCAGAAGAAGGTAGTTTGCTTTTCATATTACCTTTATATGTGTATGCTAATTGGTATTTCAAGTGTGGATCCAGTTGGCATTTTCATAAATCTGTTATTCGTATACGACTTTGTTTTTCTAGTACTTTGACTTACTATATTCTAATAAGTTGTTTCACATTTCAAACAGCTGAAGGTCATTCAATCTATATCCAGAGTTTGCCTCTTACTGTAACTGTTGCACAGGTTGAGAAGGAGTTCAATGAATTCGGGGATATCAAGCCAAATGGTGTACAAGTCAGAAGTAACAAGGTATTATTTACTTTTAGCTCCATAATATTCTCTCCAGGCTTACATTTCCCTATGATGGCATTTATTCTGTGTTACTATCTGCACATCAACAGGGTTTCTGCTTTGGATTTGTTGAGTATGAATCGATCTCCTCTATGGAAAAAGTTCTCTCGGAACAAAACTATGAATTTTATGTTACTTAAATTGGATGTCAACATGTTGCTTGTCAGTTTGACCTTGCAGTACTGTGTCATATAATTCTTAGAGTTGTGTAAGTGACCAGTCTTCAACTGATCTCTTTGCCTCCATAGTCTAGTGTTTTCAAATGCTGATGTTTGGTGTTCTGTGTTGCTTTTCTGAGCTTAGTTATTGATCTTGTACTCAAATAGAAATCCACTTAGAGAAGGGCAGGTCACAAGGTTGGTTTCTTGGCTCTCATGTCCCTACTCAAGTACTGCTATGAAATGGGGTTGAAGTATGTGACAATGTCACCATTGACAATTTCAGACGGCGACCTGATGAAGTTCAGTATGTTATGGATCTAATGGAGAAGATCTAATGGAGAAGAAACTTATGGCTCCACCCCCACCCACAAAGCCATCAGCCAAGGAAATGAAAAGCAATTAAAGACATGGAGGGCCACAGAGAACATCCCATCTTTTTCATCTCTAAGAATCTTTTATGTCCTTGAGACCTATACCCCTAAGAATGTAAATCAACAACCTCCACCAATCTTGTGTTCTTTTTACAAGTTCTTAGGTGAAAAGTTCACTCCATTGCACTCTCCACGCCTCTCATTTCACACCAGCACACTCACCATATATACTCTTGTAAAAATCGATCAACTCTGAATTTGTTGTACTTCTCTGGGCTGATTTTTGTTTCGTATTTTTCTCACCAGATATTATAATCTTGCTCATGCTGTGAATGAGAAGGTCATTAGACAACCTTCCATGCTACGTGCTGGGACTTTGCGAGATTATCAGCTTGTGGGTTGCAACCTCGTTAGTTTTGTTGGGTTTTTATTCATTTTTAGTCGTTTCTTATTTCTTCTGCTCAATGTAGGTATTTCGAGTTGACTAGTCCTTTGTATTTGCAGGTTGGGTTGCAATGGATGCTATCTTTGTATAACAATAAGCTAAATGGGATTTTGGCTGATGAGATGGGTCTTGGGAAGACAGTGCAGGTGATTTGTCAATGTATTTCTTGTGTGTTGAAGTATTATGTTTTTTTTACTCTTTCTTTTTATTCTATCCTCATATTTTCCAACTTTTTCATTTGACTACTTAATATCTATGAGAGTCAATGCCTAAGCATGTCTAGGAAGAGGTAGCTTTGCCTGGATCATTTGCCAGGCAGCCTATTCTCAACCTTAGGTATTTGGAGTTTTATATAAATGCTCTTTCATCATTTTGATTCATGTTTCTTGTAATCTATTATCCTCACTAGAATGTACAAACTCATCTCCGATATTTAGGAAAAGCAACACACACACCCTTTTTCAGAATAAGGGTGCTTATTGCCATATTTAGGGGTATACTAGATTAAAAATGTTCCTATGGAACTTCAGGAGTTGTTCAATGCCTTAGGCTTTGGTATAGTCTGTCAATCTCTTGGCTGTTGTGAGCTTCAACTACATTTTCCTTTTCAGTCTGTTAATTCTGTTCCGCAGTTTTGCTCAGTTAGGCTCCTGTGAAGTACGTACATTTTTTTGAGGCATTGTATCACTTGCCATTGGTATCAGTGTTCCACTTTTGATAAAGGATGTAAACATTTTTAATCCTTTTCTTTTTTTTTGTTTGTAGTTTACTTCAATTGTTTCTTCTAGAGGTTTTGATTGTGCTATCTGTAGTGACTTAAATTGTGTTGTATTTCTAACCAGAAGATAAACCAAAATAGTAAATGAACAAAGAATCAGTTTTCCTTGGCTACTTCAGTGTCATCTTTCTAATACATTATTTTGATTTTTATCGGTGTTACGTTTGAATGACATTGATTTTTACCAATCCAAAAGCACCTTGTATGGCCATCTCTCCAGCATTGATTTTTTCTGATGCAGTCAGTTCTCACTGGAGAGTCCCTTCCTGTCACAAAGAGGACAGGAGATGAAGTCTTTTTCTGGTTCTACCTGCAAGCGAGGAGAAATCGAGGCCAAACTGCCAATTTCCTAGTGCAATGTCTTAGGTATACATTCTATTCTTTGTGTGTATGTTTGCATGATTTATTGCAAGGATCTAATTTCCTCGCAAAGGCACTTGCAAAGACAGCTGTAAGTGCTTTTTCCATTTCCTACTGCTTTTACCATGTATGATTGGCCTAGACGGTGTCCAATCCAATGTAGAAACTGACTTGTCTTCTTTCCCAGCACTAGCAGTCAGAGAGACTGATATTTGTTTTCATTTTCTAGCTATTCTTTTTGCCATTATACTTCATGTATACAAATCCGATGATTGTAGTGTTTATTCTATTGGATTATTTAATTTCGGAAGTTGCATCTGATCAAGGCAGAAGTTGATGATAGGGTATATGATGATAGTCAGGTCTAGGGATAGGGTATATGATGATAGTAGTCTGATAGACCTTCTGTCAGATATACTTACACAAGGAAGAGATTTAAATCAGCAAAACATTGAGGGTCTTTTGAAGAATACAAGAGCATGCAAGTAATGCTATGTTTGCAAGTCTGGATGGTATTCTGCAAGTTTGGGTTGGTTAGCAGGTCTATTAGCAAGTCTGCAAGTGATTGCGACTATGCCTTTGTAGGTTTCAATTTGCTTTGGCATTGGAACTTTTTAGTCACTTCTTATTATGCATACTTAGGAATGAGAAAATTGCATTTCCTGCATTTTCACTTCATTGTTGTCATACCTTGATGTTGTGGGCATACAATGCTTCCAGCTGAGCCAGTGTACATACAAGGTGAATTGAAGACGTAGTCTTTCAGATCATTTGATAACTAATTTGGCAAATAAGTGGAAAACCTCGTAACTGCAATGAGCTGATGCTGTCATTATTTATACTGTAGTTGGCTCAATATCCTAGCATGTCTCATTAGTCTTAGAGAGTAATCTTATGACAATGATCAAATTGGTGCATGTTTGACAGTCTGAATACTAAGCTTCTCCTGTTTTTTTCTCTTGCAGAAAACAAGCTGATGATTTGGCTGCACCAAGCTGTTGATTTTACTTAATTTTAATGTGTTTGTACGTAATACTGCTAGTGAGGATGATATTGTTGTGCAATGTAATAAATCCGAGGTGGATGGTTTAATTTGTATTTCCTGATTTGTACATGATGTTTGTCATCAATAAACTGTATCGAAAATCAAAATTACTCCAGTTGATGGTCAATGGAACCAAATTGATATTGATTCATTCTTCTCTTATTCACACCCAGAAGTACCAAAATATTTAGTCCCATGGTATGAAGTGGGATCAATATATTTGTTCTATGTGACCCGACTTTGATCAATTATTTATTGGCTTATAGTGGGTCAAAATTTCAGTAGAACGGCATTGGCTTAACACCGTGACCAAAAAAAAAAAAAAAATTTGCCACGACTAAAAACCGTGGCTAACTGTTGCCACGACTTAAAACCGTGGCTAAAGCCTTTGCAACGGTTTATAACCGTGGCTAACATATATTTTGCCACGGTTTTTAGCCGTGACTGAGGATTTAGCGACGCCCCTACAGCCCATGGTTCTAAGCCGTGCCAATGGGTTTCCCCCACGGTTTAAAACCGTTGCTAATGGCCATTTTTGGTGTAGTGGTTGGTAATTCGGCGACCACAGTCTGTAAAAGAACAATGGCCCCATGGTGAACCATCGACATCATTCAAAACTAACTAGGCTCCCACCTTCCAAACCATCTACACGCTCGCAGTGGGGGCTACAAGTTTGGGCTTTGATCAGAAGCTGTAGTTGCTAGTCATCACCAGCTAGGCTTACCTGATCGGGTTCAGCGACCGTTGTCTGCGAAGGGGGCAACAGTCCCTGGCGAGTCGTTGTCACCAGGCATGATAGCGCTGATTAGACTCCCACATCCTAAACCATAGACATCCGTAATGGGTGGACTAGGTGTCGGTTGAATAGGAAGCCGTCGTCATCAGCCAAAACTGACTAAGCTTGCCCGGCTAGGTGGGGGTTTCGCCAACTGCAGGCGTGTGAGCCTATATCAGCGAGTGGAGTGCGTTTTGCGAACGAGTTATGAAAATACATGAGTACCTTTAATCAACTTGCGATATGCAGGTGTGATCCATGTGTCAAGAATGACTAGGGTTTCTTGCACGAAATGCGCTACGTGTACAGCGTAGATCACATGCTAACAAATGTACGGCGTAGATTGGATGAACATGTTGTTGTGCAGTTTCCCTGGGAACCGTCGTCTCCTCATTTCCCATACAGTATTCAATGCTGACGGTTAATGCTAAAGTGCCTGTTTGGTGAACCATTATGTTTATATAATAGAGTTTCTTCATCATTGTAGGCATTATCTTCTGCAGAGCGTATCTCCTGTAATGTTCTTACTTGAAGAACGTGCTTTGGGTTTTCCAATGGCTGAAGGGAGATCTCCATCGTTGGAGTCTTCGAATGTTCTAACAAAGCGCCGATGAGTCATGACGAGAATCGTTGTTTTGCTTGGTCACCTGCTCTGGGTGAGCACCTAATTTGTTCGCTGAGATATCGTAATTTCTTCCCATGTTGCGGAGAAGAAGTATGGACTCCCTCCCAAGGGATTAGTATGTCGTTTATGCGCTGGTGTCGTGTCACTGCTTTGGAGCACTTAATCTTAGAGATAATACCAGCATCCAACTCTGGAGCGGTCGCCTCCATCACTTCTGAATTAACCCCACTATCTCACCTTGCGCTGGAATTCGAGATATTGGGATGGGGTGGAGTTGGACATGGTCATCTAGATTGGGCCATTGACTTTTGAATGTCCCTCTGATTCCTTCAGCGGGAGGGTGCACTCGATCTATTTCAACCTGATATTTATCCCAACCGGATCGAGCGTGTGAGTTAGCCATAGCTCGCCAGAGCTTTTCACAGGGCCTCCGGTTACCGATTTTATACCACCTCATACCATATTTGAGGGTTTCATCCGCAGAGGCCTTGGATTGGACGTGTTATTTCATCCTGCTTTTGCACATGCTAGTCCTTCTTCCTACTGTTGCTCGCAGATAACGTTCATTGGAGAGTTCGCGAAGCCTACTTTGGGTACCTTAGCTATCTTTCGGAGTCGGACTATTTAAGCGAATCTTTACTTTATGTCGCATTGGATTAAAATGCCCGTATTATTTAGTCTTTTGTATCTACCTCAGGGAATCCGTTGTTACATCTTTCCAATAATCAATTGAGTGATTGCAAATAACATAAGCTTCTAAGAACTAAAACTCTACATTGACTACGGAAAGGAAAATTAACAACTGAAATAGACTAACTGTTGGCGGAGAGAAGTCGATCCGACCCTAAAGTGAATTCGCTTGGCCCATGCTGGATCGTTGATACTTTCAGCGAACTGCCATGCTTCAATGATGTCTCTAAGGTTACTGTAGAGTAAACCTTGCGTGGGAGTTAATTTTTGCGTCGACGGAATGTCCGGGGGGTTGTACTCTACTCTACATTGACCTATCCATTCTACTGGGTTGAAAAGCAAATTACTCCTGTATCGTTTGAACCTCCCCAGATTCTGAAATGAGCCACCGCTGTTGGGATCTCGTGCGAGTGGAGTGAAGCATCCACAGTCACTGGGTGTGGCTCTGAGGAAGGAAGAGCAACCAGAGTGGGATCTTGGCCGGTATAAGAAGCTGTCATATGTTAATTTGTCTGTTACCTTTGCATTGTCGAAAAAGGGAGACAATGTGAGCCCTTATACACAGGCCGTGGCGCGTGTGGACACTATCCCAACTCCATCTTCCACTTGGCTTAGCTCTTTTGTTTCTCTACCTTCTCCTGATAGGGAGTAACCTTGGTGTGATTGTACCCCTATTCGTTTTGACTGTTAATGAAAACAGTTTTATTAGTATTGTGTTGTTGTTTCTATTTTATGTTTTTCCTTTTGCCTTGTCGTCATGCTTTGGCTGGTTGAGTCAATAGGACGTCAGACTGGTCTGCCTGCGATATAGAGCTTGACCGCTGTGTATTATGAACGACTCAGGGTCATTGTTGCGTAGCCATGAACGACCAACAGTTTAGTTGGGGGTTGCCCGCGCAGTGTCTTGTTCCCAAGGTAAGCTGCTTGAGGCTTATTGTGTTTGTTCGACCAGTTGGTCGTAGTTGATGCTAAGAGCAAGTTACAATTGCTGAGCGCATGTGTCAGAGCGTTGTTGCCGAGTCAGGCACCGTAAGCTCGGGCTGGCATCATAAATAGCTTTTATCTGGGCACTGGCCATATGACTTTTGTATCGGCGCAAATGGCCTTCGAGAATATTAAAATGTCAGTCCGTTTGAGCGTGAAGACGTTGATTCAGCTAGATTCATGTTTGGCGACAAGGCTGAAAAGCAGTGGTCCCGTGGAAAGCAGTCGGGATCAGTGCAAGACAGACTAGGCTCCCACCTTTCGAATCGTGTATGACCAAGTAAACTGGGCTACGGATTTGGGGAGTAAAAGTTTGGATACCAGGCTGAAGAGAAGTGGTCCCATGGCTAGCCGTCAGAATCAGTTTAGGACTGACTAGGATCCCACTTTCCAAATCGTTTATGACCCAGTAAAGTGGGTTACAGATTCGGGGCGTAAAAGTTTGACGACTAGGTGAAAAGCAGTGGTCCTATGGCAGGCCGTCGGAATTACTTCAAGACTGATTAGGCTCCCACCTTTCGAACCATCTACACTCTCCCAGCGCGGTGGGGGCTATGAATTCAAGAAAGGTTTGGCGACCAGGCTGAAAAGCAGTGGTCCCGTTGCAAACCATAAAAATCAGTTCAGGATTGACTAGGCTCCCACCATCCAAATTATCTACACTTTAGTGCACCAGGCTAAAAATTTGTGAGGGTTTGGCAGCAACGATGAAAAGCAGTGGTCTAGTGAAGAACCGTCAGAATGAGGTCGTGGCTAACTAAGTTCCCACCTTTTGGACTGTCTACATCCTCGAAGCACGAGCTACAAGTCTAGGTTTGGTGATTGGGCGGCCACGCTGAAAAGCAGTGATCCCGTGGTGAGCCATCGGAATAAATTCAGGACTGACTAAGCTCCTACCTTGTAGACTATCTACACCCTCGAGGTGGGAATTACAAGTCCAGGTTTTGATCAGAAGCTTTCATTGCTATTCGTTATCAGCTAGGCTTACCTGATTAGGTTTGGCGATCATTGACCGCGTAGGGGCAAGGATCCCTGGCGAATCGTTGTCACCAGGCGTGACAACATTGATTAGATTCCCACTTCCTAAACTGTCGATGCTCGTGCTACCAACTTTATTCGTAGTGGGCTATGGGACAACGGGTATAAGCCCCCCACTCTTTACCGATCAAGGAAAATTAAGTCCAAAGGTGGGGTCTCTTCTAGAAAAAGGAAAGCCACCGAAGTTAAGGCTCTTGTTTTGTCTGACACGGAGGGGATTTTTGATACACTTGCCTCCTTTGTAGATTCGAAGAAGTCTTATTTTAGGACTGGCTCATCTTCCAAAAGAATTGCTTCAGTCAGTGAGGGGCGTGAGCCTGATCGACCTGCCAGGGTGTAGTCCAAAGTGTCCGGTTGGGAGAGGGACCGCATGCGATTAGCAGAGTTGAAGATGCATCAAATCTTAGTGTTGTGCATGTAAAAGCTCTAAGCTGAAGCTTATGTTGGCTGTCGTGGCGGCTTCTACTGGTGTTGATCCGTTCTGGACCGTTTTGCTAGAGGATCGTGATGAGGATTTTCCTTAGGTTCTGGAGTCCAATCGTCCCACTGGTGGGTTGTCTGATAGTGGTCGTGATGCCACAAGCCAAGTTTCTCATAGTCTACATTGTTCCCCATATCGTTCCACGTCACATCTCAGGTTGATGGAGGGTTTTTCGGACAACTCTCTTCCATCTCTTCCTCCTACTTTCGCTAAGCCATCTCGCAATAAAGGGTCGGTTGTTGGTGACAAATGAAAGGCTCCAAAGTAGGGTCTGGCAACAGTGGCGACTACGAAAGGTGATGCTGGCGCAATTCCTCATCCGAGAAAGCTCCACCCAGATGCAAGGATAAGTATATTTGCCCCGGACGTAGTGAAGATGAGCAATTAGACCTGACACCAGGAGGTTGATGTGGATTATGCATCGAGGAAGCATATAAGCAGGCATCATAGCTGGCTGATGGATCACGCTCCAAAACACGAGGAGGATACGCTAGAAAGGCATATCGATAAAGGTTTAAAATACCTTATGCTAGGAATGTCTCACTTGAACGTCAATGGAACAGAAGTAAAGGCAACTAGTGAGAAGGTGTATACTATGGAGCGTGTCTTCTCGAACATGTAGAGATTGTACTCTGATGCGCTTTTTTGAAATTGAGCTGCTGATGAGATGAGGCTGGAACAGTTAGCCATTGTGGCTGAGTATCAAAGGGTTTGTCTGGAAGTCTTTGAGTCTGATTTAGCATAGATGGTGTCTGCAAAGGACAAATTCAAGCAGGAGTTGGATCTGACTCCCCACGACTTGGAGGTTGCGGCAGAAAGTTGTGGCTAAGGCGCGTTCTGAATTGTTGTCTCTCACTCAGGAGAATGTCTTGAAGAAGGTTGATTGGGTTGTCCAGACACAACAGTTGGAGTCCGATGTGGAGTTCAGTGTTTTGGAGTCGAGGAAGGCCGAGGACTAGCTTAAATTGGAGCAACATGAGATCAATGTGCTGACAGACAAACTAGAGTTGTTGGATCGTGAACTTGCTAAAGCGAAGGCGCGTGAGGAAGAGCTTCTCCAGGAACAAGACAAGTGTGAATTTCGTTGGGTTGTTTATAGTAAATTGGAGCTCCTGGAGCTGATGAAGGAGGAACATCTTGAATGGCACCTTGATCACTATAAAAAGATGTCAAATATTGACATATCAGTGGTTTCTGCATCATCAGATAAAGAGGGTGGTTCGGATCATGATGCTCAGATTGCAGCGCGTATGGACGCAACTCCTACTTCCTCCTCCGTTAAGCTTAGCTCTTCTATTTCTATGCCCTTTCCTAATGAAGAATAGACATTGTACACTTGTACCTTTTTCGTTTCAACTGTTAATGAAAACATATTTATTTTGAGTATGTTCTGTACCCGTTTTATGCGCCGTTTCCCTATTGCGCGCTTTCCATTTCTCCTTGTCGTTTCACTTTGGCATAGGTTGGCCGGCTCAACAGGAAGTCAAGTGGTTTGTCTGCTGTCGAGAGTTTGACTATTTGTGTTGCGAGTGATTCAGAGTCACTATTGCTTAGTTACATCCAATAATGGGCGTTTCGCGGATGGTTTAGAAGCAGGTTATGCTGCCCAGCTGTAGCCCATCCTTAAGGTAAGTCACTAAGGGCGTATTTCACCTACCTGACTGTCGGTCGTGGTTAGCTGACATGAGTGAACTGTGATAATCGATCTCATGCATTGTCTTTGAGCTAGAGCGTTTGTCCCAAGTCAGGTTTTGCAAACTCGTTTCTGAAATGAGCCACCGTTGTTGGGATCTCGTGCGAGTGGAGTGAAGCGTCCACAGTCACTGTGGGATCCAGTTGGATCTGGGAACATTTTATTTGCTTCAGTGTAGCATAATGGCAGCCTCGTGCCACAGGCTAGTCCCCACGTATCGTTCCAACGGAGTGGTTAGCAGTGTACTTAACACACTGGTGAAGGGTGGAGACTACTGCTTCCATTTGGTGGAGCCATGGTCTTCCCAAGATAAGGTTGTAGGTAGATGGCGCGTTTACCACCATGAAGTCCAGGAATAAGAACTTTCGGGGCAGTTGTGGCTCTCATGCCACCACTGCTAACCTTATCTTCCCGATCAGGAAGCATTTCTCTCCGCTGAATCCAATCAGTGGGTAGTCTGAGGATGTCATGTTCTCCTCCTTGAGGTCCATACTATGGAACGAGTTGTAGAACAGGACATTGAGTGATCTTTTTGTATCTACTAGGGCTCTCTTTACCTCTCGCCTTGTAATGGAGACCGATATGACAAGAGCGTTATTGTGCGGTGCTCGGACTCCTTCGAGGTCCTTGTCTATAAAGGTTAAGGTGGGAATGAGGCTTTGCACTTTCGAGTAGCAAATTTGTATGTCCTCATCTACGGGCTGTGTCTGCATCTCCAGTAGAGTCTGCTTGCGGGACCTGTTTGATTGGTCTTCATCCAGTCCGACTCCATTAAGGACATAGATTATGCCTGGAATCTCCTTTTCGATCTCGTTTACTAACTCCTCCCGACCTTGGGTCGTTCTGGTCAATAATTCCTTTATCTTGCCCCTGCGAATCCAGTACTCGATCACGTACTCTTGTAGTCGTTGGTGTCATGGCAACCTTCCTTGTGGTATGAGCAGTAATTGTTGTTGTCATGTTTGGAGGGGTCTCCATGCTGCTTCGGGGGCCACTTCATATCTTCCCAATTTTTCATGAAATTCAGGATGTTTGATCTGTTGTCATTGCGTTTTTGCTTGCTCTTTTCTTCATCCTCACGCCTCCTTCCCTCATTCTTATCCTTAGAAGCGAAGGGCTTTTTCTCACATTCCATTTCCTTTTTCACAGTT
This sequence comes from Berberis vulgaris, assembly GCA_963556465.1. Classification (NCBI taxonomy): domain Eukaryota; kingdom Viridiplantae; phylum Streptophyta; class Magnoliopsida; order Ranunculales; family Berberidaceae; genus Berberis; species Berberis vulgaris. The sequence continues at coordinate 26,874,051 of OY747130.1, read as the reverse complement.
CTCAACTCTTCTAAGGTGATGTACCTCTGGGAACTCTTAAGAAGCTCCGTCATATCCAAAGGGGGTTCCAAGGTGAGGCATTCATAAAGTTTTCCCTTCTTTAGGCCCGCGGTAAAAGCCGTCACGGCTATGTCATCGCTGCAGCCATCAATGAGTGTCAGTTCGTCGTTGAAGCGCATGACATGTTGTTTGTGTGTCTCATTGGATATTTGTTTCAGAAAGAGTATGTAGTGTGGTCATTTACGGAGACGCTGACTTCCAACAAAACGCATTAGGAACTCCTTCGCCAGCATCTTGAATGAGTTGATCGACTTTGACAAAACGCATTGGAACCATGTTAGTGTTGACTTCTTCAGGCTATAGGGAAAGTTTTGCCCATCACTGACTCGGATCCCTCTTTGAGGCCCATTACATGTTAGTATTGGCATAGGTGGTCGAATGGGTAAGTGGTCCCATCGTAGAAGTGGAGCTTTGGAGGTGTGAACTTCTTTGGGAGAGCCTCGTTCATGATACGGTCCATGAACGGTGGAACAGATAGACGATACAACACGTCTGGGTCCTACCCCCTCTACAGAGGGGGTTCTGAGGGCCAAGCTTCTCTGCCCTGAGATTCGGTTCCACGTTAACCGCGCCGCCTCATCTAGTCCAATGGGAGCCTAGCAGGGGTTTGACTCTCCTGTGCTTGCTCTCTTATGTTTTTCGAATATGCAGGCATGTGCTGTTCCCGATCTCCATTAGCGAGTGGAGTGTTCTGTTGTATGAAAGCTTGCATTGCTTTGGCGATTTGTCGTTGTTGTGACTAACGCGGGGGCACGAGTTTGTTGCCGGTGTGCCACCGTCACCACTGAGAACGGTCTGGTTGTTTTATGTGTCCTCTTGTTCTCCATTGTTGGCTGATTTGGTTGTCACCATTTCTTTGTATCCCGGAAAGATATGATGCTAGTGAAAGGTTAGGAACCTTGTCGTTCCCACGGACGACGCCAAACTGATGCAGTCATTTTTTGCTCCCTACTTTGACCTTGACCTGCACAAGGAACGCACCTGAGCCACGGACCACCGTTGTGGTGGCTGATGGCATTACGATGCTAAAGTCAATCAGGGATCTGAGGAAGGTGGAATGTTGTAAACATGAAATGTGTAGTGTAACTTAGCTTACCAACCTCATGTCTTATTTATAGTGTTGTAGTCCTGGTTCGGCCAGACCATCGATGGCGTAATTTAGGAAATAAGATCTTCGTGGAAATCCTTTTCTAATTAGGAGTCCTGCTGAGGGGAGTTTCCCAACTAGCCTTGTGCTCCTAGATACGCGGGAGGTAGTTTCTGTTTTGAGAGCAATCTATAGATAGAAGACTCCATGTGTGACATATACTCTGGAATTTGCTTCCTAGTTGGAAGTAAAAAGCTGTTGTAATTGCCTGTCCGAAACTGATCCTCGAGATACTTGTCTAAGCAAGGCTTACGGGTATTGAGGATAGCTATGAGACACGTGGGCTTAGCGGGCTATAAGAATCCGAGTCTGTTTGGCGGACTGCATTGGGTGGACTTATAACCACTTGGGCCGGATTAGTGTTGGGCTGACACTACGGCTTGTTATTCCTCGAGATCATCATGACACGTGTACAGCGCAGAGTTGGGACCATTTTGGTGTATCATCAGCAGCAACTGGTGGCGGTTCATGTTGGTATTGAGAAGGAACTGAGACAAACAGATATTAGGATAGGGAAAGAGGTGACATTTAGGAGGTCGTTTGAGCAGTTAGGCACAAGCTTAGCCAGTACAGAGGCAGTCAACATTGAGGTTTTGGACTCACAATGTGATGTGTTGGAAACGGGTGATAACAAGAATATGAGGGAATTTTTAGACAAATCTATTAGCTTGGTTAATGAGAGACGCAGGCTACAAAAAAACAGAATTAATATCAATACCGTTAAAAGTGTTAGCAATGAAAGCGATGAGATGGATTCGGATTCAGAGGTGAGGCCTCACACAGCGTTGAACAAGGACTTGGATTGGGCTCGCAGTCTGAGTGAGAACATGGTAAAAGGAAAAGAAAGGTTTAAGATTGGCGATTCCCCCTAGGAGAACGTCGCTTAACAGGCGGGCTATGGATTCACCTTCCCAGGTTAGTCATGATTGAAAACATTATGTTTTGGAATGCACGGGTGTTAGGAATAGGGCGACTCATTGCAGACTAAAAAAGATGGTAGAAAAATAAAAGGTTAAAATTCTCATGTTGGCGGAACATATGATTGAAGCGAGTAGATATTTAGATGTTGGGAATAAAGTTAGATTGGCAGGTTTTACGTCTAATGAAATGGTGGGGGGTAAAATTTGGTTGTTCTGGGCAGCTGATATGAGTGTTACGGTACTTGATCAATCTGATAAAATTATTCATTGAAAGGTTACAAACGCTAACTCCAGGTCATTCTTAATATCTTTTGTTTATGCTAAATGCTCAGTGGAAGAGAGAAGGGAGCTATGGGAAAATATGGATAATTTTGCTCTTCAGTGTGACTTACCGTGGGTGGTAGGCTGAGATTTTAATGCTATTGTTAATTCCCAAGAGACGATAGGAGAAGAGAATCCCTTTATGGTCAGTAAGACAAATTTTAGGGATCGCATTGATAACTGTGGTTTGCAGGATCTTGGTTTCTCGATCCCAAAATTTACTTGATGCAACAACATAACTAATAGAGGTCGTATATTGGCGAGACTGGACAGAATTTTGGTGAACTCAGAATGGTTGGCGTAGATACCGAATGCTAAGGTGGAGCATTTTCATCGTACTTTCTCTGATCATTCACATATCTTGGCTTCCTTACCTTATCAGGCAAGGTCAGGTACATCTCCCTTTTCGATTCCTTCATTTGTGGTTGACACATCCATCCTTTACTCTTTTGGTATAATCAGTTTGGAATATGAATATTTCTAATATGAGGGCGGTTGATAGAATTGATATAAAACTGAAAACGCTCAGGAAAACACTTATTAGATGGAACAAGGAGGTTTTTGAGAATGTCTTTAGCAGAATTAGAGCTTTAGAGGATGAAATGCAGCTATGGGAGACTATACTTTTTTCTAGGGTGGACGGTGAATGGGAGTAATGTTTTGAACCCGAATGTTGTTTGGGATGTCAATGCTAGTTGTAATCTTAATAGACGTCAGCAGAATATAGGCTTGCATTGAAACGGGATGAGTTATATTTGCTTTAGAAATCAAGGGAAAAAAATTTGCAAGAGGGAGATGCTTGTACAAAACTTTTTTTTTCGTCGGTTAAATCCAAACAAAAAAAAGGGTTATAAATCAGATTACTTTGTCTTCGGGGCGAGAGATTTCAGATTTTGGCGAAATTCCGCAATAAGGGTAACTCTCTTCTAAGGGTAATAATGTTTTGGACCATGATTTGTTAGATTGTATTCTTGCGGTGTTGAACAGTTTTAATTGTTAATATCTAGTCAGGCGTCCTACATTGGAGGAGGTGAAACAAAGAACCTTAAGCATTCCATAAAATAGTGCACTGGGTCTGAATTGCTTTATTTCAAGATTCTTTTAGACTTGTTGGGAAGTGGTGGGTATGGATGTTTGGGGAACAGCGATTCAATTTTTTTGAAGGGGAGGCTCTTCCGGTAGCTTTCTCAGCTAATCTTATAGCGCTTATTCCTAAAATGGAGGTTCCAGGTTCTTTCTTTGATTTTAAACCTATTAGTCTATGCAATGTTATTTATAAAATTTGCAGTAAATTATTTTGCAATAGACTTACTGCATTACTTCCAGATATAGTTGCTCCGGAACATGGTGTTTTCGTTAGAGGGAGACCCATTGTAGAAAATATTGGTCTGGCCCAGGAACTTATGTGGGATATTGGTAAACAGGCTTTTGGTGGTATTGTGGTTCTTAAAAATTGATATGGAAAAGGCATATGATCGATTAGAATGGAATTTTGTCTTTGCTGTGTGCCATATTATATCTAATGGAATCACAAATTGTGGCTTCTCAGTTTTGCCGTAAGGTGCTTATAAGGGGCGCTTTAAATTTTTTAGAGGTTTGAGGCAAGGGGACCCATTGTCTCCATTACTTTTTGTTATTGTTACTGAAGTATCGAACAGGGGATTTAATAGGGCATTTAAGAAATGGGAAATTGGTTTTTAATATACTCCTAGATATTGCACGCCTATAAACTCTTTTTTTGTATGCTGATGATACCTTTATATTCCTCAATGGTAGGAAAACCTGAGTCTTAGGCTGTTTGAAGTTCTTGGGGAAGTATAGCAGGGCCTCGGGTTAGAAAGTTAACTCAAATAAAAGCTCTTTTATGATTGAAGAAAAAGTTGCGGTAGAAATATTAGTAGCTATAAAAGGGTATACATATTTTCAGTTAATGGATCACCTATCAAATATTATAGAGCCTCAATATATTAGGGAAGGAGTAAATTAATTTATTTTGAATAGATGGTTAATAAAATCTGGAAACGAATGGAGGGTTGGAAGGCTAAGTTGTTATCACAGGGTGGTAGACCTGTTTTAATTAAGCACGTGCTTAGTTCGATTCATGTCTATATATTGAGTGTTGTGTGTACCGCAAAAGATCTAAAAGAAAATTCAAAAAGCAATGGCAAATTTATTTGGGGGAGATTGTGAAGGGAAAATGAAAAAAAAAAAAAAAAAAAAAAAAAAAAAAAGTAGGTGTCCTGGGGTAAAATTTGTCATCCTCTGGAGGAAGTAGGGTTGGGAGTAAGTAATTTTGAAGCGGTAGTGAAAGCTTTTTGTATCAAAGCTTTGTGGAATTAAATCAAATCCAATTCATTATGGTCTTCCTTCATGAGATTGAAATTTTGAAATTAGGTTTTCCATTGAGCAACAAGATATTAAAACCGAATGCTTCCCCATTGATGAAAGAGCTTTTGAAAGTGAGAATTATTCTCTTGAGGAATTCGATTTGGCGGATAGGTAGAGAGGTAAGGTGAGATTTTTTTATGAGAATTGGAATTTATCCATTGTTTATTAGAGACCTATCTTTATTATGGATCAGGATGTTTGGCCTTCACTCCGGGAAATAAAGGTGGATGGTTTTGAAATGCTAGAGACGGTGTTGAAGGAGGAAGCCAAGAAGCTTTATGAGCGGAGGTTAGAAGGAGGGATTTTTAGGGATGATGTTTGTGTTTGGAAACCTAACCCAAGCGGTTTGTTTTCTTATCGCTCATCTTATCATATGCTAGTGGAGAAGAAAGAAGAAGTGCCTCTTTTTAAGAATATTTGGCACCCTTGTTTGCCGTCTAGAATTTCTATTTTTGTGTGGAAATTTTTATTCCGAGGTCTTTCAGTAGATGGGGAGTTAGTTCGCTGCGGGTTTAGTCTTGCCTCAAACTATAGATGTTGTGTTCATTCAAATGTAGAATCAGTAAAGCTTCTTGTCATTGAGGGCGAGTTGGCAACGAAGGTGTGGAAACATTTTGAGATGATTTTTGGGGTTCATGTGAGGAGATATAACGAAATAGGGACATTGTTAACTGTTTTTTTTTCGAAGAGCGAATGAGTTATCTTTGGTTGGGATGTTGTATATATCACACCTATGTTCATTCTGTGGGAAATTTGGAAACAAAGATTTAAAGGAGTTTTTGAAGGGGCTAAGCCGAATGATTTTTTATTTTTTTTAAATAAACCTCCAGTAGGGAGGGGCGGCTATGGGATGCCAGACCTTTATTACTTAAAAAAATCTTGTACATCAGTCGGGGGTACATGACGACTTTACCCGAGCAAATAAACCAATGGACTTACATCATAAACAAACAAAAATTAAAAAAATTGCGTCCATAAAAGAAATTCCTATCTCACTCTGAGACCTTGTAAAGGCCTGGTTCACCAAATAGTAGACCTTAAATAATAAGGCCTACAACCAAGTAAACCACTACATAACAAAAAGGAAGAATAAAAACTAGACCTATTTCACCAAGAATAAGGCGTAAACCAAAGAGATGTTTAGAACTTAAGAGACCTTATTCAAGAGATATGCCAAAACTAGTTAAGGCCTAATAAACAAACAAATAGGTGCACAACCAAATACCTAAATCAAACCATATGGCCAAGAATCAATTGCCCTACTCAAAAACCATTTAAACAACCTGCAACTTGATCACCATGAAAATTATCAACTTGCAACTTGATCACCTTGAGAACTTTGCTCCATCCTGCAACTTGCATACATAACAACTTGCAACTTGAAAGCATAACAAACTTGCCAAACTTGCAACTTGCAATATAACAACTTGCAACTTGCAAGAATAATCTTGCAAGTTCAAATGGAAACTTGCAACCATATCAAACAAACTCAAATTGCTAATTACCATCAACAGAAGTTGCCAATCCCTAACGCATATTCCAACCCCACTCCAAGCCTTTTTAGCAAGCATATCGACCACCAATCAAAATAAATAAATTCCAGAGTAACACCAGAAACGCTTTCCACACATACGAACTGAATACAGAGACTCTGTCCAACCCGTTTCCAGGACAGCAACTCTGAATACAGAGACAGATGCAAAGACTCTGTCCAGACTCCTGGCAACCGGCCCTACAAACAACAGTCTGCACGACACTTAAAATCTATGAAAAAACCCTGCATAAAAACACCAATACATCTTCTATTCATACCCATGACGGACATAAGTTGTGTGGCAACTGTCGAGCAAAACCAACCCTGCCAATCGCCTAGGTAAATCATTCGCTCCAAAAGTGACAATCCTACAATCTTTTTATGCTCTATCGGCTAGCGCATCCGCCACCGCATTCGCCTCTCTGTAGATATGTTTGCAATCTATCGACATTTTTTCCGCCATCAACTTAATTTCTTTAAAAATGTTCTCCAACTGCCAAGGAATTTTAAAGGTCTCCCTAAACCAACCACAAATAATTTTTGAATCTGATTGGATCATCACTTTTCTAAACCCCAATGAGAAACAAAGGCACAAACCTTCCACAAGCGCCAAAGCTTCTGCTTTGTTATTGGAACCTTCCCCGGAAAACAATTGTTTTCCCACAACACAAAGACCCCTTGAGTCTCTAATAATCACCCTTCCCGATGCCTTGTTTCTGTGAGAGGATCCATCAACATTGAGAGCGACAAAATCTGCAGGAGGGAAAATTCAATAAACAATTCTAACGACCTTCCTTCTAACTGGGATCTCATGTAACCTCAAAGCCCTAATGGGACTTTATTCCGACTGATTTGTTTCGGAATGATAAAAGTGTTTGCCAACATCAAATTGAGCCTAATATTTAAGATCACAAAAATAGAATTTGGAAAAGCATATTCATAGACACACTTACATTTTTGCTTCCAAATTTCCCATAAAATAAACATAGGACTCAAGAAATAAACATAGCCCATACACATCTATCATCGCCAGATCTCTCACCGCACAATCTATCTGCATAGAGGTTACGCGCCATCTGCCTGAGAGTTGGGTTGATCAATTGAAAGTTACCCAAGCTCACTTCCCTTACCGTAGGCCAAATTCCACTACTAACTAAGTCCTCCGTTCTTCTAAAAGACACCACAGTATTCCAGTTTTCCACATAAAACTAATAGAGTCCTTTCCAATACACCAAAACGAGTTACTCAAAAACAGAGATTTATAAAGCATGATCTCCTTGTAAAAAGGTGAAGCCCCACATTTTACAACTTGACAACTCAAAGCAACTCTAGGCAACAAGTATTTGTTTCTCATGAAAGAAGCCCATAAAGAATACGAATTGATTAGGTTTTAAAGAGCATTAACTCGAAAAGCCTTCATCACTAGATTTCTAACACCCAAACCTTCCTCCTTCTGAGGAAAACAAATCTTGTCCCATGACACCCATTTTTTCTTGAACCTGCCTTCATAGTTCCCCCAAAAGAAATCTGCTAACAAGCCATTAATTCTTGATAAAACTTTCTTGGGCACACACATGGCACTTAGAATATAAATAGGGATCGAGCTCAGGACATGTTTAATCAAGATCAATCTCCCCCCAGAGGATAATAATTTTGCTTTCCATCCCTGAATACGACGTTGAATTTTAGCAATGAACTCTTTGAAGTAGGAAATCCTAACTTTACCTTGAAAAATTGGCGCTCCCAAATACGTCAAATCAGCATCTTTATATTGGAATCATGTATACATTTTCAAAGCCACAATTCCTTCCACAGCCACCTTATCCTCCTGCATAAAAGAACTTTTTCCCTCATTTATTTTCTGTCTTGAAACATTACAATATCTCTTCAAAAATTCCATGCATCCCAGAACAAATGATTTTCTACCATTTAAAAAATAAGGGTATCGTCTGGATAGAAAAGATGTGAGACAGGTCTGAAGGCCCTAGGCGCATAATAATACCCAACATTTCCTCAATTGAAAGCTACTTGCAGTCCCCTACTGAGCACTTCAGAGGCAATAATGAATAATAATGGTGACAGAGGGTCTCCTTGCCTTAATCCTCCGGTGGATTTAAAGAATCCTTTGTAGGCTCCATGTAGCAAAACCGAAAAAAAATACAAGAAGCAATACAATTGGAAATAATATGGCAGTATCTAATGTTAAAACCAAATCTCTTGAGCACCGGGAACAAAAAGTTCCATTCCAGTCTATCATAAGCTTTCTCCATGTCAATCTTTAAAACAACGTTACCTCCAAAAACCTTTTTATGGATATCCCTTACCAATTCATGCGCTAGTCCAATATTTTCACCAATGAACCTTCCTCTCACAAAAGCCCCCTGCTCCGGAGAAATCATATGTGGCAAGAACAAAGCCAGTCTATTGCAAAGAATTTTAATGAAATTTTTATAGATCACATTGCACAAACTAATAGGGCGAAAGTCAGAAAAGGAATCCAGATTCTCCGTTTTCGGAATCAAAGCCATGAAGTTCACCGTGAAAGAAGCGGGCAAAGACTCCCCCTCAAAAAATTGTATAGTAGCTTCCCATATATCAGTACTCAAGAAGTCCCAGCAAGTCTGAAAAAAACCAGCCGTAAATCCATCTGGTCCAGAGGCACTATTTTTGGGAATATCAAAAACCGCCTCTTTAACTTCCTCCAAATACGGCTTTTTAACCAAATCATCACATTTATCGGAATTAAAGATCATCGGAATGCACTCTAACAATTCTGTATCCACCACACAGTTTCATTGGAAAGACAAGATTATGGAAATATTCATTTGCATTGTCGAGAATTTCACTTGGTTCCGAAATAGTCCTTCCACCTGATAAAGTGGTCTGGGAAATGGCCTTCTTTTTTGTTTCGACTTAGAGGAAGCAAAAAAAAAATTTGTGCAAGCGTCCCCGTCCTTGTACTCTTTTTTACCTGATTTCTGAATCGAGTAGAGCTAATCTGTACTCCGCCTGACAATGACTCAGATTACAACAAGGTGTAACATCCCAATTAGCATCCACGTTTAGCCCAGAATTGCCAATATCTTCCCAGCCAGCCAAAAGAATAGTTTTCCACTGTTGCATTTCATCCTCTAAAGACCTCAGTTTGCTAAACACATTGCCAAAAACTGTCTTATTCCACTGTATAAGAGCTCTTCTCACCATTTTAAGCTTAATATCCACTTTGTCAATAGGTCTCATACTGCCCATGTTAGATAACCAGATGTCTTTAAACAAATCAAGAAACCCAGAATGTGTCATCCACGTGTTAAGAAAGCGAAAAGGAACAAAACCTTTTCTTGCCTGAGTTGGCATGGATGCCAGCAGCGGAGAGTGGTCTGAAAAGGTCCTACTGAGATGTTCCACTTTCGGACTAGACAAAACTGAATTAACGAGAATTCTGTCAAGTCATGCCAAATACGATCTCTGTCAACTAATCCACAGTTTTCAATGCAATCTGAGAAGTTAGACATGCAAGCCAAGGATGGCTCTACTCCCCCAATTTTCTCTTGCGACAGTAAATAAGTATTAAAATCCCCGCCAACCATCCATGGGAGATCATGATTGGAAGCAAATTTAATCATATTTGACCAAAGATCCCTTTTCTTTTCAACCGAGCATTTAGCATACACAAAAGAAATTAAAAAAAACTCTTGAAGCAGAATCTGTTACCATACAATGAATAATCTGATCCGACATATCTCTGATCGAGAGGTGTAAATCGGCATCCAAGAAGATCCATATCTTTCCTCCGACCATGTCATTCGAAGCAAATCCCGCTAGCTTGATCTTATTACCAATCTTCAAGTATCTACTAGTGTCAATCATGGGTTCTGCTATCATAAGAATTCTCACTTTATTTTCAGCAACCATGTTTTTTAGTCGTCTTCTCGTGGCTCTATTACCAACGCCACGGGCATTCCAAAACACTGCCACCAGCCTGAGTCCCTATATTGGCCTGAGTAACGTGACCATTTTTCACCCCTTCGTCAACCATACATGTCGGTTCAATGAGCTGCTCAATGCAGCTCTCAGTCACTGCCTTTCTGTCCTTAACACTATCCTGATTGGCCATGCCAATTATCGATCCTACAATTCCTGGAGCAATGCCCACAGAATTCAGCGCTACATTCAGACTAGGACTCACCACCATATCGTCTCCTTGACCAAGAGAGTTTGTCGATTCCTTCATGTCCTCCTCCAATCCAGCTTGTACTGCCATTGCAATCCCACTGGATGTATACCCTGCTTTTTTACAGTCATTAACAAAATTGGCAACAATCTTAGAGCAAGAAAGAGATTGCCCTTTAGGTTCCAAATTAGAAACCTATTCCATATTTTTTTTTCCTGTAGAATCATCAATATTTCCCAACAGAATTGGCAAATCAGAGCCCAATTTAGCATTGCCCACCTCCTTTACAATTTTCTAATCTTGATCTAAACTTGCCAAAACCTCGAATGGGTTATTAGCAATAATACTCTCGGGAGTTGTTTTAATAGGAACATGAGCCGCCCCTTCCTCTTCCTTGTTACGGTTGCTTGGACCGGCCTTCTCCACCCCAGGGACAGCCAATGTCTTTGCTTCCTCCACCTTCTTCGTGACAGGCTTGTGCACTCTAGCAATTTCCTTACTTTTTGGTTGATTAACTAGACCCCTCTCCTTTCCTGTGTTGGATAAGCTTTTCATAAATTTTTGTTGCACTCGTAACACATTATAGCCAACAACACAAGTATGAAAACATGCCTAAGGTGTTGATCATTCAAAATGCCAACACTGCAGCAGCTTTAATGAGAATGAAAATTGGCAACTGTGGTATTCATATGCAAGGCCAGATGCACGTTGGAACTTATCTCTACTACAAGATTGACATTGTTGCTGGATAAGTAACTCATATAAACAATTGATAAAATGCTCAATCTAGAAACTTTGTTAGCACTTGTACGACTTCTCCAATGGGCTCTCCATTGCAAGATTTCTACCTTGGTAATTTGGAGGCCTTGAAAGGTGTCCAAGTTTGTCTAATTAAAATACTATGTCAAGTATATCCCAAAACCCGAAAAAGTTATTTATCGAGTTGAATTTTCTGAACCCAAACCCAACAAGGGTTAGCTCGTGTCAAAACGATCCATCTTGACACAGTTGACATGGTTAACGGAGTCAACATCCACGATATAGACACAACCTAAACAAACAACTTCTTAAGTCTACCAACAAAAACACAAAGAGAATTCATTTTTTATAGAATCCTTGCTACTTACAATTTGTTTGTAATTAATGTGAGACTAAAGTTTCTCAAGGCTACAGTATGAGGCAATGTGTAATAAAAAATTATAGTCCCATATTGAGTGGGGACAATTTCTAAATACATTTCAATGTTATAAATGCATCCAAAATCTTTTGTAGAAATATTCATACACGGCAATGGCAGTCAGTTGTGTTTTGTGGTGTTGCTGGGTTACAAATTGCCACCTTTGAAGGTAACAACATAATTTTCATATTCATAATTTACTTCCTATTTTCCTTCTTTCATTCATCTGACCAGGAATGGAAATATATTACATATTAGTTTTTTGAAGGAAGAACTAGAAGTTTTATTCATTATATTCTAAGTACAACCATACCAAGAAATTTGCATTGTTCCAGACACTATGAAATGCAACCAACACAGGTGTCGGACAAATAAACTATGAAAACACAATACGGTGCCACGCTTGTACATTATATTATTTTTTTCATCAGTAAATTAGAATAGTATGAGTCATGTTTGTTAGCTTGTTGCAACACATGTACCACTAACATACCAAAATAATATGCTTCATAGAGTCATAATATCAAATTTATTGATGGAAAATCAATCCTGCAAATGATTCTTGTTCTACTTTGTTTAATGTTATATTTGAAAAATGCTAAATTGTAATTTGTGTTCCTTGCACCTTGGTCTTTACTACCAAATTATATGAAGATATCCATTAAACAGGGTATACCCATTCAAAACCATTGGTTCTTGGATGAGTTATATCACTTTGTAATTGTATAAATACCACTCAAAAGAATAATTACAATAATATCCTAACTGAAGCAACAGAATCCACAAGATTGTTTCTTAATTTTACTTATAAATTTATCTCGGTTTTGTCACTGTTAAATTGGTAATTACACAAGAGTTATCTAGTACAAACTTAATCTAATGGACACAATATTACAAATCTCAAAACACTCAATTTAGTGATTTACCATTCAAAGCATCTTTAGCTATTTCACACATTAACTTTCATAACATATTAGATTTATTCCTGGTTACACTCTGAATATATGACATGGAACGTCCATGAAGATATACTCAATAGGCACAAACATATAGCCACTGGGATAGGCAATGATCCAAATGCCCTTGTTATATATACCCTAGTTTTCCATGATTTGTTGTATCATTGTGTTGCACAACACCCATATTCGTGTCCATGCTAGACCATTGAAGATCCTATTTGTACCTAATGAGTACAAATAGGATCTACAATGGCTTTTCACTGGCAAATATATCAGATTTTCTATTTAGATATTCTAGATAGACATTGGCTTTTCACTGACTTTTCTAGATAGACATTGGCTTTTCACTAGAAAATATATTGCATGACAGAGACATTTTTCTCACTTACTGATTCAAGGACTGGAAATAAGTTCAAAGTTTGGCTTGCATTAGATAAGTAGGAAAAACATTAAACCCCCATTTCGCTTGCAAGGCAGCAAATCCGTCTGTTATTTCAAGGAAAAAATCCATTTTGGCAAACACGGGATTTAACAGATTTAGATTTTCATTGTTTCAAAAACATGCGTGTATGTAGAAGTGGATTTCAAAATGTTTTACCCTGGTATTAATGTTTTATAGCATTAGCTCACTAAAATGGGCTTATAAGCCTTAGATGATAATTTGCAAGAATCGCAGCAGTAGTGAGTTGTATGTCCAAATCTTTAACTGACCCACATATTCAGATAAACAACAAATCTAAGAAAATTCTTCCAAGAGAAAGAGAATCAACATAAACTACTCATGCATTTAACATATGAACCTTTATTAGAACTAAATCAAAAGTTAATAAATATACCATTTGGTATGTCCTTAAGTGCAGTACCACGGCCCTGCAATTAAAGAGCAAAGCAACATTTTCAATACAAATACCATTTAAAGAATAGCTAAAAACAAATGAAAGCATGAGCAGAAAGGAATAGTAAAGAGTACCATTCCAATAAGAAGTGCTCGAGGCTGTTCCTTCTCAATATGGGCAACCAGCCGCTCAACAGACTTTCGCTCACGAACAGGTCGCTCAATGGTGGGTGCAGCAGGTGTGACTGGTTCTTTAACTTTTCTCTTGTGCACCTCCTTTTTCTCATCCTCTTTTTTCTCATCCTTCACTTGATCCCCAATAAGAAAAATTACTGAAAATTGAGTCAACGACCAATCACTGAAAATTTTCACAATAATTATTGCGATTTCAAAATGTATATATTGACCAAAGAAAAGGAAAAGAAGAAACTGAATCGAACAATTAGGTCTTCTTCTTCACTTAGTTGATCGAACAGAAAAAAAAAAACTGAATCGCAGAGAAGAGGAAGAAGAAGTAAAGAAAAAAGAAAAGGAAAAGAAGAAACTGAATGGGGTTTTGATCATACCTGATTGATTGCTTGGATCTGGCATCTGGGTTTCTTGCCGAACCCATAGTTTCAATTCTCTCTTAGGTATTCTTCTTCGCAAACCCTTTCAAATCTACTTATTCCCTTCGATTTCTTCTTCTTCGCAAACACTTTGATTTCTTCTTTGCAAACCTTTTGATTTACTAAAGTGGTATGTCGATAGAAGGTCTAGGGAGTGTGAGAGGTATGTTGATCAATCAATTGGAGTGTAGAGGGCTATCAATCAATTGGTGAAGGCGGAAGATGGGCTCAATCGACTGGAAGATGGGTTCGATTGACTCTGTCGATCGACTGGTGCTAAGGATTGGAGGGTTTTGGGATGATTTGAGTTGCGATCTTCGTCGATCTTGGTAGCAGGAGGTCGACATAGTGGGTGGGATCGTCGTCTCTCTCACTCCATTAAACAAAAGGTACCCATACATGTCTCTTTCACTCTGAGTCTCACTTCTTTGATGGTTTTACTCTCATCAACTCCAACACTCTGATTTGAAATGAAAATGGAGCTCCTCTACACCAATTTTTTTCGCAAGACCGCGAAATGATTTCACAATGGCGCAAAAGCAAACACATGTGCATTTTCTTTTTATAGCCACGGTTTTACGCTCTAGCCAGGATTTTGAGTTGTGGCAAATAAACTAACGGTTTTGAGCCGTGCCCATCTCCGTGTAGCTAATAAAGCCTTTTGGTGTAGTGACGGTTTTAGGCTCTAGCCACGATTTTGGGCCGTGGCAAATAAACTAACAGTTTTGAACCGTGGCCATCTCCGTGTAGCTAATCAAGCCTTTTGGTGTAGTGAAAGAGGGTGGTCCGGATCATGATGCTCAGACTGTAGCGCGTATGGACGCAACTCCTACTTCCTCCTCCGTTAAGCTTAGCTCTTCTATTTCTATGCCCTTTCCTAATGAAGAATAGACATTGTACACTTGTACCTTTTTTGTTTCAACTGTTAATGAAAACATATTGATTTTGAGTATGTTCTGTACCCGTTTTATGCGTCGTTTCCCTATTGCGCGCTTTTCATTTCGCCTTGTCATTTCACTTTGGCATAGGTTGGTCGGCTCAATAGGAAGTCAAGTGGTTTGTCTGTTGTCGAGAGTTTGACCATTTGTGTTGCGAGTGATTCAGAGTCACTGTTGCTTAGTTACATCCAATAATGGGCGTTTCGCGAATGGCTTAGAATGTCTGAACGATATGACAAGAGCGTTATTGTGTGGTGCTCGGACTCCTTCGAGGTCCTTGTTTATAAAGGTTAAGGTGGGAATGAGGCTTTGCACTTTCGATTAGTAAATTCGTATGTCCTCATCTACGGGCTGTGTCTGCATCTCCAGTAGAGTCTGCTTGCGGGACCTATTTGACTGGTCTTCATCCAGTCCGACTCCATTAAGGACATAGATTATGCCTGGAATCTCCTTCTCGATCTCGTTTACTAACTCCCCCTGACCCTGGGTCGTTCTGGTCGCTTCTCAGAGCCCAATAATTCTTTAGTTTGCCCCTGCGGATCCAGTACTCGATCACGTACTCTTGTAGTCGTTGGTGTCATGGCAACCTTCCTTGTGGTATGAGCAGTAATTGTTGTTGTCATGTTTGGAGGGGTCTCTGTGCTGCTTCAGGGGCCACTTCATATCTTCCCAGTTTTTCATGAAATTCAGGATGTCTGATCTGTTGTCATTGCGTTTTTGCTTGCTATTTTCTTCATCCACACGCCTCCTTCTTATCCTTAGAAGCGAAGGCTTTTTATCACATTCCATTTCCTTTTTCACAATTTTCAACTCTTCTAAGGTGATGTACCTCTGGGCACTCTTAAGGAGCTCTGTCATATCTAAAGGGGGTTCCAAGGTGAGGCATTCATAAAATTTTCCCTTCTTTAGGCCCGCGGTAAAAGCCTTCACGGCTATGTCATCGCTGCAGCCATCAATGAGTGTCAGTTCGTCGTTGAAGCACGTGACATGGTGTCTGTGTGTCTCATTGGATATTTGTTTCAGAAAGAGTATGTAGTGTGGTCCTTTACGGAGACGCTGACTTCCAACAAAAGGCATCAGGAACTCCTTCGTCAGCATCTTGAATGCGTTGATCGACTTTGAAAAAATGCATTGGAACCATGTTAGTGTTGACTTCTTCGGGCTATAGGGAAATTTTTGCCCATCACCGACTCGGATCCCTCTTTGAGGCCCATTTCATGTTACTATTGGCATAGGTGGTTGAATGGGTAAGTGGTCCCATCGTAGAAGTCGAGCTTTGGAGGTGTGAACTTCTTTGGGAGAGCCTCGTTCATGATACGGTCCATGAACGGTGGAAAAGATAGACGATACAACACGTCTGGGTCCTACCCCCTCTGCGGAGGGGGCTCTAAGGGCCAAGCCTCTCTGCCCTGAGATTCGGTTCCGCGTTTGCTGCACCACCTCATCTAGTCCAATGGGAGCCCAGCAGGTTCTTGACTCCCCCGTGCTTGCTCTCTGTTGTTTTTCGAAGATGCGGGCCTGTGATGTTCCCGATCTCCATTAGCGAGTGGAGTGTTCTGTTGTATGAAAGCATGCATTGCTTTGGCGATTTGTCATTGTTGTGACTAACATGGGGGCACGAGTTTGTTGCCGGTGTGCCACCGTCACCACTGAGAACGGTCTGGCTGTTTTATGTGTCCTCTTGTTCTCCATTGTTGCGTGATATTGTTGTCACCATTTCTTTGTTTCCCGGAAAGATATGATGCTAGTGAAAGGTTAGGAACTTTGTCGTTCCCACGGACGACGCCAAACTGATGCAGTCGTTTTTCGCTCCGTACTTTGACCTTGACCTACACAACGAACGCACGTGAACGACGGACCACTGTTGTGGTGGCTGATGGCACTACGATGCTAAAGTCAGTCAGGGATCTGAGGAAGGTGGAATGTTGTAAACATGAAATGTGTAGCGTAACTTAGCTTACCAACCTCATGTCTTATTTATAGTGTTGTAGTCCTGGTTCGGCCAGACCATCGATGGCGTAATTTAGGAAATAAGATCTTCGTGGAGATCCTTTTCTAATTAGGAGTCCTGCTGTGGAGGGGAGTTTTCCAACTAGCCTTGTGCTCCAAGATACGCGGGAGGTAGTTTCTGTTTTGAGAGCAATCTATAGATAGAAGACTCCATGTGTGACATATACTCTGGAATTTGCTTCCTAGTTGGAAGTAAAAAGCTGTTGTAATTGCCTGTCCGAAACTGATCCTCGAGATACTTGTCTAAGCAAGGCTTACGGGTATTGAGGATAGCTATGAGACACGTGGGCTTAGCGGGCTATAAGAATCTGAGTCTGTTTGGCCGACTGCATTGGGTGGACTTATAACCACTTGGGCCGGATTAGTGTTGGGCTGACACTACGGCTTGTTATTCCTCGAGATCATCATGACACGTGTACGGCACAGAGTTGGGACCATTTTGGTGTATCATCAGCAGCAACTGGTGGCTGTTCATGTTGGTATTGAAAAGGAACTGAGACAAACAAATATTAGGATAGGGAAAGAGGTGATATTTATTAGGCCGTTGGAGCAGTTAGGCACAAGCTTTGTTGGCAAATAAACCAAATTTGGGTTCACATGCATTTGTTAATTAAGTGGTTAATGTATTTAGATTAATGTTGAGGTAATGTATTTGGCTAGATTAAGATGTATCTAGGCATATGAATCTAGGGAAGTGTATGTGAGTTAATTAGCTATGTATATTCATGTACTAGAATAGATATAAAAGGATGACTCCTATCCCATTTGTAATGAATCAAGTGAAGTACAACAAAGGTTGAGAGAGTCCTCCAAAACTGTTCATAAGTTCTTCAATTTCAAGTCTTACAAAGTGGTATCAGAGCCATATGGCAACCACAAGTATCCCGGTTGTGCCTCGATTCAATGGGCAAAATTATGATTATTGGAGCAACAATATGAAGGTGTTGCTAAAATCAAAAGAGCTTTGGAGTACTGTCAATGGAGGATATGAAGAGCATGAAGATGAAGCTGCTCTAACACAAGCACAAAAGAAAAGCTTGGCCGAGGGTCGAAAAAAGGATAGTGAAGCCTTCTTCCTTATTTATCAAGCAATTGAGATGCCGGTGTATGACAAAATTACAAAAGCTACAAACTCAAAGCAAGCATGGGAGAAAATTCAAGCAACCTACCAAGGAAATGAGAAGGTGAAAAAGGTTTGTCTTCAAAGCTTGAGATCGGAGTTCGCAAAGTTAGAAATGAAGGAGAACGAAAATATCGAAGAGTATTGTGCAAAAGTTACTTTGGTTGTCAACCAAATGGCTTCAAATGGAGAAACTCTAGAAGATGCTAGAGTTGTTGAAAAAATTCTTCTTAACTTACCAAAAAAATTTGATTATGTGGTAACCGTAATAGAAGAAACAAGAGATCTCTCCACTCTCTTGTTGGATGACTTACAAGCAATATTGAAGGCTCACGAAATTAAGATCAATCGGCAAAATCCTTCTTCTTCTCTTCATGATCAAGCACTAAAATCCCAATTACATCAACGGGAGGCCATGGTTCTTATCATGGTCGTGGTCGTGGAAGATATGAAAATTCTAGAGGACGAGGTCCTGGTGGAAGAGGATCAGGCTATCAAAGCCACCACAATAGCTCAAGACAAGAAGAAGAAGATCAAAAGTCAAGGTTACCGCAACAAAGAAGGGGACGTGGATTTCAAAGAGGGAGAGGTCATGGCTATTTTGAATGTTTCAATTGCCACAAACCAGGCCACCTTGCTAGTGAGTGCTAGCACAATCCCAAAGAGAAGAGAAATGAGATTGGCTATGTGCATGAAGCCAAGAATGAAGAAAATAGCAATCAAGATGCAAGGTGAGACCGATGATGTATGGTATCTTGATAGCGGCGCCAGCAAGCATATGACCGGAAACAAGACCCTGTTGTCCAACTTAGTTGAAGGAGATCATGGGCAAGTGAAGATTGGTGATAACACTGCATACAAGATTGAAGGAGTTGGTGAAGTGTTGTTCAAAACCAAAAGAGGTAACATCGAAAAAATGTCTTAAGTTTATTATGTTCCTGGATTGAAGAGTAACTTGTTAAGCACAGGCCATCTTTTGAGAAAGGGATTTGATATCCATTTTAGAGACAATGCTTGCTTCATGTCAAGGCAAAATCAACTTGTTGCAAAAATTGGAGTAGCTCCAAACAACTTGTTTCCTTTGAACCTGCCAAGCCCAAATTTGTCATGTTTCACAAGTATCAGCCAAGAAAACTCAAAATTGTGGCATGACAGATTTGGACATCTCGACTATGAAAGCTTGAGGTTGTTATCAACAAAGAAGATGGTTGAAGGGCTACCACAAATTGACCCTGTTAAGGAAGTTTGTGATGCATGTCAACTTGGCAAGCAACATAGAACCTCATTTCCTTCGCAATCCACTTGGCGAGCAAAGAAACCATTACAACTTATTCACTCGGATCTATGTGGACCTATGTCTGTGCCATCACTTGGAGGTAACAAATACTTCATTTCATTTATTGATGATTTTTCAAGAAAAGTATGGGTGTACTTAAAGAAAAATCTGAAGCATTTCAAGCCTTCAGAGATTTCAAAGCTGGAGTTGAGAATTTCACTGGATTAAAAATAAGAACTTTGAGGAGTGATAGAGGTGGCGGGTACCTTTCAAATGAGTTTAAACAATATTGCATAAATGAAGGAATAAAGCACCAGTTAACTGTTCGCTACACACCTCAACAAAACAGTGTTAGCGAAAGGAAAAATTGAACAATCATGGAGATGGCAAGGTCCATGCTGTCTAGGAAGGGGATGCCAAGAGAATTTTGGGCAGAAGTAGTTTCTTGTGTGGTTTATCTCATCAACAGGTCTCCAACAAAAAGCCTAAAGAACTGCACACCTCATAAGGCATGGTATGGATCAAAACCCAACATTGTTCACTTGAAAGTGTTTGGGAGTGTTGCTTATGTGCATGTTCCAAATGTTATGAGAAGCAAACTTGATGAAAAGGCAGAAAAATGCATCTTTATTGGGTACAGTTAAATAAGCAAAGCCTACAAGCTGTTTAATCCAAGTACCAAGCAGATTGTGATTAGCCGTGATGTCAAGTTTGATGAAAGCTCAGCAATCAGTGATGAAGATCCAAAACAGGTGCCTATCTTTGAAGATAAAGAAAGTGACTCTCCAACAGCAAGTTCAGAAAATGCTTCATCCAGTGATGATTTCTCCCAGAGTCCTCCTCCAAGAATGAAAAGTCTACAAGAAATCTATGACTCCACTCAGCAAGTCGCTCCAGAAAATTCTATCTTTTTTGCGTTCTTTGCAGGAGAAGATCCAGTCACTTTTGATGAAGCCAACAAAGAAGTAAAGTGGAGGACAGCAATGA
This sequence comes from Berberis vulgaris, assembly GCA_963556465.1. NCBI lineage: Eukaryota > Viridiplantae > Streptophyta > Magnoliopsida > Ranunculales > Berberidaceae > Berberis > Berberis vulgaris. The sequence continues at coordinate 26,853,600 of OY747130.1, read as the reverse complement.
AAGAAGAACTAGAGGCTATTGAAAAGAATGATACATGGGAGCTTTCAGAATTACCACTACACAAGAATCCTATTGGTGTGAAATGGGTGTACAAGACAAAAATGAATCCAGATGGCTCCATCAACAAGCACAAAGCAAGACTTATGGCAAAAGGATATAAGCAGAAGGAAGGAGAAGACTTCACTGAAGTATTCGCTCCAGTCTCTAGACTTGACACTGTCAGATTGATGATTTCGCTTGCAGCTCAAAACAACTAGAAGATATTTCAAATGGACGTGAAGTCAGCATTCTTGAATGGTGTCCTCAATGAAAAAGTTTGTCTTGAGCAACCTCCTGGTTTTTTGAAGAAAGGAAAAGAGGATAAAGTGTACAAGCTGAAGAAAGCGCTTTATGGGCTCAAACAATCACCAAGAGCATGGTACAGCCGCATCAATTCTTACTTTGAGAAGAATGGATTTCAGAAATGCCCGTATGAGCATACTCTCTACACTAAAGAAAATTCTCAGGGAAGCTTCATGTTTGTGAGTCTCTATGTTGATGATCTAATTTTCACTGGGAATGATCTTGAAATGTTGAATGAATTCAAGTTCTCAATGAAGAATGAGTTTGAGATGACAGATTTGGGAGAGCTACACCATTTTCTCGGCATTGAGGTTCTTCAATCCAAGAATGGTACTTTCATTACTCAAGAGACCTATGCAAAAGAAATCTTAAAAAAATTCAGAATGGAAGATGCAAATCCAGTTTCTACTCCATGTATTACAGGCCTGAAATTAAGCAAAGATGGTGATGGAAAGCTTGTCAATTCCACCATGTTCAGAAGTTTGGTGGGTAACTTGATGTACTTAACAGCTACAAGGCCTGACATAATGTACGTAGTCAACCTGGTGAGCAGATTCATTGCAAAGCCATATTCAAGTCACTGGGAAGCAGCTAAAAGAATTTTGAGATATGTCAAAGGAACATTGGATTATGGTATTTTCTATCAAGCTAATGTCCCAGTTAATCTTGTTGGCTATACAGACAGCGATTTGGCAGGAAGTATTGATGATAGCAAAAGCACTTCAGGCTATGTTTTTCATCTTGGAAGCGGCGTTATTTCATGGAGCTCAAAGAAGCAGTCAGTTGTTGCTCTATCCACTACAGAAGCTGAATACATTGCTGCCTCTACTGCAGGATGTCAAATTCTTTGGCTTCAATAAATTATGGAAAGACTCAAGCACAAGCAAGATAGCCCAACAACATTGTTTTGTGATAATAGCTCTGCAATTGCAGTTGCAAAAAAATCCAATTCTCTATGGCCAAACAAAGCACATTCGCATTCGATTTCACTTCTTGAGGGAGCTTGTGAATGAAGATTGGCGATTCCCCCTAGGAGAACGTCGCTTAACAGGCGGGCTATGGATTCACCTTCTCAGGTTAGTCATGATTAAAAACATTATGTTTTGGAATGCACGGGGTGTTAGGAATAGGGCGACTCATTGCAGACTAAAAAAGATGGTAGAAAAATATAAGGTTAGAATTCTCATGTTGCCGGAACCTATGATTGCAGCGAGTAGATATTTAGAAGTTGGGAATAAAGTTAGATTGGCAGGTTTTACGTCTAATGAAATGGTGGGAGGTAAAATTTGGTTGTTCTGGGCAGCTGATATGAGTGTTACGGTACTTGATCGATCTGATCAGATTATTCATTGCAAGGTCACAGACGCTAACTCCAGGTCATTCTTAATTTCTTTTGTTTATGCTAAATGCTCAGTGGAAAAGAGAAGGGAGCTATGGGAAAATATGGAGAATTTTACTCTTCAGTGTGACTTACCGTGGATGGTAGGCGGAGATTTTAATGCTATTGTTAGTTCCCAAGAGACGATAGGAGAAGAGAATCCCTTTATGGTCAGTAAGACAAATTTTAGGGATCACATTGATAACTGTGGTTTGCAGGATCTTGGTTTCTCGAGCCCAAAATATACTTGATGCAACAACAGAACAAATAGAGGTCGTATATGGGCGAGACTGGATAGAATTTTGGTGAACTCACAATGGTTGGCGTAGATACTGAATGCTAAGGTGGAGCATTTTCATCGTACTTTCTCTGATCATTCACATATCTTGGCTTCCTTGCCTTATCAGGCAAGGTCAGGTACATCTCCCTTTCGATTCCTTCTTATGTGGATGACACATCCATCCTTTACTCTTTTGGTATAATTAGTTTGGAATATGAATATTTCTAATATGAGGGCGGTTGATAGAATTGATATAAAACTGAAAACGCTCAAGAAAACACTTATTAGATGGAACAGAGAGGTTTTTGAGAATGTCTTTAGCAGAATTAGAGCTTTAGATGATGAAATGCAGCTATGGGAGACTATACTTTATTCGGGGTGGACGGTGAATGGGAGTAATGTTTTGAACCCGAATGTTGTTTGGGATGTCAATGCTAGTTGTAATCTTAATAGACGTCAGCAAAATATAGGCTTGCATTGAAACAGGAGGGTTATATTTGCTTCAGAAATCAAGGGAGAAAAATTTGCAAGAGGGTGATGCTTGTACAAAACTTTTTTTTTCGTCGGTTAAATCCAAACAGAAAAGAAGGGTTATAAATCAGATTACTTTGTCTTCGGGGCGAGAGATTTCAGATTTTGGCAAAATTCCGCAATAAGCCAATAAATATTTTCAGGAGTAACTCTCTTCTAAGGGTAATAATGTTTTGGACCATGATTTGTTAGATTGTATTCTTGCGGTGTTGAACAGTTTTAATTGTTAATATCTAGTCAGGCGCTCTACGTTGGAGGAGGTGAAAAAAAGAACCTTAAGCATTCCAAAAAATAGTGCACTGGGTCCGGATTGCTTTATTTCAAGATTATTTCAGACTTGTTGGGAAGTGGTGGGTATGGATGTTTGGGGAACAACGATTCAATTTTTTGAAGGGGAGGCTCTTCCTGTAGTTTTCTCAGCTAATCTTATAGCGCTTATTCCTAAAATGGAGGTGCCAGGTTCTTTCTTTGATTTTAGACCTATTAGTCTATGCAATGTTATTTATAAAATTTGCAGTAAATTATTTTGCAATAGACTTACTGCATTACTTCCAGATATAGTTGCTCCGGAACATGGTGTTTTCGTTAGAGGGAGAGCCATTGTAGAAAATATTGGTCTGGCCCAGGAACTTATGTGGGATATTGGTAAACAGGCTTTTGGTGGTATTGTGGTTCTTAAAATTGATATGGAAAAGGCATTTGATCGATTAGAATGGATTTTTTTTTTGCTATGTGCCATATTATCTCTAATTGCATCACAAATTGTGGCTTCTCAGTTTTGCCGCGAGGTGTTTATAAGGGGCGCTTTAAATTTTTGAGAGGTTTGAGGCAAGGGGACCCATTGTCTCCATTACTTTTTGTTATTGTTACTGAAGTATTGAACTGGGGATTAAATAGGGCATTTAAGAAATGGGAAATTGGTTATTAATATACTTCTAGATATTGCACGCCTATAAACTCTTCTTTTGTATGCTGATGATACCTTGATATTCCTCAATGGTAGGAAAACCTAAGTCTTAGGCTGTTTGAAGTTCTTGGGGAAGTATAGCAGGGCCTCGGGTTAGAAACTTAACTCAAATAAAAGCTCTTTTATGATTAGAAAGTATAGCAGGGCCTCGACTGTTCGATTCATGTCTATATATTGAGTGTTGTGTGTAGCGCAAAAGATCTTAGACAAAATTCAAAAAGCAATGGAAAATTTATTTGGGGGAGATTGTGAAGGGAAAATGAAAAAAAAAAAAAAAAAAAAAAAAAAAAAAAAAGTGGGTTTCCTGGGGTAAAATTTGTCATCCTCTGGAGGAAGTAGGGTTGGGAGTAAGCAATTTTGAAGTGGTAGTGAAAGCTTTTTTTATCAAAGCTTTGTGGAATTCAATCAAATCCAATTCATTATGGTCTTCCTTCATGAGATTGAAAATTTTGAAATTAGGTGTTCCATTGAGCAAGAAGATAGTAAAACCGAATGCTTCCCCATTGATGAAAGAGCTTTTGAAAGTGAGAATTATTCTCTTTGGGAATTCGATTTGGCGGATAGGTAGAGGTAAGGTGAGCTTTTTTGATGAGAATTGGAATTTATCCATTGTTTTTTAGAGACCTATCTTTATTACGGATCAGGATGTTTGGCCTTCACTCCGGGAAATAAAGGTGGATGGTTTTGAAATGCTACGGACGGAGTTGAAGGAAGAAGCCAAGAAGCTTTATGAGGGGAGGTTAGAAGGAAGGATTTTTAGGGATGATGTTTGTGTTTGGAAACCTAACCCAGACGGTTTGTTTTCTTATCGCTCATCTTATCATATGCTAGTGGAGAAGAAATAAGAAGTGCCTCTTTTTAAGAATATTTATCACCCTTGTTTGCCGTCTAGAATTTCTATTTTTGTGTGGAAATTTTTATTCCGAGGTGTTTCAGTAGATGGGGAGTTAGTTCGCTGCGGGTTTAGTCTTGCCTCAAAGAATAGATGTAGTGTTCATTTAGATGTAGAATCAGTAAAGCTTCTTTTCATTGAGGGCGAGTTGGCGACGAAGGTGTGGAAACAATTTGAGCTGATTTTTGGGGTTCATGTGAGGAGATATAACGAAATAGGGACATTGTTAACTGTTTTTTTTTTAAGAGCGAATGAGTTATCTTTGGTTGGGATGTTGTATTATATCTCACCTATGTTCATTCTGTGGGAAATTTGGAAACAAAGATTTAAAGGAGTTTTTGAAGGGGCTAAGCCGAATGTTTTTTTTTTTTTAAATAAACCTCACTCTGAGACCTTGTAAAGGCCTGGTTCATCAAATAGTAGACCTTAAATAATAAGGTCTACAACCAAGTAAACCACTACATAACAAAAAAGAAGAATAAAAACTAGACCTATTTCACCAAGAATAAGGCCTAAACCAAAGAGATGTTTAGAACTTAAGAGACCTTATTCAAGAGATAGGCCAAAACTCACCAAGAGTTAAGGCCTCATAAACAAACAAATAGGTGCACAACCAAATACCTAAATCAAACCATCTGGCCAATAATCAATTGCCCTACTCAAAAACCATTTAAGCAACCTGCAACTTGATCACCTTGAAAATTATCAACTTGCAACTTGATCCCCTTGAACACTTTGCTCCATCCTGCAACTTGCATACATAACAACTTGCAACTTGAAAGCATAACAAACATGCCAAACTTGCAAGAATAATCTTGCAAGTTCAAATGGAAACTTGCAACCATATCAAACAAACTCAAATTGCTAATTACCATCAACAGAAGTTGCCAAGCCATAACGCATATTCCAGCCCCACTCCAAGCCATTTTAGCAAGCATATCGACCACCAATCAAAATAAATAAATTCCATAGTAGCACCAGAAACGCTTTCCACACATACGAACTGAATACAGAGACAGATGCAGAGACTCTGTCCAACCCGTTTCCAGGACAACAACTCTGAATATAGAGATAGATGCAAAGACTTTGTCCAGACTCTTGGCAACCGGCCCTGCAAACAACAGTCTGCACGGCACTTCAAATCTATGACAAAACCCTGCATAAAAACACCAATACATCTTCTATTCATACCCATGACGGACATAAGCTGTGTGGCAACTGTCGAGCAAAACCAACCCTGCCAATCACCTAGGTAAATCATTCGCTCGAATAGTGACAATCTTTTTGTGCTCTATCGGCTAGCGCATTCGCCTCTCTGTAGAAATGTTTGCAATCTATCGAAATTTTTTCCGCCTTCAACTTAATTTCTTTAAAAATGTTCTCCAACTGCCAAGGAATTTTAAAGGTCTCCCTAAACAAACCACAAACAAGTTCTTAATCTGATTGGATCATCACTTTTCTAAACCCCAATGAGAAACAAAGGCGCAAACCTTCCACAAGCGCCAAAGCTTCCGCTTTGTTATTGGAACCTTCCCCAAAAAATAATTGCTTTCCCACAAAACAAAGACCCTTGAGTCTCTAATAACCACCCCTCCCAATGCCTGGTTTCTGTGAGAGGACCCATCAACATTGAAAGCAACAAAATCTGCAGGAGGGAAAATTCAATAAACAATTCTAACGGCCTTCCTTCTAACTGGGATCTCATGTAACCTCAAAGCCCTTAATGGGACTTTATTTCGACTGATTTGTTTTGGAATGATAAAAGTATTTGCCAACATCAGATTGCGCCTAATATTTAAGATCACAAAAACAGAATTTGGAGAAGCATCTTCATAGACACATTTACATATTTGCTTCCAAATTTCCCATAAAATAAACATTTGAGTCAAGAAATATAACACAACTGTTTGTGACTTCATCTTGGCTCTTTTGAACCATATCAATAAAACCGTAGAGATCTCTGCTGGTTTCCTTATATGCACGTAAAAAAACCCTTCAAAATGGTTCCACACCTTTACCGCCAACTTTCCATCAAGAAATAGGTGATTCAAAGATTTTTTTTCTTTGGATTGGCACAACACCTACATCTTGATTCTAGGCTAAAACCGCGTCTATGTAACTCCCCGTCCACTGGCACACCTCTTCGCAATAGCTTCCACAACAAAACTGATATTCTGGAAGGAATAATGTCTTGCCATATCTTTTTACTTAACTTATTAACCGCCCGATGACTACGTAACAATTCATACGCTGACTGAAGAGAGAAAAGACCATTCGAATTCGGAGCCGATACACATCTATCATCGCCAGATCTCTCACCGCACAATCTATCTGCATAGAGGTTACGCGCCATCTGCCTGAGAGTTGGGTTGATCAATTGAAAGTTACGCAAGCTCACTTCCCTTACTGTAGGCCAAATACCACTACTAACTAAGTCCTCCGTTCTTCTAAAAGACACCACAGTTTTCCAGTTTTCCTCATAAAACTAATAGAGCCCTTTCCAATACGCCAAAACGAGTTACTCAAAAACAGAGATTTATAAAGCATGATCTCCTTGTAAAAAGGTGAAGCCCCACATTTTACAACTTGACAACTCAAAGCAACTCTAGGCAACAAGTATTTGTTTCTCATGAAAGAAGCCCATAAAGAATCCGAATTGATTAGGTTTTAAAGAGCCTTAACTCGAAAAGCCTTCATCACAACTGTCAGATTTCTAACACCCAAACCTTCCTCCTCCCGAGGGAAACAAATCTTGTCCCATGACACCCAGTTTTTCTTCAACCTGCCTTCATAGTCCCCCCCAAAAGAAATCCACTAACAAGCCATTAATTCTTGATAAAACATTCTTGGGCACACACATGGCACTTAAATAGGGATCGAGCTCAGGACATGTTTAGTCAAGATCAATCTTCCCCCAGGGGATAATAATTTTGCTTTCCATCCCTGAATACGACGTTGAATTTTAGCAATGAACTCTTCGAAGTAGGAAATCCTAACTTTACCTTGAAAAATTGGCCCTCCCAAATACGTCAACGGAGCATTTTTATATTGGAATCCTGTATACCTTTTCAAAGCCACAATTCCTTCCACAACCGCCTTATCCTCTAGCATAAAAGAACTTTTTCCCTCATTCATTTTCTGTCCTGAAACATTACAATATCTCTTCAAAAATTCCATGCATTCCAGAACAAATGATTTTCTACCATTTAAAAAATAAGGGTATCGTCTGCATAGAGAAGATGTGAGACAGGTCTGAAGGCCCTAGGCGTATAATAATACCCAGCATTTCCTCTATTGAAAGTTACTTGCAGTCCCCTACTGGGCACTTTAGAGGAAATAATGAATAATAATGGTGACAGAGGGTCTCCTTGCCTTAATCCTCTGGTGTATTTGAAGAATCCTTTGTAGGCTCCATGTAGAAAAACTGAAAAACCACAAGAAGCAATACAATTGGAAATAATATGGCAGAATCTAATGTTAAAACCAAATCTCATGAGCACCGCGAACAAAAAGTTAATTTCCAGTCGATCATAAGCTTTCTCCATGTCAATCTTTAAAACAACGTTACCTCCAAAAATCTTTTTATGGATATCCCTTACCAATTCCGGCGCTAGTCAAATATTTTCACCAATGAACCTTCCTTTCACAAATGCCCCCTGCTCCGGAGAAATCATATGTGGCAAGAACAAAGCCAGTCTATTGCAAAAAAATTTAATCAAAATTTTATAGATCACATTGCACAAACTAATAGGGCAAAAGTCATAAAAGGAATCTGGATTCTCCGTTTTTGGAATCAAAGCCATGAAGTTCGCCGTGAAAGAAGCGGGCAAAGACTCCCCCTCAAAAAATTGTATAGCATTTTCCCATATATCAGTACTCAAGAAGTCCCAGGAAGTCTGAAAAAACCAGCCGTAAATCCATCCGGTCTAGGGGCACTACTTTTGGGAATATAAAAAATCGCCTCTTTAACTTCCTCCAAAGACGACTTTTTAACCAAATCATCACATTTATCGGAATTAAAGATCATCAGAATGTACTCTAACAATTCTGTATCCACCACACATTTTCATTGGAAAGACAAAAGATTATGGAAATATTCATTTGCATTGTCGAGAATTTCACCTGGTTCTGAAATAGTCCTTCCACATGATAAAGTGGTATGGGAAATGGCCCTTCTTTTTTGTTTCGACTTAGTGGAAGCAAAACAAATATTTTGTGCAAGCATCCCCGTCCTTATACTCTTTTTCACCTGATTTCTTAATCGAGTAGAGCTCATCTTGTTTGAGAGCTAATCTGTACTCCGCCTGACAATGACTCAGATTACAACAAGCTGTAACATCCCAATTAGCATCCACGTTTAGCCAAGATTTGCCAATATCTTCCCAGCCAGCCAAAAGAATAGTTTCCCACTGTTGCATTTCATCCTCTAAAGACCTCAGTCTGCTAAACACACTGCCAAAAATTATCTTATTCCACTGTATAAGAGCTCTTCTCACCATTTTAAGCTTAATATCCACTTTGTCAATAGGTCTCATACTGCCCATGTTAGATAACCAGATGTCTTTAAACAAATCAAGAAACCCAGAATGTGTCATCCACATGTTAAGAAAGCGAAAAGCAACAAAACCTTTTCTTGCCTGAGTTGGCATGGATGCCAGCAGCGGAGAGTGGTCTGAAAAGGTCCTACTGAGATGTTCCACTTTCGGACTAGGCAAAACTGTCAACCAAGCCGAATTAACGAGAATCATGTCAAGTCATGCCAAATACGATCTCTGTCTAGTCAATTATTGCACCAGGTGAGTCTAGGACCCGTGAACCCACAGTTTTCAATGCAGTCTGAGAAGTTAGACATGCTAGCCAAGGATGGCTCTACTCCCCCAATTTTCTCTTGCGACAGTAAATAAGTATTAAAATCCCCGCCAACCATCCATGGGAGATCATGATTAGAAGCAAAATTAATCATATTTGACCAAAGTTCCCTTCTCTCTTCAACCGAGCATTTAGCATACACAAAAGAAATTAAAAAAACTCTTGAAGCAGAATCTGTTACCATACAATGAATAATCTGATCTGACATATCCACGATCGAGAGGTGTAAAGCGGCATCCCAAAAGATCCATATCTTTCCTCCGACCATGTCATTCGAAGCAAATCCCGCTAGCTTGATCTTATTACCAATCTTCAAGTATCTACTAGTGTCAATCATGGGTTCTGCTATCATAAGAATTCTCACTTTATTTTCAGCAACCATGCTTTTTAGTCGTCTTCTCGTGGCTCTATTACCAACCCCACGGGCATTCCAAAACATAAATTTTTCTATAATATTAATTATGGGAAGAGGACATACTCTTCTTTGTCTTACGACGCATGCCGAAGGCACCGCAAATTTGACTTGTTGCTTCTTAATTTCTTCATCCGACTGTGCCCCCAACGCTAAATCCTTGATAGCTATAGATTCCGGTCCTACCTCCGAAGCGGACTCCGTCTCATCACTATCTTCTGTGGCACTTTCAAAAGTATTAATGTTTCTTTTTTCTTCTTTTTCCACAAAACACGACCCTCTTTAACCAAATTAATAGCTTGATCTAGTAACAAGTTCACGTCATCCTTATTACCTGACACCACCGGTTCCGATTGATCTCCAACATCCCCCGGTTCAATTTGATTAACCTCTACGTATTCTCTCCGCGGCCGTGAATTGCTGCCTGAGACATTATCAATTTCGTGCTAGAAATCTTGGTCCTTACTGTCGTATTTGTTTGGAATAGATATTCCAGGTTCATCGCCTACAATCTTGGCCGAATTGCTCAACAAAACATCGTGCGGCCTGTCTGAAACAGAGCGGGAGCTCTCTGTTATGGGAGAAGCAGCACATTGTTGCTCTGTTATCGGCGAAACAGAGCGTATGCACTCTGATTTATTCAAGTCCAACTCGCCATTATGACACCCTGCCTCTGATTTATAGCGCAGAACATTGCCACCAGCCTGAGTAACGTCACCATTTTTCACCCCTTCGTCAACCATACCTGTCGGTGCAATGAGCTGCTCAATGCAGCTCTCAGTCACTGCCTTTCTGTCCTTAACACTGTCCTGATTGGCCATGCCAATTATCGATCCTACAGTTCCTGGAGCAATGCCCACAGAATTCAGCGCTACATTCAGACTAGGACTCACCACCATATCGTCTCCTTGACCAAGAGAGTTTGCCGATTCCTTCATGTCCTCCTCCAATCCATCTTGTACTGTCATTGCAATCCCACTGGATGTATACCCTGCTTCTTTATAGTCATTAACAAAATTGGCAACAATCTTAGAGCAAGAAAGAGATTGCTCTTTAGGTTCCAAATTAGAAACCTATTCCATATTATTTTTTCCTATAGAATCATCAATATTTCCCAACAGAATTGGCAAATCAGAGCCCAATTTAGCATTGCCCACCTCCTTTACAACTTGCTAATCTTGATCTAAACTTGCCAAAACCTCGAATGGGTTATTAGCAATAATACTCTCGGGAGCTGTTTTAATAGGAACATGAGCTGCCCCTTCCTCCTCCTTATTACGGTTGCTTGGACCGGCCTTCTCCACCCTAGGGACAGCCAATGCCTTTGCTTCCTCCACCTTCTTTGAGACAGGCTTGTGCACTCTAGCAATTTCCTTACCTTTTGGTTGATTAACTAGACCCCTCTCCTTTCCAGTGTTGGAATTCAAATGATCATCTTCCGACTTAATCCCCACCTCCTTCTCCCCTTTATTTGTGGCCTTGAGGATCCCCAACCATTTTCTACAACCATCAAAGGTATGTCCGATCATGGAGCAATACTCACAATATTTAAAACCCTGATACACAATATTTTGCCAAAATCCGGCGGTTCCAGAAAATTCCAACCATATTCTACTAGGAATCTCCGAAACATCCATCTCTACACACATCCTAGCCTCCCCAGGACGGGTGAAACCTAGAGTGCTCTCATCAATACGAATAAAAGAACCAATGGAATCGCCAACCTCTTTTAAAAATAATGGATGGAAAAATTGTAAAGGGAGATTAGGAAGATCCACCCACAAAGGGGCTTACAATGGATCTTCCCTAAGGATAAATCCATGATGCCAACGGAAAGCCTTAAATCTAACCCCATGAATCATGAAAGAGTCCCTTGACAAAGCCTTATTGACTTCCTTTTCCGATTGGAATCTAACAATCACATGTCTTGGATCTAGCAATTCCATGGTGAAATCACCCATAACTCCCCAAGATCTATGGATGGTTTCACGGAGAGCCTCAAGGGAAGGGCGATAACTAGAAAACTTAAGAACAATGACAAACTTCTTTACATACCTTTCACATCTCTTTGCCTCCAAAACGTTCATTGAAAGAGCCGCGCATCCATCCTTACGAAAATGATTCCCCTTCATAGGTTCTTCTTCAATGATAGTCTTCTTCACAACTCCCAAAGCTTGGAGGAAACTACGGTGCTTAACCTCGATTGGGGCTCCACCATTCGCCAATGGAGGATCTTCTCCCTTGGCGACTTGGAGAGCCGCCATGAGAAAGATGAGACGCCCTAGATCTGACGTTCCAGATTAGATCTTAAAGTTAATCAAATGGTTCTAACTTAATCTAATAATAATAACCGAGCTGCCCTAGGAGGAAACCAAATCGCCTTCAGAATCGCTCCAGAGCTCTATTTTCTCAAGCATTTGTTTTTCCAAGCCGAATGTTCATTCAGTGATTATCTTAGTCCGTAGGTGGCTTCAGATGTTTAGTACAGTTTACATGCCTAAGAGAAAAAGTGCCAATATTGGTCTGTTCATCGCTCTGGGTTTAACAATTTAGTCAGTGTCTAGAAAGAAGAGTAGAATTGTGTATTGGGATTTTTCGCCTGCCCGTTTCTATGTTATGAATGTGGAAGGGTCTTCGAAGGAAGAAGGGCTTCAGGAGGGGTGGTTATCAGAGACGAGAATGGGGATTGTGTAGCTGCTCTTCAAGGTTTTTTCGGGGAAGGAACCAATAATATGGCTGAAGTATTGGCAGGGCTTAAAACCATGTGATAGGCGTCGCATCACGAAAGTGGTGCTGCAAATTGATTCAAATCTAGTTAAAATATGGTTTCATGGGGAGAGCAGTGACAACTATCCTTTGTAGACATATATTTAGATAAGCAAATTAAGTGGCGGATGCTTTGGCAACAAAGGCCTGCAAGGGAGAAGTTTTGCGAAATACAATAGTTTGAACCCTCCGTCCAGAATTTTGGGGCTAATTCGTATATATAAGTCCCATACTGCATATATTAGAAAATGATGCAGAGTTTTCTTCCATCTGGCGCTCGCAGAGCTGGCAATTTGCTGTTGGCTAGGGTGATGGTTGTGGTGTGTGTTTCGGTGGTTGCTTGAACTTTATATTTGCTATCCAGAATATTTATGCATTTGTAGGTTTTGAGACATAGTAATGGTGCATTTTATTTCCTGTTTATTATTGTATCAAGGAAGTTGCAACTGTGGGTGTTGGGAGTAATTCATGATTCTGTTACAGTAGCTATTCACGTCCCTGCTACAGGTGTATGGATGGTTTGGGCGCCAACATGCAGGAACCTAAGGGACAGACTCTGTCCCACTGTTTGGAAAAAGTTGCGTGGTGTGGCTCTTGACTGTTTTGTGACATGGTATGAGCATTTGGAGCAAGAGATATTCACGACAGCAGTAGGCTCTTCTAGATGTGAATGCTAGAAGTTTTTATATGGTGGTGGTAATGGGCATTGAAATTTGGATGCTTGCAAGAATTTGGAGATGTTTTTTTGGAATTCTTTGGTTTATAGATATCTTGAAGGTTTGGAGGGAATGCATTATTTTAAGGGTTTCTTCTTTGATTTAGTGGATTTGGCCCTTAAGTTATTTTAGTTAACTAAGGGTAGCCCCTAGGTTCTGATGTTTTGTTTTGGTGAATTAGGTCTAGCCCTTGGTTTCTCAGGATTTGGCCCTTATTATGATAGCTAGCCCATTTATTTTCCTTTGGTATTTTGTTTTGGTGATTTCGAGCTAGCCCCTAGGTTTTTGGTGATTTAAGGTCGCAATGTAACCCTGACAATGTAAAATCTTTCGGTTAAGTAATAAAGGTCTGGCATCCCATAGTTACCCCTCCCTCCTGGAGGTTAAAAAATAAAAATAAAAAATCATAAGAAAATTTCATTGTTTGTAAAAAATAAGAAAAGGTAAATGATAAAAACGAAGAAAGTAATCATCATAGTCAGAGGTTTGGTTGGTTAGATCATATAAAACATACATGGAATTGAAAACGTTTATAAGGATTCAAATTCTGAGCCCCCTCCCCCAATGGAAAAACCAATCTTGTGTAGAATCGATATAGAAACCAAACAACGGAAAATGGCTTACCAAATAAAATATCTTGAAGTTGATGAAAAATGAAAAATGAAAAATGAAAAATGAAAAATGAAAAATGAAAAATGAAAAATGAAAAATGAAAAATGAAAAATGAAAAATGAAAAATGAAAAATGAAAAAATGAAAAAATGAAAAAAATACATATATAACATAAATAGTAGAAAACAACTTACAAAAATAAAAAAGGAAAACAAATTCTAATCCCGGTACAAAACGAGAGCTCTTGGCTGGGTGATTCTATGTGTAAGGGTATTACGGTACATTCTTTTTTAGATTGTTCTCAACCTTTGGATAAACATCACGATCTGATCTAGGTTGTTGTTTGCTATATTTTTCGTGTTCTCTCCATGGCGGCTCTTTCAGCTGACTATGGCTTCCCTCCCCTTTGGGATGGTGAAGGCTCGGGTGAGGTTCCCAAGGCGCCCGTTTGATCCTTTTTGCAAGTTTTGGGGATTGCAAACACCGTTGTCATTGATAGGGAACCTTTGCAAGGTAAACATTTTCGTAAAGTGGGAAACCCAACCATCTCTCTCACGAACTCCGATGTTACTTGTTTGGATAGGTATGTGGAAAAGTATGTTATTGTCCTCAAGTTTTCGAGTTTTCTTCCCTTCCTAGAAGCGATTCAAGAAACCACTCATAGATCTTGGGGAGTGAGCGGTGACTTCACAATGGGATTGCTCAATTCTAGGCATGTCATTGTGAGATTTCAAGCAGAAGAAGAATTGCGAAAAACGCTTTCTAGAGACTCATTTTTTATCTGTGGAGTTCTATTCAAAGCATTCCGTTGGCATCAGGGATTAAGTTTAAAGGTTGATCCAATCCGAGACCCTCTTTAGATTGATCTTCCATGCCTCCCGTTGCGTTACTTTCATCCAATGTTCCTAAAGGATGTAGGGGATTCCCTAGGAACCTTCCTACACATAGACGAGAGCACACAATGCTATACTAAACCGAGGGTTGCTCTTATTTTTGTAGAGATAGACCTCACTGGGTGGATATTTTGGCTAGTAATTGCGCCATTATAGGCCATCATGATTCATATTGTAGGAGGCTTCTAGCTAAGAAGAAATTGGAGGAGGTTAAAGTGGCAACGAAGGATGTTAAACTGCAAAGGGCGGAGGTGAAACGGGTCTACAAACTAGTGGAAAAATGTGAAACAGGCTACGCAACAGTTGTTGGCGATGATTCCAGTCCCATTTGAGGAGAACATTGGCAGCACGGGAACGCTCAGGCGAGTTATCTAAAGTGGTCTAACATGTTACTGCAAAGGTTGGGGCTAGTAAGGTGTTAATGGAAAAGGTTCAACCTTATGAAAATTCAGCAAATAAGAGAGATTTGATGGCGTCTTTGGGGCATGACTACGAAGTGCAGCAATGAAAATGAAGGGATCTCAGTCGGATCAAGAGGACATGGAGGGGGCCCTAACAATCCAGAATTTGAAATAGGATATGCTTCGGATAATGCTAAGGGAAAAGGAGGGGAAACAATCTAGGAAAAACAATGTTCCCGTGGCGGAGAGAATAGTCACCAGGAACACCCTTGTCCATCCTGTTATTAATGATAGACAACTTAATGTTTTGGAATGAGTGGGGTGTAGGAAACATGGGCATACGTTGAATATTGAAAAAAACTAGTGCAGGATTATAGCGTCAAATTATTGGTGATAACAGAACCGACGATTACAGCTAGCAGGCATCTGGAAGTTGGAGGAAAGGTTAAGTTACCGATTTTTTTATTCTGATGAGACGATGGGAGGCAACTTTGGATTCTGTGGTCGAATGATTCGGATGTTGTTTTCTTTGGAGCTTCAGATCAGGTTATTCACCGCCTGGTACACTTGATTTTTGTAAACAAAAAATTTATTATTTCTTTTGTTTACGCTAAATGGTCTATTCTGGAGCGGCGTAGTTTGTGGGAGGATATGGAACAGTTTGGAATGGGGTCACTGATTCTTGGATTATAGGAGGTGACTTTAACATTATTATGGATTCGAGCGAGAAGCTAGGTAGGAGAAGTCAAGACAATGCAGCAATGATGGAGTTTATGGGTTGTGTCACATCTTGCGGTCTTTTTGATGTTGGTTATGATGGGCCTAAATTCACTTGATCCAATAATCAACAAGGTGCTAACAAAACGTGGGAAAGACTTGATAGATTCCTTGCCAATTTAGACTGGTTAATTTCGATGCCTAGTACCAGGGTGGAACACCTTAATAGAACCTGTTCAGATCATGTTCATCTTTTGATGTCCTTGCCATCAGTGCCCCATGTAGGTATGACCCCTTTTAGATTTCAGAAAAATGTGGACTACTCATGCAAATTTTCTAGACTTGGTGGATAATATTTGGCAGGTAGATTGAAATTTTGTCAGAGCAGTGGAAAAAGTGGTATTTAAACTAAAAAAAAAACTTGCAAAGAGAACTGAAAGGTTGAAATAGAGATGTTTTGGAAATATTTTTACCAAAATGAGAAGTTTGGAAGATGAGATAAAACAGTGGGAATTTGCTTTATTGAATGGGTAGGATGTGGATGCCAATGTAAATCGGAATAGATGTCAGGCAGAGTACAAATTAGATCTTTTTAGGGAGAAAATTTATTAGAAGCAAAAATCAGGGGAACAAGAGATTAAATAAGGGGATGCTTGCACCAAATTTTATTTGCCTCAGTTAAAGCCAAACAAAAGAGGCGAAAGGTTACGAAAATTTTACTAGGATGGAGGGTAATTTAATTACAAATCAAAAATGTATCTTGAAGGAAGCGAAAAAATTCATTGAACGCCCCCTTACTTCTGAGGGTTTTCAGGATGATCAGGACCTGTTAGATTACATTCCTTGCCTGATTAAATAGGATGATTGCAGCATACTAATGGCTGAACGGAGTTTGGATGAGGTTAGGGTTGCAGTCTTCAATACACCTAGTGATAGTGCACCAGGTTCGGACGGTTTTACATCAGGTTTTTTTACAGTTTTATTAGCAAATAGTTGGTGTTGATATATGGGAAGTTGCAAAGGAATTTTTCAGATGCCATACTCTACCAAGGGCTTTTAAAGCCAAATTGATCTCTTATACCAAAAACGGAATATCAAAATTCTTTTTCCGAGTTTTGTCCTATCAGTTTATGCAATGTGATGTATAAAATTTCATTAAGATATAATGCAGCAAATTGTTTTTATCATTGCTAGAAATTATCGCTCATGAACAGGGTGTTTTTGTGAAAAGGAGGCTAATTTCATAGAATAATAGAATGGCTCAGGATTTGAGACGGTCTATTGGTAAAAAATCCGTCGGGCATAACATTATTTTCAAGTTAGACATGGAAAGGCCTATGGCATGATTGAATGGGGCTATCTCTTAGCACTGTTGAATCGGTTTGGATTCGATCACAGGCTTTGTTTGCTTATTTTTAGTTGCATATCTGGTTGTGGTTTCTCTATTCTCATGCAAGGAAGGTATGATGGGTATTCCTATGCTTCACGAGGGCAGTGACAAGGGGATCCTTTATCTCCCCTACTGTTTGTCATAGAAGCGGAAGTTCTAAGTAGAGGGGTCACACGTGCTTTTTAAAGGAATGAAGTGGGTTTTTATTACACGCCGGGAGTTTGCAGCTCGATCACGCATCTTTTATATGCGGATGAATCTCTTATTTTCCTGAATGGCAAGAAAAACCGGTTTTGGGTTGCATGAATTTTCTGAAAAGATACTACCGAGCGTCTGGGGAAAAGACTAAAACAGGTAAGAACTCTTTTATGATTGATGCTTCGGCTTACCAATGGACTATTTTTCGTCTTCAGTTGTCCCCTTTTAAATACTTAGGAGTGTCGGTTTACTAAGGAAACTGCAGAATTAATTTTTTTGATGAGCTGATTTCTAGAGTGGTGATGATGAAGTGGGTATTTCTAACAATCGAAAGAATACGACTAGTTTTAGTTTATTAGTGGAGAAATGGGAGAGATGGGGGTATGAGATTTTGCTGTAGGAATAAGAAGTGATGGGTTCTCTAGGGAGTGAAGTGACGGTGGAATAAGGGTAATTTGGGATTCTTGTTGGAGCTGAGTTTGAAGCTCCTCCAGATAGGACAAAGATCGGCCCGGCCTGAAGTGTCGGGTAACCGGGATCCCGGTTAATCGGCCTCACCCATTCCAGTCTCGGTCCATGAAAGTTAAATATTTAAAAGCTCGGTCTAGTTTTAGATTTTGGTTTTTGTTAATCGGACCGGCCAAGCCCTAGGATAGACTATAAATAATGGAAAGCTGGAAAACTTAGAAACAACAACAAAGTAAAATAACACAAATATTGAAAGAAATATATAAGGAAAAAAAACTATATGAAGATGTTGCATGAAGGAAAATAAATATTCTTAGATCTATAAAAAGGTTCAATACAAGAGAAAAGAAAACAAAAAGAATCAAACATTTGAAATAACTAAAATAATTTACAAAAATTAGGATAATAAAAAAAATAAATGAATAAAGAAATAAGCAGAACAAAAAGTATTAGGACAAAAGTAACAAAAACTACTACATTACTTGGATTGAAAGAAGTATCTTGTTTCATTTTTTGATCAATTTGAAAGAAAAAAGCTAGATGAAGTTGTGTTTTGATCTTGAGTTGCCTTTTTTATTTTATTTTAATAAACCTCCATTAGGGAAAGACAGCTATCGGATGCAAGACCTTAATTACTTAATCAAAAGATTTTACTACCTTCGGGGGTGCATTATGACTTTCCCCGATAAAAGAATACTAACTAAAATAAATTCAGGGGGCTAGACCTAAAAAGTAAAATAGTGAAACTGAAAATCCTAAAGCCTAGTCCTTAAAACCCAAAAAAAACTAAAAAAAAACAAGGGCGAGCCCTTATAAACCAAAAAAAAATAATAACTACATGTTCTAGATCAAAAGGGTCTTCACCAAGAAAACCAGACCATTATTTCACTAAAAACTAGGCCTTATTTTTACCAAGAACTAGGCCTTATTCACCAAGAACAAGGCCTTATTCACCAAGAACTAAGCCTTATTCAACTAGGCATTATTCACTAGGATTGACAAAGCAAGAGTTTAAACTTATTCACCTTCGTTCCTCGTATCCATTTGAAAGATAAAGGTATATGAAAGTGCATTTTAGCACCCTGCTACAAACAAAATATAAATTATGTTAAAACATCTCCAATGGAGAGCTTAACCTTAAAGTTAAAAAAAAAATTTAACTAATTTAAGATTAAGGGTAAGTGAAAAGATTTTAGATTTAGTTATGTGTATTTTAGTGTTTTTACTATACTTTAAGATAGAGGAGAAAGTAGTGTTTGATGTTCTGGTTTACTTTTAGTAATTAATTGAAGATTTATTTTACTTAAATCCATATGAGGTGGTATATTACATCGTATGAGCATATATAGTTAAAAGAGTACAAAATTATGATAAAAAAAACACATTGGGCGATTCTGAAGGGAAAACTGGGTAATATTTTTTTGGGATTTTTGGTTTAATCTCAACCGCTCCTGAAACTTGGGAGGGAATCCTGCACGTTCATTAGAGCGGAGGTTAGCGTTCCATGGAAGTGGAGACGGCGGCCAAGGGATATCCTCCCTTGGATGGCCATGAGGTAGGCGACCAATTCAGACGTAGCTTTGTGCATGTTCTTGGCTTGTCAAATAAGGATAACATGGAAAAGAAACCCACAAATTCTACGAGTTTTAGGAAGGATGAAGTTCTCAAGTTTTCGTCCGTCTCTAAATGCAATCTGGGATTCTATCCATAGGTCTTGGGGTATCTCATGCTAGTTTATTATGGTTCTTCAAGATCAAAGACATGTTCTTGTGTGTTTACAATCAGAGGTTGAAGTGAAAAAGTTTTATCTGAAGACTCGTTCACTATTCGGGGCATAAGATACAAGCTTTTCCGTTGGCATCCGGGTTTCAGTCTACGGGCTGATCCGGAATTGGCTTCGATTTGGGAAGAACTCCCAAACCTTCCGCTCGCATATTTCCTATCTTTAATTATGATGCCTCTTGAAAACTCGTTCCGGAATTTCTAGGGAATGATGATGGTAAGAGATACTTTGCTCGTCCAAAGGTTGCTCGTATGTGCGTAGAGATGGAAGTCACTAAACCATTACCGTCTAGGATTTGGATTGAGAGTCCTAAGAGTGGTGGGTATTGGCCAAAACTGGAATATCAAGGTTTTAAGTATTGCAAGCATTGTGCCCTAATAGGACATGAAAAATAGTTCATCATCATCATCATCAAAGCCCATTCCCGAGATTTTCGGGGTCGGCTACATGAATTTTGGTTCTCCAAGCAATGCGATCTTCCCACATTTCCTCACCTAATCCAAGCTCAATGATATCTTCATTCACCGTCTTCATCCAAGTTTTCAACGGTCGTCCCCTCCGTCTACACCCTCCATTAACTTGCCAATCTAAACATTTTCTAATTGGCGCCGTGCTTGGTCTCCTCCGCACATGACCAAACCAAGTTAAACGTCTTTCTCTAATTTTTTCCTCTATGGGCGCTACACCTAAGTATCTCCTAATTCTTTCATTTCTAATTTTATCCTTACGAGTTTTACCACACATCCACCTTAACATACGCATTTCTGCTACTGCCATCCTATGCGTATGTTGTCCCGTAGTAGCCCAACATTCTGAACCGTATAGCATGGCTGGTCGAACAATTTTCTTATAGCATTTCCCTTTTAGCCTTGCAGGCATCCTTCTATCGCACAATACTCCTGACGCCATTCGCCATTTCAACCAACCAGCTTTAACCCTTGGTCTACATCTGCTCCAATAGCCCCATTCTTTTGAATTATAGACCCTAGATATCGAAAAGCCTCACACTCCGGGACCTCGACACCTTCGATCTCAATTGCATTACTTCTCCCTCTTGGTTCACACCCAAAGTTGCACACTAGATGCTCCGTCTTCGAACGGCTAATTGTAAAACCTTTACTCTCTAAAGCCTCCTGCCACTTAACTAATTTCTGACCTAAACCTGCACTAGTCTCATCCATTAAGACAATATCATCTGCAAATAACATGCACCAAGGTACATCTTCTTGCAGATGTCTCATCAACTCATCCATGACCAAAGAAAAGAGATATGGACTTAACGCCGACCCTTGATGTAGTCCTACTGTCACTGGAAATTCACTAGACATCCCACCTACTGAGCGAACACTTGTTACAGCCCCTTCATACATATCCTTAATGATATCGACATAACATTGAGACACTTTCTTCCTTTCAAGCACCCACCAAATTAACTCCCTGAGGACCCTATCATATGCTTTCTCCAGATCAATAAAAACCATATGCAAACTCTTACGTGCCTCTCGATATTTTTCTACAGTTTGCCTAAGCAGGAAGATGGCCTCCGTAGTAGACCTACCTGGCATAAATCCAAATTGATTCTCTGAAATCGTGGTTAAACTCCTAAGTCTTTGTTCTATAACCCTCTCCCAAAGTTTCATCGTATGACTCATAAGCTTTATCCCTCTATAGTTCGAGCAATTTTGGATATCCCCTTTGTTCTTATAAATTGGTACCACAATGCTATGCCTCCATGAATCTGGCATTTTTCTATTTTCCAAAATCCTATTAAAGAGCTTAGTTAGCCATTGAATTCCAACTTCTCCCAGACATTTCCATGCTTCAATTGGTATATCATCCGGTCCAACGGCCTTCCCTGTCTTCATTCTTTTTAAAGCTTCTCTCACTTCTGTGGCACTAACTCTGCGATGGAACACGCGATCTCTCCCTTCCTGTGAAGCATACCCCTCCAAGTTTAACTCCCCTACATGTGTTCCATTGAGTAGGTTCCAAAAGTAATCCTTCCATCTATCTAAAATAGCTTTATCCTGCATTAAGACTCTTCCATCCTCATGCTTAACACACTTAACATGACTCAAGTCCCTAGTTTTTCGTTCTCTAGCCTTCGCTATCTTGAAAATATCCTTCTCCCCTTCCTTCGTACCTAGCCTATTATAAAGAGCATCATACGCTCTCTTCTTAGCTTCCCCTACTGCTCTACTACTCAACTTCTTAGCCTGCTTATAAAGCTCATAAGACTCTAGGCACCTATCTTTTTGCCATGTCTTAAAGCATCTTTTCTTTTCCGCAATGGTTTGTTGCACATCCGCGTTCCACCACCATGTCTCCTTACCATAGAAACCTCCTCTTTTGGCTTGTCCTAACTCTTCATTCGCACATCTTCTTATTCGGTTTGCCAAATGTTCAAAAACATCCGCACTACTAGTCCTATCCTTTGGTTCTAGATTCTCCCCACCCTCTGAAACTGACTGGCCACCCAAAATCCTCTTTCTAAATCTTTGGCACACATCTCCCTGTAAGGTCCACCACTTAATTCTCGGTCTAACCTGTTCTATAGCAATACGACCCCTACTCTTACGACAAAAATTGAGAACTAACAGCCTATGTTGGGATGTCAGACACTCTCCTGGTATAACCTTACAATTTTTACACCTACCTAAATCGTGTCTCTTCACAAGAAAATTATCAATTTGACTTCTATTACGCCCACTCGTAAAGGTCACCAAGTGGTCTTCCCTCTTCTTATAAAAAGTATTTACGATCCCAAAATCCTGAGCTAACGCAAAATCTAGAATAGAAATCCCCGCGGTGTTTCGATCCCCAAAGCCTTGACCTCCATGTACCCTCTCATACCCAACTCTATCCTTACCGACATGGCCATTCAAATCCCCGCCTATGAAAACCCTATCGGAAGAGGGAATTCCAAGAACTAACTCCTCTAAAGAGTCCCAAAAATCCTTCTTAGTCTCCTCGTCCAAACCCACTTGGGGTGCATACACACTAATAACATGCACTATCTCTAGTTCTAAAGCTAATTTAATACTTATGATTCTATCCCCAAACCTCCTGACGTCGACTACTGCATCCTTAAAAACTTTATCTACCACTATTCCCACCCCGTTCCTAGTGCCATCTTTACCAGAATAGAAGAGTTTGAACCCTCCTCCTAAATCTTTAGCCTTGTTCCCCTTCCATTTTGTCTCTTGAAGACAAACTATGTTTACTTTCCTCCTACGCAGGACATCCACTAATTCTATTGTCTTTCCCGTCAAGGTTCCTATGTTCCAAGAGGCTAATCTAATCATTCTATCTCTAGCTCTAACCTGGACTAGCTTCTTTACTCGCCCCCGTCCAGAAAGGTGCGAGAACCCTTGCCTATTTAACACTACAGCCGGGCGCCGCTGCAGCGCGCCTTGCTCATTTGTCACTACACCCGAGCGTAGGTGCAGTGCGTCGCTTATAGCGGGGGACGCCCTATCCTTCTGCATTAATCTTTTTGAACCAATATCCATGAAAAGGGATGTGATGGGTTTTTTACGGTTGGCTATCACAAGCCTAACACCAACCCTCCTCCTTTATCCGGGCTTAGGACCGGCCGTTGCAACGGGCGGAGTTACATGAAAAAGAGTTATGTAGAAAATATTGGTTCGGAGATGGTTTAATGGGGAGAGCAAGATTCCTTGGTTCCTAGAAAATATTTGGCGAGAGATTGATGGCCTAAAGAGAGGAAAATTTATTCTATGTAGACATATTTTTAGAGAATGCAATTCGGTGGTGGGCGCATTGGCAACTAAGGTGCAAAGAGAGAAATCTTCCTGCAATAACAGTGAGCATAACTTGCCTGCCAGAGTTCTGGGCTTGGTACGGCTAGATAAGTCTCGCAAACCTTATTTACGTAAATGACTGCGATTGTATGGATGAAAGATGGTAATGCAGGTCGTGGAGGGGACGATTGAAGCAGAGCATATCCCATGTTATGCCCTGTTTATGCAGAGTTTTGGCTGTTTGGTGTGCTGCAAAAGTGGGTTTCACTTGCATGATATGCATTTTCTGCAGTTTTTGCATGTTGCAATCGTAGGGCAATCAAGCGGTTGGTGGAGGTTTTGTTTTATAGGGGGATGGCAGGTTGCAACAAGGTTTTGTCTGTAGGGCTCATTGCTGCAGCTGTTATGGAAGTCTCCTTTGGTGCTTGGCAGTATTTGGAAGCTACTATCAAAGTTTTTGAAGGGTCTAAGTCGCAGATGCTTTGCGGTCAAGTTGGATGCTTGAATTTCGTTTTAGTCTCAACAGGTTACTTGGTTAAATTTTTTCAATTTTCTTATTGTCTAGTTATTTTGATTAGTGGATTTATTTAATCGGGTAAAGAGTGTAAATCTTTTTTGATAATGAATAAAGCTCTGGCATCCCATAGTTGGCCGTCCCTCCTGAAGGTTTAATTAAAAAAAAAAAAAAAAAAAAAAAAAAAAAAGGAGGCGGAGATTAATTTAATGCAGGGGATATTTGTTAATCACTAGAATCAGATTTTACACTATAAGGCATTGATTATTTGCTCGAATAGAGATTTCTACATTTCCTTTGTATATGCCAAATGTGTATTGCAGGAAAGAAGAAGGATGTGGGAAGAAATGGAACATATTGCCATGGGAATAGCGGATCCCTGGATCATTGGCGGATATTTCAATGTTATTACAAAAGGAGGAGAAAATTTTGTTGGGCTTCCTCCAGTTCAATTGACCTTGAATGAGTTTTCAGATTGTATTTTTGAATGCGGGCTCAAGGATTTGGGTTATGCCGGTCCGAAATTCACTTGGTTCAATAATCAACAAGGAGATGATAGAACCTGGGCAAGACTTGATAGATTTATGGTAAATTCAGATTGGATGGCGAATATGCAACACACCAAGGTTGAACATGTTTTGCGAACCTATTCTAATCATGCCCCAATGCTTGTTTCATTTCCAATCACCGCAAGGAAAGGTATGTCGCCTTTTAGATTTCAAAGAATTGGTCCTCTAACCCTGATTTTTTGGGTTTTGTTTATAGAAACTAGAATATAGAATGTGAAGGAACCGGGAAGATGTATAAATTGGCTTATAAATTAAAGTGGATGAGGAATGGGCACAATATTTGGAATAAGGAGACTTTTGGCAACATTTTCTGTCAGATAAGGAGTTTGGAAGATGAGATCCAACAGTTAAAATACAGTTTGGGCAGGGATGAGAAATAAATGATAGCGTGAATTTGAATAAATGCCAGACGGAACTAAATTTAGCTTTGATGCGGGAAGAAGTTTATTAGAACCAAAAGTCATGATAAAAATAATTTAAAGAAGGTGACGCCTGTACAAAATTTTTCTTTGCTTCTGTTAAAACAAAACAAAAAAGATGGGCTATATAAAAAATAACGAGCATGAAGAGAATGGAGATCACAGATCAAAAAATCATCATCCAAGAGACGAACCATTTTTTCCAACTCCTCTTGACTACTTAAGGTTATCAGGAGGATCATGATATTATAGAATGCATCCCCCACTTGATTCAGCCAGAGGAGTGTGACATTATTATGCAGCTACCCAACTTAGAGGAGGTAAAAAACGCGTTTTTTGTATTTTGCAGGATAGTGTTCCTGGTCCTGACGGGTTCACTGCGGGGTTTTTTTAGTCATGTTGGGTGGTTATTGGCCAAGACATATGGCAAGATGCAGAAGAGTTTATTGAAGGTTGCACTCTGCCAGGTTCATTCACTGCAAATATTTGGCAGTCATCCCCAAAGTAGATAAGCCGAATCTCTTTTCCGAATTTTGGCCCATTAGCGTTTGCAACGTTGTGTACAAGGTCTTAAGTAAAATAATTTGTGAAAGGTTGGCAAATATTCTTCAAAAAATTATCTCATTGGAATAGGAGACTTTTGTAAAAGGTTGACTCAGGAATTTATGAGATCTATTGGTCAAAAGGTCATTGGGAATAACATCATTCTCAAGCTGGACATGGAAAAGGCATATGACTGAATTGAATGGGGTTACCTTCTGGCGGTATTGCACATATCTGGTTTCGATAACAAAATTTGTCTACCCATTTTCAATTGTATTGCTCATTGTGGGTTTTCGGTCCTACTCCATGGTAGATATGATGGACATTTTCTCTCGATTAGAGGCCTTAAAAAAGGAGATCCCCTATCTCTTCTTTTATTTGTTATTGTAGCAGAGGTTTTAAGCAAGGGACCAAAATGAGCTTTCCATAGGAGACAGATTGGTTATTATCACACTCCTAGGGCATGTACTCCGATTACCCATTTATTATATGTTGATTATTCTTTGGTGTTTTTGAATGGTAAGAAAGAGTCTGTAATCGGTAGCATAAACTTTCTAAAGAGATATTGTGTGGCATCTGGGGAGAAAATAAATGTTGAAAAGAGCTCGTTTATGCTTGATGAGAAAGTGCGGGAGGAAAGAGTGGTCGTAATCACACAATGGACTTGATATTGTTTCAAACCTTCTCCTTTTACAAACTTGGAAGTGCCTATTTAAGGTAAGTGCAAATTTTTTTTTTTAGACATTGGTAAATAAGATACAACAAAAAATACAGCGTTGGAAGGCAAAATTATTGTCTCCAGGGGGAAGACTCATTCTTATTAGGCATGTACTTTTATTGATGATTGTATATACCATAGAAGCTACGTGTGTGCTTGTGAAAGTCCGGAAAAATATTCAGAAGTTGATTGTGGATTTTTCTTGGGGGGGATCATGAAGGTAGAAATAAGCGAAAGTGGATTGCATGGGATAAACTCAGTTTTTCGACTGAGTAAGGTGGCTTAAGTGTACGTAGTCTTGAATATGTGATGAAAACTTTTCGTATTAAGGCTTTATGGTTTGGTGAACACAGATTCTCTGTGGGCCATTTTTATGAGAAAAAAATATTTAAAGACATGAATGCCCATTAGTCTTCAGGAAGCTCAAGTTGGGGCGTCTCATTTCCTGAAAGAATTAATGGAGTTCAAAATTTTCATGGTGAACCATTCTACTTAAAAGATCAATAAGGAGTATATTAGCTTCTTCAATGAACAATGGTTTCACGATGAGAATTTTCATCGTACGAGTTGGACAGAAACAGAAAATAAGTGGCCTTCCTTAAGGCAAATTCATAGAGAAAACTTTAGGTCTCTGGGTCCCATGCTGCAAAGAAAAGCCCAAGATATGTATAGCAGAAGATTAAGAGGGGGTGTTGGTAAAAAAGACGTCAGAATTTGGATTCCAAATAATGATGCTAAGTTTCCATAAGTTCAACCTGTGAAATTCTACGGAGTAGGGGCAGCTTGATGGGTCTTGGAAGTGGATATGGCAACCTTTGTTACCCCACAAAAATCTCTATTATTGTGTGAAAAATTATTAAAAGAGCTTTGCTGGTGGATGGAGAGATCAGAAGAATTGGTTTTCAATTAGCCTCTATGTGCAGTTATTGCAGAAGATTTGGGGATGAGACGACCAAACATCTTTTTTTGGAAGGCGAGTTGGCTAGAAGGGTGTGGGATCATTATGAACTAATTTTTTATATACATGTCCATAGACCTTTGGAAGTTCAACGTTTGGTTCCAGAAAGCAAACCCGTTGACCTTATTAGGTATTCTCATACATCTTCACCCCTTTATTTATTTTATGAGAAATTTGGATCCAAATAAGCAAAAAAATATATGAAAGTAAGGAATAGTCTGCAAACTATGTGATAATCAAAATATCATTGGATCAGTTGTGTCTATAAGTTCTTTATTCCTAAGAAAATAGAAATATTTGGTCATTTATTGCTCAGATTGGGTCTCCAAGAGAAGATGGTGATGGAGGCACCAATCCATGTAATTTATTGGAATTTTCCTCTAGATGGATGGTATGTCGTCAATGTGGACGGTTTTTCAAAGGAAAATATTGCGGTGGGTGGTTTTGTGATTAGGAATGATGATGGTAGTTTTGTGGCTGCCAAGCAATTTTTTTTGGCAAGGATAATAATGTGGTTGAAAATAGGGCTTTATTGGAGGGCTTGAGATATTGTAAGATGGAAGGCTTTGTCAAATGCATGATTCAAACGGATGCTAAGCTGGTTAAGCAATGGTTTTATCGGGAAGCAAGTATGATGTGGTTCCTTGATGACTAGTGGAGGGAAATAGGAAAAATAAGTAGATCAATGGTCTATCATTGCAATCATGATTTTTGGGAGACAAACTCAGTGGCAGATGCTTTGGCGAGGCTTGCCCAAGAAGAAAAGGACTCTCGTTCGTACACATGGGCGTCCTTTTTGAATCGGCCTAGATCCTTGCTCATTTTGGATAAAAATAAGACTGCATATGTGAGAAAGTCGAAATGAAACTGTTGTCTTATTTCTGTCTTATTTGCAGTCCGGTAGAGGACATGCATTTATTGGTGGAAAGCGTTCCCGAAATTGTGTAAAAGGATCTGTAACACTGTTTATTTTTCTGGAATAGAGCATTTGTCTCTGGCAGCATTAATTGCCCAGATGCTGATGCTTGCGGATGAATTGCTTTGATACATTGTTTTCAGTGAAAACAGATGGCAGGATGAGGTTATAGGGTGTTCCTTTGCTCGGGGACGGTGATAGCCAGGTGCTGGAACATGCTTATGTGTTGGTGTACAAGGCAAACTCTGTTTTTTAACTTAGTTGTTTGGCTTTGGCAATTTTCAGTGTGAGACGTTGATGCTGCTGTGACATTACAATTACAACAATTTTTATTGAACCTTTTGTTTTCTAACATTTTTAATTTTCTTGGTTGAGCTTTTCATGTATTGATTTTGTTCAAGAAGCATGTACTTTTACCAAATAGTTTTTCTTTTGGTTTGTAAGGGCTAGACATTATATTCACCATTTCGGTGTTTTAGGTATAACCCCTAGGTTTTGTTAGCTTATTTTCTCAGGTTAAGTCGTAATGTACCACCGATAGTTGTAAAATCTTTTGATCTAGCATCCCATAGCTGCCCCTCCCTCCTAGAGGTTTAATTTAAAGAAATAAAGAACTTAAATCCATATGAACCATATTGTTAGGTTTTAAATTACAATTTACTCACATAAATCAATGTTATATTATGAACTACTAGGGTGTGGACTATGTGCTTGAATATTTAGTATTTTATTTTAAAAATTCAATAATAAGTAAAAATTAAAATTTTACAAGTTTTGACTAAAGAATTCCGATGCAGTCGTTTTTCGCTCCCCACTCTTACCTAGTTCCTGCTGACCTGTTGACCTACACAAGTAGCACACGTGAGCCACATACCATCATGGGGTGGTCGATGGTACTCCGATGCTAAAGTCAGACAGGGCTCTGAGGAAGGTGTAATGCTGTAACAGGGAATTTGTAGTGTACCTTAGCTTACCAACCTCATGGCTTATTTATAGTGCAAAGAGTCTCGGTTTAACCAGGCCACCGTAGTCGGAGTTTAGGGAGGTGATCTTCATTGAGATCCCTCTCTAATTAGTAGTCTTGTTGTAGGAGGGAAGTTCCCTGTTAGCTCTCCGCCCCAAGATACATGGGAGATAGTTCCCAATCAAAGATCAATCCGTAGAAGGGAGTTTCTTTGTGTGGAAGATACTCTGGTGTTTGCTTCCTAGTAGGAAGCAGAGAACAACTGTAGTTGCCCGTCCGAAGTTGATCCCCGAGATACTCGCCTAAGGAGTACTTACAAGTATTGAGGACCGCTGTGAGATGTGTGGGCCTAGCATGCTATGAGAGTCCAGATCCGCCTGGCAGACTGAAGTCGAGCGGGCTTAAACCGCTTGGGTCGGATCAGTGTTGAGCTGATGATGGGACTTGTAGTTCCTCAAGATCATCATGACAAGTGTACGACTCAGGGGTGTGACCATTTTTATGTATTATCAGCTACTCCCCCTGAGTTAGTGGGTCGTCATATCGGTTCACTTTTCATCTCTTGAAGGAATATGCCGCTCATGATGATTGAGTCTAAATCGTTGCTTGAGCCGCATTACGCATTAATGGCATGTGCGTTGGTTAGACGGAAAAGAGGCGGGAAACCATCCTTTATTTAAGTCATCCGCAGTGCAAAGTCTGATTCTTCGACTTTGTTTGCTTTTGAAGATATTGTTCTGAAAAGATCGTTCGTTTTCTTCATGGATCAAAAAAACCTTCTTGATGATTCTATTTTTGCTAAGGCCTTGGAGTTTTTTTAAGACAGGTTATTGTCCGAGCCTGGTCTTGCTGAAATCCATACGAGTTTGGAATTCTTGAGGACTTGCCATTGTATCTCCTAACGGGCGACCAAACGCTCGTGTCACCTCCTGCCGGTTTCATCTGTTTACATCGTGGATGTTTCAAACTGGAATGCGTTTTCCGATCCTAGGCGTGATTTGGGAGTTCTTGGATCTCTTAGGGATTCCTTCGGCTCAGTTGGGGCCCAATGGATATAGGATCGTTCTCATGATTTTGCTCAGTGCTACAGAGGCCGATGTTGGCGTGACTCCGCGGATAATCCAGTTGTTGACCTCTCCCCGACTAAAGAGCAATGTTGTCTTTAAGATGAAGTCGCCGAAGTGCTTCTGTAATCTACCTGATGATTTCAAGTTTTGGTAGAAGTACTGCATCTTGGCTCCCGCAAATTTGAAGTATTTTCGGTGCAGGGGTCGTCCACTCGAGCCACAGTTCAAGCCGCTTCGTAAGTTCAACCATTGCGACTTTGATATGCTTTATAGTGGGCTGACTGAGCATTACTTGTGTTCCCTTGCAAGAAGGTTTCCTACTACTCCTCTTACTTTCAAGGAGCGAAATACCATGGAGACATTTTGTGTCATGCCGAAAAGAAAAGCGGTGGATGTCATAAAGGTTTCCAACTTCATCCATAGTAGGTTGTGGGACAACTGGTACGTCACCACCACTCTATATCGAGAGTCATGCATTAAGTTGGAAGATGGGGCCCCTTCCAGGAAGAGAAAGGCTTTGAGTCCAAAGCTTTTGTCCTGTCTGATGTGAAGGAGCAGTCTGTGACTCTTGCCTCCTTCGTGAGGAAGAGGTCTCGCGTTAGAACCAGTCCGTCTTCGGTATGAGCCGCTCCAGTGAGAGGAGCACGAGTTTGCCAGGTTTGTTGAAGCGGAGACTGATGTTTCCGTCTTGGAGAAAGATTACCCACGGCTGGTAGTAGTCATGGACTGGTGGAACCTTAGTGAAGTGCAGGTCGAGGCTCTGAATGACCGTCTGGTGTGGGTTGCAATAGCAGCTTACGCGGGTTCTAATTCGCATGGGACCATTGTTGTAGGAGGCTCTTGTGCAGATTCGCCCGAGGTGGTAGAATCTAATCGCCCTACTGTTGATTCGCCTGAAGGTGGCCGCAGTATTGGCCACTTTTCTTGTAAACCGCCACAGCTAAAAGTGTTGGAGGGTCCTTTGGATAATTCCCTCCTTCCTCTTCCTCCGGATCCTATTGAGCTGCCTCGCAATAAAGGGTCGACTGTTAATGACAAAGGGAAGGCCACAGAGGAGAGGATACGTTGGAAGGATGTATGGATAAGGGTATGAAGTACCTTATGTTGTGTATTTTTTACATGAGCCACGCGGCAGTTGCTGGAATAGAAGTCAAGGAGGCTCGTGAGAGAGTATATACCTTGGAGCGTGTCTTCTCGCACATGCAGCTGTTGTATTCTGATGCGGTCCGTGAAATTGAGCGACTTAAGAAGCAGACCAAGGAGAAGCGATTGGATCAGTCAACCGTGGTAGTTGAAGCTCAAAGGGCTCGTCTGGAAGACCTCGAACGTAATCTGATAGAGGCGATGTCCGAAAGGGACAGACTCAAGTAGGAGTTAGGTCGGATCCGCCAAGAAAATGAGGTTGCGCAGGATGCTGCAGTTAAGGCATGTTCTGAGCTGCAGTCTTTTGCTTAAGAGAGCACTTCGAAGGAAGCTATCTAGGCTGCTGAAAAGCAGTAATTAGAATCCGATGTGGAGTTCTACGCCCGTGATGCAAGAAAGGCTGCTGAAAAGCAGTAATTAGAATCTGATGTGGAGTTCAAGCATGAGCTTAGTGCTGTGAAAAGCAGTCTGGCCACATAGCAGTCTCAAGTCGAATGCTAACTGGCAAGTCGGAGCAGTTGGAGCGTGAACTTGTTGACGCGAAGGTGCGAGAGGAAGAGCTTCTTCAGAAGCAAGGAAAGTGTGAGTTCTGCTGGGTTGTACATGGCCAGTTAGAGCTGTTGGCACTGATGAAGGAGGATCATCCGGAGTGGGATCTTGGCCGGTATAAGAAGATGTCATATGTTGATTTGTATGTTGCCTTTGCAACGTCGGATGAGGAAGACAATATGGGCCCTGATACACAGGTTGTGGCGCCTGTGGACTCTATCCCTACTCCATCTTCCACTAGCTTAGCTCTTTTTGTTTCTGTACCATCTTCTAATAGGGAGTAACCTTGGTGTGATTGTACCCCTTTTAGTTTAGACTGTTAGTGAAAACAGTTTTATCAGTACTGTGCTTGTTGTCTCTATTGTATGTTTTTTCTTTTGCCTTGTCATCATGCTTGGGCTGGTTGAGTCAATAGGATGCTTGATTAGTCTGTTTGCGATAGAGATCTTGACCGTTATGTATCGTGAATGACTCGGAATCGTTGTTGCGTAGCCATGTCCGATAGTGGGCATGTCGCGAACTGTTTAGCTGGGGGTTGCCCACGCTGTGTCTTGTTCCCGAGGTAAGCAATTTGAGGCTTATCCTGTTTGTCAAACCGGTCGGTCGCAGTTGATGCTAAGAGCGAGTTCCAATGGTTGAGTGCATGCGTAAGAGCGTTCTTGCCACGTCAGGCACCGTAAACTCGAGCCGGCATCCTAAATAGCTTTTATTTGGGCACTGGCCGTACGACCTTTGTATCGGCGCAAATGGCCTTCACAAATATTAGAATGTTAGTTCGTTTGAGCGTAAAGTTGTTGATTCGGCTAGATCCATGTTTGGCGACTGGGTTGAAGAGCAGTGGTCCTGTGGTAAGCCATCGGGATCAGTGCAGGACTGACTAGGCTCCCGCCTTCTGAATCGTGTATGACTAAGTAAAGTGGGCTACTAATTAGCGGAGTAAAAGTTTGGTAACTAGGCTGAAGAGCAGTGTTCCTGTGGCAAGCCGTCGGAATCAGTTCAGTACTGACTAGGCTCCCACCTTTCGAATCGTGTAAGACCCAGTAAAGTAGGCTACGGATTTGAGGCTTAAAGGTTTAGCGACCAGGCTGAAAAGCAGTGATTTCGTTGCAAGCTGTCGAAATCAGTTCAGGATTGACTAGGCTCCCACCTTTCGAACAATCTAAACCCTCCCTGCGCGGTGGGGGCTTCAAATTCAGGAAAGGTTTGGCGACCAAACTGAAAAGCAGTGGTCCCGTGGCAAACCATTGGAATCAGTTCAGGACTGACTAAGCTCCCACCATCCAAATTATCTACACCTGAGTGCACCAAGCTACAAATTTGGGAGGGTTCGGCGGCCACACTGAAAAGAAGTGGTCCCTTGGAAAACCGTCGAAATCAGGTCGTGGTTGACTGGGTTCCCACCTTCTGGACTATCTACACCCTCGCAGCGCAGGCTACAAGTCTAGGTTTGGTGATTAGGCGACTACTCTAAAAAGTAGTGGTCTCGTGGCGAGCCATCAGAATCAGTTCGGGACTGACTAGGCTCCCACCTTCTAGACTATCTACACCCTCGCGGGGGGGGGGGGGGGGGCTACAAGTCCAAGTTTTGATCAGAAGCTTTCGTTTGCTAGTAGTCACCAACTAGGCTTACCTGATTTGGTTCGACGATCATTGGCTGCGAAGGGGGCAATGATCCCTGGTGAGTCATCGTAAGCAGACATGATTGCGCTAATTAGACTCCCACTTCCTAAATCGTCAATGCCCGTGCTAAGCGGGCTAGGTATCGGGATGAACCAGAAGCTGTCGTGATCACTCCATGCTTACTAAGCTTGCCTGGTTTGAATAGAAGTTCCGCCTAATAGGGGGCATGCGAACCTAATCCATCAACATGTTGCATGGAGTGGATGAAATTACCTTAAATCAGTTGATGATCTAAAGGTATAATTCGTATGTCAGGGTTGACTAGGATCTCTAGCGTTATGCCAAGCACATGACAGAGTGCAGTTTGAATTATAGGCTGAGCCCATGGGTCCGCAGAGGAGGGGCTAGGGATTTCTGCAAGATGCGTTGCTTGTACGGCGTAGATTGGACAGTGCCACACATACGACGTAAGCTGCGTGATGGTTGAGTATCGGTTACTCCCCCTCAATTGATGGGGTTGCGTGATGTCGTCTTTGCAGTTTCCTTAATGTCCGCTTGGTGAACCATCATATCTATATAACGGTGTTTTCCAATCGTTGTAAACACTATCTTTCGAAGAGCTTATCTTTTGAAATGTTTTCCCTTGAAGAAGTTGTTTTTGGATTTCCGAAGGCTGAGGAAAATGCTTTGGATTTTTCAAAAGCTGACTTTGATTCTGTCTCTGGAGTTTCCGAATGTTCTGACATTTGCGCCGACCAGGCAGAGATAGTTGTTGTTATGCGGGGTCACCTGATATGGGTGGGCACGTAGTTGATCCGCTGAGGTCTCATAATTTCTTCTCATTTCGAGGAGAAGTAGAACCGATTTCCTACCAAGGGAAATGCCTTGGTGTTACACCGTATAACTTGTGTCTTTGTGTGCTCGGATCCTGCTGCTAGCTGATGACTGATCGAAGTGTTGGTTGATGTGTAGTGTCTTCGGCCATGGTAGCTCTCAGCCACACCTGCCACATGATATGGGAAAAGTGGTATCTCTTGATAGCATTATGAGACAGCAACTGCGTCGTTGCTTGTGGCCATCCTCATCTGCCTTCTTCTAACCTGTTTGAGGAATTCGGAAAGGGGTCGGATGTCTCTTGAGGAAATCTGTAGCTTGTTGTGAGGTCTACAATGTTGTAGTACGAGACTTTTCTGGAGTGATTTGTCAGAGCAATCTGACTGCTCAGTCCTTTCAATCCCCTCACACACTGCGTTGTTGTCTTCGAAAGGGTCGAGCAACTTTTACTTTTATTTTTATTTTATTTTATTTTTTTCCATTGCTATCACTTGCAGATTGCTTTCATCGGAGGGTTTGCAAATCTTCAGCAGACGTTGTCCATAGCAAAATTTTCTAAGTGATTATTTTACTTTAGTTCACATTGTATTCAGACACTTATAGTGATCAGTCTTTGTATCCGCCTCAAGGCGTTCACAATATGTAGCCTTTTGTATCCGCCTCAAGGTGCTTGTTGTTTTATCTTTCCAATAATCAATAGAGTTTGTTTTTTGTAATTCTTTTTTTATTTCTTAAATGATTGCGAATCACATAAGCTTTTTAAGAACTAAAACTCAATATTGACTAAGGAAAGGGAAACAAACAATTTAAAGCAAACTAACTGTTTACGGAGAGAATTCAATCATGGCCTTGAAGTGAATTTGGGTTGCTCTCGCGGATCATTTAGTAGAATGTCGAGCCGTTACATAGGTCACTGAAGAGTAAACCTTGCAGAGGGGCGGATCTCTGCACCGACGGAATGTCGGGGCGAATGTTCCTGCTTGCCATGGCCTTTATGACTCGCTAGGCGGAAAAGTTGATTTCTCCTATACTGCTTGAAAATGATGTCTCTACCATCTTTTGGCCCTACACTGGTTCAGGCTGCTCTCCATGATGTAGCTAAATTTGGGAACATTCAATTTGTTTCAATGCGGCATAGTGGCAGCCTCGTGCCATAGGTTATTTTCCACGTATTGTTCCTTCCGAGTGGTTAGCAGTATAACACACTGGGGAAGGGCGGAGACCAATGCTTCCATCTGGTGGAGCCATGGTCTTCCCAGGATGAGATTGTAGGATGATGGTGCATCTACCACCATGAAGTCCAGAAATAGGACCTTCCCGAGCTGCAGCTCTCCTACTACCGTAGCCAATCTTATCTTTCCAATGGGGAAGCACTTCTCCCCGCTGAATTCGATCAGTGGGTGTTCTTAAGACATCAATTTTTCCTCCTTTAGGTCCATGTTGTGGAACGCATTGTAGAACAAAACGTTAAGAGAACTTTCTGTGTCAACCAAAACTCTATTTACTTCCCACCTTGCTATGGAGACCAAGATGACTAAGGCGTCGTTATGTGGCGCCCGATCTCCTTCGAGATCCTTGTCCATAAAGTTCAAGGTGGGAATGCAGCTCTGGACCCTTGAGTGGCAAGTGTGCCTGTCCTCATCCACGGATTGTGTCCACATATCCAGGAGTGTCTGTTTGTTGGACCTGTATGACTGGCTTTCATTTGGTCCGACTCCATGAAGGGCGTATATTATCCCTAGAGTCTCCTTTTCTATTTCTTTAACTTACTCCCCCTTGTCCTTTGTTTGTTCTGTCGGCTTCTCAAACTGTAGGAACTCTTTCAGTTTACCTTTGCGGATCCAATACTCAACTTCGAACCCAGATTCTTGTAGTTATTGGTGTTGTGGCCATTGTCATTGTGGTACGTGCAGTACTTGCCATTGTCGCGCTTGGTGGGGTTTTTGCGTGTCTTTGGGGGCCACTTTAGATCCTCCCAGTTTTTCATTGATTTTAGTACACCAACAGGTTAGCATTTAGGGGTGTCACCGCTCTGGATCCAACGTAGTTGGATGATTTATCTGATCTGAACCGAACTGGGTCTGGCCTATGGTTACCGCGCTTCTTCTTGCTTCATTCCTCATTCGCGGGTTTCTTTCCCTCTTTAAGGCCTACAATGAAGGCTGTCACAGTTGTATCGTTGCTACACTCGTCGATGAGGGTCAGCTCATTGTTGAAGCGCGTCACATAATCTCGAAATGTCTCGCCGGACCTCTGCCTCAAGGAGAGTGTAGTGCTGGCCTATTTGGAAGCGCTGAATTTCGCAAAACGCGTCAAGAATTCCATTGCCATCATTTTGAAAGAGTCGATGGTCTTCGGCAGAAGGTTGTGGAACCACGTCATCATTTTTTTAGGGCCATTACGTGCTATTAATGGCGCAGATGATCGAATAAATTGGTGGTCCTGTCGTAGGAGTCGTGCTTCGGGGGAGTTAACTTCCTTGGAAGGGCCTCGTTCACGATTCTATCCACGAATGGTGGGACGGAGAGGTTGTACAGTACGTCCGGGTCATGCGCTCCTCT
Source organism: Berberis vulgaris (assembly GCA_963556465.1). Classification (NCBI taxonomy): domain Eukaryota; kingdom Viridiplantae; phylum Streptophyta; class Magnoliopsida; order Ranunculales; family Berberidaceae; genus Berberis; species Berberis vulgaris. Next base: position 26,816,847 of record OY747130.1, on the reverse strand, counting down.
GTGGAGGGGGTTCCCAGGGCTGAGCCTCTTTGTCCTGATGTTGAACTTAATGTTAGCCACGCAGCCTCCTTTAGTCAAATAAGAACTGGTGGGAGCTTGGCTTTCTTGTGCTTTCCGGTAGAGGGCATGAATTTATTGGTGGACAACATTCTCGGATTTGTGTAAAAGGATCTGTAACACTATGTTTATTCTGGAACAGAGCATTTGTCTCTGGCAGCATTGGTTGCCAAGATGTTGTTGCTTGCGGATGCATTATTTTGACACTGTTTTTTCAGTGAAAACAAATGGCGGGATGAGGTTATAGGGTGCTGCTTTGCTCGGGGACGTAGATAGCCAGGTGCTGGAACATGCTTATGTGTCGGTGTACAGGGCAGACTTTGTTTTTTAACTAAGTTGTTTGGCTTTGGCAATTTTCAGTGTGGGATGATGATGCTACTGTGACATTACAATTGCAGCAGTTTTTATTGAACCTTCAAGGTTTAATGCATGGAGAGTTTCTTGGTTGAGCTTTTCATTTATTGATTTTGTTCAAGAAGCATGTACTTTTACCAAGTAGTTTTTCTTTTGGTTTGTAAGGGTTAGACCTTATATTCACTATTTTGGTGTTTTAGGTCTAGCCCCTAGGTTTTGTTAGTTTATTTTCTCAAGTTAAGTCGCAATGTATCCCCTACAGTTGTAACATCTTTTGATCTAATAATTAAAGTCTGACATCCCATAGCTGCCCTTCCTTCTTGGAGGTTTAAATAAAAAATTAACAAATAAGTAAAAAAACTTAAATCCATATGAACCATATTGTTGGGTTTTAAATTACAATTTATTCACATAAACCAATGTTATATTATGAGCTACTACGGTGTGGACTATGTGCTCGTGTGTTTAGCATTTTATTCTAAGAAATCAATAATAAGTAAAAATTAAAATTTTACGAGTTTTGACTAAAGAGTTTTGATGTAGTCGTTTTTCGCTCCCTGCTCTGACCCAGTTCCTACTGACTTGTTGACCTGCACAAATAGCACACGTGAGCCACAGACCACCGTAGGGTGGCCGATGGCACTCTGATGCTAAAGTCAGATAAGACTCTGAGGAAGGTAAAATGTTGTAACAAGGAATTTGTAGCGTACCTTAACTTACCAACCTCATGTCTTATTTATAGTGCAAGAAGCTCTGGTATAACTAGGCCATCGTAGGTGTAGTTTAGGGAGGAGATCTTCGTGGAAATCCCTCTCTAATTAGGAGTCGTGCTATAGGAGAGAAGTTCCATGTTAGCTTACATGGGAGATAGTTTCCAATCCAAGAGCAATCTGTAGAAGGGAGTTTCCCTATGTGGAAGATACTCTGGTGTGTGCTTCCTAGTTGGAAGTAGAGAGCAGCTGCAGTTGCCCGTCCAAAGTTGATCCTCGAGATACTTGCCTAAAGAGGGCTTACGGGTATTGAGAACAATATTGCGACGTGTGGGCCTAGTGTGCTGTGAGAGTCCAGGTCTGCCTGGCGTACTGAAGTCGAGCGGGCTTAAACCGCTTTGACCGGATTAGTGTTGGGTTGAAGTTGGGCATGTAGTTCCTCGAAATCATCATGACATGTGTACGGCTCAGGGATGTGACCATTTTTATGTATCATCAGCTACTCCCCCCGAGTTAGTGCGCCGTCACATTTGTCCGCTAAGTCATCTCTTCAAGGGATCCGCTCATGATGATTGAGTTTGAATCGTTGATTGAGCCGCACGCCGCATTAATGGCACGAGCGATGGTTCGGCAAAAAATAGGCGGGAAATCAACCTCTATTTAGGTCATCCGCAGTGCAGAGTCTGATTCTTTTACTATGTTTGCTTTCGAAGATGTTTTTCTGAAAATATCGTTCTTCTTCATGGCTCAAGAAAATCTTCTTGATGATGCTGTTTTGGCTGAGACCCTGGAGTTTTTTTAAGACGGGTTGTTGTCCGAGCCTGGTCTTGCAGAAATCTGTATGAAGTTTGGAGTTCCTGAGGACCTGCCATTGTATCTCCTAACGGGCGACCAAACGCCAGTGTCACCTCCTATCGGTTTCATCTATTTACATCGTGGGATGCTTCAAACTGGATTGCGTTTTCTGGTCTTGGGCATGATTTGGGACTTCTTGGATCTCTTAGGGATTCCTCCAACTCAATTGGAGCCCAATGGATATATCATTCTCATGATTTTGCTCACTACAAAAGACGTCGTTGTTGGCTTGAACCGCGGGTGATCCAGTTGCCGACCTTTCCCCGGCTGAAGAGCAATGTTGTCTGTAAGATGAACTCGCCGAAGTGCTTCTATAAACTGCCTGATGATTTCAAGTTCTGACAGAAATACCGCTTCTTGGCTCCCGCAGATTCGAAGTATTTTCGGTGCAAGGGTCGTCCGCTCGAGCGACAGTCCAAGCCGTTTCGTAAGTTCAACACTTTTCTATCGACTTTGATATGCTTGATAGTGGGTTGACTGATCATTACTTGTGTTCCCTTGCAGGAAGGTTTTCTACTACTTCTCTTACTCTGGAGGAGCGAATTACCATGGAGACGTTCCGTGTCTTGCCGAAAAGAAAGGTGGTCGATGTCATAAGGCTTTCCTATTTCATCTGTAATGGGTTGTGGGACAACGATTACATCTTCCCCACTCTATATCGAGAGTCGCGCATTAAGCTGGAAGATGAAGCCCCTTCCAGGAATAGTAAGGCTACTGAGTCCAAAGCTTTTGTCCTGTCTGATGTGGAGGAGTCATCTGACACTCTTGCCTCCTTCGTGAGGAAGAGGTATCGCAATAGAACCGGTCCGTTTTCAACACGAGAAGCTCCAGTGAAAGAGAAGCGCAAGTCTACCAGGCATGTTGAGGCGGAGACAGACGTTTTCGTCTTGGAGAAAGATTACATGCAGTTGGCAAAAGTCATGGACAGGTCGAAACTTAGTGATGCGCATGTCGAGGCTCTGAATGACCATTTGGTGCGGGTTGCAATGCCAGCTTCCGCTGGTGCTTATTCGGGTGGGACCATTGTTGTAGGAAGCTCCATTGAAGATTCGCCCAAGGTGGTAGAATCTGATTGCCTTACCGTTGATTCGCCTAAAGGTGACCGCATTACCAGCTACGTCTCTTGTAATCCGCATTGTTCACCTTCTCGTTCTAGGCCACAACTAAAAGTATTGGACGGTTATTTGGATAATTCGCTCCCTTTTCTTCCTCCAGATTCTATTGAGCCGCCTCGCAATTAAGGATTGGTTGTTAATGACAAAGGGAAGACCACGGAAGAGAGTTTGAGGACGGTGATGACCGTGAAGGGCAGCACTGGCGTAATCCATGATTCGGGGAAGCTTCATTGTGGTGCACAGATAAACCTGTTCGTACTTGACTTGGTAAAGATGAGATCACACTTCTAGCACCGAGAGGTGGACATATAGTATGCTTCGATGAAGAAAATAAGCAAGTGTTACAGCTAGTTGATGGATCATGCTCTTAAACCCGAAGAGGATACATTGGAAGGATGTATGGATAATGGTCTGAAGTACCTTATGCTGGTATGACTCACATGAGCCACGCAGCCGTTGCTGGAACAAAAGCCGAGGTGGCTCATGAGAGAATACATACTTCAGAGGGCTCGTCTGGAGGACTTCGAGCGTAATCTGATAGAGGCGGTGTCCCAAAGGGACAGACTCAGGCAAGAGTTAGGCCGGATCCGTCGAGAAATCAAGGTTGCACAAGATGTTGCAGCTAAGGTGTGTAATGAGCTGCAATCTTTTGCTAAAGAGAGCGCTTCGAAGGAAGCTGACTAGGCTGCTGAGAAGCAGCGATTGGAATTCGATGTGGATTTCTACTCCCGTGAGGCGTGAAAGGCTGAGGACAAGCTCGAATTTGGGTGGCATGAGCTTATTTTTGTGAAGAGCAGTCTGGCCATCGAGCAGTCTCAGGTCGACAAGCTGACTGGCAAGTTGGAGCTGTTGAAGAGAAAACTTGTTGATGCGAATGTGAGAGATGAAAAGCTTATTCAGGAGCAAGGCAAGTGTGAGTTCCGCTGGGTTTTACATAGTCGGCTGGAGCTGTGGGCACTGATGAAGGAGGAGCAACCAGAGTGGGATCTTGGCCAGTATAAGAAGCTGTCATATGTTGATTTGTCTGTTGCTTTTGCATCGTCGGAAGAGGAAGACAATGTGGGCCCTTATACAAAGGTCGCGGCGCGTGTGGACACTATCCCTACTCCATATCCCACAAGGCTTAGCTTTTTTTGTTTCTCTACCTTATCCTGATAGGGAGTAACCTTGCTGTGATTGTACCCCTATTCGTTTTGATTGTTAATGAAAACAATTTTATCAGTATTGTGCTTGTTGTCTCTATTTTATGTTTTTTCTTTTGCCTTGTCGGCATGCATTGGCTGGTTGAGTCAATAGGACGCTTGACTGGTCTGCCTGCGATATAGAACTTGACCCATGTGTATTGTGAACGACTCAAGGTCATTGTTGCGTAGCCATGTCCAATAATGGGCATGTCGCGAACAGTTTAGCTGGGGGTTGCCTGCGCTGTGTCTTGTTCCCAAGGTAAGCTGCTTGAGGCTTATCCTGTTTGTTCGACCGGTTAGATGTAGTTGATGCTAAGAGCAAGTTGCAATGGCGGAGCGCATGTGTCAAAGAGTTGTTGTCGAGTCAGGCACCGTAAGCTCGGGCTGGCATTCTAAATAGCTTTTATCTGGGCACTGGCCATATGACTTTTGTATCGGCGCAAATGGCCTTCGAGAATATTAAAATGTCACTCCGTTTGAGCGTGAAGACGTTGATTAAGCTAGATTCATGTTTGGCGACCAGGCTGAAGAGCAGTGGTCCCACGGCAAGCCGTCATGATCAGTGCAAGACAGACTAGGCTCCCACCTTTCGAATCGTGTATGACCAAGTAAACTGGGCTACGGATTTGGGGAGTAAAAGTTTGGATAACATGCTGAAGAGAGGTGGTCCCGTGGCAAGCCGTCAAAATCAGTTCAGGACTAACTAGGATCCCCACCTTTTGAATCGTTTATGACCTAGTAAAGTGGGCTACAGATTCAGGGCGCAAAGGTTTGGTGACTAGGCTGAAAAGCAGTGGTCCTATGGCAGGCAGTCGGAATTAGTTAAAGACTGACTAGGCTCCCACCTTTCGAACCATCTACACCCTCCCCGCGCGGTGGGGGCTACGAATTCAAGAAAGGTTTGGCGACCAGGCTGAAAAGCAGTGGTTCCGTTCCAAGCCATAAAAATCAGTTCAGGACTTACTAGGCTCCCACCATCCAAATTATCTACACTTGAGTGCACCTAGCTATAAATTTGGGAGGGTTTGGCAGCCACCAAGAAAAGCAGTGGTCCTGTGGCGAACGGTCAGAATCAGGTCATGGCTAATTGCGTTCCCACCTTCTGGACTATCTACATCCTCGCAACGCGGGCTACAAGTCTAGGTTTGGTGATTTGGCGGCCACGCTGAAAAGCAGTGATCCCGTGGCGAGCCATCGGAATAAGTTCGGGACTGACTAAGCTCCCACCTTCTAAACTATCTACACCCTCGCGGTGGGGGCTACAAGTCCAGGTTTTGATCAGAAGCTAGGCTTACATGATTAGGTTTGGTGATCATTGACCGCGTGGGGTCAATGATCCCAGGCGAGTCGTTGTCACAAGGTGTGACAACACTGATTAGATTCCCACTTCCTAAACCGTCAATGCTCGTGCTACCAACTTTATTCGTAGTGGGCTATGGGACAACTGGTATGAGGCCCCCACTATTTACCGATCATGGCGAGTTAAGTCCGAAGGTGGCGCTCTTCTAGAAAAAGGAAAGCCATCGGAGTTAAGGCTCCTGTTTTGTCTGACACGGAGGGGATTTTTGAGACACTTGCCTCCCTTGTAGATTCGAAGAAGTCCCATTTTAGGACTGGGTCATCTTCCAAATGATCTGCTCCAGTCAGTGAGGGGCGTGAGCCTGATCGGCCTGCTAGGATGGAGGCCAAAGTGTCCGGCTGGGAGAGGGACCACATGCGATTAGTAGGAGTTGAAGATTCATCAAATCTTAGTGTTGTGCAGGTAGAAGCTCTAAGCAGGAAGCTGATGTTGGTTGTTGTGAAGGCTTCTACTGGTGTTGATCCGTCCGGGACCGTTTTGCTAGAGGATCGTGATGAGGATTTTCCTTAGATTCTGGAGTTCAATCGTCCAACTGGTGGGTTGTCTGATAGTGGTCGTGGTGACACAAGCCAAGTTTCTCATAGTCTGCATTGTTCCCCATATCGTCCCACGCCGCATCTCAGGGTGATGAAGGGTACGTCGGACAACTCTCTTCCATCTCTTCCTTCGACTTTCGCTAAGCCATCTCGCAATAAAGGGTTGGTTGTTGGTGACAAATGAAAGGCTGCAAAGTAGGGTTTCGGAGCACTGGCGACTACGAAGGGTGGTGCTGGTGCAATTCCTCATCCGAGAAAGCTCCACCCAGATGCGCGGATAAGTCTATTTGCCCCGGACGTAGTGAACATGAGCAATCAGACCTGACACCAGGAGGTTGATGTGGATTATGATTTGAGGAAGCATATAAGCAGGCATCAAAGCTGGCTGATGGATCACGCTCCAAAACACGAGGAGGATACGCTAGAATGGCGTATGGATAAGTGTTTAAAATACCTTATGCTGGGAATGTCTCACTTGAGCCTGGTGGCCATCAATGGAACAGAAGTAAAGGCGGCTAGTGAGAGAGTGTATACCATGGAGTGTGTCTTCTCGAACGTACAGAGGCTGTACTCAGATGCACTTTTTGAAATTGAGCTACTGGTGAGATGAGGCTGGAACAGTCAGCCGTTGTGGCTGAGTCTCAGAGGGTTTGTCTGGAAGCCTTTGAGTCTGATTTAGCAAAGGTGGTCTCTGCGAGTGACAAATTCAAGCATGAGTTGGATCTGACTGTCCGCGACTTGGAGGATGTGGCAGGAAGTTGTGGCTAAGGCACGTTTTGAATTTGGTCTCTGGCTCAGGAGAATGTCTTGATTGGGTTGTTTAGAGACAGCAGTTGGAGCCCGATATGGAGTTCAGTGTTTTGGAGTCGAGGAAGGCCGAGGACTAGCTTAAATTGGAGAAACATGAGCTCAGTGTTGTAAAGAGTAGTCTGACTATGGAGCAATTTCAAGTCGATGCGCTGCAGACAAGCTAGAGTTGTTGGAGTGTGAACTTGCTAAAGCGAAGGCGCGCGAGGAAGTGCTTTTCTAGGAACAAGACAAGTGTGAATTTCGTTGGGTTGTACATAGTAAATTGGAGCTCCTGGCGCTGATGAAGGAGGAACATCTGGAATGGCACCTTGATCACTATAAAAAGATGTCATATATTGACATATCAGTGGTTTTTGCATCATCAGATAAAGAGGGTGGTCCAGATCATGATGCTCAGATTACAGCGTATGGACGCAACTCCTACTTCCTCTTCCGTTAAGCTTAGCTCTTCTATTTCTATGCCCTTTCCTAATGAAGAATAGACATTGTACACTTGTACCATTTTCGTTTCAACTGTTATTGATAACATATTTATTTTGAGTATGTTCTGTACTCGTTTTATGCTCCGTTTCCCTATAGGAAATCAAGTGGTTTGTCTGCTGTCGAGAGTTTGACCATTTGTGTTGTGAGTGATTCAGAGTCACTGTTGCTTAGTTACATCCAATAATGGGCGTTTCACGGATGGTTTAGAAGCAGGCTATGCTGCACTGCTGTAGCCCATCCTTAAGGTAAGCCACTAGTGGCGTGTTTCACCTACTTGACTGTCGGTCGTGGTCAGCTGACATGATTGAACTGTGATAATCGATCTCATGCATTGTCTTTGAGCTAGAGCGTTTGTCCCAAGTCAGGTTTTGCAAACTCGGATTGGCATTCTATGTAGCACTCATTCGTGTCTTCGGGATGATTTATAGGTCGGCATGAGTGGCCTTTGCCTTTGGTGGTAATAGAATGTCAGCCCATGTGAGCGTGAAGACGCTGCTTGAGCTATGATTTATCTCTGCCACCACTGTTTCAAAAGAGAGCGGTGATCATGTGGCGAGCCATGTAGGGCTCCCACCTTCAGAATCATCTATGTCCGAGCAGAGAGGACTATAGGTTCGGGGAACGTGGATTCGGCTATCATGGCATGTTGAAGACCGATGATCTCGTGGCGAGTTGTCGACATCAATTCTGGACTGACTAGGCTCCGACTTTTCAAACCATCTACACCCGCACGTAGCGGGCTACAAGTTTGAGACGAGGGGATTCGATGACCATGGTCTGTTGAAGAGCAGTGGTAAGCCGTCAGAATCAGTTTGGGACCGACTAGGCTCCCACCTTCCAAATCATCTACACTCATGCGTATCGAGCTACAAATTTGGGAGTTTTCGGCAACCATGGTCTGTAGAAGAGCAATGGTCTCGTGGCAAGCCGTCAAAATCAGTTCGGGACCGACTAGGCTACCAACTTCCAAACCATCTACACTCAAGCAGGGGGGCTACAAGTTTGGGAGTTTTTGACAACCATGGTCTGTGAAAAAGCAATGTTCCCATGGAAAGCCGTCGGAATCAGTTCGGGACTAACTTTGCTCCCATGTTCCAAACCATCTACACCTGCACAGTGGGAGTTATAAGCCTGGGGTTCACTACACCAAAAGGCCATTTTAGCTACACGTAGATGCCCACGGTTCTTAGCCGTGGGTTCATTTGCCACGGCTAATAACCGTGGCTATAATGGCCAACGGGCTAAAACCGTGGGCACAAACGTGTTTTGAACTGCCAACGGCTTAAAACCGTTGCAATAATCACCACCCCATGGCCACGGTTTAAAACCGTGGGTTCATTTGCCACAGCTAAAAACCGTGGCTATAATAGCCAACGGGCTAAAACCGTGGGCACAAACGTGTTTTGAATTGCCAACGGTTTAAAACCGTGGCTAAACACATGTGTTTTGCACGTGCGTATGTGTGGAGAGAGTTTCGCGCTCTGGCTCCAAAATTTTCGCGCTTTAAATTTGGCGAAAAAATTATATGCTTCAAACTCTTCTATCATACGAGATCTCAAGTGACCGAACAGTCGAGTAGTTCTGAACAACAAAGTAGGTTTTTGATAATTTAGGCAAAATTTGACACAGATGGTTTTGTGAATTGTCAGATCTAGGGCTTGTTCTGGTTTTCAAACTCTGGGTAAGTCGAAATTTCGAAACTTGTTCATTGTTTAATGAGATTTTTTTATGATGGTGTTCTGTTTTGGTGAAATCTGACTTGAAAGCTATCCTAATTTCAGATCTAAGCGTTTGGGGGATGAAAGTTGAGACCAACTTTTCATTCAACTTGTTTTCAAGCTAAGGTGAGTAGGAATTCAATGTACCCATTTGATTTAGGGTTTAAATTTTGTGTTTTTTTGACATGGTGTTTATATTTGTTTGAATTTTGTAGATATGCTTTTCATTGATTGTGTGTTAGTAATCTTAACATGTATAGTTTGATGCCCGTACCCAAACTCACAAGATTTGCCTCCCTCCCTGAAACACCTTCCATTCCCACAACCGCGCTGCTTCTGTTCTGCATCCATCCGATAGGTATAAATGGATTGCTTGAATTGGAGGATACAAAACGAGATTGACAATATATTGTCGGTGAGCATTTTCAAGGAAACCTTCTAATAGAAAAAATACGCTCAAGAAGATAGAAAAAATATGCTCATTTCTTAGAATAAACTATTTCAGACTAACCATTGAACAGATGCATAAGCATGCTGTTCTTCCTTCCCCAAGTCTAAACCATCTTTTTTATTTGTTATGGTTTTATGTTCAATAAAAGTTTGGTTGTTCAACGCTAGCAAATAAGGGATCAAGTAATCGGCATCATCTAATATTACTACTCTTTTTATACAGAAACCCATAGTTCCCCCTGATTTATACAGAGCTGTGCGTGATTCACAACTAATAGGATTATCGGGTTACTCAAAACAGGTCAGCTCTCATCCTCATGTTTGTACTTTTAGGGGTTATTTTGGCATATTTCTGCTTCGTCCAGCCTATTTATTTTATTGCATTTGCAGCAGACTTAGAATCTTAGATGACTATCTAAGATAGCAATTGCTTCATGTTCCTTTTAAAGCTTATTTGTTTGACTGTTTCCTTCTCTTTTCTTTTAGATATCATTCATTAGATAGCAATTTTAAATCATTCTTCTAGATGAAGATGACTTTTTTCTCGATTTTTCATTCTTCTAGTACACGTGTTTCCCATTATCTTATCATGTCTAGGCAAATAACTTTGGCATCAATGGAAGTATGTATCCCAATGTGTCAATAGCTTTGGCATCAACATAAATATTTATCAAGAAGTTAATTTTTAATTTGATTTTGCATATACTTGGCTAAAAATAGGATTTGGAACTCAAAATTGGATCAGAGATTAAAATATCTCATAGTTAAACAAAAAGAATCATTTGGGTTTGTTATTCTTCTCGAGCATAGCAGTCTTAGATAAATGTGGCTCTATATGTTAACTAGAGCAATTTGAAATACGTGTCTGGTATATTCTGTTTGAAGCCTTTTGGTTTAGCTTTTAGCGGTTATATTTCATCTAGGCTTCTACTTTACTCTCATACTCCTGCTAAATCATTCTTATTGTGTTTCAATGGAAAGAGAATAGGCAAATGCTCCTAAAATTAAGTTTTTCTTTTCTCTTTTTTGACAGGGTCTTCCCGTATTTGCTATTGGTGTGGGACAAAGCACATTCGACAAAGCTTCGGTAAGAATTATTGTCTTAACATGTTCCTTCATGTAGATCTCCACCTAATTTGAGAAGTGAGCCTTAGATGATTGTTGGTATGATTTCCTTTCTAGGTACACTATTATGTCCAGTCACACATCCAAATTAATGAATACAGAGATCGCGTTGTTTTGGTGAGTATAATGTCTACAAGTGCATACTCTTGGTGAGTATAATGTCTTAACTAATATCTGCTTCTTCAGCCTAATGCAACCAAAAAATATGGGCGGCACATTGGCACTTGTGTGAAGGTTCTGGATATGACTGGCCTAAAGCTTTCAGCTCTGACCTTAATAAAGGTATATTCAAGTGTTTCAATTTTCAGCTGTGTCAGAGCTTACAAAGCTCGCTTCAACAAAAAGAATAGCTCCTGGTGATTTCAGTGAAGTTGGTCGAATTCTTAAGAAGGTATGAACTTTTCTCATTTAGTTTAGACCCTATGTCACACATAAGGTACCTTTTTTGTGTTATGTTATTGTTGTTGTTTGTCTCTGTTTATTCTTCTTATTTTAGAGAGTAGCTGTAGGGTTTTACTGTATATCGATGTATAAGTAATGAGCAACATATATATATGAATGGATTCATCAAAATTCCTACTAAGACACCGTTGACGTGATTAGGAAATTTAAAATCCATTAAATTTGTGTATAGATAATCCCGTCTCCATAACCTCCCTCCAAAATCAACCGCTTTGGAAATTTCTAACTTCATTAATTTAGGTATACCTTTTTGCTTGCAGCTTATTATGGATGTGAACATAGCTGTTGCAGTTGAAGCTAGACAAGCTATTGGGAATCTTGCTAGGGGACTGAGAAATCATTTTTCTGGAGGCTCACGGTTTCTCTTACCAGTTTTGCTTATAAGTAAAGTGAAACATGCTCTATTACTATGTAATAGGAGGAACAAGTGTGTATGCTAGTAATAACAATGCTTCGGAGAGCTCCCATCCAGAAGAAGGTAGTTTGCTTTTCATATTACCTTTATATGTGTATGCTAATTGGTATTTCAAGTGTGGATCCAGTTGGCATTTTCATAAATCTGTTATTCGTATACGACTTTGTTTTTCTAGTACTTTGACTTACTATATTCTAATAAGTTGTTTCACATTTCAAACAGCTGAAGGTCATTCAATCTATATCCAGAGTTTGCCTCTTACTGTAACTGTTGCACAGGTTGAGAAGGAGTTCAATGAATTCGGGGATATCAAGCCAAATGGTGTACAAGTCAGAAGTAACAAGGTATTATTTACTTTTAGCTCCATAATATTCTCTCCAGGCTTACATTTCCCTATGATGGCATTTATTCTGTGTTACTATCTGCACATCAACAGGGTTTCTGCTTTGGATTTGTTGAGTATGAATCGATCTCCTCTATGGAAAAAGTTCTCTCGGTACAAAACTATGAATTTTATGTTACTTAAATTGGATGTCAACATGTTGCTTGTCAGTTTGACCTTGCAGTACTGTGTCATATAATTCTTAGAGTTGTGTAAGTGACCAGTCTTCAACTGATCTCTTTGCCTCCATAGTCTAGTGTTTTCAAATGCTGATGTTTGGTGTTCTGTGTTGCTTTTCTGAGCTTAGTTATTGATCTTGTACTCAAATAGAAATCCACTTAGAGAAGGGCAGGTCACAAGGTTGGTTTCTTGGCTCTCATGTCCCTACTCAAGTACTGCTATGAAATGGGGTTGAAGTATGTGACAATGTCACCATTGACAATTTCAGACGGCGACCTGATGAAGTTCAGTATGTTATGGATCTAATGGAGAAGATCTAATGGAGAATAAACTTATGGCTCCACCCCCACCCACAAAGCCATCAGCCAAGGAAATGAAAAGCAATTAAAGACATGGAGGGCCACAGAGAACATCCCATCTTTTTCATCTCTAAGAATCTTTTATGTCCTTGAGACCTATACCCCTAAGAATGTAAATCAACAACCTCCACCAATCTTGTGTTCTTTTTACAAGTTCTTAGGTGAAAAGTTCACTCCATTGCACTCTCCACGCCTCTCATTTCACACCAGCACACTCACCATATATACTCTTGTAAAAATCGATCAACTCTGAATTTGTTGTACTTCTCTGGGCTGATTTTTGTTTCGTATTTTTCTCACCAGATATTATAATCTTGCTCATGCTGTGAATGAGAAGGTCATTAGACAACCTTCCATGCTACGTGCTGGGACTTTGCGAGATTATCAGCTTGTGGGTTGCAACCTCGTTAGTTTTGTTGGGTTTTTATTCATTTTTAGTCGTTTCTTATTTCTTCTGCTCAATGTAGGTATTTCGAGTTGACTAGTCCTTTGTATTTGCAGGTTGGGTTGCAATGGATGCTATCTTTGTATAACAATAAGCTAAATGGGATTTTGGCTGATGAGATGGGTCTTGGGAAGACAGTGCAGGTGATTTGTCAATGTATTTCTTGTGTGTTGAAGTATTATGTTTTTTTTACTCTTTCTTTTTATTCTATCCTCATATTTTCCAACTTTTTCATTTGACTACTTAATATCTATGAGAGTCAATGCCTAAGCATGTCTAGGAAGAGGTAGCTTTGCCTGGATCATTTGCCAGGCAGCCTATTCTCAACCTTAGGTATTTGGAGTTTTATATAAATGCTCTTTCATCATTTTGATTCATGTTTCTTGTAATCTATTATCCTCACTAGAATGTACAAACTCATCTCCGATATTTAGGAAAAGCAACACACACACCCTTTTTCAGAATAAGGGTGCTTATTGCCATATTTAGGGGTATACTAGATTAAAAATGTTCCTATGGAACTTCAGGAGTTGTTCAATGCCTTAGGCTTTGGTATAGTCTGTCAATCTCTTGGCTGTTGTGAGCTTCAACTACATTTTCCTTTTCAGTCTGTTAATTCTGTTCCGCAGTTTTGCTCAGTTAGGCTCCTGTGAAGTACGTACATTTTTTTGAGGCATTGTATCACTTGCCATTGGTATCAGTGTTCCACTTTTGATAAAGGATGTAAACATTTTTAATCCTTTTCTTTTTTTTTGTTTGTAGTTTACTTCAATTGTTTCTTCTAGAGGTTTTGATTGTGCTATCTGTAGTGACTTAAATTGTGTTGTATTTCTAACCAGAAGAAAAACCAAAATAGTAAATGAACAAAGAATCAGTTTTCCTTGGCTACTTCAGTGTCATCTTTCTAATACATTATTTTGATTTTTATCGGTGTTACGTTTGAATGACATTGATTTTTACCAATCCAAAAGCACCTTGTATGGCCATCTCTCCAGCATTGATTTTTTCTGATGCAGTCAGTTCTCACTGGAGAGTCCCTTCCTGTCACAAAGAGGACAGGAGATGAAGTCTTTTTCTGGTTCTACCTGCAAGCGAGGAGAAATCGAGGCCAAACTGCCAATTTCCTAGTGCAATGTCTTAGGTATACATTCTATTCTTTGTGTGTATGTTTGCATGATTTATTGCAAGGATCTAATTTCCTCGCAAAGGCACTTGCAAAGACAGCTGTAAGTGCTTTTTCCATTTCCTACTGCTTTTACCATGTATGATTGGCCTAGACGGTGTCCAATCCAATGTAGAAACTGACTTGTCTTCTTTCCCAGCACTAGCAGTCAGAGAGACTGATATTTGTTTTCATTTTCTAGCTATTCTTTTTGCCATTATACTTCATGTATACAAATCCGATGATTGTAGTGTTTATTCTATTGGATTATTTAATTTCGGAAGTTGCATCTGATCAAGGCAGAAGTTGATGATAGGGTATATGATGATAGTCAGGTCTAGGGATAGGGTATATGATGATAGTAGTCTGATAGACCTTCTGTCAGATATACTTACACAAGGAAGAGATTTAAATCAGCAAAACATTGAGGGTCTTTTGAAGAATACAAGAGCATGCAAGTAATGCTATGTTTGCAAGTCTGGATGGTATTCTGCAAGTTTGGGTTGGTTAGCAGGTCTATTAGCAAGTCTGCAAGTGATTGCGACTATGCCTTTGTAGGTTTCAATTTGCTTTGGCATTGGAACTTTTTAGTCACTTCTTATTATGCATACTTAGGAATGAGAAAATTGCATTTCCTGCATTTTCACTTCATTGTTGTCATACCTTGATGTTGTGGGCATACAATGCTTCCAGCTGAGCCAGTGTACATACAAGGTGAATTGAAGACGTAGTCTTTCAGATCATTTGATAACTAATTTGGCAAATAAGTGGAAAACCTCGTAACTGCAATGAGCTGATGCTGTCATTATTTATACTGTAGTTGGCTCAATATCCTAGCATGTCTCATTAGTCTTAGAGAGTAATCTTATGACAATGATCAAATTGGTGCATGTTTGACAGTCTGAATACTAAGCTTCTCCTGTTTTTTTCTCTTGCAGAAAACAAGCTAATGATTTGGCTGCACCAAGCTGTTGATTTTACTTAATTTTAATGTGTTTGTACGTAATACTGCTAGTGAGGATGATATTGTTGTGCAATGTAATAAATCCGAGGTGGATGGTTTAATTTGTATTTCCTGATTTGTACATGATGTTTGTCATCAATAAACTGTATCGAAAATCAAAATTACTCCAGTTGATGGTCAATGGAACCAAATTGATATTGATTCATTCTTCTCTTATTCACACCCAGAAGTACCAAAATATTTAGTCCCATGGTATGAAGTGGGATCAATATATTTGTTCTATGTGACTCGACTTTGATCACTTATTTATTGGCTTATAGTGGGTCAAAATTTCAGTAGAACGGCATTGGCTTAACACCGTGACCAAAAAAAAAAAAAAAATTTGCCACGACTAAAAACCGTGGCTAACTGTTGCCACGACTTAAAACCGTGGCTAAAGCCTTTGCAACGGTTTATAACCGTGGCTAACATATATTTTGCCACGGTTTTTAGCCGTGACTGAGGATTTAGCGACGCCCCTACAGCCCATGGTTCTAAGCCGTGCCAATGGGTTTCCCCCACGGTTTAAAACCGTTGCTAATGGCCATTTTTGGTGTAGTGGTTGGTAATTCGGCGACCACAGTCTGTAAAAGAACAATGGCCCCATGGTGAACCATCGACATCATTCAAAACTAACTAGGCTCCCACCTTCCAAACCATCTACACGCTCGCAATGGGGGCTACAAGTTTGGGCTTTGATCAGAAGTTGTAGTTGCTAGTCATCACCAGCTAGGCTTACCTGATCGGGTTCAGCGACCGTTGTCTGCGAAGGGGGCAACAGTCCCTGGCGAGTCGTTGTCACCAGGCATGATAGCGCTGATTAGACTCCCACATCCTAAACCATAGACATCCGTAATGGGTGGACTAGGTGTCGGTTGAATAGGAAGCCGTCGTCATCAGCCAAAACTGACTAAGCTTGCCCGGCTAGGTGGGGGTTTCGCCAACTGCAGGCGTGTGAGCCTATATCAGCGAGTGGAGTGCGTTTTGCGAACGAGTTATGAAAATACATGAGTACCTTTAATCAACTTGCGATATGCAGGTGTGATCCATGTGTCAAGAATGACTAGGGTTTCTTGCACGAAATGCGCTACGTGTACAGCGTAGATCACATGCTAACAAATGTACGGCGTAGATTGGATGAACATGTTGTTGTGCAGTTTCCCTGGGAACCGTCGTCTCCTCATTTCCCATACAGTATTCAATGCTGACGGTTAATGCTAAAGTGCCTGTTTGGTGAACCATTATGTTTATATAATAGAGTTTCTTCATCATTGTAGGCATTATCTTCTGCAGAGCGTATCTCCTGTAATGTTCTTACTTGAAGAACGTGCTTTGGGTTTTCCAATGGCTGAAGGGAGATCTCCATCGTTGGAGTCTTCGAATGTTCTAACAAAGCGCCGATGAGTCATGACGAGAATCGTTGTTTTGCTTGGTCACCTGCTCTGGGTGAGCACCTAATTTGTTCGCTGAGATATCGTAATTTCTTCCCATGTTGCGGAGAAGAAGTATGGACTCCCTCCCAAGGGATTAGTATGTCGTTTATGCGCTGGTGTCGTGTCACTGCTTTGGAGCACTTAATCTTAGAGATAATACCAGCATCCAACTCTGGAGCGGTCGCCTCCATCACTTCTGAATTAACCCCACTATCTCACCTTGCGCTGGAATTCGAGATATTGGGATGGGGTGGAGTTGGACATGGTCATCTAGATTGGGCCATTGACTTTTGAATGTCCCTCTGATTCCTTCAGCGGGAGGGTGCACTCGATCTATTTCAACCTGATATTTATCCCAACCGGATCGAGCGTGTGAGTTAGCCATAGCTCGCCAGAGCTTTTCACAGGGCCTCCGGTTACCGATTTTATACCACCTCATACCATATTTGAGGGTTTCATCCGCAGAGGCCTTGGATTGGACGTGTTATTTCATCCTGCTTTTGCACATGCTAGTCCTTCTTCCTACTGTTGCTCGCAGATAACGTTCATTGGAGAGTTCGCGAAGCCTACTTTGGGTACCTTAGCTATCTTTCGGAGTCGGACTATTTAAGCGAATCTTTACTTTATGTCGCATTGGATTAAAATGCCCGTATTATTTAGTCTTTTGTATCTACCTCAGGGAATCCGTTGTTACATCTTTCCAATAATCAATTGAGTGATTGCAAATAACATAAGCTTCTAAGAACTAAAACTCTACATTGACTACGGAAAGGAAAATTAACAACTGAAATAGACTAACTGTTGGCGGAGAGAAGTCGATCCGACCCTAAAAGTGAATTCGCTTGGCCCATGCTGGATCGTTGATACTTTCAGCGAACTGCCATGCTTCAATGATGTCTCTAAGGTTACTGTAGAGTAAACCTTGCGTGGGAGTTAATTTTTGCGTCGACGGAATGTCCGGGGGGTTGTACTCTACTCTACATTGACCTATCCATTCTACTGGGTTGAAAAGCAAATTACTCCTGTATCGTTTGAACCTCCCCAGATTCTGAAATGAGCCACCGCTGTTGGGATCTCGTGCGAGTGGAGTGAAGCATCCACAGTCACTGGGTGTGGCTCTGAGGAAGGAAGAGCAACCAGAGTGGGATCTTGGCCGGTATAAGAAGCTGTCATATGTTAATTTGTCTGTTACCTTTGCATTGTCGAAAAAGGGAGACAATGTGAGCCCTTATACACAGGCCGTGGCGCGTGTGGACACTATCCCAACTCCATCTTCCACTTGGCTTAGCTCTTTTGTTTCTCTACCTTCTCCTGATAGGGAGTAACCTTGGTGTGATTGTACCCCTATTCGTTTTGACTGTTAATGAAAACAGTTTTATTAGTATTGTGTTGTTGTTTCTATTTTATGTTTTTCCTTTTGCCTTGTCGTCATGCTTTGGCTGGTTGAGTCAATAGGACGTCAGACTGGTCTGCCTGCGATATAGAGCTTGACCGCTGTGTATTATGAACGACTCAGGGTCATTGTTGCGTAGCCATGAACGACCAACAGTTTAGTTGGGGGTTGCCCGCGCAGTGTCTTGTTCCCAAGGTAAGCTGCTTGAGGCTTATTGTGTTTGTTCGACCAGTTGGTCGTAGTTGATGCTAAGAGCAAGTTACAATTGCTGAGCGCATGTGTCAGAGCGTTGTTGCCGAGTCAGGCACCGTAAGCTCGGGCTGGCATCATAAATAGCTTTTATCTGGGCACTGGCCATATGACTTTTGTATCGGCGCAAATGGCCTTCGAGAATATTAAAATGTCAGTCCGTTTGAGCGTGAAGACGTTGATTCAGCTAGATTCATGTTTGGCGACAAGGCTGAAAAGCAGTGGTCCCGTGGAAAGCAGTCGGGATCAGTGCAAGACAGACTAGGCTCCCACCTTTCGAATCGTGTATGACCAAGTAAACTGGGCTACGGATTTGGGGAGTAAAAGTTTGGATACCAGGCTGAAGAGAAGTGGTCCCATGGCTAGCCGTCAGAATCAGTTTAGGACTGACTAGGATCCCACTTTCCAAATCGTTTATGACCCAGTAAAGTGGGTTACAGATTCGGGGCGTAAAAGTTTGACGACTAGGTGAAAAGCAGTGGTCCTATGGCAGGCCGTCGGAATTACTTCAAGACTGATTAGGCTCCCACCTTTCGAACCATCTACACTCTCCCAGCGCGGTGGGGGCTATGAATTCAAGAAAGGTTTGGCGACCAGGCTGAAAAGCAGTGGTCCCGTTGCAAACCATAAAAATCAGTTCAGGATTGACTAGGCTCCCACCATCCAAATTATCTACACTTTAGTGCACCAGGCTAAAAATTTGTGAGGGTTTGGCAGCAACGATGAAAAGCAGTGGTCTAGTGAAGAACCGTCAGAATGAGGTCGTGGCTAACTAAGTTCCCACCTTTTGGACTGTCTACATCCTCGAAGCACGAGCTACAAGTCTAGGTTTGGTGATTGGGCGGCCACGCTGAAAAGCAGTGATCCCGTGGCGAGCCATCGGAATAAATTCAGGACTGACTAAGCTCCTACCTTGTAGACTATCTACACCCTCGAGGTGGGAATTACAAGTCCAGGTTTTGATCAGAAGCATTCATTGCTATTCGTTATCAGCTAGGCTTACCTGATTAGGTTTGGCGATCATTGACCGCGTAGGGGCAAGGATCCCTGGCGAATCGTTGTCACCAGGCGTGACAACATTGATTAGATTCCCACTTCCTAAACTGTCGATGCTCGTGCTACCAACTTTATTCGTAGTGGGCTATGGGACAACGGGTATAAGCCCCCCACTCTTTACCGATCAAGGAAAATTAAGTCCAAAGGTGGGGTCTCTTCTAGAAAAAGGAAAGCCACCGAAGTTAAGGCTCTTGTTTTGTCTGACACGGAGGGGATTTTTGATACACTTGCCTCCTTTGTAGATTCGAAGAAGTCTTATTTTAGGACTGGCTCATCTTCCAAAGAATTGCTTCAGTCAGTGAGGGGCGTGAGCCTGATCGGCCTGCCAGGGTGTAGTCCAAAGTGTCCGGTTGGGAGAGGGACCGCATGCGATTAGCAGAGTTGAAGATGCATCAAATCTTAGTGTTGTGCATGTAAAAGCTCTAAGCTGAAGCTTATGTTGGCTGTCGTGGCGGCTTCTACTGGTGTTGATCCGTTCTGGACCGTTTTGCTAGAGGATCGTGATGAGGATTTTCCTTAGGTTCTGGAGTCCAATCGTCCCACTGGTGGGTTGTCTGATAGTGGTCGTGATGCCACAAGCCAAGTTTCTCATAGTCTACATTGTTCCCCATATCGTTCCACGTCACATCTCAGGTTGATGGAGGGTTTTTCGGACAACTCTCTTCCATCTCTTCCTCCTACTTTCGCTAAGCCATCTCGCAATAAAGGGTCGGTTGTTGGTGACAAATGAAAGGCTCCAAAGTAGGGTCTGGCAACAGTGGCGACTACGAAAGGTGATGCTGGCGCAATTCCTCATCCGAGAAAGCTCCACCCAGATGCAAGGATAAGTATATTTGCCCCGGACGTAGTGAAGATGAGCAATTAGACCTGACACCAGGAGGTTGATGTGGATTATGCATCGAGGAAGCATATAAGCAGGCATCATAGCTGGCTGATGGATCACGCTCCAAAACACGAGGAGGATACGCTAGAAAGGCATATCGATAAAGGTTTAAAATACCTTATGCTAGGAATGTCTCACTTGAACGTCAATGGAACAGAAGTAAAGGCAACTAGTGAGAAGGTGTATACTATGGAGCGTGTCTTCTCGAACATGTAGAGATTGTACTCTGATGCGCTTTTTTGAAATTGAGCTGCTGATGAGATGAGGCTGGAACAGTTAGCCATTGTGGCTGAGTATCAAAGGGTTTGTCTGGAAGTCTTTGAGTCTGATTTAGCATAGATGGTGTCTGCAAAGGACAAATTCAAGCAGGAGTTGGATCTGACTCCCCACGACTTGGAGGTTGCGGCAGAAAGTTGTGGCTAAGGCGCGTTCTGAATTGTTGTCTCTCACTCAGGAGAATGTCTTGAAGAAGGTTGATTGGGTTGTCCAGACACAACAGTTGGAGTCCGATGTGGAGTTCAGTGTTTTGGAGTCGAGGAAGGCCGAGGACTAGCTTAAATTGGAGCAACATGAGATCAATGTGCTGACAGACAAACTAGAGTTGTTGGATCGTGAACTTGCTAAAGCGAAGGCGCGTGAGGAAGAGCTTCTCCAGGAACAAGACAAGTGTGAATTTCGTTGGGTTGTTTATAGTAAATTGGAGCTCCTGGAGCTGATGAAGGAGGAACATCTTGAATGGCACCTTGATCACTATAAAAAGATGTCAAATATTGACATATCAGTGGTTTCTGCATCATCAGATAAAGAGGGTGGTTCGGATCATGATGCTCAGATTGCAGCGCGTATGGACGCAACTCCTACTTCCTCCTCCGTTAAGCTTAGCTCTTCTATTTCTATGCCCTTTCCTAATGAAGAATAGACATTGTACACTTGTACCTTTTTCGTTTCAACTGTTAATGAAAACATATTTATTTTGAGTATGTTCTGTACCCGTTTTATGCGCCGTTTCCCTATTGCGCGCTTTCCATTTCTCCTTGTCGTTTCACTTTGGCATAGGTTGGCCGGCTCAACAGGAAGTCAAGTGGTTTGTCTGCTGTCGAGAGTTTGACTATTTGTGTTGCGAGTGATTCAGAGTCACTATTGCTTAGTTACATCCAATAATGGGCGTTTCGCGGATGGTTTAGAAGCAGGTTATGCTGCCCAGCTGTAGCCCATCCTTAAGGTAAGTCACTAAGGGCGTATTTCACCTACCTGACTGTCGGTCGTGGTTAGCTGACATGAGTGAACTGTGATAATCGATCTCATGCATTGTCTTTGAGCTAGAGCGTTTGTCCCAAGTCAGGTTTTGCAAACTCGTTTCTGAAATGAGCCACCGTTGTTGGGATCTCGTGCGAGTGGAGTGAAGCGTCCACAGTCACTGTGGGATCCAGTTGGATCTGGGAACATTTTATTTGCTTCAGTGTAGCATAATGGCAGCCTCGTGCCACAGGCTAGTCCCCACGTATCGTTCCAACGGAGTGGTTAGCAGTGTACTTAACACACTGGTGAAGGGTGGAGACTACTGCTTCCATTTGGTGGAGCCATGGTCTTCCCAAGATAAGGTTGTAGGTAGATGGCGCGTTTACCACCATGAAGTCCAGGAATAAGAACTTTCGGGGCAGTTGTGGCTCTCATGCCACCACTGCTAACCTTATCTTCCCGATCAGGAAGCATTTCTCTCCGCTGAATCCAATCAGTGGGTAGTCTGAGGATGTCATGTTCTCCTCCTTGAGGTCCATACTATGGAACGAGTTGTAGAACAGGACATTGAGTGATCTTTTTGTATCTACTAGGGCTCTCTTTACCTCTCGCCTTGTAATGGAGACCGATATGACAAGAGCGTTATTGTGCGGTGCTCGGACTCCTTCGAGGTCCTTGTCTATAAAGGTTAAGGTGGGAATGAGGCTTTGCACTTTCGAGTAGCAAATTTGTATGTCCTCATCTACGGGCTGTGTCTGCATCTCCAGTAGAGTCTGCTTGCGGGACCTGTTTGATTGGTCTTCATCCAGTCCGACTCCATTAAGGACATAGATTATGCCTGGAATCTCCTTTTCGATCTCGTTTACTAACTCCTCCCGACCTTGGGTCGTTCTGGTCAATAATTCCTTTATCTTGCCCCTGCGAATCCAGTACTCGATCACGTACTCTTGTAGTCGTTGGTGTCATGGCAACCTTCCTTGTGGTATGAGCAGTAATTGTTGTTGTCATGTTTGGAGGGGTCTCCATGCTGCTTCGGGGGCCACTTCATATCTTCCCAATTTTTCATGAAATTCAGGATGTTTGATCTGTTGTCATTGCGTTTTTGCTTGCTCTTTTCTTCATCCTCACGCCTCCTTCCCTCATTCTTATCCTTAGAAGCGAAGGGCTTTTTCTCACATTCCATTTCCTTTTTCACAGTTCTCAACTCTTCTAAGGTGATGTACCTCTGGGAACTCTTAAGAAGCTCCGTCATATCCAAAGGGGGTTCCAAGGTGAGGCATTCATAAAGTTTTCCCTTCTTTAGGCCCGCGGTAAAAGCCGTCACGGCTATGTCATCGCTGCAGCCATCAATGAGTGTCAGTTCGTCGTTGAAGCGCATGACATGTTGTTTGTGTGTCTCATTGGATATTTGTTTCAGAAAGAGTATGTAGTGTGGTCATTTACGGAGACGCTGACTTCCAACAAAACGCATTAGGAACTCCTTCGCCAGCATCTTGAATGAGTTGATCGACTTTGACAAAACGCATTGGAACCATGTTAGTGTTGACTTCTTCAGGCTATAGGGAAAGTTTTGCCCATCACTGACTCGGATCCCTCTTTGAGGCCCATTACATGTTAGTATTGGCATAGGTGGTCGAATGGGTAAGTGGTCCCATCGTAGAAGTGGAGCTTTGGAGGTGTGAACTTCTTTGGGAGAGCCTCGTTCATGATACGGTCCATGAACGGTGGAACAGATAGACGATACAACACGTCTGGGTCCTACCCCCTCTACAGAGGGGGTTCTGAGGGCCAAGCTTCTCTGCCCTGAGATTCGGTTCCACGTTAACCGCGCCGCCTCATCTAGTCCAATGGGAGCCTAGCAGGGGTTTGACTCTCCTGTGCTTGCTCTCTTATGTTTTTCGAATATGCAGGCATGTGCTGTTCCCGATCTCCATTAGCGAGTGGAGTGTTCTGTTGTATGAAAGCTTGCATTGCTTTGGCGATTTGTCGTTGTTGTGACTAACGCGGGGGCACGAGTTTGTTGCCGGTGTGCCACCGTCACCACTGAGAACGGTCTGGTTGTTTTATGTGTCCTCTTGTTCTCCATTGTTGGCTGATTTGGTTGTCACCATTTCTTTGTATCCCGGAAAGATATGATGCTAGTGAAAGGTTAGGAACCTTGTCGTTCCCACGGACGACGCCAAACTGATGCAGTCATTTTTTGCTCCCTACTTTGACCTTGACCTGCACAAGGAACGCACCTGAGCCACGGACCACCGTTGTGGTGGCTGATGGCATTACGATGCTAAAGTCAATCAGGGATCTGAGGAAGGTGGAATGTTGTAAACATGAAATGTGTAGTGTAACTTAGCTTACCAACCTCATGTCTTATTTATAGTGTTGTAGTCCTGGTTCGGCCAGACCATCGATGGCGTAATTTAGGAAATAAGATCTTCGTGGAAATCCTTTTCTAATTAGGAGTCCTGCTGAGGGGAGTTTCCCAACTAGCCTTGTGCTCCTAGATACGCGGGAGGTAGTTTCTGTTTTGAGAGCAATCTATAGATAGAAGACTCCATGTGTGACATATACTCTGGAATTTGCTTCCTAGTTGGAAGTAAAAAGCTGTTGTAATTGCCTGTCCGAAACTGATCCTCGAGATACTTGTCTAAGCAAGGCTTACGGGTATTGAGGATAGCTATGAGACACGTGGGCTTAGCGGGCTATAAGAATCCGAGTCTGTTTGGCGGACTGCATTGGGTGGACTTATAACCACTTGGGCCGGATTAGTGTTGGGCTGACACTACGGCTTGTTATTCCTCGAGATCATCATGACACGTGTACAGCGCAGAGTTGGGACCATTTTGGTGTATCATCAGCAGCAACTGGTGGCGGTTCATGTTGGTATTGAGAAGGAACTGAGACAAACAGATATTAGGATAGGGAAAGAGGTGACATTTAGGAGGTCGTTTGAGCAGTTAGGCACAAGCTTAGCCAGTACAGAGGCAGTCAACATTGAGGTTTTGGACTCACAATGTGATGTGTTGGAAACGGGTGATAACAAGAATATGAGGGAATTTTTAGACAAATCTATTAGCTTGGTTAATGAGAGACGCAGGCTACAAAAAAACAGAATTAATATCAATACCGTTAAAAGTGTTAGCAATGAAAGCGATGAGATGGATTCGGATTCAGAGGTGAGGCCTCACACAGCGTTGAACAAGGACTTGGATTGGGCTCGCAGTCTGAGTGAGAACATGGTAAAAGGAAAAGAAAGGTTTAAGATTGGCGATTCCCCCTAGGAGAACGTCGCTTAACAGGCGGGCTATGGATTCACCTTCCCAGGTTAGTCATGATTGAAAACATTATGTTTTGGAATGCACGGGTGTTAGGAATAGGGCGACTCATTGCAGACTAAAAAAGATGGTAGAAAAATATAAGGTTAAAATTCTCATGTTGGCGGAACATATGATTGAAGCGAGTAGATATTTAGATGTTGGGAATAAAGTTAGATTGGCAGGTTTTACGTCTAATGAAATGGTGGGGGGTAAAATTTGGTTGTTCTGGGCAGCTGATATGAGTGTTACGGTACTTGATCAATCTGATAAAATTATTCATTGAAAGGTTACAAACGCTAACTCCAGGTCATTCTTAATATCTTTTGTTTATGCTAAATGCTCAGTGGAAGAGAGAAGGGAGCTATGGGAAAATATGGATAATTTTGCTCTTCAGTGTGACTTACCGTGGGTGGTAGGCTGAGATTTTAATGCTATTGTTAATTCCCAAGAGACGATAGGAGAAGAGAATCCCTTTATGGTCAGTAAGACAAATTTTAGGGATCGCATTGATAACTGTGGTTTGCAGGATCTTGGTTTCTCGATCCCAAAATTTACTTGATGCAACAACATAACTAATAGAGGTCGTATATTGGCGAGACTGGACAGAATTTTGGTGAACTCAGAATGGTTGGCGTAGATACCGAATGCTAAGGTGGAGCATTTTCATCGTACTTTCTCTGATCATTCACATATCTTGGCTTCCTTACCTTATCAGGCAAGGTCAGGTACATCTCCCTTTTCGATTCCTTCATTTGTGGTTGACACATCCATCCTTTACTCTTTTGGTATAATCAGTTTGGAATATGAATATTTCTAATATGAGGGCGGTTGATAGAATTGATATAAAATTGAAAACGCTCAGGAAAACACTTATTAGATGGAACAAGGAGGTTTTTGAGAATGTCTTTAGCAGAATTAGAGCTTTAGAGGATGAAATGCAGCTATGGGAGACTATACTTTTTTCTAGGGTGGACGGTGAATGGGAGTAATGTTTTGAACCCGAATGTTGTTTGGGATGTCAATGCTAGTTGTAATCTTAATAGACGTCAGCAGAATATAGGCTTGCATTGAAACGGGATGAGTTATATTTGCTTTAGAAATCAAGGGAAAAAAATTTGCAAGAGGGAGATGCTTGTACAAAACTTTTTTTTTCGTCGGTTAAATCCAAACAAAAAAAAGGGTTATAAATCAGATTACTTTGTCTTCGGGGCGAGAGATTTCAGATTTTGGCGAAATTCCGCAATAAGGGTAACTCTCTTCTAAGGGTAATAATGTTTTGGACCATGATTTGTTAGATTGTATTCTTGCGGTGTTGAACAGTTTTAATTGTTAATATCTAGTCAGGCGTCCTACATTGGAGGAGGTGAAACAAAGAACCTTAAGCATTCCATAAAATAGTGCACTGGGTCTGAATTGCTTTATTTCAAGATTCTTTTAGACTTGTTGGGAAGTGGTGGGTATGGATGTTTGGGGAACAGCGATTCAATTTTTTTGAAGGGGAGGCTCTTCCGGTAGCTTTCTCAGCTAATCTTATAGCGCTTATTCCTAAAATGGAGGTTCCAGGTTCTTTCTTTGATTTTAAACCTATTAGTCTATGCAATGTTATTTATAAAATTTGCAGTAAATTATTTTGCAATAGACTTACTGCATTACTTCCAGATATAGTTGCTCCGGAACATGGTGTTTTCGTTAGAGGGAGACCCATTGTAGAAAATATTGGTCTGGCCCAGGAACTTATGTGGGATATTGGTAAACAGGCTTTTGGTGGTATTGTGGTTCTTAAAAATTGATATGGAAAAGGCATATGATCGATTAGAATGGAATTTTGTCTTTGCTGTGTGCCATATTATATCTAATGGAATCACAAATTGTGGCTTCTCAGTTTTGCCGTAAGGTGCTTATAAGGGGCGCTTTAAATTTTTTAGAGGTTTGAGGCAAGGGGACCCATTGTCTCCATTACTTTTTGTTATTGTTACTGAAGTATCGAACAGGGGATTTAATAGGGCATTTAAGAAATGGGAAATTGGTTTTTAATATACTCCTAGATATTGCACGCCTATAAACTCTTTTTTTGTATGCTGATGATACCTTTATATTCCTCAATGGTAGGAAAACCTGAGTCTTAGGCTGTTTGAAGTTCTTGGGGAAGTATAGCAGGGCCTCGGGTTAGAAAGTTAACTCAAATAAAAGCTCTTTTATGATTGAAGAAAAAGTTGCGGTAGAAATATTAGTAGCTATAAAAGGGTATACATATTTTCAGTTAATGGATCACCTATCAAATATTATAGAGCCTCAATATATTAGGGAAGGAGTAAATTAATTTATTTTGAATAGATGGTTAATAAAATCTGGAAACGAATGGAGGGTTGGAAGGCTAAGTTGTTATCACAGGGTGGTAGACCTGTTTTAATTAAGCACGTGCTTAGTTCGATTCATGTCTATATATTGAGTGTTGTGTGTACCGCAAAAGATCTAAAAGAAAATTCAAAAAGCAATGGCAAATTTATTTGGGGGAGATTGTGAAGGGAAAATGAAAAAAAAAAAAAAAAAAAAGTAGGTGTCCTGGGGTAAAATTTGTCATCCTCTGGAGGAAGTAGGGTTGGGAGTAAGTAATTTTGAAGCGGTAGTGAAAGCTTTTTGTATCAAAGCTTTGTGGAATTAAATCAAATCCAATTCATTATGGTCTTCCTTCATGAGATTGAAATTTTGAAATTAGGTTTTCCATTGAGCAACAAGATATTAAAACCGAATGCTTCCCCTTTGATGAAAGAGCTTTTGAAAGTGAGAATTATTCTCTTGAGGAATTCGATTTGGCGGATAGGTAGAGAGGTAAGGTGAGATTTTTTTATGAGAATTGGAATTTATCCATTGTTTATTAGAGACCTATCTTTATTATGGATCAGGATGTTTGGCCTTCACTCCGGGAAATAAAGGTGGATGGTTTTGAAATGCTAGAGACGGTGTTGAAGGAGGAAGCCAAGAAGCTTTATGAGCGGAGGTTAGAAGGAGGGATTTTTAGGGATGATGTTTGTGTTTGGAAACCTAACCCAAGCGGTTTGTTTTCTTATCGCTCATCTTATCATATGCTAGTGGAGAAGAAAGAAGAAGTGCCTCTTTTTAAGAATATTTGGCACCCTTGTTTGCCGTCTAGAATTTCTATTTTTGTGTGGAAATTTTTATTCCGAGGTCTTTCAGTAGATGGGGAGTTAGTTCGCTGCGGGTTTAGTCTTGCCTCAAACTATAGATGTTGTGTTCATTCAAATGTAGAATCAGTAAAGCTTCTTGTCATTGAGGGCGAGTTGGCAACGAAGGTGTGGAAACATTTTGAGATGATTTTTGGGGTTCATGTGAGGAGATATAACGAAATAGGGACATTGTTAACTGTTTTTTTTTCGAATAGCGAATGAGTTATCTTTGGTTGGGATGTTGTATATATCACACCTATGTTCATTCTGTGGGAAATTTGGAAACAAAGATTTAAAGGAGTTTTTGAAGGGGCTAAGCCGAATGATTTTTTATTTTTTTTAAATAAACCTCCAGTAGGGAGGGGCGGCTATGGGATGCCAGACCTTTATTACTTAAAAAAATCTTGTACATCAGTCGGGGGTACATGACGACTTTACCCGAGCAAATAAACCAATGGACTTACATCATAAACAAACAAAAATTAAAAAAATTGCGTCCATAAAAGAAATTCCTATCTCACTCTGAGACCTTGTAAAGGCCTGGTTCACCAAATAGTAGACCTTAAATAATAAGGCCTACAACCAAGTAAACCACTACATAACAAAAAGGAAGAATAAAAACTAGACCTATTTCACCAAGAATAAGGCGTAAACCAAAGAGATGTTTAGAACTTAAGAGACCTTATTCAAGAGATATGCCAAAACTAGTTAAGGCCTAATAAACAAACAAATAGGTGCACAACCAAATACCTAAATCAAACCATATGGCCAAGAATCAATTGCCCTACTCAAAAACCATTTAAACAACCTGCAACTTGATCACCATGAAAATTATCAACTTGCAACTTGATCACCTTGAGAACTTTGCTCCATCCTGCAACTTGCATACATAACAACTTGCAACTTGAAAGCATAACAAACTTGCCAAACTTGCAACTTGCAATATAACAACTTGCAACTTGCAAGAATAATCTTGCAAGTTCAAATGGAAACTTGCAACCATATCAAACAAACTCAAATTGCTAATTACCATCAACAGAAGTTGCCAATCCCTAACGCATATTCCAACCCCACTCCAAGCCTTTTTAGCAAGCATATCGACCACCAATCAAAATAAATAAATTCCAGAGTAACACCAGAAACGCTTTCCACACATACGAACTGAATACAGAGACTCTGTCCAACCCGTTTCCAGGACAGCAACTCTGAATACAGAGACAGATGCAAAGACTCTGTCCAGACTCCTGGCAACCGGCCCTACAAACAACAGTCTGCACGACACTTAAAATCTATGAAAAAACCCTGCATAAAAACACCAATACATCTTCTATTCATACCCATGACGGACATAAGTTGTGTGGCAACTGTCGAGCAAAACCAACCCTGCCAATCGCCTAGGTAAATCATTCGCTCCAAAAGTGACAATCCTACAATCTTTTTATGCTCTATCGGCTAGCGCATCCGCCACCGCATTCGCCTCTCTGTAGATATGTTTGCAATCTATCGACATTTTTTCCGCCATCAACTTAATTTCTTTAAAAATGTTCTCCAACTGCCAAGGAATTTTAAAGGTCTCCCTAAACCAACCACAAATAATTTTTGAATCTGATTGGATCATCACTTTTCTAAACCCCAATGAGAAACAAAGGCGCAAACCTTCCACAAGCGCCAAAGCTTCTGCTTTGTTATTGGAACCTTCCCCGGAAAACAATTGTTTTCCCACAACACAAAGACCCCTTGAGTCTCTAATAATCACCCTTCCCGATGCCTTGTTTCTGTGAGAGGATCCATCAACATTGAGAGCGACAAAATCTGCAGGAGGGAAAATTCAATAAACAATTCTAACGGCCTTCCTTCTAACTGGGATCTCATGTAACCTCAAAGCCCTAATGGGACTTTATTCCGACTGATTTGTTTCGGAATGATAAAAGTGTTTGCCAACATCAAATTGAGCCTAATATTTAAGATCACAAAAATAGAATTTGGAAAAGCATATTCATAGACACACTTACATTTTTGCTTCCAAATTTCCCATAAAATAAACATAGGACTCAAGAAATAAACATAGCCCATACACATCTATCATCGCCAGATCTCTCACCGCACAATCTATCTGCATAGAGGTTACGCGCCATCTGCCTGAGAGTTGGGTTGATCAATTGAAAGTTACCCAAGCTCACTTCCCTTACCGTAGGCCAAATTCCACTACTAACTAAGTCCTCCGTTCTTCTAAAAGACACCACAGTATTCCAGTTTTCCACATAAAACTAATAGAGTCCTTTCCAATACACCAAAACGAGTTACTCAAAAACAGAGATTTATAAAGCATGATCTCCTTGTAAAAAGGTGAAGCCCCACATTTTACAACTTGACAACTCAAAGCAACTCTAGGCAACAAGTATTTGTTTCTCATGAAAGAAGCCCATAAAGAATACGAATTGATTAGGTTTTAAAGAGCATTAACTCGAAAAGCCTTCATCACTAGATTTCTAACACCCAAACCTTCCTCCTTCTGAGGAAAACAAATCTTGTCCCATGACACCCATTTTTTCTTGAACCTGCCTTCATAGTTCCCCCAAAAGAAATCTGCTAACAAGCCATTAATTCTTGATAAAACTTTCTTGGGCACACACATGGCACTTAGAATATAAATAGGGATCGAGCTCAGGACATGTTTAATCAAGATCAATCTCCCCCCAGAGGATAATAATTTTGCTTTCCATCCCTGAATACGACGTTGAATTTTAGCAATGAACTCTTTGAAGTAGGAAATCCTAACTTTACCTTGAAAAATTGGCGCTCCCAAATACGTCAAATGAGCATCTTTATATTGGAATCATGTATACATTTTCAAAGCCACAATTCCTTCCACAGCCACCTTATCCTCCTGCATAAAAGAACTTTTTCCCTCATTTATTTTCTGTCTTGAAACATTACAATATCTCTTCAAAAATTCCATGCATCCCAGAACAAATGATTTTCTACCATTTAAAAAATAAGGGTATCGTCTGGATAGAAAAGATGTGAGACAGGTCTGAAGGCCCTAGGCGCATAATAATACCCAACATTTCCTCAATTGAAAGCTACTTGCAGTCCCCTACTGAGCACTTCAGAGGCAATAATGAATAATAATGGTGACAGAGGGTCTCCTTGCCTTAATCCTCCGGTGGATTTAAAGAATCCTTTGTAGGCTCCATGTAGCAAAACCGAAAAAAAATACAAGAAGCAATACAATTGGAAATAATATGGCAGTATCTAATGTTAAAACCAAATCTCTTGAGCACCGGGAACAAAAAGTTCCATTCCAGTCTATCATAAGCTTTCTCCATGTCAATCTTTAAAACAACGTTACCTCCAAAAACCTTTTTATGGATATCCCTTACCAATTCATGCGCTAGTCCAATATTTTCACCAATGAACCTTCCTCTCACAAAAGCCCCCTGCTCCGGAGAAATCATATGTGGCAAGAACAAAGCCAGTCTATTGCAAAGAATTTTAATGAAATTTTTATAGATCACATTGCACAAACTAATAGGGCGAAAGTCAGAAAAGGAATCCAGATTCTCCGTTTTCGGAATCAAAGCCATGAAGTTCACCGTGAAAGAAGCGGGCAAAGACTCCCCCTCAAAAAATTGTATAGTAGCTTCCCATATATCAGTACTCAAGAAGTCCCAGCAAGTCTGAAAAAAACCAGCCGTAAATCCATCTGGTCCAGAGGCACTATTTTTGGGAATATCAAAAACCGCCTCTTTAACTTCCTCCAAATACGGCTTTTTAACCAAATCATCACATTTATCGGAATTAAAGATCATCGGAATGCACTCTAACAATTCTGTATCCACCACACAGTTTCATTGGAAAGACAAGATTATGGAAATATTCATTTGCATTGTCGAGAATTTCACTTGGTTCCGAAATAGTCCTTCCACCTGATAAAGTGGTCTGGGAAATGGCCTTCTTTTTTGTTACGACTTAGAGGAAGCAAAAAAAAAATTTGTGCAAGCGTCCCCGTCCTTGTACTCTTTTTTACCTGATTTCTGAATCGAGTAGAGCTAATCTGTACTCCGCCTGACAATGACTCAGATTACAACAAGGTGTAACATCCCAATTAGCATCCATGTTTAGCCCAGAATTGCCAATATCTTCCCAGCCAGCCAAAAGAATAGTTTTCCACTGTTGCATTTCATCCTCTAAAGACCTCAGTTTGCTAAACACATTGCCAAAAACTGTCTTATTCCACTGTATAAGAGCTCTTCTCACCATTTTAAGCTTAATATCCACTTTGTCAATAGGTCTCATACTGCCCATGTTAGATAACCAGATGTCTTTAAACAAATCAAGAAACCCAGAATGTGTCATCCACGTGTTAAGAAAGCGAAAAGGAACAAAACCTTTTCTTGCCTGAGTTGGCATGGATGCCAGCAGCGGAGAGTGGTCTGAAAAGGTCCTACTGAGATGTTCCACTTTCGGACTAGACAAAACTGAATTAACGAGAATTCTGTCAAGTCATGCCAAATACGATCTCTGTCAACTAATCCACAGTTTTCAATGCAATCTGAGAAGTTAGACATGCAAGCCAAGGATGGCTCTACTCCCCCAATTTTCTCTTGCGACAGTAAATAAGTATTAAAATCCCCGCCAACCATCCATGGGAGATCATGATTGGAAGCAAATTTAATCATATTTGACCAAAGATCCCTTTTCTCTTCAACCGAGCATTTAGCATACACAAAAGAAATTAAAAAAAACTCTTGAAGCAGAATCTGTTACCATACAATGAATAATCTGATCCGACATATCTCTGATCGAGAGGTGTAAATCGGCATCCAAGAAGATCCATATCTTTCCTCCGACCATGTCATTCGAAGCAAATCCCGCTAGCTTGATCTTATTACCAATCTTCAAGTATCTACTAGTGTCAATCATGGGTTCTGCTATCATAAGAATTCTCACTTTATTTTCAGCAACCATGTTTTTTAGTCGTCTTCTCGTGGCTCTATTACCAACGCCACGGGCATTCCAAAACACTGCCACCAGCCTGAGTCCCTATATTGGCCTGAGTAACGTCACCATTTTTCACCCCTTCGTCAACCATACATGTCGGTTCAATGAGCTGCTCAATGCAGCTCTCAGTCACTGCCTTTC
Source organism: Berberis vulgaris (assembly GCA_963556465.1). Lineage (NCBI taxonomy): Eukaryota > Viridiplantae > Streptophyta > Magnoliopsida > Ranunculales > Berberidaceae > Berberis > Berberis vulgaris. The sequence goes on along the minus strand of OY747130.1, from coordinate 26,783,785 downwards.
TGTCCTTAACACTATCCTGATTGGCCATGCCAATTATCGATCCTACAATTCCTGGAGCAATGCCCACAGAATTCAGCGCTACATTCAGACTAGGACTCACCACCATATCGTCTCCTTGACCAAGAGAGTTTGTCGATTCCTTCATGTCCTCCTCCAATCCAGCTTGTACTGCCATTGCAATCCCACTGGATGTATACCCTGCTTTTTTACAGTCATTAACAAAATTGGCAACAATCTTAGAGCAAGAAAGAGATTGCCCTTTAGGTTCCAAATTAGAAACCTATTCCATATTTTTTTTTCCTGTAGAATCATCAATATTTCCCAACAGAATTGGCAAATCAGAGCCCAATTTAGCATTGCCCACCTCCTTTACAATTTTCTAATCTTGATCTAAACTTGCCAAAACCTCGAATGGGTTATTAGCAATAATACTCTCGGGAGTTGTTTTAATAGGAACATGAGCCGCCCCTTCCTCTTCCTTGTTACGGTTGCTTGGACCGGCCTTCTCCACCCCAGGGACAGCCAATGTCTTTGCTTCCTCCACCTTCTTCGTGACAGGCTTGTGCACTCTAGCAATTTCCTTACTTTTTGGTTGATTAACTAGACCCCTCTCCTTTCCTGTGTTGGAATTCAAATGATCCTCTTTCGACTTAATCCCCACCTCCTTCTCCCCTTTATTTGTGGCCTTGCGGATCCCCAACCGTTTTCTACAACCATCAAAGGTATGTTCGATCCAGGAGCAATACTCACAATATTTAAAACCTGGATACACAATATTTTGCCAAAATCCGGCGGTTCCGAAAAATTCCAACCATATTCCACTAGGAATCTCCTCCGAAAAATCCATCTCTACACACATCCTAGCCACTCCAATACGGGTGAAACCTAGAGTGCTCTCATCAATACGAGTAAAAAAACCAATGGAATCGCCAACCTCTTTTAAAAATAATGGATGGAAAAATTGTAATGGGAGATTAGGAAGATCCACCCACAAAGGGGCTAACAATGGATCTTCCCTAAGGCTAAATCCTTGATGCCAACAGAAAGCCTTAAATCTAACCCCACGAATCATGAAAGAGTCCCTTGACAAAGCCTTATTCACTTACTCTTCCGATTGGAATCTAACAATCACATGTCTTGGATCTAGCAATCCCATGGTGAAATCACCCATAACTCCCCAAGATCTATGGATGGTTTCACGGATAGCCTCAAGGGAAGGGCGATAACTAGAAAACTTAAGAACAATGACAAACTTCTCTACATACCTTTCACATCTCTTTGCCTCCAAAACGTTCATTGAAAGAGTCGGGCATCCATCCTTACGAAAATGATTCCCCTTCATAGGTTCTTCAATGATAGTTTTCTTCACAACTCCCAAAGCTTGGAGGAAACTACGGTGCTTAAACTCGATTGGGGCTCCACCATTCCCCAATGGAGGATCTTCTCCCTTGGCGGCATGGAGAGCCGCCATGAGAAAGATGAGACGCCCTAGATCTGACTTTCCAGATTAGATCTTAGAGTTAATCAAATGGTTCTAACTTAATCTAATAATAATGACCGAGCTGCCCTGGTAAGTTGCTTGAGGCTTATCCTGTTTGTTCGACCGGTTGCTCGCAATTGATGCTAAGAGCAAGTTGCAATGGCTGAGCGTGTGTGTCGGAGCGTTCTTGCCTAGTCAGGTGCCATAATCTCGGGCTGCATCCTAAATAGCTTTTATCTGGGCACTGGCCATATGACTTTTGTACCGACGCAAATGGCCTTCAAGAATATTGAAATGTCTGTCCGTTTGAGCGTGAAGACGTTGATTCAGCTAGATTCATGTTTGGAGATCGGGCTGAAAAGAAGTGGTCTCGTGGCAAGCCGTCAGGATCAGTGCAAGATAGACTAGGCTCCCACCTTTCGAATCGTGTATGACCAAGTAAACTGGGCTACGGATTTGGGGAGTAAAAGTTTGGATACCAGGCTGAAGAGAAGTGGTCATGTGGCTGGCCGTCAAAATCAATTCAAAACTGACTAGGATCTCACCTTTCGAATCGTGTATGACCCAGTAAAGTGGGCTACAGATTCGGGGCGTAAAGGTTTGGAGAGTTGGCTAAAAAGCAGTGGTCCTATAGCAGGCCATCGAAATTAGTTCAAGACTGACTAGGCTCTCACCTTTCAAACCATCTACACCATCCCCGCGTGGTGGGGGCTACTAATTCAATAAATGTTTGGCGACCAGTCTGAAAAGCAGTGGTCCCATTGCAAGCCATCGAAATCAGTTCAGGACTAACTAGGCTGCCACCATCCAAATTATCTACACTTGAGTGCACCAAGCTACAAATTTGGTAGGGTTTGGCAGCCACGTTGAAAAGCAGTGGTCCTGTGGAAAACCGTCAGAATTAGGTCATGGCTAACTGGGTTCCCACCTTCTAGACTATCTACATCCTCGCAGTGCGGACTACAAGTCCAGGTTTGGTGATTTGGCGGCCACGCTGAAAGGCATTGATCCCGTGGCGAGCCATCGGAATAAGTTCGGGACTGACTAAGCTCCCAATTTCTGGACTATCTACACCCTCGCAGTGGGGGCTACAAGTCCAGGTTTTGATCAGAAGCTTTCATTGCTATTCGTCAGCAGCTAGGCTTACCTGATTAGGTTCGGCGATCATTGACCGCGTAGGGGAAATGATCCCTGGCGAGTCGTTGTCACCAGGCGTGACAACACTGATTAGACTCCCACTTCCTAAACCGTCGATGCTCGTGCTAAGCGAAATAGGTATCGGGATAAACCAAAAGCCATCGTAATCAGTCTTGGCTGACTAAGTTTGGCTGCTTTGAATAGAAGTTTCGCCTGCTAGGGTCCATGCGAACCTAAAATTCTGTTTCTGTACCTTCTCCTGATGGGGAGTAACCTTGGTGTGAATGAAAACAGTTTTATCAGTACTGTACTTGTTGTCTCTATTGTATGTTTTTCTTTTTTCCTTATCGTCATGCTTAGGCTGGTTGAGTCAATAAGACGCTTGACTGGTCTGTCTACGATGAGAGCTAGACTTTTGTGTATTGTGAACGACTCGGGGTCGTTGTAGCATAGCCATGTCCGATAGTGGGCATGTCGTGAACAGTTTAGCTGGTGGTTGCTAGCACTGTTTCTTGTTCCCGAAGTAAGCTACTTGAGGCTTACTTATAGTGCAAGGAGTCCTGGTTTAACCAGGCTATCGTAAGCGTGGTTTAGGGAGGAGATCTTCGTGGAGATCCCTCTCTAATTAGGAGTTGTGTTGAAGAAGGGAATTTCCATGTTAGCTCTGCGCTCCAAGATATGCGGCATATAGTTTCCAATCCAAGAGCAATCCGTAGAAGGGAGTTTCCCAGTGTGGATGATACTCCGGTGTTTGCTTCCTAGTTGGAGTAGAGAGCAGTTGTAGTTGCCCGTCCAAAGCTGATCCTCAAGATACTTGCCTAAGGAGGACTTACGGGTATTGAGGACAGTTGTGAGACGTGTGGGTCTAGCATGCTGTGAGAGTCTGGGTCCTCCTGGCAGACTGAAGTCGAGCGGGCTTAAACCGCTTGGGCCGAATCAGTGTTGGGCTGATGTTGGGGCTTGTAGTTCCTCGAGATCATCATTACACTTGTATGGCTCATGGGTGTGACCGTTTTTATGTATCATCAAATTCTAAGAAAATTTTCATAAAAAGTATTTATACTTTTAATTTAATTAATTGAAAAAGGTTAAAGAATATTATGGACTAAAATAAATGTAAGCACCTAGTTATAGTTTATAGATAATTGAGAGGTTTCAAATATGTTATGTTAGAGGCTTGGGTATAATTAATCAATGCTTAATAGGGTTGGTATTGATTGTAAAAAGTATGAAATGTGGAGAGCAAATGGGAATCCAAAAGTTAGAGTGTCTATTTCTAGTTTATAGATAATTGTGGGGCTTCAAATAAATTATGTTAAGGGCTTAAGTATAATTAATCAATGTTTAAGAAGAGCTAGATTTTATTATAAAATCTATGAAATTTGGAGGGCAAAATGGTAAAAATGTAAGTGTTTTTATTTAAAAGACAAACACCATTTGACACTTTTTACCTACCTTTTGATTTTGCTTGTAAATAGCTTGAAGTTGAGAAGGCAAAACGGGAACCTGAAAATCAGGTTGAAGACATGACACTATTCATGTTAGGTTGCAAGCATTATAATAGTTTAGATATAGGACAGATACATTGTAAAAATTGTACAAGGCACATTGGTATTGAAACAAATGTGTATCGGTACAGAAACTAAGACAACTGAACTTTGAAAAGGTAATTTATATGTGGGGAAGACATTGATTCTCAACCTGAGATTTTGTTTTAACAATCGTTATTTTTGGTGATTGTTCTTTTTTTTTCAAAGCTGACTTGCAAAAACTAGGGGTGGGTAAAAAATTTCAAAAACCGAAACCGTATCATACTATCATCGTACCGAATCAGACCAATCACTGTTTTATTATTTGAGAAAATGAACTAAACCGTTACTGTTTGGTACGATACTAGTTTTGGGTTAGAATACCGAACCGAACTGAACAATATATTAATCTTATTATATTAAATTTGAGGGGTAGGGTGTTGTTTTTATTTCTATTGTGCAAAAACAAGGACAAAATCATAATCAAAGCAAAAAAAATAGAGAAAAAGTAGGCAAAAATGATTATTGTATATTTATCCATCCAATTATTACAGTAAAAAGTTGGTACCAAAATTACTATGTGGTATCGACTTAAAATAACTCAAAAAACCAAACCATACCAAAAAATTATACGGGAACTAATGATACATCAAACCGTCCTCTGATTAGCACCGTACACGTGTCATGATAATCTCGTCAACAGAATAAAGCAGGCCTGATTGCATGCTCAATCCAAGGTAGCCCAAACAACACAGCCCATTATTGGCAGAATCTAGACAGTCGGACCCGAGTTGCATTGAGCCTTTAAGCTCACACGTCACGCGGTCAGGCCCAAAATTCGTAAGACCTCTAAGGCAAGTATCAAAGAGATCTACCCAAGACTGGCAGGCCAGCAGCACATTGGATCTGACTAGGAAAAAAATACTAGAATATAAGTTGGGCAAGAAAACGTTTTTTCATGGACAACACTCAAATAGGGAAACCTCCCCCCGCAGATCTAGGAGCACAAGTCATGTAGGGAAACTATCCCACATGGATAGCTCCCAATTAGGAACAGATCTCCAGCAAGATCTATTTCCCTAAACTTTGCCAGCAAAGGCCTAGCCGAACAAAGACTCTTACACTATAAAAGAAAGATAAGGTCGGCGAACTTAAGGTATGCTACAGAAGCTCATTTTACAGCTTTAAGCCTCTCCTAAACCTTATCTAACTTAAGCATCTGAGTGTCATCAACCGCCACACGGTGGTCCTTGGCTCACCTATGCTACTTGTGCAAGTTTAGGTAAGCAGCGAGGAAGGAGAACAGGAATCGACTACATCAATTTGGCTCCGTCTATGGGGAACGACAGAGTTCCTTAGAAAAAATAGTAGTACCACCTTTTCCAGAGAATCATAAAGATGGTGACAACAAGGTCTCGCAACAATGGAGATGTTGCAGAACCCTTGAATTGAACGCTCAAACTGGCAAAGCGATGCCCGTTCCACCACTGCCATGGGAGGAACCTCCTCAGACCCCACGCCGATGGCAGTCGCAGGAGACCCAAGGGTGGACCTACTTTCAACACAGATGCAGCGAATCATAGAAACACTGGAGACACTCAAACCGCAGAATCATCCACCTGCAGAAGGAGACCGTGAGCAGCGAAGGGCCCAGTCCCCAGAGAATTCCAGAGAGCATGCTCAGAAGAGCCGCACTGCCACAACAGCTTCACAATGGACAAGAGGTAGAAGAGCGGCCAATGGGCACGTTTTGCACAACCCCATCCGTAACGGAGCCGCAAACCCAGATGTACTGTTTAGTCTCACGGTCCCTTCTTTCATGGATCATATCGTGGACAAACCAATGCCAAATAAACACACACTACTGAAGTTGGATTTTTACGACGGAACGAGAGACTCATCCGATCACTTGCGCCACTTTCAAGATGTTATGGAGCTCAAGGAAGGGTCTGATGCGATAATGTGTCGATCATTCTCTGAAGCCTGAACACGTTAGCACTAACGTGGTTCCACAGCCTTTCTCCAAAATCTATAGATATGTTTCGAACGTTGGCGTTGGTTCGTGGGCAGCCAATGGCTCGGGAAGGGCCCGCATTACCTGCTGACCCTAAAGCAAAAATAGAACGAGATGTTGAGAGACTGTGTCACTCATTTTAACGATGAGTTTACCCTCATCGATGGTTGTAGTGATGACACACCGTCACGACTTTCACTTCGGATCTTAGAAGAGACAAGTTCTATGACTTCCTTACCCTGGACCCCCAACCAATATGACAGACTTGCTCAGAAATGCCCAGAGATACATCACTCTGGACGAAATACTAGCTGCCAAGAAGGAAGGGGAGTTAGAAAAGAAATTCCATGTCCCAAAAGGTAGGAAAGAAGGGAAAAAGAATAGGACGATGATGGGAACAAGAGGAAGCACACAGACAGCAAGACAGATCTGGGCCGCACAAGGTAGGATAATGCCTCTAATTATGTCGGGTCCAGGTCTGTTGCTCTTTTCAATATCAGATGTCATAGCTTGCTACACAATCCAAACTAATAAAGAGCTAAGTAACAATACGTACTTCAGCAAATGGGCACCTACTCCGAGAGCTGTTAATCAGCAAGGAACTGCCCACTAGCACGAACTCCACTATTCACTAACTTCGCTAGCTTTAAAAAAAACTTCACTAGAGGGACCATGCAATCCGAGCCAGGACCATTTGCGACTCCTTCAGGGCCGGTTTAGCAGTCGCCGCTCGCAGTTAAATTATTTGTTGCTGTGATTTTGTTTTTTGTTTTTCATTTCATTTTAGAAGAATTGTTCGTATAAAACACATTCCAGAAATAAAAAAAATTGTATTGATTGCAACGAGAGTTATTACAAAGCTTGCCGACCAACTAATACATTAGTTTATACACTACAAGTATTTAAGTTCAAAGCAAGTATCTATCCGCTGAAACAAGGGTAGAGACTCTGATCTGAAATGAACAAACAGCAAAGGCCCTAAATAATTATTAAATTCAAGGCATCAGCTCCATTTTTATTCCGCCATTGTTCATTAAAGTTGGTCAACCTATTATTAGTCTAATCAATTGATTCGACTCTTAAATCAGATCGTCAGAAAAACTAATTCAGGACACCCAAGTCAGAACACCCAAAAATCTTATTCTGACCAAAACTTAGTCAGCTCCCACTGATTACAATAGCTTCTGGTCCGCGCTAACACATAGCCTGCCAAAAGTGGACAACGATGGGTTAGAAAGTGGGAGCTTAGTCAGTGTTTGTAATACCTAACCGCGATGGCTTGCCAGGGACCATTGTCCAACTATAGATAATGGTCGTCGAACCTAACCCAAGCTTAGCCATTTTTTTACCTATGACGATAACTTCTGGTGCGTTTTAACGCCCAGTCCGTTAAATTAAATGGGTGTCAACGGTTTAGAGAGTGACAGCTTAGTCAGCGATCTGATGCCTGGTCGAGATGGATTGCCAGTGATCATTGTCCAAACATGGGCAATAGTGACCGAACTCGACCAAAGCTTAGTCGGTGACAACCGACGATGATGGCTTCTGGTCTGCTCGAAGCCTAGCCCATAAATAACAGATTCTGATGGCCTAGAAAGTGGGAGTCTAGTCAGCGCTCTTGACGCCTGATTAAGATGGCTAGCCAGGGGTCACTAATCGTACGCAGATAGTGTTCGCCGAACCCCGACCAAAGCTTAGTCAGTGGTTGTTGATGACGATGGCTTTAGCCTGCTCGAAGCCTAGTTCGCTGCGTGTGGATTATAACGCCTAGAAAGTGGGAGCTTAGTCAGTTCTCATGTAGCCTAGTGAAGACGGCTTGCCAGAGTTCATTGGCCAACTACAAACAATGATCGTCGAACCCCGCCAAAGTTTAATCAGAACGACTGACGATGATAACTTCTGGCTCGCTCCAATTCCTAGTCCGCCACGAACGGATCAAAATGAGTTGGAAAGTGGGATTCTAGTAAGTGCCCTCGACGCCTGGTCAAGATGGTTTGCTAAGTACCACCATGGTCGCTGAAACCTGACCCCGGTTTAGTCAGTTATAACTGGCGAAAATAACCCTCGATCCAATTAAGCCTATTCTACGAATAGCAAGTGAAGACAAGTCAAAAGTACGGTCAGAGTTCTGGAAACCCGACCAAGACGACTTGCAAGGACTACTATACAATAATCCACAATGGTGCACGTGCTGGGACCACAGTCTGACTAATTCGCTTGTAACAGCAATTGTTAGATCAATAGACAGCCAAGCCGCCGAACTGAGGGTGTATTACACTCCCCGATCTCTAAAAATGAGTCTGGCCATAATTACACAAACTATTGCAGCACAAGAAGTCAAAACTCTCAACAACAGATAAATCATAAAGCTTCCTAGCCTAGCAAGGCTTCTCGTCTAACAATTAATGTCGAAATAAGACAAAGCAGATGCTGCCAAAAAAACAAACATGTGCAAAGTATTATTCATTTGCAAACCGAAAAGAAAATACAAGATTAACCTTTCATCAAGAGGAGAGTCGGGTACAATAGAACCAAATTTAGCAGCAGAAGAAGTAGGAGACACATCTGTAGGTGTTGCCTCTCAATCCCCATCATCAGGGTCGCCTCCTTCTTTAGACGAATCGAAGGTCACTCCAAACTCTGCCTATGTAATTTTTTTTATAATAGGAGAAATCTGAAATCGGGATGCTCCCCTTCATCAGATGAACCAGCTTCAGCCTTCCATGAACAACTTTGTTGAACTCAAAGTGCCTTGGGACTTGAAAAGCTTCGCCTCGCGGCCTTTTGATTTAGTGAGCTCCAATTCACCCGACAGCATGTCAGTTGTGGACTGCTCGGTGTCCAGCTTATCATTAACGATATTCAACTCTTTCTGCGTCAGAGAAAGTGTTATTCAGCGGTTTGCACACTCTTGGCGTTAAAATCAAAGTTGGCCTCCAACTATTGACATCAGATAGTCCATTCGGACTCCTTGATCCCCTCAACATGCAGAGCCTGCAGTTCAGCTTGCATTCCAGCCACAGTCTCTCGAGCAAGCTGCAAGTCACGACGAACAAGGTTTAATTCATTCTCGAACCGATCCCTCGCGGACAATGCCTCCGCCAAGTCGGATTCAGACGCTTCCAAGTGAACCTTTTCAGTCTCCAACTTAATGAACCAGGACTCCGCTCTAGTGTCTGAGAAAGCTTCAAGTTGCTTCCCCAACGACTCAATCTCATAGAGAGCGACAGAGTGTGACTTCTGCAAGTTTGCAAAGACCCGCTCCATAGTATACATTTTCTGACGAACGGCCTCAACATTAGTTCCAGCCGCGACCACTTGATTCAGGTATGACATCCCCAGCACGAGATGTTTCTGCCTTTATCCATACGCTCTCCTAGGGTTTCTCCCACTAGCTCTGGGAAATAGTTCGCTAGCCAGTCATTCCATCTGCTGATATGCTTCCTCGAAGCGTAAGAGATATCAACCTCCTGATGCAGAGCTTGGTTGTTTATCCTTACTACATCTGGAGCAAATAGATTTATCCGAGCTTCCAGATGAAGATCATTCGGAACCGGAATCACCCCAGCACTGCCCTTGGCCATCTTCACTACATCAGAGCCCTCATCAACAACCTTCCTTTTGTCCGCAACAATCGGCTCTTTTTCACGCACCGATTCAAAATCAGTTGACAGATAATAAGGAAGGGAGTTATTCCTTGGACCCCTCGTCAATTCAATATGAGGACGGGAACGAGATGGAACACAGTACGGGCGATGAGAACGAGACCCTTCACTATGGCGTCGACGATCGTACGACTTTTCAACGGGTTCATGATCCAGATAAAGACGGGGCTAGAAGTTTTTTATTGAAAAAGCATGACCAGACAAAGCTTCAATTCCCCCTCCTACAGCAGCATTTTATTCAGAAACTCCGCCTGTTTGGTGCTCAGTTTGGTTATATCCTCTGCGCCCACCATTTGCAGATACTCTCTTTCCACGTCAGGAAGGGAGATAGGGGCTACAACCTGAGCATCACGCTCCTCAGAAACAACAGTCTCATCCGGCACTTGCCCGACAACTTCATGTCCTTCGGACGCAGCCAAGTGCCTGCAAGCATATTTAGGCAAAGCACAAGACATCTTCATATGCACATGACAAGAAAGTGCATCATATATTTCAGCCCTCCTCGAAGGGCTTGAAACTTTGATCTTCAGAAGTTTCCACTTCCTCGAAGCAGACACACCTTCAGGTTTTTGGTTTTTTACCCAAAAAGAGTGAAAGCCATGTGCCAATGAGCCCATAGTCCGCTGCGCTCGACATTGGAAGACTCAACGACATCCTATACCTCTAGACAAGGCATGTCGCGGAACGCATCCAAAGTTGTTTTATCTTCAGCAGAAAGTGGCGAAGTTAAAAATCTCCTTGCAAAAACCACAACGGTCAATATAATATGTAGTTAACACAAGCAAGACCGGAAAAAGAGTCAAACTTACTCAGCGGTCTAAATTCACGCTCGACCGAACGACCAGCAAGCTCTAAGTATGTCGAGTTCGCAAGAGCCATGAAACAGAACTGCTGCCATGATTTAAAATCATCAGGCAGATTGTCGAAGCAGTCTGGCGATGTCAGCACACACAACATGCTCGTTTATCCGAGGAGAAGTAAGCAATTGCATCGCCCTCGAAGACACCCGGACACCCGCGTCCTTTGCCCTAATTAGAATTGCAATCACAATCCTATACCCGTTCGACACTAGTTGAGCGGGTTCAATGCCGAGGTATGCCAGGAACTCTCAAATCTCCTTGATAACAAGAAAGCAGACACCCGATTCAAGCATACCTCGGTGAAGACATATAAACCCTTCAATAAGGGACAATTGCGTCAGGTCGGCGCCCAAAGTGCAGGCACCATATCGCCAGGAATCTCGTATGTTTTACGCTTCCAGATCCGATTCAGAGATAAACCTCTCCTAAAAAACTTGTAGCCCTTAGCGACCAGTTCATTAGAAAACTGATTTCGGTCGGCCATAAAAGAAGCTTTTGAATAC